>SMYM01000002.1:2710429-3388037 GCA_005959805.1 Elsinoe ampelina
ATGAAGCTGATCCTGACGACGAGTACGACGAACCGATCAGACCTGCCCCAAGAACCACCTCCAAGTCTCGGGTGACTGCTACCACGTCGCGTTCCAGGAGTGTCAATTCACACGTGGACATCGCCACATCGAGGAGGAGGAATACCAGCCCCTTTGACGAGGAGAAAAGTGACGAAGGTGACGCCGAGAGTGACTACGGTTCTGATCTAGAAGGCGGCCTCGAGTTCGAAGACGACGACGGTCCTGGCATAGCTAGTTCCTTCTTTGCTCCATCCACGGCAGTACAGCAATTCAACGAAACCCAAAACGCCGCTCGGACTGCCCGACCTGCCTCGCGAGCTCCTCGAGAAGGCGGGAGCACCCGTGGAGGCAGGAAAACGTTCAGGAAGAATTCTGGCGGTCGAGGTGGCTACAGCCGAGGTGGCGGCGGAAAGGGAGCCAGGCGAACGTCTGGGGGCGCGAAGACAAGCAAGCTGAGCAAAAGGACTTCGGGAGGCAAGGCAAGGGGCGGATCCACAAATTTACAGCACTTTGCGTATGATCCAGACACAAGGACTGTATCGAGAAGGGACGGGGGAAACAAGAAGAGTGGGGGAATTAGTGCTATGCCTACATGAGGACTCTGATATGTGTGGTCGCTGTAAACGAGCATTTGTATGATGTATAGTCAAAAGAGCATGATAGTGACGATCAAGATGATCGCTTTGCTGTGCCGCCCGAGCCTTCTCGCGTTGAGTAGACTACCTACTAGCCTGGTGAAACCTCGACACCTCCTTCACGCGCTTGGCGCGCTTGCTGCGGCTGAGGCATGCATGTGGATGGCCTGAGGCATCTATTTGCATTGGCCCCTACACATGTAAACCCGCATGCTCCCCGCTTCCTCGTGCACTTCCCATTGCGATCAACCGTACCATTAGGTTGCTGAACGCTTCGGAGCCACAGACCATGTCATGGCTTCAGCCAGTTCTGCGCGAAGCCGTATTCCACGACCAAAGTATCATATCCATAAATCATGTACCGTACGCCGGCTGATGCATCTCACAGCATAACTACCAGGCGGCACACACCTCAGACTGCGCAGAGAAATCCAGATATCACGGAAAATTCGCCGCCGGCCATTAATCATGCGCCAACCACGAACACTACTCAGATCGTGAATGATGATCGACCATATGACGACCCAGATCGTCATGAGTCCGGTGTTTCTCTCGTTCCACCCCCGATGGTCAACCCAGCCACCGCTACTTGGAATTTACCAATCAGCGAAGCGGACCTCACGAAGATGAAAGCGGGCTATGAATCGCATCAAATGGAAGACAAGTGGGACATCCGTGTCCAAGACCCGGATCCGGACGGCGGCGTGACTTTCCGAATCAGTCGCAGCTGGGAGGGTATCGAGCACTATCTCCTCCACACCGTACCCAACGAGGACGGCGCGGGACACAAGATCGAGTCAATCACTTGGTCACAAAACATCGAACACGTCCGTCTCTCGGAGGAGCAGGCCAAGATCGATGCGATCATTCTGTGCAGGGGTTTACTCGATTGTGTGTTTCTAGATGTGCCGTACCTGGACTCCAGTCTGATGTATACGTATCCCGATCGCTTCGTGAGCACGGAGGCCTATCTGAATGCTATGGTGCGGCAGTATTTCAGGGGATAGGTCAAGAACTTGTATGTGGCATCATGCAAGCCGGCACAGGTGGTTTCGCGAGGTACTGCTAGCATACGCATATTAAGATCCTCTTCCAACATTAGGACTAAGCTGTCATCGTAACTGTGCCACACACGTATTGTGCTCTAGTATTTTGATAGCCGGGTATGACCAGATGGTTCCGGAAACAGTCCTACATCCTACCACTTGAACCACCTTTCGCACACCATGCCACCTTCGTTTCAGCTCTGAAACCCTCCAGCGCTGCAAAAGATCAGCAATAGCCTATGCTCCACAAGGCTGTGATTATCCAAGCCTGGATCACCACAGCTGTCTGGCACAGCTGCCCCTGTTTGACCGCAACGTACTGGTTGCCTTACAGATATTAAACGGAGCAACTCAGCCACTCTCAACAGCTGAGCAAGAGGGCCAAATCCTGAGTGCTTCACAACACTAGCTTTTGACTATCATGTCTTGATCCTGCTTTCATCATGTTCCTGTCACATCAGAATGGTGCAACGGACAAGTGTTACAACAAGTGTTGTTCACGGTTCATGGCGTATATATAGTCTGGCAAGGTCAATCCAAAGAAATGATACGCAGACTTACCCATCAATAACCTTACAACCTGATCGGATTATCAATAAAGTTGACCAGCCTGAGATCGAGCAAGATGCTGTGCTATCGCACCTGGTTCCCTGTCTACGCCGCTGCATGCTTGGCGTGGACTGTCCTAGCGGTCCCGCCGCCCCCGACACTCTACCGAGGAGACGAACGTAATCCAGAAGAAATCCAGAAGGCGGGAGGTTTCAAGACCAGAGTCGATGGCAAACCTTGGCTGGAGCCGATGGATGATGTGGTGAAACATTCCCAAGGTGGATATGATCGGAAAAGCAATATTATATCCACCTCGACTAGCGAGAGGGAGGCGAAGAAATACGCAGGTCGTAATGCAGGAGGCCTGTTCGCCATCGATACCGTCGGCAACCCAAACTACGACGACGTAGGAGAAAAGCACCATGAGAGGAACGATCCATATGGACATGCCCGTGAACGAGAGTGGGGCCACCACGGCAACCTACCGTGGACCGACGTGAAGAAGCCAAGGGCAAAGGTCGATGGAAAATGGCAGCCCTTTGTGGACAACCCAAGCTATAAGCCCAGGGTTCCCCCCGAGGGTCAAGGGGAGTCCTCCGCTGGAAAGCCACCAACAAAAGAGACATCTGGTGCATCGAAAGCAGGGCCTTCCTCCGTACAGTCCGAGACCAAGATCCCCAAGCCGCCGCCTGTACAGACTGGATTACCCACCAAGCCCTCCGCCCCGCCACTGGCTGGTCAAAAACCGAGTCGTGTCCCTGGCCCAACAAAGGGAGGAGGCAGCAAGAGACCGGCGAAGCTTTGATGGCTATGACAATGCAGTGGAAGAATTAGAGTGTCGGCTGGCCCGACGAGACGGATGCACTTCAAACTGGTACGCGAGTAGAATGATCGATTTCTGTAGTCCACGAAATAGAACGAGTGTCGTTTCAGGTACGGATAGTGAGTCTGCACGACTGTGGCCGGATATGCCCTGCAGGAAGCATTGAGATTCATGAGCCGTACCAAAATGCTCACTGCCTCAATTCTGAAACCCCAGACGCTATTATGCGTCGATGATCACATGAATGTTGTGGGAATTGTCACGGAGAAGGCAGAGACTGCGGATGGCGATAGATTTTTCCCGCCATGCAACAGGGCAAGGCTAGCCGTGCCTCTTCGGCTGGCCTTGCGCAAAGAAAAGCATCACACAGACCTTCGGCTTCGGCTCGCTGACAGAGGGCCAAACTCTCGACAGACCACGCTTCATCTCTTCCATGTCACGACGACAATATCACAGTCGTTCTCGCGCGCCTGAACATGTCTCTTTTGCAGAGCGTGTATGCATCCGACTGGAGATGCTTTCCTGCCAAGCCCAGGTCCCAATCCCCTTGTTCCTGGCTGGCGCTGAAAACGTCTCGTGGTGCCACCACCAATCGCCACAGAAAAGGCGTCCTGTCTTCCCTAGGACCTGCATGAAGTACAGCTCATTTCGTTAAAGAATCTTCTTCCAAACTAGAACTTGTTTCCTGATTAGTTCCCCCCAGCCGCATGTCATTAGAGCTCTCTGCTCTGATTTCATCACTGACGCCACGTTTTTGCAGATCTGCTGGTTGCATCTGGATATAGTTTACCGACAAGACAACAGGCGAGACGGCTATTCCTTCTGATCTTGACCTACATAGAGAAGATCGGCCTAATATCCTTCACGGCCTGTTCTGGCTCGAGGTGAGGAGGCCACGTTGTTACCATGCAAGGCGACCAAGTCAATTCTGCGTGGCGGACGGAAACGATGTCTTTATGCTCTTTCAGATAGTCTGCATGGACTTTGATCGTACTTTGGAGGATTCTATTCATGTTCCTAAAGCCACAAGGTTCGGGGATGCCTACACGTCTTACAACCACGTCCGGCCGGTCGCTCGCGTACTCTTCTTTCGAAGACAGCTGTGCATGGTCACTCGACGAACCAAAGTCTTAGAAAAGCTCATTTGTATGTCCATGTGGCGTCTTTGACCTATCGTGGAAGATTCAGACGCTTCGAGCGCCGACATTGGCATGCCGTCTCCAAGGCCCTTTTCCATCTTTGCTCACGAGGTTGTGGGTAAACACGCCTTTCGCCTTTCCAATTCATCAGGATCACCGCTCTTATGTGATTGCATGCCATGGAGGGTCTCCCCTAGAAATGGATAATACCAAGGCCGCCAGAAGGACCCTGCCTACAGACCCAGAGTCGGAGAGCAGGAGGGACCAGGCGAAGGACGGGCCCCTCCCCCAGACCAGCAGTCCCCCAATCAGCAGCCTAATAGCCGTATTCCACCTCCGACTGGTGATCGCGGTCCTACTAACCCCCGCCCTTCCACTGGCCGGAGTGGTATTCCTGCCCCAACCTTCCCTTGTGGGAGAGGGAGACGGTGCTAGCGGTCGGAGAAGGAGTAGCTTCGGCGAATAGGGGACAGGGGACCGGGCATTCGTCGGCTGGTTCGACTGTGTGGCCGCTGCCCTGTCATGGACTTGCCACGTGGGACATCGGGCGTTGGGATGGCATTTTGCTGGTTGTGAGAGCAGATGGCTGTTTTGATTTTCCCTGTTTTGATAGAACGCAATGCTGTTTTCCATAGACCATGACCTCCTCTGCTTTGAGCTAGTCAATTACATTCGTTGTGTGCGGGCTCTTCTGCGTGTCAATAATTGTTGTGAACGGGGCGACGGGCCGCATCTTCCGAAGATCACGTGCTACCCATCAATCTCCGCATCCTTCTCCTTGCATAGACATCCTTGCATACTCGTTTGCCTTATTACGAAGCCTCATCATGAACAACGCATCGTGCTGGACGCGAATATCGGCGTCGCTATTTAAGCATGGATCTCCTGGTAGATCCAGCATGTCCCCTGTGCCCGTCTACCAACGCCTCCTCACATCTCTTCGCCTTTCAAGATCGATGCGAACGCTTCACTACTCAAGAACAACATCGAATAAGACTGTAACGAAGATGAGCGGCACATGCTTCCTCGGTGCCCCCTCCCGCCGAACATTCACCACCTTCCCTCGCCGCCCGACCCTGCATCAGCATCCACCACCAAAGCCCACGCCCTTCCTCTCCCGCCTCAACAACACCATCCTCCACCTCCGCCCGCACCCCTCCCAGCCTCGGTTCTACACCACCTCCCCCCGTCGCCCCTCCAGCACCCCCGCCTTCACCCTCCTCCTCACCCTCAACGCCCTCCCCTTCCTCATCACCACCCTCGCCTCCCTCCCCTCCGCCTCCCCCCTCCTCACCAAAACCGCCACCTGGCTCCGCTCCAACTCCGTCTTCACCTTCGCCTCGGCGGCAGACAAACCCTGGACCTTCCTCACCTCAGGCTTCATGCACGCCAACCTCTTCCACATCTTCTTCAACATGTTCACCCTCCGCACAGGGCTGGAGATACTCTCCCACACCGCGCCACGCCTCACCCCCGTCGGGATGGTGGGGCTGCACCTCGCCGGCGTGTTCGGCGGGACGGCGGTGTCGTGGTTTTCCACACGGAGGCAGGTCGTGCGGGCCAAGGACAGCGGGGATCGCGTGGGCCAGTACAGGGCTGAGCAGAGGGGGTACGTGGGGGCGTCGGCCGGGGTGACGGGGGTGCTCGTGGCGGCGGCGTTGGTGGCGCCGAGGTTCCCGATACAGATCATGTTGGTGCCGGTCAATGTGCCGCTTGCCGGGGCGGTAGCGGGGTTTTTGTTCTTGGATGCGTATCTTGTCGGGGATCCGATGAGTGTGGTCGCGCATGAGGGGCATCTTGGTGGCGCGCTGGCGGGGGGGTTGTTTTGGTTGGCGAGGTTGAGGAGGTGATTTGTGGGAAGGGATGGGGGAGGGAGTGGGTAGGTGACGATGATGATGATGGTGGTGAGGTGTTTGTCAAGACTTGGGGACAGGTAGAATGGTCGAGATGGTGGTGTAGTACTAAAAAAGTTGAGCAGGAGTAGTTTGGCAAATGGGATACATTGGCGATGAGGAATGATACAGGCACATGGGTAGACACATCATTTCGGTAGGCATTCTCAGGCGAGCATCTTTATTTCGTTCATCGGGCTCTATTCGCAAGATTTGTGGTCTGCTTCCTCAGACTCTTCTTGACTTCTACTTCTTCAAAGCGGCCTTGACCAATTGCTTGAAGTTCGGAGTACCAAAGCCAGTGACGGCATCCCAGCCAGCCTGAGCAGGGAACCCGTCGGTGTTGCAGCCGAAGCTGGATCCGATAGTCACATCGGTGAAGGTCTTGTAGGCAGTGCTGTACAGCCATGGGTTGACGAAACCGAGAGGGGACTTGCCGGCAGCGAGCAGGGCGTCGTTGACAAGAGCGAGAATGCCGGCGACAGTAGGGCTTGAGGCGCTGGTTCCGCCGACTCGGGTGATGTTACTATTCAAATAGTCAGTGCATGTCTTTTGTAAACGATGTGCCGGTTGCAACTTACCCAGCATAGATAATGACATCGAGGTTACCCTGAGCGGAGATATCTGGGTATGCTCGGCCCTTCTTGTTGTACAGGCCATCGTACAGACCGTTCAAGCTCTTGATGTACTTGTTGACGGTTGAGGCTTGGTAAGCTGGCTGCGCGAAGTAGTTGCTGAAACCGGCGCCGGAGGCGAAGCGGGTTACGGCAGTCTCGGGATTGAAGTTGGCAGTAGCTCCAATAGAAGTGACCCAGGGGCAGGAGGTAGGAAAATCGGGAGTGAACTTGGTGGTGTTCTTGCCGTCGTTGGAAAAGCAAGTATCGTCTCCACCTACACCAGCATCACCGGAAGAGACCAGGTAGGTGATACCGCGAGCACCAAGCTGAGCGAAACCGGCACAGGCACGCTCAGCATAGGATCTTGGGACAGTCTGTTCATCATCGCCGTAGGAAGAGCTGAAGACGAGTGGCAGGTCCCTCCTGGCAAGAGCGACGTTGAGGAAGGCAAGATACGGCTCGTTGGTGTCTGTCGGCGTGCTCAACGAGGGGATGAAAGGTGGGCTGCCACCAGTGGAGAAAGCAGTCAAGGGAGTAGGGTAGCTGATACCGAGGACAAGCTGAGCATCGAGGTTGCCCTCGACGTTCGCATCTGCAGCCACAAACTCTGTGATGTTGGGTCCCTGGTAGTTGGGAGCGTTGTCAATGATCACAAATTTGAACTCGTCTGCGGCGGCGACCGCCTCAGGTCGGAACTGCTGAAGGAAGGTCCTGGCGTCATCACGACGGTTGGTCTCGTTCAAGTAGTTGTTGATTGCCACAGAGTTCTTGTCCGCTGCCTTGGCCTTGTAATCGATTGTGCCGTAAACAGTGCGGAGGCACTCAAGCGTAACGAAAGTGGCGTTGCAGACCGCGGTAACGTTGGCTGGAGCGGCAGGGTGCTTGCCATACTTGTGCTGACCTTCACGCTCCCACCACGACTTCTCGTTCTGGGACAATTGTTGGCGGACCGGCTTGAACTCGGCACGGGGAGTGAGGAATGATGTGGTTGGTTGAATGACGTCGATGTGCTCATGGAGATGGACCGGGAGAGACCATTCTGGGGCACGGTTGGCGACATGTCCATCGCGGTGCTGGAACTTCGAGTATGTCGTTTGTAGAAGCTTCTCAGCCTTCTCGACAGGGATAACAACAGAGATCCAGTCCTTTGCAGGTGAGAAAGCAGTTTCGCTAATACCATGCTCAATCAACCAGTTGTGAACGCTGGAGATTGTCGCATCTGATGGTCGGATGATATCCGCAACTTCATCGACGCTGAGGTGCTTGCCATAGCGCTCGTGCTCAGGGTTGGAGACCTCAAGCAGGTGGCGCTCGACGGAGCCGGGGTTGCTTTGTCTGAGACCAATCTGCAGGTTGATTGTGTCGGTCTTCTCGGCCGGACCTAGGTGTCGCCATGATGCGGGTACAGGATGACGCTCCTTTACGGCGTAGTTGGAGCCCGAGGGGAAAGCGACCACACCGACAGAGGCAGTGATGGCTCCGAGAGCTGTAGCAAGTCTGAAGATCGCCATGCTGGAGGATACTGTAGAACGTAACGAAAAGTGTTCTCAACAGGACAAAATCACGGGGACCAGGCGGCTATTGTATAGTGCCCCTCCATACCTACCACCACTACATGACATGCCGCATACGAGGGGGCTTTGCAGAGCATGTCGAAATTGCATTAGCATCTTGCGTATGACGATGATTGTCGACCAGAAGCAGAAGGTGTGTAGAATCGAAATGATGGAAGTCGGCTAAACCAGAGATTATCACGTCAACAGAAGAAGATAAGCTTTGCATGTCGGCCTCGGTGCGAAATGGCATTCCTGCTTCGGTTTAGCGTAAGCAATATGGCTTGCCATTTACCCCGCCAAATGCAACATTCGACTTGTCAAGCTCGTCAAGCATTCTTTGCCAAAGCTTGATAAAAGCTTGGAATGGTGAGCGATGGGCAGTGCCTGATCCCAGCAATCAATCATTAATCGCGCAGCATCGGGGAGATTGGTCCGCCACCACAAGCGTGGAATACATTTCGGCTATGATGCCGCAGATTGCCGGAGCTGTCGTCCATCGTCGCTGTGATCGAAAGTATGGAGAGCGGCTCGCATTCGACCATATCGCGTCGGGGACCAGGGAATCGTTGTCGCTCTCTTTGTACTTGACCAATATGGTGTGAACCGGTGGGGCAACTTGTCCAGTACCTCCAGCAGGCAATTTGTCGTATCAGCAAGCTGAGTGATAGTCGGGCATATTACAGAATGACGTCTGCCACAGGTCCTGCAGCTACAGCCAGATCGGCATTCGACGAGTATCTCATGGCTTGGTCTGGGCCTCGTTGAAAGTGTACTGCCAGAGCTTGCAAAGCTTCGTTCCACGGGCAGATACCACCAGATCTGAGTTCATATGCCTGGTAGAAATTCCAACTACACTGCCACCCCTGGTCGTGATCCTGTCATCAGTATATGAGTCCAGCACGAGAGTCTGGTAGTTGTAGTGATGAGTTAGGGCTTGAACTGTCTCGGGGTGGCAGAGCCCTTGTTGACTTGTGTGGGGGAGGAAAAAGGATTGATTACTGCCTAATCCACCAAACTGAGGTGGATTGTAACTATATAAATACTTAACCTGATGAACTAAGAGATGGCTAAATCAATAGAACTCCTGAATAATAACAGATTAAGACAATAACTATCTAATTTAATTATAAACTAGTAGAGTAGTAGATAAGTGTTTAGTTCTACTAGGGGATAAACTAAATTAGGGTCCTTCTTAGCGCTCTAGCTTATACCTCGGTTAATATACCCCTTTACTAAATAGCTATAAGGCTGTTATAGCTAGTTAGTAGACTACTAACTCGAGGGATAGCTATTATAAGAAGGCCTTATACCTTCTAGGTAGTAATAACTTAGTTAAACTATTAGCTAAGGTGTCTACTAATAGTGTCTATGTTACTAAGATAGGGCTAGATAGATCTCTAGCTAGATTAATCTCTTATCTTAGCTAGTAATAATAGATATTAACATAATAAAGGCGTGTATTAAGCTTCTTAATTAGACTAGTAATAAGGCTAATTATTTACTAATTGTTACACTAAATACTAATATACTTAAGGAGATAAATAGAGGCTATTAGCCTCCTTTACTATATAGCTTGCTTAGTAGTCTCTATAAGAGTAAGTAGCTTAGCCTCTATAGTTAATATTATAACTATTAGTTGCTTTATAGCCTTCTAGTTAATTAATCCTTAAAACATCTTAAAGAGATAGCCTTAAAGGCTCTTCCTTGTTAGGTAGCTACTAAAGCTAGTATCTAATAAAGCTTAAAAGATTAGTAGTAGTATTAAGCTATTAAAGGTAAGAGCTAAATTCTTAGTTTTATAGAGATATTAGATTACTTTATTTGCTATCCTCTAGTAAGTTAGTAATAGATTTATTAGATGCTTTAATAATCTAGAAGTAGCAAAGGCTATATTAGGCCTTATAATAACTGCTATAAAGTTAATAGATCTTACCTTTTACTAATATAGGTAAATCTCTTATAGTAATACTTAGCCTTTATAAGGTTAAAGTATCTTAATTAGTAGTAGTATTAATACTAGCCTTATTAGTTCTATAATAAACTTGCTATATATCTATTATATATACTAGGCTTAGCTAAGCTAGAGTCTCTTTATTAGTCTATCCCTTATAACTTTAATAGCTAGAAACTAGCTTAGATCTTTAAGTACCTTTATCTTATATTTAGTATAGAGAGCTATAATAATAGTATTAGCTTTCTCCTTATGCTTCTTAAGATATATAATAGTAATATCATCTACAAAGAAGAAGATTATTACTTTAAGTATTATCTAGAGGTATAGAGCCTTAGAGGCTTAAGTAAATCTAATACTCTTTAGAGTAGTAGTAAATTTAGTATACTAGAGAGCTAGGGCTTACTTTAGGCTATATAGTGCCTTATTAAGCAATAGAATTGCCTCTAATAAAGTAATACTAGGATAGTCCTTTATAAGATTCTCTACTACTAGCTTAAATCTAGTAGGGATAGTATAGTAGATAGTCTTATTAATAGGACTATTAATATAGGCATTAACAATATCTATCTAGATAGCCTTTATATCTTTATAAGCAAGTAATACTATAAGTATTCTAAAGATCTTAGCTGCTAGAGTTACTATATAAATCTTAGATTCTGTTAATTAGAGATTATCTCTTATATAGACTCTTACTTTATACTTTATAACCTCTCCTTTATTATTAACTTTATAGGTAAATACCTATATTAAAGAGATAGGCTTACTAGTAGCTTAAGCTACTAGTATAATAGTCTATATATATTTTAAGTATAAAGTAAGTAATTTAACCTTTATAGCCTCTTAAAATTGCTTCTTATAAGGATAAGCCTTAAGTTCTCTAATATTAGCTAGTAGTAGTAGGAGATTATCCCTTAATTCTAGCTTAGGCTAAGTTAGTGTTATTAATAGATAAGCATTAAAGGCTTAGTAATATCTAGGAGCCTTATTAGTTTAAATAAGGGTAGTAATATATACTTACCTTCTTAGTTTTCTTATTCTTCTTATTATAAGAATATATTTAGGAAGAAGGTTAGCTAACCTTATAGTAATTCTTTAAGGGGGTTACTTAGGCTAAGCTTTAACTACCCCTTTAGTCTAAACTTCTATCTTATCTCCTTTAGCTTTATCTCCTCCTAGTAGTAGAGGAGATAGCTATACTACTATAGATAGTAGTAAGGCTAGAGCATTAAAGAACTATTTATTTAGTAAAGATTCCTAGATCTAAGCTAGGTTTAGATCTAGAATAGCCTTATCTAATTAGTCTAATAGAGGTAGTAACTAATCTAGTGTAATAGAGTAACCCTTATCTAGCTACTAAGATAGGCTTAGCTCTTAATCTAGATTGCTCTAACTTAGAGTCTAAGATAGTATCTAGTTCGGCTACTAAACTAGATTCTAAACTAGATTCTAAACTAGATACTAAACTAGATACTAAACTAGATTCTAAACTAGATTCTAAACTAGATACTAAACTAGATACTAAACTAGATTCTAAACTAGATACTAAACTAGATTCTAAACTAGATACTAAACTAGATACTAAACTAGATTCTAAACTAGATTCTGAACTAGATTTAGTTTAGTTGTTTCCTCTGCTTTATACACCTCTTTAGATTTATTAACCTCCTATAGGAGCCTTAGTAGATTAAGTAATCTAATTAGTTTTAGCTAAGGTTATTCCTCTAGCTTATAGAACTAAGTTTTATTAAATCTAACATCTCTTATTCTAATAACCTTCTTAGAGGCTAGTATAAAGATCCTAAAGATGTTAGTTAAGTTATAGCTAACTAGATAGCTAATGTAAGCCCTTAGTATAAGCTTGTTACTACTTATAATAAGCTTATCTAAAGCATAAGCTTTATATCTAAGTAGCCTAAGATAAGTAACTAATAGAGGACATCTATAAACTAGCTTAAAAGAAGTCTTCTAGTCTAGCTTCTTAAGAGGTGTTCTATTAATTAGATAGGCTACTAATCTATATAGTTTAGAGTGTAATTCCTTTAGTAGATTAGTAAAGATAGTAATTGCCCTTACTCTTCTTAATAGTATAACTCTTATCCTTTTATTGTAACTATTCTAAGCTTAAGTATAGAGAGTAAATAGCTTATAATAGATTCCTTTACTATCTAGGAAGATAGTAAATTTAAGGCTAAAGGCCCTCTTATTATTACTCCTAAGGAATCTAATTTTAAAGCTAAGATTGCTTTTAATATAAGTAATTATCTTAATATAGATTTTATTAATCTTATATCTATAAGTATAGGTAGTAACTAGTTAATAGTTAGTAGTTCTATAAGTAAAGTAGCTTATATATCTTACCTTATTATAGCTAGTAAATCTATTAATAATAATATTAAAGGTAGTTCTCTTAAATAGCTTTAATATAGTAAGTTTAGTATTAAAGCTCCTTAATATAATCTACTAAGTATTTAATAGCTTATAAGTCTAATATAGAGACCTAAGATAAATTAGTTAAGCTAAACTAGGCTTAGTTAGAGTTAGTTTACTACTACCTATAGTAGTTAGAAGGTGATTAACAGACTCTAAGCTTAGATATAATTACGACTAGTAAGATAAGAGATTAATTACGTCTATTTATTAAGATATTAAGACTTAGAAGAAGAAGAAGAAAAGCTAGTATATAAAGCACACATAATATCGAGGGCGAAGCGGCCGGAAGCCCGGGCTATAATGCCGAGATTACGTGACTAATCTAAACTAGATCCTAACTGAATCTAGTTCGTATCTATCTCGTATTACTACTCTCTCTCTTAAGCGTATTTACTCTTAAATACTATTATATATTATTTATTAATCTATTTCGGCCTTAGCTTATCTATATAAAAGTCTAGATAGTTACGTAGTATATTAGCTACTCCTTTAAGATTGTTAATTAGCTACTAGGTAAGATCCTCTAGATAGCCTTTCTAGCTTATATAAGTAACTAGCTTTCCTTATAGTAAGTATATGTTAATTATATTATCTACCTTATACTTCTCTTTACTATTAACCTCTATTAGAGGTAGTTCTTTAAAGGCTTAGCCTAGTAAGGGGTTATTTAGGTGTTTAGTAAGTAAGTTAGCGTAAAACACTAGGTAAATCCTTTATAGAGAGGCTAGTAAATCGAGCTTGTATACTAGTAGTAATTGTTTCTTAAGGATCTTATAGAGACTAATATACTTTAGTAGTAGCTTTAGATTGCCTTATAGCTAGAGGTTCTTCGTTAATAGCTAAACTAAATCGCTAGCCTCGAACTCTATTAGCTAGCAGTGCTTATTAGCTTATTCTACTATCTATAACTACGTAATAGCAAGGTTAGCCTTAGTAATAGCTAGTGCCTCTTCTAGTTACTTAGTAAGTACGTAGATGTCGACCTTATTTAGCTTAGCTCTTGTTAACGGTACGTTAGAAGGAGGCTAAAAGCTTAGCCTTAGCTTATACCCTCTAGTAACCTCGAATAGCGATAACTTAGTACTCTCTAATAGATTAATATTAGTAGAGAATTCTACGACTAGTAGAACAAGTGTCTAATTGCTAAAGCGTATAGTGTATAAATAGATAACTCGCTTAAACTTGTAATTTATAACCTCTAATTAGCTATCTATTTATAGATGCTCTATAGTAGACAGTTTAGTAGTAATCTTTAAGATTTAGTAGAGCCTCTTCTATACGTCGCTAACGAACTAAGGGCTGCGATCTAAGGTAATACTATCTAGTAGACTATGTAGTTTCTACACGTAGAAGAATAATAGCTTAGTAGTCTTAAACGCTAAAGTGCTACCTTCTCTAGAGAAGTATAGAATTAAGTACTATTTCTTAGATAGATAGTCGACGACATAGAGTACTACGTTATAACTATCTACTAAGAGTAGACTAGTAACGAAGTCTATAGTAATATATTACTATAGTTTTACCGGAATAGGCAATAGAGAGAGAAGACTAGCTAGTAGACTATAGCGAGCCTTCGACTATTTATAGTTATAGTAGTTAGCGATAAACCTCTTTACGTTGCTATCGTATTTAGGAATATAGAAGGTAGTTTTAATTATAGTAGACGTCTTAGTAGCTCCCCTATATACGTAGTCTTTTAATGTGTAAACCCCTTAGATAACTTTTGTAGCTATAGAGAAAGGCACGATTAATCGGCCGTCGGCCTATAGTATTCCCTTCTCGATTGTAACATTAGTCGACGGTAGCTATTTCCTCTTTAGGAAGGCCCCTATTATACAGTAGATGCCGCGAACTGTTTCGAAGTTAGAGTCTTATAAGTTAGCTTTAGCTACTTCGTTAAACAATAGTAAAGTTTACTCTCCTAAGGTCGAAATAGGTGCTATATAGGTGCCTAGCTTACGAGCCGAAATAGGTAGCGAACTAGTTCCTAAACTAGGTCCTAGTTTAGAAGCTAAACTAGATAGTAGTACAGGTAGTAAACTAGACAACGAACTAGTTCTTAGTTTAGCTTAAGTCGTAAATCTAGTTCAAATACGGCCTAGATTTAGTTCTTTAATAATATACTAATTAAGCACTTTATATAGTAATAGCGTCTAGCGTAAGTTAGAGTTCTCCTTTAAGCGTAGTATATCTCTATTTCTCCTTATAAGAGCGTCGGCTTTACTATTAGCTATACTAGGCCTATATATAATTTTAAAGTTAAACTACGCAAGGTAAAGGGCCTAGCGTACTTAGCGGCGTAATAGCTTCTAAGTCTTTATAAAGTGCATTAAGGATTAGTAGTTAGTAAGGACGTAGATAGCCTTATTAAATTAAGTACTTATAAGCTTAGAGGCCTACTCTTCGAAGGCTTAGACAATAGCTAGTAGCTCCTTATCGTAGATAGTATAGTTACGCTCGGCTTTGTTTATAGACTTACTAAAAAAGATAATAGGCTAGAGAATGTTAGACTTGTTATATTATAATAGAATTCCTGTAGTAGTAGTGTTAGAAGTGTTAGTCTTAAGGACTATCTACTTTAAGTAATCGAAATACGTAAGGATAGGCGCACTTATAATAGTATACTTTATATAGTTAAAGGTAGTAGTATATTTATTGTTCTACGGCGTAGTATCCTTCTTAAGTAGGTCGTTTAATAGCTTAGCGATAGTGCTAAATCCCTTAATAAAGCGGCGATAGTAGCTATAGAAACTAATAAAGCTTCTTACCTAAGTAGTATTACTAGGAGCTAGCTATTTCTAGGCTTATATAGCTTCTATCTTCTTTAGATCTATTTTAACTCTATCTCGGCCAATAATAATACTAAGATACTTTACCTCTATTAGGTAGAACTTACTCTTCTTAATGTTAGTATTTAGGTCTAATTCGTAGAGCCTCTAGAGTACTAGCTTAATATACTTAGCATACTCTTAGTAGGAGCTGTTTATATAGATAAGAATATCGTCTAGGTAGATCGATATAAAGCGCTCTAGTATGTTAACGAAGTTATAATTTATAAATCTCTACTAGACTATAGGGGCATTAGTAAGGCCGAATAGTATTACTAGCTACTTAAAGTTACCTATACATATAGAGAATATAGTAAGATCTTTACTATCGACGGAGTTATAGAGATAGTAGAAGGCTTAATAGATGTCGATCTTACTAAACTATTTAGCCTTACTTACGCGTGTAAGCGTTTCTTTAATAAGGGGTAGAGAATAGATATCTCGCTTAGTTACCTTATTAAGGCTATAGTAGTTAACGTAGAGATAGAGTCCTCTACCTAGCTTATAAACAAAGAGAATAGGTAAGGAATAGCTAGTAGAACTTAGTGTAATAAAGCCTTTATTAAGATATTCTCGAATGAATTATTCTACTATATTAAGTTCTTCTAGTAATAGGCGGCATAAAGGCTCTATACGTAGTAGCTTAGTACTATCTTTAAGTATAATACAGTTGTCGAAATCCGGCTAATGCTAAGGGAGCGTATTAGATTATTCTTTAGAGAAGATATTAGTAAACTCCTATAACTCCTCTAGGAGAACTACTATAGAATCTAGTTCTAGCTTAGAGACTATCTAGTA
The DNA here is from genome assembly GCA_005959805.1 of Elsinoe ampelina. Lineage (NCBI taxonomy): Eukaryota > Fungi > Ascomycota > Dothideomycetes > Myriangiales > Elsinoaceae > Elsinoe > Elsinoe ampelina. The sequence continues at coordinate 2,726,718 of SMYM01000002.1, forward strand.
GTAGTCTTTAATATTCTTTACCGAGATTATAAACACCTTATTCTCTTAGTATTTAGCTACTAATATAAAGGCAGCTACGCCGATAAAGGTAATAGTCGGCTCTTCTTATTTAGCGTTACTTACGTAGGTAAGTATATAGAAGAACTTATACATTAACTAAGTGCTATAGGAGATTAGCTTAAACTCTCTCTAATTTAGCTTAAAGTTTAACTTAAGAGCTAGTAGCCGATATAGTCTAGTTTGTCTTAACTTAGTAGCTAAGCTAGAATCTAGTTAGCGAGCTAAACTAGAACTAAACTAGTTCTAAACTAGAATAGGAATTTTGCCGAGCTAGATTCCTAGATCTAAGCTAGGCTTAGATCTAGATCCTAGCCTTTTAATTAGCTATAGTAGCTCCTACTTAATAACGACTAGTAAAAACTCTTCTTTGTATATAACTTAGCTATACTTATAGTCGATAGTAGCCCTATTAGCCTTAAGCTAACTAAGGCCGAGAATAATGTCGAAACAGCTAATATCTATAATATAGAAAGTAGTAAGAGCGTTTAGCTTGCCGGAGACAGTAGTAGTAAGAGAGACACTATATGTAACTTATTCTATTAGAACGCTATTATAAGCTTAAAGCTAAATAGAGCTAGCTAACGCTACGGGGCAGCCGAAGCTCTTTAGCTTATTAAGGACGTTATAATTAACTACGGCGCCGATAAGCGCGCTAGTATCGATAAAGGCTTAGAGCATAATAGTGTAAGAGTAGTTATAAGGGTCGTAAATAGTAATAGGAGTTATAATAGCGGAGATGTAGTAGCTAACAACGCTGTTTATTAAATATATACCTCCTCTAGATCTATCTTAAATTACTCTTATTCCGCTAGAAAATAAAGCTTGTTCTCTAGCTACTTATTTCTCTAGCTAGAGAAACTAGTAGGTTCGTAGTCCGTTTCGGGGTCGAACTAAGGCTAAACTAGATCCAGTTTATAAGCCGAACTAGTGTCGACTTAGTTGCTTAACTTAGCTAAGCGATTCTAGAGCTGCTATATTTCTTCTATAGCGCTAATATATACGGGGTATATAGTAGCGTAGGTAGCCTTCTCTAAGGCGCTAGCTATACACTTAGTAGAGATATAGCTAGGCTTGCCGCATATATAATAGATAAGTGTCTAAGTTAGATAGAAAGGCTATAAAGCGCCTCTAGTAATAGAGTAGAAGGTAGCTAGAGTAGTAGGTATAGAAGTAGAATAAGGCACGCGAATTAGTACTATAGTAGTGTAGCTTATAGCTAGGCTAGAGCGTAAGGCTTAAGTACGCTTAGTAATAAGGTTGCTCTATTAGATATTATAGTTAGTAGCGTAGGCCTTTCTAATAAAAGTAGTAAGGTTATTAGTATCGAAGTTAATAAGGGCGATATATAGTTTATTAGATATCTTCTAATAGATCTAGTATAGCTACTTCTCCTTAGCGATCTTAGCGCAAAGAGCGTACTTATTAAACTCGCTAATAAAGGAGTTAAATATACTATTACGCTAGAAGAAATTAGTAAACTAAGTGTATATAGTAGCTCTATAGTTAAGATCCTTAAAGCGCTAGGCTAGGAGAGTAAGAACCTCTTTAACGCTAATAACGTCGTTACTAGCTAAGTCTATAACAAGGGTATAGGCTTCTCTAGAGAGACGTAAGTATAGATAGGCGAACTAAGTAGCCTTAGTAGAGAAGTAGTTAGCGTTAGTATATATCTTATTCTTTATCTAATATTTAAAGACCTCGAACTATTCTAGAGTACTACTAGAGAAGATAGTAGAGTCTAGTATCTTCTCTAATAATGTAACGCTACGTATAGAAGAGGCTAGTATAGCGCGTTCTATCTCGGCTCTTAGCTAGGCTAGTTTAGTTTTAAGTTTACTAATGTTAGTAAGATAGTACGTAGTCTAGGTAGTAAGATTATTAGTAGTACTATTAGCTATATCTAGTTTAATAAGGACGTTATTTAACTAGTTATATAGATCGAGAGTATTAGTACGCGCTAAGTTATATATAGTAACCTATTTATTATAGGTGGACTTAATAAAGGTAAAGGCCTTACATAGAGTAATTATACTATCTAACTCTTATAATCTCTTCTTTAGGTCGAAGTTATTAAGGCAGATAAGGTTATAATAGAATAACTAGATAGGTTCGTTATTGTTATTAGTAGAGAGTAGAGGGATCTTACTTGTATAATAGTTATCGTCGCCGTAGTTAATGCGAGCTATACTTAGCGTAGTTAGTTATAAATAGAATAGTATAAAAAGTTAGCGCGTAATAAAGGGAATATTAAAATCTTTAGCTAGTAGCCTACTTCCTTTAAGAGTCGTCTATAACTTAACTTATTACCTTCTTCTTATATTTGTAGTTTATAGTATTAACCTATATAGTAGCAGCAAGGATCTATTATAGTGTGCGCGGGAACTACAGTTATAATAGCTTCTTCTTTAATTCTTCGATTCTTCGTAAGTAGTAGTTATTAGTAGTTATATAAGTAGTAGAATAACTAGATAATTTAATAGCTCTATTACTTAGTCGCGGTTGTTATAAAGTCTTAATATAGTAATTACAACTAGTAAGATAAGAGGTTAATTACGTCTATTCGTTAAGATATCGAGACTTAGAAGAAGAAGAAGAAAAGCTAGTATATAAAGCACATGTAATATTAAGAGCAAAGTAGCTAGAAGTCTAGGCTACGATGCCGAGATTATATAACTAATCTAAACTAGATCCTAACTAAATCTAGTTCGTATCTATCTCGTATTAAGATAGTCTATAACTTTATACTAAGATTAATTAGTCCTTGTAGTAACTATAGTAAATACTAATAGTAGACAATTATTATTATCCCTTAATACTATAGTAGTAACATTAGGAACTTTAGAGTTATTCTTAAGAATATATTAGTTATACTTTAGTATAACTAAGAAAAGCACTTTTCCTTTATAGCTAATCTTTATAGTTTAAGTGTTCTAGTAGACTCTACTATTAATAAACCTTCTAAGGCTAACTAGATTAGTTATAATTAATAGTATATAGGCTACCTTTATAAGATAGATAGTTATAGGCTTTCCTTTATAAAGAGCTATAATATTAATAGTTCTCTAACTCTTAATACTAAGTAAGGTATTACTATAGAATAGCTTCTTATAAGGTTCTATAACTCTAATAACCTTATATCTATCCTTTATAGTATAATTATAGATATAATTAGTTACTCTAGAATCTAGTATCTATAAGTTAGAGATGTTACTAGTAGCTAAGATAAATACTAAGTATAATCTAATAGTAATAGCTATATTAATTAACACTAGTAGAGTTAACCCCTTCTAATATTATACTTCCTTAGTAATAGAAGTCTTAATTCTCTCTTTAAGAGTCTTATTATTTAGCCTTTATTTAATCTCCTTTATAGTCTACTAGTTTAGTGTCTATCCTTCTAGCCTTAGATACTTATTTAAGTAATAGCACTTAATCTACTTATGCCGGCCTTAGTATATACATTTAGGCTCCCTAAGGGAACTAGGTTTCTTATAAAGAATATTCTTAGTAGCTATAGAGAAGACTATAGCTCCCTTACTAGCCTTTATAGTACTATATAGCTTATAGAGTTTATAAAACTATCTAAACTTAGTAATTAGTTTAAGTATAGTTAGCAGAGTTAGTAAATCTAGATTAATAAGGTACTTATTAGTAAATACTAGTTTAGCCTTTAAGATAGAGAGTAAGAAGTCTCTCTATAGCCTTAAGCCTTAAGCTTCTAGTAGATTATAGTTCCTAGCCTTATCTATAACCTCTTCCTATTACTAAAGCTAATAGTCTATATTCTATAAGGAAGAACTAGAGAGTTATTTTCTCTAGAGTGCTTTAACCTTAAGCTATATAGCTATATTAGATAGAGTAAATCTGTTCTTTAAGACTCGAAGAATAGCCTATAGATAAGGATCCCCTTCTAGCTAAATAATAGTAAGAACTTATAGTACAATTAATAACTAAATAAGGCTAGCTAAATTAGCTAAGGCCTTATACTATTTGTTATATTATACTTGTTTCTCCTTATATATCTAGAAGAGTACTAAGAAGTTAGCATTTACTACCTCTAGCCTCTAAGGCTTAGGGAGCCCTTCTAGCTTACTAGCCTTCTAGGGATTAATAAGGTTCTATATCTTAGTATTTAACGCTCTTATCTTAATAATATATAGCTAGCTAGCCTATTTAGCTAATGTGGCAAGAATAATAGGTATTCTAGCTATTAAGATATTAGTATCTATAGTTGTTTATCCCTTTATTAACACCTAAATCCTGTAGTTATAGTTAAGGTAGTTCTTAATAGATTCTAATGTTTAAAAAGTAAGATAGTAGAGAATTAACTAATAAATAGAGTAGGAAAGTAACTAAGTAATATACTTATATAGGGGTAGTTATACCGGGCTTATAACTATTAACTTGTGTAGGGGAGGAAAAAGGATTAATTACTGCCTAATCTACTAAACTAAGGTAGATTATAACTACATAAATACTTAACCTAATAAACTAAGAGATAGCTAAATTAATAGAACTCCTAAATAACAACAGATTAAGACAATAACCATCTAATTCAATTATAAACTAGTGGAGTAGTGGATAAGTGTTCAGTTCTACTAGGGGATGAACTGAATCAGGGTCCTTCTTGGCGCTCTAGCTTATACCTCGGTTGACAGCCCTGTTACCGGACGTATCGGCCACTGCTTCTCCCGCCTTTCGTAACGACAGTGTGATGCGATTGCTAATGATATATCAATTGAAACAGGCTTGATGGACTGCTTCCGGTATGCATGGCTTTACTGTCTCGTCAGAATGTCTAGAAGTTTCTGTTGAAACGTCACCAGCACAGCTTGGTTGTCGCCGTGCCGCTAGCTGAAGAGTGCGGCTCTGTCCCGCCCTGCCAAGACGTGCGGCTCCACACCACACCACTGCCTATATCGGAACTCTCTTCGTTTCTCACCAATTACAATCACAACACAACCCTCGATCCAGAAACACTAGCTCTGCTCCTACTCGACGCTCTGACTGCTGCTGCGCTGCCTGCCTGCTGCCGCAGTTACATTCTGCTAAACTCTATCTTGCCGCGAAACTGACTTTAGCTCCTTGCAGAAGCTTTCCCAATTCCTCACCGGCACTCGCTGCCTGCGACCTGCACAACACACACATCGACACCGCGCCAACGATCCTTCCTCGACTTATCAAGCGCCACTAGAACCACGCTTGAGGTCATAGCTGTCAGCCGCAGCCTGCGAGAAACACTCAAGTCAAGCTCTCAGATCGACCCTCCGGGAGGGTAAACACATCACCCGGTACCAACACACAAAATCTACAATGGCATCAGAATTAGCGAATCAGCTGAGTGGCACATCGCTCAACGACAATTCAGCCCAAGGAGATGACTGGAAGGCGGGATTGAAGAAGCCGAATAAGGATGGAAGACAACAAACGGAAGTGAGTACGCATGTGCGCCGTCAAAGCTGACCGCTGACAATCCAAGGATGTTACAGCTACAAAGGGTCTCGAGTTTGAGGATTTCTACATCAAGCGCGAGCTCATGATGGGCATATTCGAAGCTGGATTCGAGAAGCCCTCACCTATCCAAGAAGAGGCTATCCCCGTAGCTCTCACAGGTCGTGATGTCCTAGCAAGAGCAAAGAACGGTACAGGAAAAACTGGTTCATTCGTCATCCCCACACTCGAGCGTGTCAACCCAAAGAACAGCAAAATCCAGGCGTTATTACTGGTCCCAACAAGAGAGTTGGCCCTTCAGACTTCACAGGTATGCAAGACGCTCGGCAAACACCTCGGGATCAATGTCATGGTTACTACCGGTGGCACGAGTCTCCGAGACGATATCATCAGGTTGAATGAGACGGTACACATCCTTGTCGGAACCCCTGGCAGAATCTTGGATCTTGCTGCAAAGGGCATTGCCGACCTCTCTGATTGCCAGACCTTTGTCATGGACGAGGCTGACAAGCTTCTTTCCCCCGAATTCACATCTCAGATCGACCAGCTGATCGCCTTCCACCCAAAGGATCGCCAGATTATGCTGTTCTCGGCCACATTCCCCGTCATTGTGAAGGACTTCAAAGATAAGCACATGAACGACCCTCACGAGATCAACCTCATGGACGAGCTTACCCTCCGCGGTATCACCCAGTACTACGCCTTCGTTGAGGAGAAGCAGAAGGTTCACTGTCTCAACACTCTCTTCTCTCGCCTCCAGATCAACCAGTCCATCATTTTTTGCAACAGCACACAACGTGTGGAGCTGCTTGCAAAGCGCGTCACCGAGCTTGGATACTCGTGTTACTACTCCCACGCCCGCATGATGCAGCATGCTCGTAATCGTGTCTTTCACGACTTCCGAGCCGGTCACTGCCGCAATCTGGTCTGCTCCGATCTGCTTACTCGTGGTATTGATATTCAGGCTGTCAATGTGGTCATCAACTTCGATTTCCCAAAAAACGCCGAGACATATCTTCATCGCATTGGTCGATCTGGTCGTTTTGGACATCTAGGTCTGGCTATCAATCTGATCAGCTGGGAGGACAGATTCAACCTCTACCGCATTGAGCAGGAGCTCGGCACTGAGATTCAGCCTATTCCCAGTAATATCGACAAGAGCTTGTACGTATACGAGACTCCAGAGAACATTCCTCGTCCGATCTCTGGTGCACCCCAGCAGCGTCAGCCACAAGGTCCGTCCGACAATGTCCGTGGACGTGGTGGGTTTCAGCAGCGGGGAATGAGCCGTGGTCGTGGTGGCTACCAGGGTCAGGGTGGTCAAGGTGGTCAGGGTCAGGGTCAGGGTCAGGGTCGTGGTGCTCCTAGGGACCCAACTCAGCAGCGTCCTCAGAATGGATTTGCACCACGCGGACAGGCTCAACCACGTGCACCTCCGGCTGCTGCGCAGTCGTAGAGATATTTTCAGCATGACCGACGGAATTGTGGCGCACGAACGGCCTTTCGCCAGCGACCTGGATGAGTTTTCACGAATCTGACGCTCGTTCCGACCACTCGGAGTCTGGCTTCCTTTTTTTTTAATTTGTCTTACGAAAATCTCTTTCATCCTCGTTTAGTCTGGATGTACTGCATCGCGATACCCGAACTTCTCGCGTTTCGTAGTGGTAGCAGTCCTACCGCCATGCCGACCAGACGAATTACCTCCTCACGCCACACACGACCTGTACAGTATTCTCATACACACTTTTCGATCTCGATCAGCATCTCAAAATCACCTTCAAACATCAGCTCATACCATGATGCATGAGCCATCTGTACATGCTGCCCCCCCACAAGGTCCACTGGACCATTGCTCTTTTCCACGTCAACAATCGACAACAAAAGCAATACACCAAATTCCCTCGATCCATCGACCCCATTGGATCATCGATAACTCCATCACAGAGGCTCCTAGCTCTGCCAGAATTCTGCCGCCGCTAGCAACTATCAAACGACGATGTTGATCATCTGCGCTTCACTCATTCAGTAGCAGACCAGATCAGTCCGTGTCTTTGCTCTATGATTCTCTCGTCATATCATGACGAGTGAGATCATCAAGACCAATGACTCGGTAGAAAGAAATCAAGCAAAATGACCCTCATGGACTACATGTCAGCTAGCAGATCCAGTCATGTCTGCCATTGAAGAATCTGGCTCTCTTGTTCTCTGTGGCCTCCGGTTTTTGTCCTTCTGTCTTTTGGCAGAAACGTCTTTTTTCCCGGAAGCTGTAGGGCCAGCAAGGTGAGGTAGAACGGAAGGCATGGTAGGCTCTGTAGCTGTGGCAATGAAATTTGGTAATGAGACGAAGTATGCCTCCTTTGTGTGCTGTGAATCCCATCAATCATGCAATGACTTCGTGCTGCGCAACATCGCGTTGCCTCCTAGAATAATGGGTCGTGAGTGCGGTGCGGGGGTCTGCAGCCCTGCAAATCGGGCAGAAAGGCCCGAGACAGCTCGTTCTTGGGAGCTGTTCCCCTGCGAGATCAGCAGACTGGGGGCTTCTGTGCCGAAGCTGTTTGGCAGCTTTCCAGTCCCCAAAATCGCTTCCTTGCCAAGCGACTATCAATTCTTTCTACTCTTGTCTGGTCAACTCCGCTGACACCATGGCGAATGTCTTTGGAGCGCTCAATCGCTTCATCTCGAGGCTGGATGCTGATCAACCACAAAGACCTACGGGCGCAGGAGCTTATGGCTTTCAGGTCTTGAGGAACCTGAACTTGGAACTAGCCATTGAGCCTTGGTTTGACTTTATCATTGGCATCAATGGGCATTCGATTGTGAGAGCCTCCATGGCTTCTCCTGACCACCTGTGCTGACAATCTCCAGGACAATCCCGATCCCAATCTGCTTGCGACCGAAGTCAAGAACTGCGCCGGGTCAACAATCAGTCTAGGTGTCTTTAGCGCAAAAGGTCAGGCAACCAGGGAGCAGTACGTGCCGGTACCACCAGACACTGGATCGCTAGGGCTCTCGCTGCAATGGACACCTCTGTCGAACACGGATGACGTCTGGCATATCCTCGATGTGACACCGAATTCACCGGCGGACAATGCTGGCTTGTTACCTTACAGCGACTATGTGATTGGTAGCCCCGAAGGCCCATTGAGAGGAGAGAACGGCATGCCGGAGCTTGTGGAGGCTTTCTTGAACAAACCACTGCGGCTTTATGTCTATAATACCGAGTATGATGTTACGCGGACAGTCACCATTACACCTTCAAGAGCATGGGGCGGAGAAGGAGCGCTAGGTTGCGTCCTTGGATATGGAGCGCTACACCGTGTGCCCGCACCCTTGACAGAGCCGTCTCAGGCGCCAGGAGAGACCCTCTTCGAGACTGCTAGGTTCAGTAACGAGGAGCCTCGTGCGTCTCCAGCGATGCTGCAGAATGGTTTTCAGGGCACAGCCACTGGTGCGTCAGAACTGCTCACCCCTACGAATCTCTCTGCAGGACCACCGAAAGCTGCAGCAGGGCCGCCGAGAGGAGCGAAAAAGGCTCGAGCGCACCATAACATCTCTCCGGGCGCAGGCATTGACGAGTACTTTGCCGAAGGAGAGGCGAAGAGCAGAGAGCTCGAGGGAGGATCCTCGACACCTAAGAAGGCATCGTCGCTGCCACCACCTCCGAAAGGCGGCCCTCCAAAAGCCAAGTCACCTGCACCTGCGGAAGAAGCAATTGTGGAATGAACATTGATACGGCTTACGACGATGGTACTGTCTTCTCCACTATGCCGACTACCTCTTCGAGGCTCTTTACTACTGCAGTTGGTCGAGCTTTGTCGTCTGCCGCCAATTGATCGATCCAGCCCTTGCCGTCTCTGTCAACCCAGATCGCCTGCATCCCCACGGTCCTGGCGCCAACGATATCGAAAGGATTACCCGAGACGAGCCACAGCTTACCCATCTGATTTTTGCCCAAGCCGACCTGCTCCGCTAGGTGCCAATAGACTTCCGGCGCGGGCTTGAACTTCTTGACTTTCTCAACCACGACGATGTCTTGGAACGTGCTCGCATATGGCGACAGATCTGGCGACTTGTGCACGGAATTGGCCACCATCTCCTTGGTGCCATTGGAGAAGACAACAGCCGAGATGTCGGACTTGTTCTGCAGAGAGGTCAAGCAGCCAGATACGTCCGGGAAGATGGAAAGAGAATCGTATGCGGTCATAAGATCGTCGACATCAGAGTCTGAGAGGGACAATGAATGCTCTGCCACAGCATGGAGGAGAGACCGGCGGGTAAGCGTAGAGAAAGGCTCATACTTTCCTGCACAACAAAGCATTAGCAAGACCAGGATAGTCGTAGAACACACATACCCATCGATGTCAGTCTCCACGTGTATTCAAGCTGGTATCTCCGCCATAATGCAGCTACCGAAGATGCCTTTTCTTGCCCAAAGTGTGCGGCGAGCTTGGAGGCGATGGAAGCGGTGGAGAGGAGGGTCCCGTACGCGTCGAAGGCGATGACTGTTTTTGGCGCCATGATGAGTGGGGACACAGACAAGTAAAAGCAGATTGGATGGCAAGAACAATGTCGTTGTTTCTCTCAAGCCGCACAATATATATCCGTCGTGAGGGCCGAGGGCTGCCCCTCGCTCTCCCGACGTCATGCCCGCTGCTCCGCTGTGGTTGATGAAACTCAATTCGCTCTCCCTCTTGCTTCCATCTCACTATATTGTCAAGACATTTATCGTGAAGCGCGGAAGTGACCTCTGATCTGCTGCATCGAGCACTCTACAGTATACTTCGGTAGAGTGAATGGGTGCCCTGAAAATACAGTGCTGACACTTTTGATGAAACCAACAGGTCAGGTCCGCTAGGTACCTGTCCATATACAATGCTACTGTATCCAATCCTTTCGAGGCTCTCTTTCTCATCCTCTCCTACTCAAATTTGTAACCGACGATGTGACTACCACACAGCCAGTCAAGCTATACCGCTACCACGATGTAGGCGAAAGACAGACTCAGTGCTGCCATTCACTGACACTTCAGAGGGACAAATTTCGCCCAACCCGTGGAAGGTGGTCATCTTCTTGTACCAATTGGATCTGCCCTTCGAAATGATAGTCCTCGATCGAACAGATCCCGACGTCCGCAAGAAGGATCCAGTGGTCACTATTTCGCCGAATGGTCGCATGCCTATCTTTGAGGACCCGAACACTGGCGTGAAGCTTTGGGAGGTACCTAAGCCGTCTGCCAAATGTGTGGACGACCTGATCAACTTACGAATGTAGTCCGGTGCAATCATCGAGTATCTCCTGGATGTCTATGACAAGGAGAACACCTTGACATACTCGACGGTCCCAGAAAAGTACGAACAGAATTGCTGGAAGCATTTCCAGATGAGCGGTCAAGGTCCCTACTACGGACAAAGCACATGGTTCAGCTTCGTAAGTGTCATGTCCATGCCACAAAGAAGGACGATACTAAACTACCAGCTCCACCACGAGAAGCTCCCCAGCGCTCAAAAGCGGTACGAGGATGAGATTCATCGCGTACTCGGCGTCATTGATGGCCACCTAGAGCGGACAGGTAGGCAGTGGCTTGTTGGAGACAACATGTGCTTTGCGGATCTCATGTTTGTGCCTTGGAACACGCTGCTGAGCATGGTCATGTTTGGACCGCAGTTTGAGGTGGAGTGGAAGGAGAAGTTTCCAAAGTGTTATGAGTGGCATCAGAGGTTGCTGCAGGTGGAGAGTGTGATGAAGGCACAGGAGTATGCGCAGGAAGCGGCCAAGTCGATGGGGGAATATAAGAAGGTGTGAGCCGCCTCTTTTACAGCTTATCCTTATTATTGGGCAGCTCGTCGAGTGCGTCTAAAGTCCTCACGTTTAAATACAAAACGTAGAATGAATAAGAAGCTGATTTAGAAAATGCTCGCCGACTGTTGATCTTCCAACGTCATCACCATCACCCCGCGGTCGATCTCCCATCTCCCTCGGGCACATCAGATCCACTTCCTGTCACCACCATCTCTACACAGCAGATTCCCATGCTACCAGAAGAAGAAGAATCCAACTATGCCATCTTCCGCGACTGCCTCTCCGACCTCATCACCACCCGCCTCGCCCCCGTGAAAGAGCGTCGCCGGGTAAAAGGCCGCAAGAACGAGATCAAACCAGCAGCGAACCCATCCCCGGACGAGAACCCAGCAGAAGACCTAGCCGACTTCATCGACGTAAGACCCCCCCCTTCCCTTCTCTCCCCGTTCCCCCTCCTGACCATCCCAAGTACCTCGCCACCGAAATCTTCCTCTCCCTCCCCGTCCCCCTCCGCACCCTCTCCTACAAAACCCTGCAATCCACCCCCTCGCTAGCAGCACAGTACTCCGTCCCCCTCCCCCTCCCCCTCCTAGAATCCCTAACCTCCCCCCTCCCCCCCTCCGTCCCGGACACGTTCACCACCTTCCACCTCCTGCCCCCCACGCACGACCTCCCCCTGCTCCTCTCCCCCGTCTTCGAAGCCTACGTGACTTCCGCCTCCGCCCCGCCCCCCGAACACGTCTACTCCGTCCGCGCAACCGAGTGCGAGGTCTGCGGGCGCGGACACCTCCCGTTGACGTATCACCACTTGATTCCGCGGCAGGTGCAGGCCAAGGCGGTCAAGAGGGGGTGGGTGGGGGCGTGGGAGGTGCAGAAGGTCGCGTGGTTGTGTAGGGCTTGTCATGGGTTTGTGCATCGGGTGGCTACGAATGAGGAGTTGGCGAGGGAGTGGAATTCGGTGGAGAAGTTGGGGGAAAGGGAGGATGTGCAGGCTTGGGCGGGGTGGGTGGGGAGGGTGAGGTGGAAGAAGAGGTAGGGAGCGAGGGAGGGGATTGCATTTGGCTATTTACGGTTGCATGTTTATGTTTGCATTTGTGGACGGGTTGGGCTTGAGTGGGTGAGAGTCTGGTGGGCGGGCCTTTTAGCCTTGCACTTTTAGGCCGGTTGGACCTGTGTTCCAGCCATGGGTCATCAGGCTGGGTGGGATGCCATTCGAGGTGGCGACGTCTGGGTTGGGGTAGTACCAGGCGGCAATGGCGACGATGGCATAGATGAGGACCAACAGAGCTCCTTCGAGGTAGTTGCTCTCCTTGTCGCGGAGAAAGTTACCGACGACCAGGATAGATACGAGCAGCAAAGCGATCATGAAGATCTCAAAGTTCAGATCCATCTTCTTGCCCATGATCCAGCTGACAATGACGACAAAGGGACCGTTGAACAGGGCAGTCTGGATGGAGGGACCGAGACAGTGGTAGAGAGCAAAGTTCTAGTTTTGTTAGCGAATGCTTGTATGCGGCACAGCAAACTCACCATTTGTCCATCCCATGCTTCGTCAATGGCCGTCAGGTGCTCGGCAGCCTTTTCGACCAAAGGAATCAAGATCAAGCCGAGGAATTGATCGGGTACACCAGCCTCGACAATCTCCTCAATCTGTTCGACGAGGAAGATTGCCATCAAGGTGACTAGCGCGAGGGAGATGACAAGTGCGACGCAGCATTCGGTGAAGGTATACTTTGGCTTGGCGAGATCATATTCATGGTCGGTGTCTTTGTGCTCGTCGGCCTCGAGGACCTCGTTAAAGATGCTATCAGTGCTCCGGGCATTGAACCAGATATAGACGGCAAAAGCGATGATCAGTATGATCGAGGTCAGTCGACTGATGTTTAGGACGTCGTCGAGAAGCTTCTGCTGCGTGAACTTGGGAGCATGGCCCATGACTAGGCTGACGACGGTCTCGCCCTTCAGAGCCGAATAGAAGGCACTTGGGATGAGCAATCCGAACCCAGCGATGAGAAGTAGTCCAGTACCAGTCTCGCTGATGACCGCATGGAAAGTCTGTACACTCTGTCGAATGCCGCCGAAGAAGAAGACCAGGCCCAAGCATAAGAGGAGATTGGTGAGGATGGATCCGAGGATGGCAGCCTGGATGATGGGAATGAGATTGCCCTCGTCGGCGTTACCCTCGGTATCATGATGATTGATGATGAGTGTCAAGAAGAGGATGATCTCGACGATCGACCCGAGAGCTGTTTCAATGAGAATGCCAGAGACCTTTGGGAGCTTGCGGGCGAGTTCCTGACCAGCAAAGCCAACAAGATTGGCACACGGGACCATTGCAATATAGGCGAGGGCGAATATCCATTGTGCATGATGTGGAAAGACAAAACGAATGACAATGGCCAATGGGACGAATGGCCAGAGTAAGTTGACCAGAGATGAGACTGCACAGGAGCTTGTCCAGGTGATCCTCAGAAAATGAGAGACGTGGAAACCAGTACGACCACTTTCGCCTTCATGGTGAACTCCATCAAGTAATGTGTGGACATGTTCTCTCACGGTCGGCAGTACACCATCACCATGCTCACCGTGAGCGTGGCTGCTTTCGGCCTGTTGGTGGTCGCCGTGGGGTGACATGAGTAGGGTGACTTTGTCCTATGCCGTGTCTTGCGTAGTAGCGTGCCGCAGTCTATGCAGTCATCAATAATTGAACTCGCAGAGATCTGTCGGTGAGGTTAGAGGTCGTGGACCTGCCAAGAACGGAGCTCCACCTGGCAGCTGGTTGGCACTGCCCTACGAAGTATGGACCTACAGTCGTTTTGAGTTCAACCGAGCCACCCCGGGCTTGGCGGTACTCTTCACCGACTTCTGCTCACCAAAATTGGCTGGCTGGAGGTCTAGAGAGAATATAGAGTCGAATAGCTTAACAACGCTATCTATTTGAATGAAATTAAAGCTAAAAAAAGGTATAATAGACTAGTTAGTATATACTAACGTTACTAAATTATAGCTTATAAGTGTCCTTCTTCTATAACTAACTATTGCTCTAGCTATATAAAGAAACCTTTAAGGGCAGCATAGGAGGCAATTATAATATCCTCTACTCCTCTATTATTACTACTAGTCTCTTCTTCTTTAAGGCACTTCTTAAGCTTATTAAAGAAGGTACTAGATAACCTTCGTTATAGTTTAACTATCTAGCTAAAGAGCTATATACTAGCACTAGCATAGGTAGTACCTTATCTAGAGGTTACATCTGCTAACCTAGCTCTTTAGAGACTTATAGAGTAAGCTATAAACTAAGTTATATTACCTTTATAAGCTAGATCTTAGTAGCTATCTCTTTAATTAAGATTTCTAACACCTATACTAGACTAGCTAAGGTAGTTAATTAAGTTAGATATAGTACTAGAGGAAGAGCTAGATATATAGGTAATAGAGGTACTATAGTTATTATAAGTGCTAGAGTTACTAAAGACTAATTCTAGTAACTTAGATATACTCTATCTTAGTTAGATAGTAGAGGTAAAGCTAGTAGTAAAGCTTAGAAGTAAGACTCTATACTATAACAAGCATGTATTTAGCTAGCTAAGTAATCTATTATAGTTAGTACTAGCTAATTAGGTAGTAGAGAAGAGTAGTCTTATTACTTAAGCTATACTCGAGCTACTTTTACTTAATTACGCTATTACCTATAAGCGTCTTAGTATATAGTAGCTATTTAGAGTAGCAATATTAGAGCTAGCTAAGATATAGAGGCTAGTTAATAAGCTTAAAGATTAGCTTACTAAGGATTACTAGTAGCTTAGACTTAGCCTTACTACCGAGATAAAGAAGGTACTAATAGCTATAAACTCTATAGTAAATTTAAGAGTTATATAACTACCTTTAACTATACTAGTTCTAAGCTCTTTAATAGGTCTACTACTACTGCCTTTATAGTAATTCTCTCTTAGATTAACACTAGTAAGGACAGTATAAACTCTAGTAGCTAGTATAATACTACTATCTTCGTAGGTAGTGTAGCTAGCGCTACTATTATAAGGTCGAGGCTTAGTAACGAGCTAATTATATAGTGCACTCGAGGGCGTAAATAGTAATAAGGAGCCTCTATTAGAGTTAGTATAGACTTATACTAATTGTAATTACTATAACTATAAGAGGTTATACTAGTATATATTAACTAGTAAGTACTACTAGATTATAACGAAGAATAAGTATACCTAGGCTACTACTATTCGTAATAGTAAAGCCACTATTAATTGTCCTTCTATAGGCCTTATATTAAGCCTTAATCGCTTAAAAGCCTTAAGGAGTATTAAAAGCGCTTTACTAACACTACTAACACTAATGCCTTTAGCGTCTTTAGCGCCTTTTATACTCCCTCTAACACCTATTAACTATATTAATATTATAAACTCGATTGCTTTTTACTAGCTATAGTAGCGCTTAGGGCCTATAAACGACTTAAGATCCTTACCTATCACCTCTAAGGCTAACCCTTATAAAGTTTTAACTAAATTCTTTAAGTAAATAAAGAGAAAAAGAAGCTTTAAAAGAGATATTTAGGTACTAGATTAAGTTAAATTTAAGCTAAAGAAGAAGAATTATAACCTCGATAGTATAAGAGATATATACTCGAATAGGTAGAGAGATACCTAGGCCTTTAATAAAGGCCTTCTATACTAGATTTAAAGCTAAATTAGCCCTTTTAAGCGCTAGTATTACTCTAAGATAGTTATACAAGCTAAATCGAATTAAGCAAGTTAGATACCTTACTATCTTAGTAGTCGAAATAGACACTTTTATCTAGTTTATAGCAGCTAATATAGATACTAATTTATATAGCGCAATAGACGATTTAACTAGCTTAGCGGCCGAGATAGATATTAATCTAGTTCGGCTACTAAACTAGACTTAGTTTATCTAACTTAAAGTAGTATATATATAGTATAGAGTAGTTATAGTAGTAGTAAAGAGTTTTTACTAGGTCTTAGTATTAAACTTATTTAATATAAGCAATTTCTTACGTACTAAATAGATTCTCTATAACCTTACGCTATATCTATAGCTCTTAAAGTACGCCTTAGCGTATAGTCCGCTATATAAGTAAATAGCTAGCTTTAAGAAATTAGTATATTCCTTGTACCTAGCGACTAGATTATAGTATTACTTTACCTACGCCTTTAGCACTAAGAAGAATTACTTAATAGAATTAAAATCTAGCGAATAGAGCAGTAGGTATTTAAGGTAACTTCTATACTCTTATACTAGCTTCTTTACCTTATTACTCTAGTAGATTAAAGTATTATCTATAACGAAGATTATACTAGCTAGAAGCTCTAGTATTATTATATCTATTAGCTAGCTAATAAAGATCTTACTAGTAATTAATCTATAGTAGATTAAGGTACTAGGGAGATAGCTATTAATAGTAATAGCTAGTAATATGCTTTACCTCTTACTATGCTACTTTAGCTAGATATCTATATACTTCTTACTAACGGGCGCCTACCTATACCTCCTCTACGCTATATACTTATTATAAGCTAACTTATTAATATAAACAATTCTATCGACTAGCTAAAGTATATACCTTCGAGTCTAATTTACTCTAAGTATTATATCTCTTTTAGCCGCTACCTTCTTAGCTATCTTTTAAGACTACTACTAGTACTAGATTATATACTAGATTATACTTAAGTATACCTAGTAATTATATATCTCTCTTAAGAAGGCTTAAACTTTATTAAGATAAGTAGTAGAAATATTATTTAGGTAGGCTATTACCTCCTTAGATAGGTTAGCATAGAAAGAGCTTAGCTATAAAGGACTTATATCTTCTAAGAAAGAGGTAAGAGTATAAGAGTATAGTATATAAGCTTTAATAGAAGAATAAGAAGTACTAAAGAACCTAAGGGATAGTTAAATTTAGCGGATTATAGCTCTAGCTACCTTAGTAGTAGTATAAATAGCACAATCGGTATACTCTTTAGTAAGCAAGAACTACATATCTACTAGTTTTAATTTAGCTATCTAATAATTAACTATAACAGTAATAACCTAATTAGAGTAGTATAGCGACTATTACACCTTTTTTCAGCTTTAATTTATCAGTATTCTCTATAGACTTCTAGCTAGCCAAATTTAATAACGAGAGGTCAACGCGGAGTATAACACGCCAAGCCCGGGGTGGCTCGGTTGAACTCAAAACGACTATACCATTCTTGATTTTCTCCGTTGTCCAAGCGAAAAGAGGCTTGAGGCGTTTTTGAGACCCTGATCGGTCGCTGGCAGCTGCCCACCGGATCTACCTATCTGTGTGATCTGGTGTACTCAGCTGGCCTCGCGACAGCCACATCGTCTTTACGTTGCTTCTTTCGTCAAAAGGGTATTCCAATTTGGAGCTGCCCTCTGTCACGAACGACGAATGCGTGTGACGCGACAAATTATCCCTGGATTGATATATTCTTGAGGAGCTTCCGCGGATATTATTCATGAATAGAGATTTGGTTGTTGAGCTAACTTACAGTAACTTACCATTACTCAGCTACCTGATTGCCCCGCCATCGAGGATCCATCTCGAACCGTCTTCTCCATCTTCTGTTCTCCTTGAACCCTCCCTCGGACCTGCATATCACATCTTGACAACGCATTTCTGTTGCTGACCCCTGGTTGATCGTCGCGATCGTCCATTCGCAATAAGAAAAAGCACAACTACGGTCATAGCTCCCCCCTCCCCGGATACTCGACCTCAACTTCGATCCTCGTCTCACTTCTTTCCTGACCATGTCCGGCTACCCAGGCCAGCAGTACCACGGTGGTGGAGGATACGGCGCTCCTCCCCCACAACAGGGTTATCCACCGCAGCAAGGTTACCAGCAGCAGGGTTACCCGTACGTCTTCGAAACCCGACACAGACATCCTGTACTGACTCCGTCCACAGACCTCAGCAGCAACAAGGTTACGGCTACGGCGGTTCCCCTCAGCCTCCATACAACGGCGGCTATGGAGCGCCACCACCTCAGCAGTATGGAGGATATCAACAGGTGAATGCGCTTCGTCTTTCTGACATTACAAGATATTGACCATGTACCAGACTCCACCTCCTCAGCAGCAAGGCTACGGCCCTCCTCCCAACTTCCCGAGTGTACATCAAAATGCCTATATGCAAGGCAATCACAATGCGCCCCCACCCCCTCCGCAACAAGCACAGCAATTCGGCCATGGCGCACCGCAAGGCTACAGCTTTCAGTACTCGAACTGTACTGGTAGGAGAAAGGCACTTTTGATTGGTATCAACTACTTTGGTCAGCGTGGAGAGCTTCGAGGCTGCATCAACGATGTCAAGAATGTATCGGCATACCTAAACGAGTACTTTGGATACAAGAGAGAAGATATGGTCGTCTTGACCGATGACCAGCAGAACCCAATGAGCCAGCCGACAAAGGCAAACATGCTGCGCGCCATGCACTGGCTTGTCAAGGACGCAAGGCCCAACGATTCGCTCTTCTTCCATTACTCCGGTCACGGTGGACAGACCAGGGATCTCGACGGTGACGAGGAGGATGGATACGATGAGGTCGTCTACCCAGTAGATTTCCGACAGGCAGGTCACATTGTGGATGACGAGATGCATAACATTTTGGTTCGCACCCTGCAACCCGGTGTCAGATTGACGGCCATCTTCGACTCTTGCCATTCCGGATCGGCACTCGATTTGCCATACATTTACAGCACTCAAGGCGTGCTCAAAGAGCCAGATCTTGCAAAGGAGGCTGGAAAGGGCTTGCTTGGTATTGTGTCCAGCTATGCTCGTGGTGACATGATGGGAATGGCAAACACCGCCATGGGTCTATTTAAGAAGGCAACGACTGGTGATGATGCTTACAAGAAGAATTTGAAGACAAAGACCAGTCCAGCAGATGTCATTATGTGGTCTGGAAGCAAGGATGATCAGACTTCGTGAGTTGACAACGAGAGGAATATATACTTGACATGCTGACAGATGATTCACAGTGCTGATGCTTCGATCGCAAACCAGGCTACCGGGTAAGAAGACCGTCTGAAATATTGAGGGAGTGTACTAACACAATCAGCGCCATGTCTTGGGCTTTCATTACAGCTCTCAAAAAGAACCCTCAGCAGAGCTACGTCCAGCTGCTCAACAGCATTCGTGATGAGCTGCGCACAAAGTACTCGCAGAAGCCTCAACTGAGCTGCAGTCATCCTCTCGGTATGTCACAATCGTACTCAGATCATATCAGAGCTAATAGATGCAGATACCAACCTCCTGTACGTCATGTAAGCTGGCAGGTGTCATTCAACCCTGACCAGCAATGACAGCCCACAAGCGCCCATGTCTGGACCATCCAGATCTGTTTCCAGCACGTCTCTCTCATCTGTTCCTTCTTCTGCTGTTGACTCGAGATACTCGTCCTGCACTTCCTCACGTGCGGCTTCGCCTGTCACTTCATCTACGTCCTTTGGAGATTATGCGATTCCCTCGGCAGGTCATGTTCATCCGGCTCCTGATTTTGCGGTTCCGGAGTTGCCTAGAAAGAGACGAAAAGTCGACAATGGATGACTATGTTGGCTGCTATGAGTGGGTTGCTGGCAGGCAAGAGGGAGCTTGTGTGGGTGGGTATGTACTGTGCATAGAGAGTGTTTTCGGTATAAAATGCAATGGAACACACGTATGCTTCCGTCCCAGATTTCTTAATTTGTGTGGGAATGTCACAATCGCATAATGCCTGTCAGTTTCATCTCGAATGTACACAAGTATTCCCGTTCCTGAGCTAAGTTTTAAGTATCGTCAGCTCCACCTTGATGCTGGTTGGTATGGCTGCGCTATGACGCAACTCGACTTTTCAGCCACAAAAGTTGGCACATTACCGCAACCTTCCGTCCTGGATAACATGTGCTTTCCGTATTTTCAATCGTATCATTCTTGTCATCTATGTCTCGGACATCTCAATAAGCTAGCATTGGTAGATTGATACACCTGTCAAACCAATTATTGCTACAGCCACCCTACTCAGCTGACCACAGCTTCCGACCAAGTCAGTCAGCCACACCACCCAGCCACAGCATACCATTCACATCGCCTTGCCCCTGAAGCGGAGCTACAGCACCAGGACGATCCACGTCCGGTTTTGCGAGTATCTTCCAGCTGTCTGGACCAGCTAACCAGCAACCATGGCAAATGGCCTCACCCCCAAGACCGACTTCTTCTCCCATCTCAAATACCGTAAAACATGCCATCTCCTAGTCACCGCCGAAGCAGATGAGCCCGACGAGATCACGCTCCAAGAGTGGCGGCAAGAAGGCTTCGTCGTGAGCTACATTGCCTTTGGGGATGGTGGCGTGGAATTTGTCCGCCGAGTACAAGCTCACGCCAACAAGATCAGCGTGGGGGAACAGTACGCTATAGTCGGTACGTCCCTCCTCCCCTATCTTCTCCTTGTTCCTTCGTCAGCACCTCCATTTTCATTCTCCTTCTCACGAACCATCCCGGTCCTCAGACACCACCTCCCTTGTCCCGCCCTCCCAGCCTCCCCTTCATTCTGGACCGACCTCTGACCATCCCAGCCTACGCCTCCCCCTCCTCCCCCCTCCTCTCCTCCCTGCGCCACCTCCCCCGCCTCCTCGCCTTCATAGCCTACTACCCACCCCAAATCCCCGCCTCAACATCCCTCACCTACCCCGCCTCCGTCTCCATCCTCATCCACCTATGCGCCTCCACCACCATCTCCGTGACCAAACGCCCTGAAGTCCTCGGCATCCAAGGCTCCAAGACCCGCACCGTGCAAAAACGCGTCGAGTCCGGCGCCGGTCTCGGCGGGGAAGTCGAGCTGGGCCGCAAGGGGGTGGACGGGGAGAAAGTCAGGACGTATGTCTACGAGGGCGTACGGCCGGGGTTCGCCGAGGGGGACGTCGAGGAGTACGACTCGGTCGCGAAGGAGTTGGCGTTTGGCCGGTCGCTCACCCTGATCCGGAAAGCGTTCGGCGTGCCCGAGGTGGACGTCGAGGGCATCAGGGACGCATGGATGGATGAGGTCGGCGGGGACGCGGCCAAGGCGTGTGCGGCGTTGCCCGGGGAAGGGGTGGGGAGGATCAACCTCCCCACGCTGACGGGGGGGTTCGACCGGGAGGGGCTGGTGGGGTTTTATAGGGATTTGTTCGGGCCCAGCGCGCCGTTCATCAGGGCGAGGTTGATGAGTAGGACGGCGGGTCAGAATCAAGTTGTCGATGAGATGGTGGTGAGTTTCAAGCATGATAGGGTTGTGCAGTGGATTTTGCCAGGGGTGCCGGCTACGGGGAGGGAGGTGAGGATTGTGATGGTTAGTGTGGTGGGGATCAAGGGGGGGAAGGTGGTGGCCGAGAGGGTGTATTGGGATCAGGCGAGTGTTTTGGTTCAGATTGGCATGTTGGATCCGGCGTTGGTGCCGGATGGGTTTGGGAAGGGGAAGGTGGAGGGAGAGGGGAGGGTGAAGGGGAAGAGGAAGTTGAGAATGCCGGTGGTTGGGGCGGAGCAGGCGAATGCGGTTGAGTGGGGCGAGGATTGGGATGGGAATGTGAATGAGTTGTGTGGGAAGGTGGCGAAGGCGAGCTGTCGTAGGACATGGCGACGAGTCCTTCGGATAAGGCGCAGAGGCCATCTACAAGCAACGACAGATGTGACTCTGGGGAAAGGCGTCTCGGGTGTCACCTTGTACATTGTGTAAGATAGCCGTGCGTCTTGATCAATCATAACTTTCGGGTATCTAGCATAATGTCATTAATTCATTCCACCTCTTGCTTGCTCGCGATGGAAGCTTCATGATGCCGCATGTCTTCCCGCTTCTCATTCAGCCTTTTTGCAGGTGCACTTTTTCCAAGCCCGCTGGATCACGACCGCCGCCCTCATGCGCCTTGACAATGGTACCAACTTTGATGCCAGCCAAGCAAGGATACAAAGCGTCGTACTCTTCGATGGGATGGTAGTACCCGAAGTGAACAGTGTCAGGAATGACGGTGAGCAACCGAGCGATCTCATGCAGCTCACCAAAGATCTGGTAGGCGAGACACATGTGATGCTACCAGCGCTTGACCGTTGATCAAGGCTGGCCTCTGAGATACACTGGCGGTAGAAATCTGTGATTGCAACATACGGGGCGTTGGTGGCGAAGGAAGTCGTCAAGTTGGAGATGGTAACTCCTCTGGTATTACAAACGAGTTTTGCCCATTCCGCCAAGGCTGTAGCTACTGCATCAGGGCTTGGAGAGTAGCGCAGCAGTGCTGTTGTGGTACTCCCGTTGTGCCGTGTCCACAGATGGCAAACCTCTTCTTGGAGCATGTCCAGTGGTGCAAGAGATTGCAAACCCCAACGACCGATCACTGCCCACAGCAGGGACACTGTCTTTTGTCGATGACCGTCTACAATGTCTGCTTGGTTGACTGACGAGGCTGCCGTGTGCATCATGTTCCGACTCTGATGGACCATATCCAGCGACAAAGAGACATTGTGCATCTTCTGCATCCGAGTTGGCGAAGGATATTGCAAGTCTGGTTGGATCCTCGTGTCGGCGACAAGATCGAGCAATCGAGCCAGTCGTACGCCATCACGCATGTCCACGGCGAGATTGGTGATGTGGTAGTCAATCTCGTTCAAAGGTGTCTGGATGTGATCCAGTGTGTAGCCAAGATATCCCAGTGTTCTAGGTACGTTGATAGATGGGCATACCAGAGCCGCAACTGCTTTGAGCACATCCGAAGAGGACTTGATGGGAGAAGTCTTACTGAAAAGACAGCCTGGGATCTGGCGACAAGTGTGACCAAGATCCAGGAGATGGATTAGACTCAGACTACGGAGCCAAGTCCTCTGCCACTGTGTCCTAGCCGGATCTGTAAAAGTGCTATCACAATCATGCTGGGCGTCCCTGAGCAACGTGATGGTAAGGAATTGTCGAAGTGCTTTTCGAAGATATCTGGAATTTTCCCGCAAGGGTATCCCGTTCGCTGGATCGGGAACACAAAGCCTCGCAGTAATAGCTTCGGAAGCAGACCGTAAACATTCCAGGTCGTATGTATCTAGCCAAAGACTAAGAAATTGACGACGTAGACCAACATCTTCGTATAGATGCGGGACCTCGGTCTGCTTGGGTAGGCAGAGGGCTGCGGACTGGACTGACAGGGAAAGTGCTTGATGCAATTCGATGATCTCGGGCTGCTGGTAGAGGTTCAAGTAGGTGGCCCGGACATCTGCCCCATTTGTGGTAGGATTGGTATCGCAGTCGTGGTTGTCGAAGATAGTGTTAATGACTTGGGTCAGAGCAACCTCTTGATGTGCCAGCCATGTGTCCTCAAACAGTTCTGGATGCTGTAAGTCCTCTTCCAGGACAGGAAGTGTCGCAGATTGGGGCCGTTGCTGCTTGACAGATGTCCTGGGAAGTGACTGAGGCTCCGCTTGAGCTACATTTCGCGCCAACAGCGGCACTGACCGATCATATTGGCCCTTGACGTTCAAATTTCTCGGCTTGGAAGTCATGGAAGAGGATTGTTCGGGCAGGACCTGGTCGATCACGCGATTCAAAGGCCTCCCAGGCCTCCCAGGCATTCGCTCTGAAGCCTTAGCAGGCATACACTTCGTAGTCCTACTAGTCAAGTTCTCCTTGCCTGTTGTGGCACCTGCGATGTCTCCAAGTACTGCATTGGCAGCGTCGGGCTTCAAGATGGCCAGGGGAGCCCTCCGAGGTGCAACCAATAAGGAGGATCGTCTTCCTTTCCGCGGTCTTGGCTGGTCGACAGATTTGCCTACCAGGTGATTTGGAAGAGCCGAGGCGGTTAAAGGAGGATGGCTTGCTTCCGCCACTTTGGCGAATCGAATTGTTTCGTCATTCAGAGTGTGAGTATGTGCTCCGGGATGAATGGTCATGACAGTGGTGTCCTCCTGGGGAATCCATATGGTCCTTCGCCGGGCTTCCTTTGCTGATAGTCCAATCGAATTTGGTACATCTACGCTGTTTGTGATATGTGAGGCTGCAAATGCAGTGTCAATTGTCGAATCCTCCACGAGCAAAGCCAAGCTTGGTCTTCTCATTGGCTTTGCGAACAGTGAACCTCGATGGTAGGGTTGCGCAGTGGTAGTAGTCCCATGATGTGTAGCAGTATTGTCTTCGAAGATGTTTACGGTCGACCTCCTCCTGGCGCGCTGGGACAGCGATGATTGTCGTGGTGTTGTGTAGTTGCGGAGACTGGTCGCCAAAGGTAACACCGTGGGTGCCGCCATCACATACATAGGGCTTCCAAAAGACGAAATTTGAAGACATATAGGAACTGCAAATCGAGAGGCTCACCACGCCCCCATCCTATAGTGGTATCGGGCGCTAAGCTTGGTGGCGAATGACTGACTCCGGCTTTGCGTCTGTGTTGTGATCTTCGCGTCGTCCGAGCAACGAATTGAAGCTGTCGCTTGCTGCATATGTCTTGCTTACTGTACCTCACCTATTGTTCTGCAAAGGATCTGCATAGTCCTGATAACCAAACGTAGTTTCGCCACCAGCAGCAATGACTCTTTCGCCGCACTCTCTGATGGCATGGCAGATTGAGGTTGTCGTGATTGCGTGGTCAGTGGGATGGGATGGCACGCCTGGGCATGGCAAAGCTCGGCGGTCATTCTTTTTCGAGCCGACCCCCAGCTACAATGCAGTCGCAACGATGCGGAAAAAAAAGAATTCGATTTCCACAGTCCTGGCGCGTCTTGAACATATGAAGCTGTGGGTTGAATGCAGAGGGGCTGGAGTGATGGTGATTTGCTCGGAGCTCTCGTGATGTCCACCTCGGTAGCAAATTGCCAAGAAGGCGCGTGCAGCCGCGTGCAAAGTGAAAGCTCCCGGGAGGAATTACAGAAATAGAAATGTGATCATCTCCTGAATACTCGTGCCCATCGAGTCCATGCCTCTTCGCGGGACACATACACTCTTTTAATCTTCCTTTCGGCTCAAATAATCTCCCAATGGCTTCAAAGAACCGGGGCGGAGCTACAATTGCTTCAGTATGCACCCCGACGAGAGCTCCGCAGACTCCCGCTGACATACAGCTAGATACCAGGAGAGTGGATTTCATATGCCCATACAGCTTTTGCATATACCGCGTTCATCGGTGCTTTGGTTGTCGGAATGTAAGAGGCTGCACACAAGGGTAGCATGAGGACATGACTGATATGCGCAGCTCGCTCCACTACCAGAAGATCGTCCAGAATGAGCACTACGTGAGCAGCATCCCTCAGCTGCCCTAGCAGTCTTTTAACAGCCATAGGGGTACCCGGTCGAATGGTTTCCCTCCGTATCTGCCACCATCGGCGACCGCTACCCCGAGCGCGCAGTCTTTCAGCTGTTCATCGCCTTGACCTCCGGTATGGAACAAAGAGTGGGAAACAAAGAAGAGAGAGACTGACTTGAGAAGGCCCACGCTTCATCCTGGTCGGACTTTGGTACATACTCACCAAGAGATCCGGCACATCCTTACCAAAGTTCGTCGCCGGCGTCGGCATCTTCAGGAGCTTGACATGTGGTGGATGGACATACGTGACCTCCACGGACGACCATGATTGGCACGATATCTTCATGATCTCTTACCTCGTCGCGACCATTCCCTGGACCGGTGGCTGTCTTGCTCTGAGCCCAAACAATCCACGTGCCATCTATTGGCGAAAGGTCTTTGCCGGTAGCTTCTTCGCGACGATTATTCCTCTGGTATACTTCTTCATCCAGCACAAAGTCCACAAGGTGGCTGGAGCATACACAATCTACGCCTTCTTTGAGTGGACTCTGGTGTTGCTGGACGTTGCGTTTGATGCTGTCACCGTGTGGGACTTTAGTGGTCTGGAACTTGTGATCAAGGATGTCAAAGGTTCGAGCAGAGGGTATGTTCAGTGGCTCCCGAAATGATTTTGGTACGGCCTTGGTTCCGTTCGCATTTCCGAGGTCCCCGCTGACTCGATGATAGCAGCGCAGGTGTGGTTCAGGACTCGTATGCCACTACCGAGTAAGCAGTGCTAGAATGGATTCTTGACTCCGCTAACCCATCAAAGGAAAGACAAGCCAATTGGTAATGTGCTTGGTGCTGGCTTCTCGTGGGATGGTCTGCTCGACGCTGCTGCTGATGTGTACGCCGGTGTAAGTAGTGCTTGGTCCGCCAAGATGAGAAATGCTGACTGAACGACCAGTACATGTTCTGGTCTATGCTCACTTCCCTTGGCCTTTTGATCTGGTGTAAGTCAATTAAACGCGAGCTTCGATATCGACTGACACAGGCAGACTTTCCCCTCTGGCACATGGGTATCTCTGGATACGAAGCTCTTGTCATGGTGACCATCTCACCATTCTTGCTCGGTATTGGTCCAATTAAGCGACTGGTCATCTCCCAAATCCGATACGTTCACCTGCTCTCTCTACCTGGTCTGCTAGCGTATCTTCTCACAAAACCCGAGCACAAGCTTTTTGCGGTAGGCTTTGGAGTGTGGATGACTGTCCTGGCTTGGTCAGCCACCTTCAGCGCCGAAAGATCGAATCCAGGAAAGCTGGAGCTCCGCATCTTCGCTTTTGCATCCGGCTTGATCGCTTCCAGTATTGCCAAATTTGCTTATAGGTCCAACAATCCAGCCTGGCCGGTCGTTCCGGCCGAGATCGGAGGTGCTCACAAGACTGCGATCCTGCTTGCCATCCTCTCATACCTCAGAATCTCGCGCCAGCCTCTTGGTGTGACCATTTCTTCGGAGAACACCGCCAGAAGTGCTGGTTCGTCCTTACTTTCTGGTCTCGGTTTAGCAGGTCTCTTCTTTGCACTCCACTCTTTGCTCTCGGACTCGAGCACCATGATCTTGTGGGTCTGGGACGGCTATCCAGTTCGAGGTCCTCTACCAGTCCCTCATGGCGCTGTCACCATCTTCTTCATGGGTCTGGGTCTGCTCATCGGCTTGTACTACCCGACGTTGATGCGGAGCTGGACGGCTTTCGGCATCGGGTCTGTTGGTGCGGCCATTCTCACTGGCTTTCCTCATTGGTTCGGGTATTATGGCGCGCTTGCCTTTACCACGTACATCGTGGCCATTGCCCCTGGTCTGTTGTCGACCGCCGCGAAACAAAGCCCGGGTCGTACATTCTTCACTGGCTTCTTTGTCTACAATCTTCTTGTCCTTGCTCATGTCTGGACCGTAGCGTACGCCTTTGTACCAGGTGGCTTCTTGCTCCGAGAAAGGACGAGTCATGTAATGGCTGCTATGATGATCCTCGTCGGCTGCGGCGTCTTCAATGCCCAGGCTGTCAACGCAAGTGCCAAAAGCAAGTCGTCCGCGTCCGCAACCAGCCCCTTCTTCCGCAAGCAGAGGTCATACTACATCTGGATCCTCTTCGCCCTCCAGCTGGTGTCAGCATCAGTCGCCTTTCTCAGGTTCCCCGCATACGACTTCAAACCCTACCATGCTAACGAGAAATCGATCACCGCTGGTATTTGGACGATCCATTTTGCTCTCGACAATGAGATGTGGACGTCCGAAAAGCGCATGGCAGATTTGATCCGTGAGATGGAGCTTGATGTTGTCGGCTTGCTGGAAAGTGACCTCCAGCGCATCATCATGGGTAATCGAGACTCGACCCAGTACATTGCTGAAGAGCTTGGTATGTGGGTCGATCAAGGTCCCGGTCCCAACAAGCATACTTGGGGATGCGCTCTCTTGTCCAAATTCCCAATTGTCAACAGCACGCACCATCTCTTGCCATCTCCGGTCGGAGAGCTCGCCCCTGCCATTCACGCCACCATCGATGCTTATGGAGAATTGGTCGATGTCTTCGTCTTCCACTCTGGCCAGGAAGAAGATCCTGAAGATCGAAGGCTGCAATCCGAGTATCTTGCCGAGCTCATGGGTAGCACCACCAGGCCGAGTATCCTACTCAGCTATCTCGTCACCAAGACTGGACAAGGCAACTACAATACATATGTGAGCGAGAAGAGTGGCATGCGTGATATTGACCCAAGCGACGACTGGGATAGATGGTGTGAGTACATCCTGTACAAGGGCTTCAAGCGATCGGGTTACGCGCGTGTGAGTCGAGGGACAATTACGGATACCGAGTTGCAGGTAAGTCAATGTCCTTTGTCCTTCTCTTTCATACTGACAATGTCGAGGTTGGAAAGTTCGTTGTTGGCCAGCCAGAGGGCGGCAATGAGCAGATTCCCGAGTCGCAAGTGCCTGAAGGCCTTCGTTTCCCTGCTCTTTTCAAGGGCGAAGGTGTTCGTGGTCATAGATACCATGTCTTCGACGAGCCCAGATACTACGCATAGTCAGATCGAGCCTGTACAATATCAATCAAGTCTCATAGGTAATGCACGGTCCACCTTCATGGCATGCGTCGCAGCAGCACAGCGCCGCCCGAAGATATATCTTGGCGTCCCGACGCGTCTAATATTTCCCTCCCCTTAGCCGCGTTGTCCTCCAAACCTGCCTGAAAGAAAACCTTTGACGCAGTCCTTTCACAAAGACCCGAGACTAGCGAGTCGCATTTTCAACAATCACCTTGTCTCAAATTCTTCAATCTCTTTCTATATCACCAACCACAACTCACCAACCTCATTTCGACCAATTTCTCACCTCTTCATTTCACCATTCCTTTGTCATTGCTCCCCGAGCTCGTCCTCGATCTCGCGCTCTCAAGCATCACCGTCGTCGACCCAAGATAGCCTTTCTCGCGCCACGTAAGCACTTCGTGAGTCCGTGTGAGTTCGAAGACTGACGATTCACAGCCCTTCCTCGTCTAGCTCAGCGCTAGCGCATAACCTGGCTGAAGCCCTTGAGCATCCTGTCGACATCTCCCCGGCGAAGAGCTTGACCTTGACGGTCGCCGTCGCCATGTCCACTTCTTACAGCCCGGACGAGAGGTTGGAGATCGCCTACATTCACTCCGGTCCGGGTAAGCTCAAGGCGACCGTCCTTCCTGGCTTCTCCGTGGCGAACTCCCGCATGACGGAGGGCAAGCACGCATGGCGCCCTGCGATGTACGCACACCGTGGCAACATGCAGCGCCGTCCGTCTGCAAAGGATTGGGCCGATCACCTATGCAGTGTTCGCGACTCAATCAAGGACCAGCGTGTGTACGTGGTCATGGAGGATGGGTCTGGCCATGAGGGATGGATTCCATGGGCCGACGTCCCCAGCATGTTCCGACGCTCCGCCGCGGCCACCAAGCAGCGCATGGTGAGGACCTGGTGCGCCATCAATGGCCTCTTGTCTGGCCCATCAGACCCCTCCGACGACCCCAACCCCGCCCTCCCCACCGCCAACGCTGGCTCCGCTGGGGGTGTCACCGCTCCTGTTGATCAGGGAGGTATGAACCTCCGCTCACGCCACGTTGGTCAGGTCACCCCGTCTCGCAACACGCAGGCTATCCTCCTTCCCGAATCCTCTTACGACGGCGGGTGCAACGAACCGCTCTTTCCAGGGGCCAAGCACGAGGGCAAGTCCTCCCACTGTGTAGGGGGCTATGTCTTTCAACACGCTGGGGACTACTTCCAGCACTGCCATTCGACCAACGACTCGACCTCGTCCCCTTGCCAGCAGCAGAACTGCAGCTCTGGCTACCTCTCGACCTACCGTGTGTGCGAGGGATGTGCCTCCAACGTGTGGTTTAAGGGATACACTGGTGAGGAGCGTGCGCACATCTCCAAGTCGTTGGAATTGAAGCATCCTGTGGACTGCACTCCCGTCTGCGACGAGCATGCCGCCAAGATTCGCGACAACGTCAAGTACGAGTGCAACGGCTTCCATGCCTGCATCTGCACCTACTGGTCTGGTAAGGCGGGTATCGTCAAGCCGGCCGCCATGCGCATCCGCGAGATCCGTGAGCCGGTCAGCAAGCTCCACAATGGCGTTCACCCTGTCTTGTGCGACTACCCCACCTGGACTTACTGCGCTCGCGAGAACTGCGAGCAGATTGTGTTCTTCCTTGAGAAGATGTTCCGCTGCGGACAGTGCTTCGGCTTTATCGACCAGGCTCCTGAGCTCGCCGACTCTCTGTCGCAGGACGATTATGACGACATTCCTGACGGTCTCGACGATGGCTTCTACCCAGCTGTCCTTCCTCACTTCCCTGCTGCCACTGCCGGTGCTCCCGAGGAAGAGTTCAACTATGACAACCTCTTCGGTCCTGGAGCGACCAATGTCTTCAACGATGCTGGTGAAGTCAACCTCAACACCGGCATCAGCCAGGACGAGTTCTTCAACATCAACGCTCCTGCTACCTCTCCCACTGCCGGACTCGGCGATGATGGGATGGACATTGACGACGAGGAAGAGGTTGACGCCGACGGTGAGGCTGACGGTGAGGCTGCTCAAGGTGCATTCAGGTACTAGACGATAAGCTTCAGACTCGAGATTCACACCACATCGACACTCCACAACTGCTTTCACTGAGCGTTCTAGCGAGCGATCATAGCGCTTTTTCTTCCAGCATATATTAGCGAGCGTTTTCTTTCAGCATCGGCTCTCCCAGATGGAGCTTCTCAACACCAGCTTCTCAAGATGAAGCTTCTCGGGTTCAGCTCTTCAAGATGGAGCTTTTCACACACGTACAGCATGGCGATGCAAGGCATCAGCGAAGGAATTATGGTCAAAGCTGCCCAATACCCATGCATGGCAGCGAGGAACTTTTCATGATTGGGGCATGATTGGATGTATATTACGACAAAGCTTTCACAGCTCAGCTTCCGAGAGGATAGCTTCATGGCGAACTCAGCCTAGCAGTACACCTGCTTTTCCCTTTTTAATATAGCTCTACAGAATCAAGGAGCTTTTCGGTCATACTTGTGTTGTCTTGAATGATGTGATCTTGGTGTGTAATGTCCTAGCCATGCTGATCCAGACGCTAGTGATGGATTGGCTAGTCTCACAAAGAAGACTTTCCCGCGAGGCTTTGTCCTCAGTCATTATCATGAGATCTCAAGGATCAAGCCGGGGCCATTGGTGAGCGCTTTGTTCCGAAGTGCGAGGACCTGAACGACTGGCATTGTCCTTGAGAAGCCCTTTGTACGCCAAAGACCCATTACTAGCCATCATAACTCGCTCTTCTCCTGCCTGACACTCACCATCTACAACATCCCTAACCACACCACAGCTCACAACAACCACACAGATCCCAATTTGCATCACTGACCATCCAACCACCAACCCAGTCAACCAAACCCAACATCACCATGTCCCCCACAGACTCCACCAACCCCAACAACTCCACCCCTCTCCCCCTCCGCCTCCACCCCTCCCTCCCCCCCCTCCTCTCCCCTCTCTCCCCCCTCTCCCCTGCCCCCCTCTCCCCCGAATTCATCCTCCCCCTAGGCCACCCCACCAACCCCATCATCATCCCCTACCACACCCTCGCCCCGGTCGACGTCCAGATCTACCCTCTCCCTGACCCCGCCCCCGGCACGATCCTCAGCTTGATGGAAGTCGTGGACGAGCAGGTCGTCAACGGGCAGAGGTATTTCTGGTGCTTCGGGTTTGAGTATGCGCCTAGTGTGGAGGAGGTAGTGGTGGAGGCAGAGGGGGAGAAGGGGGAGAGGGAGGGAGAGGGGCACGGGTGGATGGGGAGTTTGTGGGTTTTTGGGAGGGAGTTGCCGGAGGTGCCGGAGGGGAGGGAGGATAGGGTTTTTGGCGGGTGGGTGCCGGAGGGGTGGGTGCCGGAGGTGGCGAGGGGGGAGTGGGAGGGGAAGAAGAGGGGACAGTGAGGGTGGGAAGAAGGGTAAGGGGTTGAGGGAAGGATGGATGAAATGGACCGGACTTGGGATGCAGCTGGTCTGCTTTGGAGGTGGAGATGGCTACTATCGTCTTTGTAGAAGTGTCGTTGATGGGAAACGCCGAAGTAGGTGTCAATTTTGGAATGCGTCGCAACGAGCATGCGTGTGGCCTAGTGATTTATTCTAGATTGTCAAAGTGGAGGAGTTCAGGTTGGCTTTCAGACGAGATGTACCGGTAGTCAGCGCGGGACTGGTATGAAGACGATTCGGTTGTTTTTCTCGATGCTGTATCGCAATCATTATACCGGATCGTTCCAGGTGATATATTTGACCAAAACTATGCACATTGGTATGTTGTGAAGAGAAATTATCGTTCAGAGCCAGGGAAGGAGGTGAGGTGATGTTGCTGACCAATCACATCGTGCCTGAAAGTCAGGTTCCTCTGTGCGTGTTCGAAGCCTCCCAATCAGCGGTCATTCGCATCACCGATTCTTCTACGCTTGATGCAGCTGTGGCGGTCTCGTGCGGTCTCGACTGTTCAAAGTCGGCTTGTCAGAGGCCAGCATGTCCGGCGGACGTGTCGCTCCGTGAAGGTTCCTCGCTGGTTGCCTCCCTTTACGTTCCAACAGATCCAGCCGAAATTAGATGTCCTGCGCGATCAACCTGTCGAGGTCTGTGGTTGGCTAACAGGCAAACGAAATCACGGTCGAGTCTCGTTTGCAGACTTGCAAGATGGTTCTGGCAAGGTGCAACTCGTCTTGCAGCATGAGCAAGCAACCGAGTGAGCCCGACTTTGAAGGAATCGGGATCGTCTGCTAAGTCTGCTTCAGGATCACTGTAGGCTCTGCCGTCGTCGTCACGGGTGTTCTGAACGAGAGAAAGGCAGGATCTGTGCCTCCATTTGAAGTGATCGTGGAGCAAATCGTCCCACAAGGCGAGAACGACGCCGAGGTACGTCCCATAGCCGCAACATTGACGATCCACTAACTATGCATGAGAGCTCTCCTGTCCAACTCAAGCACTACTCACCTCAATTCCTACGTTCAGTGCCACACCTTCGCCCTCGCCATCCGGCATTGTCCATGCTGCTCAGGGCTCGGTCAAACCTCATATTTCAAATGACCTGCATGATGGCGGGTGAGAGATTCGTCCAAGTCCACACTCCGATTATCACCTCCTCCGACTGCGAGGGAGCGGGCGAGGTATTTACTGTCACGACGAACAAGAATGACAGTCCTGGATTCCGAGACCACTTCTTCCGAGAGCCAAAGTATCTTACCGTATCTGCCCAACTACATCTTGAGGCTCTGGCAGGCTCACTTGAGAGAGTGTGGACATTGTCACCAACATTCCGAGCGGAGAAGAGTGATACGTCCCGCCATCTGAGCGAGTTTTACATGCTAGAGGCGGAGATGGCGTTCACAAAGGACCTTAACGATGTCATGGTGACTGTGGAGAGGTCGATCCGGATGTCTGTCAAGCAACTACTAAAATCCGGCTTCGATCATGAGCTACTCGAACGGGCAAGGTCACATGTCTCTTCGGATGGCCAGGACCAGGTGGATCCTGATACCTTGAGAAGGAGGTGGGAAGGAATTGAGAAAATTGAATGGCCTCGTGCGACTTACGACAGGGCAATTGAGATCTTGCAGGAAGCTCAAGAGGATGGTCACAAATTTGAGCACGAGATCAGCTGGGAGAAAGGGCTGAACGCGGAACATGAAAAGTTCCTCGCCAGAAAGATAGGTGACGGTTCGCCTGTGTTCATCACCGACTATCCTCGGGAGCAGAAACCTTTTTACATGAGTTCAACCCCAGGCAGTAATGGAAGGACAGCCGCGTGCTTCGATCTCCTGGTACCGGACTTGTGTGAGATTGCTGGAGGATCAATTCGAGAGCATCGTCTGGACTCATTGGTGCAGAAGATGCAGGAGAAAGGATTGATTGACCCCTCGCTGTACAAGAAAGCTGAGGAGTCCGGCGACGAGCAGGCAGCCATACCAGAGAACAGCCTGGACTGGTATATGGACCTCAGGATCTACGGTAGCGTACCTCACGGCGGCTACGGTTTGGGTTTCGATCGGCTGCTTTGCTACATTACTGGAGTCAACAACATCCGTGATGTGGTTGCGTTTCCACGCTGGCATGGCAGATGCGATGCTTGAACAAGGATTGACTACCTTCCATGGCTTGTACAACATATAATAGCATAAGATACCAATAGTCTCGCCTCTGAAGACAAACAGTCACAAATTCCGGAGGATCGGCATGTCCATGGTCTAGCCGTCGTTGAAGCTAAACACCGTGAGAGATTGATCTCCGATATCGGCACACGGTTCTACAACGACACACCCTGCTGGTATGTATGATGGAATCAGGTAGGTGATTAGAGGTCTTTGTGGATTCTGCAAGCATCGATTCAGACAGAGCTGGTAAGGATATCAATGGCTTGAAGGTGGTATTAAGAATGACGATGTGTGGAGGGGTCAACCCCAAAAATGCACACTAATGAAGCACTTCCGCGGCCGGCATGATTTCATTGCTCCAGATTCGAGGTCCTGTCGCCAGCAGAAAAAGTTCCCGCGGTTGCGGCGTCCCAGAGGTCCCAGCTCTGCCTACCAGCGTTTCTCGAGATCGCTCACAAAGTTTAATGCTGTCCACATCACTGTGATCTGTGGCCAGTCCTTACTCGCATATACACCATTGCCCTTTTTCCGCCAGGCTCACGAATCGCGATCCTGCTCTCTCGCTTGCTGCTGGCGCTGCTGCTTTGCAAAGGACAAAGAAGCCGAGGGCTTCATTTCTGACAAGCTCCAGTAAGATCTGATAAGGCTTCTCCGACAACCACCAATCTGGATCAGAGGTTTACACCAGGAGTCGGCCAGATGGCCGCACATGACAAGCTCATCATTGAGGAGGAAGACTATGAGTGAGTGTCTGTGGTCTTTCCACTAGAACAACAGCTCACACCGTGCAGATATGAAGGTCTACCACCCAACTTCTCACTGGCCGCCAACATGGCTGCCGGCGCCTTTGCTGGTGTCGCGGTATGTCATGGAGACTCAAAAAGAGGAGCAAGCTCTCATTGTGCTTACAGGAACACACGGTCATGTATCCGATAGACCTGCTCAAGGTATGGGAATCGCGGCTTTGCTGGGGTGCCGGGGCAGGAGACTGACATACCATCTTCAGACCCGCATGCAAGTCATCAACGCTTCTACGGTTTACACGGGCATAGGAAACGCGATATCAACAGTCTCAAGAGCAGAGGGATACTTGTCATTATGGAGGGGCATATCGAGCGTGATATTAGGTGCAGGTCAGTCAACACCGTACTTCTGGCAGCCGGACACCACCATTGACGATTACAGGACCCGCGCACGCCGTCTATTTCGCGACATACGAGGTGGTCAAACAGGCCATGGGCGGAAATGCCGCAGGTCATCACCCACTTGCTGCTGGTACGCAAATTTCGTCCGCTTGGCGGGGATCTGCGGAGTGCTGACCGTAATCATAGCTACCAGTGGAGCTTGCGCAACAATAGCGAGTGATGCTTTCATGAACCCATTTGATGGTATACCTTCCGATTCCGAACGACGTTGAGACGACTCTAACCTATCCAGTGATCAAACAGCGAATGCAGGTACACGGCTCCACCTACAGAAGCGTCACCCATTGCGCGCGAGATGTCTTCCGCAACGAAGGTCTACGCGCATTCTACGTCTCCTACCCCACCACTCTCACCATGACCGTACCATTCACCGCAATGCAATTCACAGCATACGAAAGCATCAGCAAGCTTGTAAGAAGAAGGCAGGGATACGATCCTCTCACACATTGTTTGGCGGGAGGTTTAGCAGGAGGCATAGCGGCCGCGGTGACGACACCTCTGGATGTGATCAAGACACTGTTACAGACGAAGGGCAACTCGACGGACAGGGAGATTCGTGGTGCAAAGGGATTGTTTAATGCTGCAGGAATAATTGCAAGAAGGGAGGGTGCCAAGGGATTCTTCAGGGGCATGAATGCTCGGGTGGTCACCGCCGCGCCGAGTACAGCGATCTGCTGGTAGGAAATGCCGGATACGCGCTCGACGAATGCATGAAACTAATCAGAAGCAGGTCTGCGTACGAAGTCGCCAAGGCATACTTTGTCGCTCGCGAGGAAGCGAAATGAGATACCAACCCGTCACCATCCGACACAACACAGCGAGCCGACTTTGAGCACAGAGGAACGAACAGGGGCCCCGTCCACTTCCTCACAACGACACTACGATTTCTCTTACCACCCAAGCTCACAAAGGTACCCAATGCTCAAGACCCCCCACGCTCCGACACCAGCACAAGACCGTGCTACGATTTTCAACATCACCTCATAGACACGCATCGTAGCGCAGATCGGCGCTCTGCGGTATCCGCAACACCACTATCTTCTTCTACCCGACCAGTTTCAGGCAAAGCGAAAGAGCAGGCGCGGAAAATAAGCCCTGGTCCGGCCAACAGGTCTGTTATGAGAGGAGGCCAAAGCAAGACCACATTGTGTACATACTACGGCATATGGATGATATACCGGACAGTAAGGGATAGAGAAAAACAATCATCGAACAACAATCATCCGA
The DNA here is from genome assembly GCA_005959805.1 of Elsinoe ampelina. Classification (NCBI taxonomy): domain Eukaryota; kingdom Fungi; phylum Ascomycota; class Dothideomycetes; order Myriangiales; family Elsinoaceae; genus Elsinoe; species Elsinoe ampelina. The sequence continues at coordinate 2,763,406 of SMYM01000002.1, forward strand.
ACCACCAGGACGGCATAAAATCTCGTCACGTGACATGTTGCGGATCCTTTGTCCAGGAAATCTGTTCCTTCAGTCATGGATGCAAGTAAACGTTACGCGCTATATCCGGCCTGTTGCCCTCTAGATCCACGCAATGCCGTCACCTCTCCTCTCCTTCCCTTCCCCCTCCTTTTCCCTTCCCCTTCCCCCACCTTCTCCAAAAGAACAATCTACTTCTTCTTCCCCCCCCTCGCCTTCTTCCCCGCCGCCAACGCCCTCATCCTCTCCTCCCTCGCCATCTGCTCCCCTTTGGCCTTCTCATGCTCCTCCCTCTCCTGCCTCTCCGCCTCCTTCCTCGCCGCCTCTTCCTCCCTCTTCTGCCTGACCAACTTCAACCTCTCGAGATCCGCCCGCGCCTGATCCGTCTTGCCCTCGGCCTGCAGCTTCTGGTACCGCTCTTTCGCCTGCTGCGCCTGCAGCGCCTCGCGTTCCCGCCGGCTGAGCTGGCTCGAGTCGGCGGATTTCTTGGGTTTGCTGGGCGGCGCGTCGGCGCTGGGGGCCGGGATGGGTTTGGTGGCTTGGGCGCGGGCTTTGGCCGTGTGGTTCGGGTTGGCGGGCATGCCGGCTGCGTCGTCAGAGTCTTCTTCGTCCGAGTCGTCGCTGGGGGGTAGGTCGCCTGGTTGTGCTGGGCCGGTTTTGCGGGCTATGGCCGCTTGTTTCTTTGCTTTTTGGGCGGCGCGGCGCTCTTCGCGGGTGAGCTCTGTGTTGCCGAGAGAGGCAGAGGGGCCGCTGGGGGGGAGACCGTCGTCGGAGCTGGATTCTTCTGAGGAGGATTCTTCGGAGGAGGAGGATTCGTTGTCGGATGCCCACATGGATTTCTCGGCGCCGTCGGCGTCGACGGGGCGGAGGTCGCGGGAGAAGTGCTTGCCGCCTGAGTCTGTCAGGAGGAGAAGGAGAGGATGGGATGTGCGAGGAACGTACCACCGCGCTTGGGCTTGGAGAACTTGCCTCCTCGACCGCGGGAACTCATCTTGAGGAGGAGGGGGAGGGGTAGGCGGTCAGAGCCTCACTGAGGTATTGCGGGAGACTAAGAGTTACTGAGGTTGAATTGTGGTGTTTCTCGTGCGAATAAGTCTTCTGGATACAGCTAGAAAGAGGGACGAGGTTGCAAGAGTGTGTTGTCAAGTGGTAAAAGAAGTCAAAGATGACAGACACTTGGGCAGCATCTAGCCCCAAAATCATCCATGTGCACGTGCCCTGCAACCCTGAAAGTCCAATCATGTCGCCCGCTTTTACGAAATCTTCCTTTCTTTCTATCATGAAAACGAGTCCTTCCTATTCACTCTGTCTTGCTTGATATCCGTAGAAGCTGGAGGGGAAATGGAAGGCAAGAGTAGAGGACTATTGTCCTTTCGCCTGCTTACCCCTTGGTATCCTCAATTCGTGGACATCCGGGAAATACAAACTGGCGGTACAGATTTTGTGACGGCCGCTTCGAAATTGTGTGCGTGATGGAGAGTCTGGACGCGACTTCCTCAGATGATCCGGACGCACCTGCCTGATTTCAGCGTGAAAGCTGAGGTGGCATTGTAATGGTTTGTATCTCATCATTGGCTTCACCGAAGGTCGACACCAACATCAACATTCCCCCATCTCTTTCATCCAGGGTCATTTCTACCATCATGCATATCTCATCTCTTCTAGCTACTGTAGCGATCACCTCGTCCGTCACCTCAGCCTCGCATCAAGGCTTGATCTTCGACGCTGGCAAATCTACCAATCGGACCAGCATCAACAACGGCACTAACCTCGACCGAGCACCATCGATTGAAGATGAACGACCTTGGGCACATGGCAGGAATGTCACGACAAATTACCTCCTAGCTGCTCTGTTCCCCTACTCTGCCGTCACACTCGAAGCCGTCATCACGCCGCTCCGGATCATTGCGAGAGCTTTCCTCCGACGCGAGAAGTCAGTTCACCAATCGACCGACGAGCATGACCTCCAGATCTCGAGCGTTCCGACATACGCAGACCTCACAGATCAGGGTTGGCGGGCTGCTGTCCATGGACATGTTCATCTCGGCAGCCCTCTGTCCGACGATTGGTACAAAGAAAGCAAGCATTTGAACAGCACGATCGAACGTCTACTAGTGCGGGCAACAATGAACAAGACTCACCATAGCTACTGGCGCAAATACTTCTACCAGCTCAATGAGACCGAGCGGACCACTGCGATAATCCGTGCCTACATCCTCAGACGTGCGCCTGTGAAAGGCCTTGGCTTGCGGGCTATCAAGTTCCGCGAGGATTGTTTCGAATCTCGGTCGTCAGACCCCTCAGAACACTACAACGGCTCCGTTCCACTGTACGGCAGCACTGACCGCGAGGGAGGTTTCGACGAAGACATCATCATTCCGACAGAGTGGATCGAGCGCGACCTGGACCCATACGAGACTAAAACAGTGGTTGAAGTGCCATATCGAGTATGCCCCAGGGATGAGAGCATGGTTGCGGAAGAATTCTTGCGCAGGGACGAAGTGCCAGATGTCTTCAGCGATATTGACCTTGAGCCTGACATTGACACCGACAACTCTCCCGATGGTCACATTGATTCTCAGACCGGTCTACACGATACAGCAAACGTTGATTCTGATGGTCACACCATCTCGCAGCTGCCACGCATTTATCTCATTCCATCCAACGGCCTCACAATCATCAGTGATGTTGACGACGTTCTCCGCGTTGCAGAGGTGTAGAACCTGAAGCAAGCAATTCTCCGAACTCTGGCACAGGTCCTTGAGCCTTGGTTGGATATGCCAGCAATGATCAAAACTTGGTGGCAGGCCGTTCCTGGAATTCATTTCCACTATTCAACAAAGACACCCGAACTGGGCGCCAAGTTCTACATTGACGGAATCGAGAAATAGTAAGTTCTTGAACACGCTGACCACGGCTGCCACTTACAAAGTCCAGCTACCCATCTGGCTCATGGGACTTTCGCCCAGTCGGATTTGCCAACTTCTTCGAGACTCTCAATGGGACCAATTCCAGGTATCGACGCCTGGCGAAGATGGTCGGCCGCTTTCCCCATCGCAGATTCATTCTCCTAGGCGATACCTCCAATCCGTGAGCCCTCTCAACACGTCACACTGCAGTCACACATTGCTAATGCATAATCAGAGACACGATGCGCGACTATCCCAAGCTGATGAAGGAGTTTCCAGATCAAGTTCAATGCATCTTACTGCGTGACACCCAGGAGACTGAGGCGGTAAGAAGGCCTTCTCCAACTCAAAGTCGACTTGCTGATCTATTGCAGGCTGATTGGCGTACACCGTCCACGAGACATATGATCGGTCTACCCTTACACAAATACTACTTCTTCTCTCGCCCCTCCGACCTACGAAACATTTCCACTGGCCACCTGAATATGCTCGCAAGCTTTCCGCCAACCGAGATGTATGGCCTCGACCGACCACTCGATGAGTTCAAGACTGGTGAAGGCGCTATCCTAAACCCTCGCCTCAACCAATCTTACGCTGACGATGACCCTTCTTACAAGCCCATTGACCGTCTATTGATTAATGAAGGATGTTTCCCACCAGAATTCTCCCCCTTTACGGACAAGGTTCCCATCGATCTCATCAACAAGAAGAACCTCTTCCATGCCGCCAAACCTCATGAAGCCCGCAAACTCAGCAAGTCCAGATTCACGGGGATTACCAGCGTGCTTCGCATGGTCTGGTGGCGAGTCAGGTGCGACTTCATCAAGGGCAGGCAGAGCGACAAGCTTCGACAACACTGCCGCTACGATCTTAGGGCCGGAGGCAATTGGACTGAGCATGGTGATGGCAAGGGATGGTGGGATCAAGACAAGATGGAGTATATCCGATCGTACCAGCCAAAGGAGAAGCACGAGCACCATCATCGCCACCACCCTTACCAAGAGCATAATCAGAAGCAGTCGGAGTCTGCTTGATTGCTGGTTGTCGGATGTGTACGGGGTCATTTGGCGTTGGTGGGCTTGCAGCTTTGGCGTTGGTAGTCTTGTAACTTCAAGGTATTGATTCCGTTTCCTATGCTGTTGATATGCCCCACACATCGTCTCCAGCGTTGGTTGTGTACCCCATTTCTTCCTTGCATACACCTGATATGATACTGGCTTGAAGCTATCTCGATCCGGAGTTTGCGTATCTCAGTCCGGAGAATCGACATCTCGTTGCGGAAGATGGGCATGTCTGTTCGGGAAATGACTATGCTACTCCGTATAGCTGGCTATATCACTCGATGCTAGCGGCATTCGACTCCGATCATCTGGTCCCTCGCTCCGACCCTTTAGTATCTTACTCTGTTTCTCTAGTATCTCGCTCCGTTTCTCGAATACTCCGCTCCAGTCCTCTAGTATGTCGCTCCAAATGTACAGGGACTCGCTCCGAAGCGATATTACTATGCTGTAAAGGATAGCACTACACTCCGAAACGATTGCATCACGCTCCGAAACGATTGCAACACGCTTCAAATCGATGCTGTCCCGCTCCAATTCGATAGCACCTCAATTCGAAATTCTGGCATCTCGATCCGGAGGAACAATATCTTGTTTCGGAGATCTAACATCTCAATCTGGAATATCGACAACTCGAATCGGAGTGTCGGTATATCTACACAGAGTATTCTGATCTGGGACCGGAATGTCCATATGCCGTACAGGTTGACTAAGATCCCATGACGGCCAGCAAATATCTCAAAAGGGAGTTTGATCATCACGAATCAAGAGATCTCTATCTCGGGGCGGAAAAGCCTCAACTCCAATCGGGACTTTCTCATCTGCAGTCGGAACATTCTCACCTCCAATCGGAACATTATGAACTCCAATCGGAGCAATTTTTATCGCGAATCGAAACAGCCTCATCTGAAACCGGAGCCTTGAGAGATGCTATCGGAATAGCGAAACCTCGAAGTGGATCACTGGTATCTCGACCCAGAGCGCTGACATTCCCTTCCGGAAGATACTCATCTCGTCCCGGGATACTTGCATCTCCTTCCGCAACATTGACATTTCTACTCCGTAAGGCTGTCATCTACACTCCGTAAGGTTGTCATCTACACTCCGTAAGGTTGTCATCCACACTCCGTAACGCTGTCACCGCGATTCAGAAAGCTCATACCCCAATTGCACTGCTATCATCTAAACAACACAACGACGACTGTACATCATGCAACAAATATATACATCTCGAACAGAACAACAGCCCTCGTCCCTTCCCCCTCCCCATCTCCTTCCACCCCATCATCAACCCCACCAACCCCGTACCCTCTACGCCTCCCAGACCCAAACCCCCTACTGCGCCACCGGCGCCAACGCCTCCCACTCCTTCACCCCGACACCCGCATACCCTCCCGCCCCACCACTCGCCTCCAACACCGCCCTCAGCCCCGTCGTCCTCACCTCCTCAAACCGCACCTCGGCCGGATCATCCGTCACAGCCGTGACATACGGCGTCGCATTCCCCACGGCGGTCCAGCTCCCATCCGCATCCCGGTACTCCAACCTCCACGCCCTCGGGGGCGCCACCCCGACGCTCGAACCGGCGGGCTGGTCCGCGAAGAAAGCCATCCTCGCGCCGTTGAGGGCGACGGGGGACGGCCAGGTATAGACGAGCGTTGACGAGGGGGGCGAGGAGGCGCCGGCGTACGAGGACCAGTAGTCTGGCGGGAGCGGGTTGGAGGGGGTTTTCCGGTCGTTGAGGGCGGCGGTCCAGTACTGGATCGGGGTGGGGGCGAGGGAGGAGGGGACGGCGAGGGGCGCGATGTTGCGGGTGGGGATGCGGGGGGCGGCGGGGCGGCGGGAGGGGGTGATTTTGTTGATGCGGGGAGGGGATTGCGCGTCGTCGAAGGTCAGCTCGTCCACGGCGATGGAGCGGCGGAAGTGTGTCGCGTTGGCTGCGTCGGAGGTGTGGTAGGTGAAGTACCATTTGGTGCCGAATTGGACGGCGCCGGAGTGGGATGTGGTCGAGGAGACGACGTCGAGGATGGTGCCGCGGTAGGTCCAGGGGCCGAGGGCCGAGGGGGCGGTGCCGTAGGCTATGCAGGCGTGGTAGCTGGTGGGTGTGCAGGGGGAGGTGGGGCCGGCGTTGTTGCCCGCGTAGAGCATGTACCAGGTGGACGAGCGTTTGGTGAGCCAGGCGGCTTCGAAGAAGCCGGTGAGGGTGGTGATGCGGACGGGCGTGCCGATGGGGGTGACCATGTCGGAGGCGATTTCGGTGCCGTAGAGTTGGTTGAAGCTGCCCCAGTAGACGTAGACTTTGCCGTCCGTGTCGACGTAGACGGTGGGGTCGATGTTGTGGATGTTGTTGCCCGTGATGCTTTGGCTGATGATGGGGCCGCCCTTGGCGTCTTTCCATGGTCCGGCTGGGTTGTCGGCGACGGCGACGCCGATGGCGAACTTGTCGGCATCGTTGCTTCGTGACTGGAAGGCGGATGCGTAGATGTAGAACTTGCCGTCTTTGCCTTGGACGATTTGGGATGCATAGGCTCGTCCGGTTGTGGCCCAGGTGAAGAGGGTTTGCGGTGTGGCCACGTTGGTGTTGAGTGTCCACTGTCCAACAGCAGAGGCATTCTTGGACGACCACAGCATCCACTGATTCATGATGAAGTCGTTTGTCCTTGGCCCGGCCTCATCTCTTCCTGAAAGAATGTAGAATGTGTCGCCGACCACGAATGGGGCTGGGTCAGCCGAGTAGTAGCTGCCATCTGCCAGGAGAGGGTTCCCAGTCGATTGGACGTTGATGGTCTGGCTGACAGCGCCAATGGCGAGGACTGCCGCTGGGAGTAATCGTGACAACATGTTGGCACTGAACGAGGAGCAAGAGAATCAAACCCTGGCGAAAAGACTCACTGGTCACGGCCTATACTTATGGAATAACCTACCAGTACTCACAGCGAGTCAAAAGTTACACCTCCTCACGTATAGGGCATGTACCAGGTGACGGATCCGAAATTGTAAGGTCAGTTTCAGTAGATGCTTGGCTCTCTCGAAGCGTTTCGGATGGAGCGGTGGAGGCGGAGGAGGTAGGGCGGAGAATTTATCAAAACGCGTTTACTGTAACCAGGTCGATCATTTAGGGAGCTCCTGTGGGGGGAGAGGCCCTAAAACTTTTCGGATGCAGGGCCCACCGGAGCGTCAGATCTTGAACGTGCGGGGATCTCGTGATGTGCAGCACTAGTCATGCAGTCTAGATTGACGGTTTGATGGGTTCCTGGGATGTTGCTTTGCACTGTTTGCAGCGTCGAAGGATCACGAGTCTTGTTGTACCGCCTCTGGCCGGGCATGAGCGTCACAGCCAAGTCACGGGCACGATAGACGGGAAGAGGTCGTGTTAGCATCCATGCGAATGCTCCTCTGCATTTCATGTCACCCAAGGTCATTACTTCGTTAGAAGACTTGAAATCCTACCGGCTCTTCGTGAGCACTCTCCTTTCCACGCCATTATCCATCCTGATGGCAAAACCCTGGAATAGTCATCGCTGCATCGCTGCTTGGGTATCATCTTCGTCCATATCACGTCCTCGGGTCTACTCTCCCCCAACATCCACAAACCTCACTGCTCTTCTCCGTTCCTGCATGCCCTCTGCCATACCCACACCCTCCTTGCTCTTTTTTGGTCTCTCCTCCGCTCTGCCTCTTTTCTCAAACCGCCTCCTCCGATCTTCCTTCGCCTCCCTTGCCTTCCAGTCGTTGACCTGCTGTCTCCTTCTGATCTTTCTCGCCTCCAGCCCGGCCGCGGTAGGCTGGAATCCTATCCCATTGATGCCAAGTCCGTCCGCATCGTCTGGTGTTGACATGTCTATTACGTGACCTGTGATCTCCTTGGGCTGCCAGAAAGCTGGCGAGGAGGGCGAAGAAGAGTCTGGTTGGGGTGATGGGGAGGACGGGCGCTTCCTGCTTTTGGGCTGAGCCGGTGGGTGCGTGGTTGCGGCGGAAGCTGCTGGTAGTACCAGTACCTTCTTGGGTGAAGCTCTCGGTGTGCGGGTTGGGGTGGAGGGCAATTCAGTCTGGTTCTGGTAGGAAGGAGGAGTTGATGCCCCAGTGATATTCGGGCTAAGAGGAGGCGAAGAAGGGAATTCCGGTTGTAATATGTGTGTCGGCCTGTCGTTTGACTGTGGTGTAGGCGATTCGGTCTTTGGTCTCAGCTGGAGCGTCTTTTCTGGTAGTTGGACGGGCGACGAGCTCGAGCTCGATCCTCTCTTCTGCCGCTTCCTAGGGCTACAGTGATCCGAGTCTGATGTCTCCATGCTGATCCGGAAGTGTATCGGCGTCTCTTGAATCTCGAGGGTCTGAAAGCGCGAAGCGACTTGAGTGCGAGGGCTATCGGTGGCCAGCGGGGTGGGCTCGGCGAGGGCGGAGGAATCGGTCGGAGGAGAGGTTGTCAAAGGCAGACGCTTTCTTTTTGGCGACATTGTCATTATGGGCTAGGCAGTGCTGAGTGAGGTTCTGCATGGGATGAATACACTCCTTATCTGGAAGGGAACCGAGTGAGGTGGCTGACCATGTTGTCGCCGTCGTCGTCCCGCAACGTTGAATCGCGGGGTTCGGCGTGACAATGTGACAGTGTGACCAAGGAACCAACCTCGAGTGCCCATGTGCTCACTCGGCCGGCTGCAGGCAACAAAGAAGTGGCGCATTCTCAGATTGCCATTACTTGTTTTGAACTATCACGCTAAAGAACAAATCATCTGCTCCCTCAACATCAATTCGTCAACCTCTTCCTGCCACCTGCTTCACCCGAGACTTCTACCCCCTCCCTCTTGACAGAGCAGTATCTATCTTTGACACTGATGACCTCATATATACCCTCCTCACTCGCTTTGAGCCTGAATGATCTCTCTTCACTGTACTCGCTCTTGATCTCCAACACCTTGCCTTGCTTCGCTCCCTTCTCCAATGAACTTCTTGCCCACACAAATTCCCATGGTCCTTCGCCGCCGAAGGTGAACTCAATGTCGGCACTTCCTCCCTCGTGAATATCGCTCTCCTCAGCTCTGCCATTTGCGACCTTGGCAGACGGAAGGCCATGGATTGTAGCAGCAAGACTGACGTCTGCCTTACAACTCGAGGCGCTATCCTGGATACCATTGATCACGAACTTGCCTGCCTTTTCGGCCAAGCGGCGGAAGGTGGTCGATGTTGAGCTTGCTTTACGCTGCACGCCATTGAATGTGTAGTACACCGTGAACGGGGCAGCGCCAGAAAGCGAGAAGGACAGGCGGTCACCAACGCAGTAGTCAGATCGATTCGGATCGAGTGGGGTGATGCTAGGTGCAGCATGCACTGAGATCTGTACTCGTGGCTCGGTCGAGGGGAGGATACGGGTGCATCCTCTTGCGTCGGTGATCTTACGAAGTGACAGGGCTGATGTACCGGCTTGAAGATCAGCAGTGGGGACCTGGAGACTGTAGCTATTGCTGCGAATGTCCGAGATTGTGTGAAGACGAGCTTGTGCCTTTCCAGAGTGTCGAAGCTCATAGTCGATGATGAAGGGTGGTGTGCCAGTCAGAGTGATGGGAATGGTATCTACGGAAGACGAAAACGATGTGCAATAGCTATATGTCTTGCCAGGGTTGGTGAATCGAGCAGTCGGACGAGAGTGTACCTTCTGCTGGATGGAGACCGGGTTGAAGGACTGACGGGAGTGGTCGTAGTTGTTATCCGACAATTCGGAGAAGCGATACTCGACTAGTCCGGCTTGCGCAGTATCCATCTTGATGGAGGTGACGCCCAATGCAGCATTCAGATTACGTGTCTTCAATGCCTTGGCTCCCTTCTCGGGTTTGATATGTTCCTCATACTTGACATGGAAGGGTGGCGATCCACTCAAATGCAGATCAGCAGAATCCTCTTCACCTTCACACACATCGTGCTTGATGTACGTCTTGCCCTTGACGTCAGAAAAGTCCTTGTCCTGCAAAGCCAGACCCGGTCTGCCTATCCATTGAACGTCGATTACATTGGCTGTTGAGTCCACATTTCCAGGACAGATTCTGTCTTGCATGCTGACCAGTTCGTATGTACCAGCTTGATTGACCACAATCTTATCATTGGCTTGGCGCAGACGAGCTTCGTGGACTGTCTCTGGGTTCTTTCTGTCACGATACAAGACTGACCAGGGACCATCTCCTGTAAGGCGGACAGGCAATACCACCGGCTTGTTCTCCAGGGTCTTGACCGACCTCGATCCTTCAATGAGACCAAAGCCCACCTTTGGCTTTTGATGTCTGACGGAGATCTTCGCTTCCTCCTTGAGGAATTCCTTGCAGCCCAGGGTGTCCGTGACACTGGCTAGCGACAATGTGTAATCGCCTCCCTTGGTCAGTGGCTCGGTTTCGATCTCGTATGTGTGGCCCTTGATATCGTTGATCTTATGTGGAATGCGTTGAGAGCCGCGAACAAGCTCGTACTGAAGGGAGAAGGGGCCTTCGCCACGGAACTCAATGCCGAACTTGACAGAGTCATCAATGCAGATCTGCTTCGGCGATTTGTTGACGAAGGATGCGTGAGCTGATGGTTTGACGTCCTGCTCGAGAACCAAGTCTTGATGGCGTATGCTGTGGGCTTTGTACGTTGCATCGCTGATCTCGGTGAAATAGTATTTGTATTGTCCCTCGGTCTTGGGAGTCAGGTCTGCTTGTCCTCGAAGCCCATCGACCTTGACGAAGCCAACATCACGTTGACCGGTCTGCTTCCGCTCCATGATGTACTGGATGTCGAATGGCGGAGTCCCAGTGAGGAAGAAGTCCACCCGCAGACCAATAGCTTTGTGTGCACACTTGTCGAAAATCTCCTCTGTTTGAAGCTTTAGACTGGGCTCGGGTGGATTTTGCAACAGGCACGAAGATGGTTCATTAACATCTCCCAAGCAGTACTCAGAAGCTACAGCGCTCAAGGTATAGAGGCCGGCTTCTTTGATACGCGGTCGTTGATCGTTTGATTTCATGCTGACGCTTTCCGTCCTGGCAGTTGAACTGTGATCGCCCGAGGGTGTGAGCTCTCCCTCTGGCGTGAATTGGTACTCGATTTGGTACGGTGATTCAAGAACTCCACCCTTGCCAGTCGAGCCCAGACGAATCGGTAGAGGTGCGTCGCGGCCCTTAGCAACCTTCATGGGTCTTTGCGGGCTGCATTCGCCGAGTACGACTGTCGGACGTTCGTGAACCGTGATGACTTGATGAAGATGCGGTGCCTTGTTTCTTGGCTTTTCTTGCTTGTCGTGGTCTTTCAGCGAATAGGAAACTTTGTTGCCGAAAGCATCTTGCACTTCGTCCAATGAGAATGCCCACTTGCCGCTGATACCTAGGCTCTCGCTCAAAGGTACCTTGACAGTCTGAGGACGAGCCCATGTCGCGTCGACTTTTCCAGATGACAACACAACTTGGGAATCTGATTGTGCCAGTGGTGAGACCAAATCTTCAGGCTGTATACTCTGCAGATATGCCTCCTGCTCGACGTTGTTGATGAGCTTGCGATACTTGAGTCGTAGAGGAGGAGTTCCGGTCACTTTGAGCTCGACATTGGACAGATCGCCGCGGCATCGATTTTGGCTGAGGGGCTCGATGGCTGCTTGAGGACAAGGCACTACAAACGTGTCTCCCACTATGCGTCTTCTGACCTCAAGTCCAGTCTTGTCTGTCACTCGTCCAAGCTTGTACAATCCAGGCTTCTTTACAGGTAATCGCACAGTCATGAGACCATCCACACCAGAGTACGGGCCATGCTTGAGAGTTTCCTTCATCATCTTTTTGAGTTGGGATGTTGTCAAGAGCGTCGTTTCGTTATGATTGGTCTCCAAGTCGAATCGCAGGAGAGTCAAGGAGATGGGTTCAGTCTGGTTGATCTGAACAGGTAGATCCACAGACGCCTTTGGACCGTCCAAACAGAAGTGCTGCTTTTCCGGATTGAGTATGGCAGAGCCTTCTGGTAGGATTTTGACAATCTGCCTTCCCAGAAGGTGTGAAGAGTCCTGCATCAAGCTTGAATACTTGACAGATCGTTCGGAAATGGCCAGTTCGCGATCGTAGACCAGCTTTGAGAAAGCAACCAGCGCAGAACCAAGAGGAATGGGTATCCGGAACATCAAAATACCATCCAGCAATGCATGTAAAAGGAAAATTATTACCATAGTACCCTGCGCCCATTCCAGCCATGGTATCCTCAACTCTGGTAATCCGAACAGAAAGACTCCATCAATTGTCACCCACTTCATGAACATCCATAATGATTCTGCCTCCTCTTCGATCAAGTAGTGAAAGTCATAGAGCCTCCATGCTAGCAGTGCAACATAGAATGACACTGCCAGTAAGCGCTGTTGGGGAGCATCGATTGTGTCGATTGCGATCAGAGGTCCTTCCGGCTGGGTTTGTCGTTTGAGAGCTGCCACATCTGGAAGAGAGGTCCGCGGCCTTGTCTCGTTGCTCCTCGGTGTGCTAGTAGGTCGTTGTCGTCCTTGAGGTGTCTCAGGAAACCTGGACGAAAGTCGAGGTGTTCCGTTCATCGCATTGTGAGGATTCGGAAGCGGCTGCGAGCCGGGCGGCGTGAGTCTCTTGATCAAGGAAGTGGTAGTCGTCGCCTTGGAGCTAGAAACACGGGTGCGCTTTGCGGAAAAGGTGAGAGTGTTGCTGAAGACCAGCAGAGAAATTTCACACGTCTTTCACGCGCCCAAGTCATGAAATCGCAAACAAACGTCGGAGCTCCAGTGGGGCGCGCGGCGGCAAACGCGCTTGCGCTTCTCCCGCCATCAATCACACTCTATCATCTATGCAACTCAGAAAGCTTTCATTCTATCGGCAACAATGACAAGATGTAGTACAGACTGAGTCAACGACATCCAAGTTTTGCTTGTCCGTCATTTTTGATGGTGCAAGTCCCTCAGGTAGGCTCGACCAGTACCTTGTCCACGTTTCGTGCAGGCGACCATTCGTCCGCAAATGTGCCAAATTCCCAGCAGAGAAACATTCACATCAGCCGCCGTTCTCATTCGGCAGGCACCCAATCCTTTTCGATTGTCAGGTCTCACAAATCATTCAATTACAGGACCGATGCCACTCACCTCACTTCACTTTCACTGTGGACAATTACCCTACGATCTGCGTACCTCTCTGCTCGATAACCTCACCACTACGTTTACGACATGGCGACTAAAAAACGGAAAACCAGCGGTAAAGGAAAACAGAAAATGTCGGACGACGAGTACAGACGACTCATTCACCACAAGAACTTCAGTGGCTGGGTGGAAATGATCTCGGATCCTGTACGTTAGCTCATGTCGCTCACTTCCCCCTTCTAATCAGCACTAGTCGTACTTCAATGTCATGATCCGGGAGCTGGGGGTATCAGGGATCAAGATACAAGAAGTTTTAGACATCCAGGATGATTTCGACTTCATCACATTGCCTCAGCCCGTTCACGCCCTGATCTTCCTGTTCCAATACCAGGGGAATGATACAACGCAGACCGAGACGGACTGCCCTTCACATGTTTGGTTCGCCAACCAGGTTCCGGACTTCTCTTGTGCTTCCGTGGCACTCCTCAACATCTTCAATAATTTGCCCGGCGCGCAGCTGGGATCTGAACTGCAGACCTTCAAGGATCAGACCACGCCGCTGCCACCTATGGAACGTGGTGAAGCCATCGACAACTTCGACTTTATGAAAAGCATCCACAACTCCTTCGCTCGTGAGCTAGATGTGCTACAAGCCACGATGGTCATCAAACAGAAGCATGATAAGCTTCAAGCCAAGCAGAAGGCGAAAGCTCGACGCGAGGCTCGCGAGGCCAGGGAGGCAGAGCAGGATGCACTGGCAGAGGCTGGCGGTCTGCGTCGTTCAGGGAGAAAGAACAAGCGCAGTGCAAAAGCGGACGAGGATGATGAGGATGAGGACGAGGACGATGAGGAAGAAGATGTTGAGAACGCTGGCAATCACTATGTCGCCTACCTCCCCATCGGTAACGAGGTCTGGATGATGGACGGCCTGGACAGCTTTCCCAAGCTCGTCGGAACTACCATTGGTCATGGAGACTGGATGGCAATTGCCAGGCAAGCTATCATTGACAAGATGAGAGAGTACGATGATGCTCAACACTCGTTCAACCTGATGGCAGTCGTTGACGATCCGTTCGACCAAGCGCAGAGGCGGCTCGAGCAGCATCGTGCCACCACATGTCAGCCATTCGAATCGCTACCGACGGAAACACGGAACGACACACCAGGAGAATCGGACGAGGCCATGGCAGCACGCCTGTACAAAGAAGAAGTAGAGCTGGCCACTTCATATCGACCTGTCGCGATAGAAGCGCAGCCGCAGCAGGAAGCCGGAACAGAGATCGTAGATGCTGTGCAAGAAAGGACTACACACTCGACGCCTAGATCTGCAAGTCAACCGCCATCAAGCACAAGAACTCTAACCGATGAGTCCCTCTCGGTAGGCCAGATCGCACGACTGGAGCAAGTTGTGGCAAGTGAGGCTCGTCAACGGGCGTTGGACGATCAGAAGGCGACACTCCGGAGGCATGACCTCAAACCCTTCTTTACAGCCTGGGTGAATGCATTGAAAGACGCGGGATGGTGGGACCCTTTACTCACAATCGCCAAAGAGAAGAAATGAGATGCAGGGAGGTTGCCGGCAGGACCGAATTCAGCATGTGATACCCAATTAACATAGCACAAGGTTGATAGACCAAAGTCCCAGGAGCCAGATCGTCGGGACATAATAGATTGATTGCCACAAACTCATCCACGTGCTCTCCCTGCATTCTTCTGAGCAAAAAGAAAGGTGGCACTTCAAGACAGGTCTAGCCATGGATCTGCTATTCCTGGCCGGCTAGGCATTGATACTTCCGAATCCTCGCACGAAGGACCAAATTGAGCATCGTCGTCGTCTTCGGGCGTCGTCAAATCAAGCAAGACCAAGCAACATCAAGCCTTCTAGGCCAACATCTCACATGTCACATCAGGTTATGCTAGGGGCGTGTCCACGCGGAGGATCAGCCGGTGGAGAACCAAATCAGGGACCAAGGCAGAGGAACGTGGGCGGTTCGTAAACTCTGATTGGCTGCTTTAGACGACGTCCGCTGTGTCTCACGGCGCCCCCTGGGAATCTCCAATTTGGGCGGAAAAATACTCGTTTCTCAACAGATTTTTTGCTCGAGATGTGTTTGGAACGCCGAGGGTGCTACACATGATGTTATACCGGTGAGCGGAATCTTGATTGAGTTCAAAGTGGTAGAAGAGATCGAGAGACAAAGAATAGCACCTGGGTGAGGGCAGAAACACATCCGCGGAAAACATAATGGAGACGAACAAATCCATCTTCAATGTCCAAGACAATGGTCGAGCGCCACGCGGTTCCCACGGAAGCTTGTCAAAGCTTGACCCTCTTATCCTGCTTGGCCTCCATCAAATGAGAACCCCCCAGCATGCGAAATGCCCTGCCCCAAACCAACAACTTGATACCACCCACGCTACAAATCGACGAATAATGTTTACACGCTACTCCTCCACCCGCGCCCACCATCCTGCACGCGATCGGCACCACCGGGACCCCCGTCCCGACTGATCCGGCGCGATGCGACATTGACTTTGCGCCTAACCACCGGCAAGCCCAAATGCATTTACCCTGGCCCTAACGATCACGAGCTTGACACGCCGGCACTCATTGGATGCTCGAGAGTGTTCCGCGCTAGTCGCTATCATACCGCTTACGCAAATTTGCCAGTCTAGAGCGTTCGTGTGGGTCGCATTGCATGGTGTGTGGTACGGTCGTTTATCAGCTGGGTCTGCTACATATAGGTTTGATCCAATCCCATTTTGTCACTTCTTTTGTTCCCATCTTGGACTTCCCCGAGTAATTGAAGTCGTTTGTATACTTGTTGGAAAGGTCGTCATTGATCTGCCGTGCACCACCGACCACCACCCCACCGTCACACTACGACCGTCAAGATGGTCCAGAAGACCTCGGGCGGCAATGCTGCCTTTCACAACTTTCACAACGATTATGCCCACATCGAAGATCCAAATGAGCGCCGCCGTCTGGCTCTCGCGGAGATCGACAAGGCTCCGTTCGGATGGTACCACGTCCGTGCCATCGTCGTAGCAGGCATTGGCTTCTTCACCGACGCTTACGACATCTTCGCCGTTTCGCTCGCCACCGCTGTGCTCGGTGTCGTCTACTGGCATGATGCCACGGTCGGACCCGGCAAGATTCCTTCGACTGCAGACACGGCTATCAAGGTTGCGACCTCCGGCGGCACCGTCATTGGACAGTTCGGCTTCGGTTTCCTCGCTGATATGGTCGGGCGCAAGAAAATGTATGGTTTGGAGCTGATCATCATCATCTTCGCCACTTTGGCTCAGGCGCTTTCCTCGGACTCTCCCTCGATCTCTATTGTTGGTATAATCATATTTTGGAGAGTTTTGATGGGCGTGGGCATTGGGTGAGCTTATTCTGCTATTTATGTGCTTTCTGGTGGTCTAACGAGCATGTAGGGGTGATTATCCGTTGTCCAGCGTCATTACTAGCGAATTTGCCACCACCAAGTGGCGAGGAGCGATGATGGGCTCTGTCTTCGCTATGCAGGGTATTGGTCAATTTGCTGCTGGTATCGTCGCTCTCTGCGTCACCGTTGGTTTCAAAGGCTCGCTGTCGACGGCCAAAAATCAAGCCTCTTGCACGGGCGAGTGTCTGGTTGCGGCCGACAAGATCTGGCGGGTCATTATCGGTTTCGGCGCTGTCCCTGGATGTATTGCTCTCTACTACCGTCTTACTATCCCCGAGACCCCCCGCTACACCTTCGATGTGGCGAGGGACGTCACCAAGGCCGGCAGCGACGTCAAGGCTTACATTGCTGGTGCACCAGAGGGCAAGCCTGATGAGATTGCCCGTGTCCACACGGCTTCCCAGGATCAGGAGCAACTCGAGGTCCCCAAGGCTTCGTGGTCCGACTTCTGGCACCACTACGGTCAATGGAAGTACGGAAAGGTTCTACTTGGGACCGCTGGCTCATGGTTCTTCCTGGACGTCGCCTTCTATGGTGTCAGCTTGAATAACTCCGTCATCTTAACCCAGATCGGGTACTCGGGTGGTTCGAACTTGTACCAGATCTTCTACAACACAGCAGTCGGTAACCTCATTATTGTGTGTGCTGGAGCGATTCCTGGGTATTGGTTTTCGGTGGCGACCTTGGATACTTTGTCCGTTCCCTCTGCATTACCATTGTACACATTGCTGACAGGTTTTAGGGGCCGCAAGCCAATTCAGCTCATGGGATTCGCTATGCTTACATTCCTCTTCTGCCTCATGGGTTTCGGCTACCACAAGATCGGCGACAAGGGCATTCTTGCCTGCTATGTCCTCGCCCAGTTCTTCTTCAACTTCGGACCCAACAGCACTACCTTCATCGTGCCAGGTGAATGCTTCCCTACCAGATACCGCTCGACCTCCCACGGGTTTTCCGCAGCAGCAGGCAAAGTTGGTGCCATCATCGCTCAGTGCCTGATCGGTCCTCTCCGTACCCGAGGTGCACCGCCTGGATCCTCCGCCTCGCCCTGGCTCAACCACGTCTTACAGATCTTCGCTTTGTTCATGCTCTGCGGTCTCTTCACTACTCTACTGATCCCAGAGACGAAGAGGAAGACGCTTGAGCAGCTCGCTGGAGAAGTGCCGGGTACCCCTGAGTACGATGCTGAGTTCTGGGAGAACAGGCGTCCGGTGGTGCATGACAGGAAGAACTCGGGCAGTGATGACAACGAGAAGCAGGTCTAGCCTTTGCTTGCGATAGCTTTTAGACAGCACTCAAGGAGGTAATATAGATTGTAATCATCAAAGCATATTCCAAACCTTTCGATTTGCTTACTCATGATAATATCGAGAGCATGATGTCTCTCTGCCTGTTCTTCACTGGTTTCTCGTTCTTCATCCCCCCTGAATCGCGGGACGCAAGGGTAGGCTGCATCGCCCTCGGTATCTACCCGTTCATGATTGGCTATTCACCAGGCATGGGGCCTGTGCCGTTCACGTACTCCGCCGAGTCATTCCCGTTGGCAGTAAGGGATACTGGCATGGCGTTCGCGACAGCGGTGTGCTGGGGTTTCAGCTTCTTGTTGGCGTTGACTTGGCCCCAACTTGTGGCGGCTTTCACGAATCAAGGGGCTTTCAGCTGGTATGCGGCGTGGAACTTGTTTGGGTTTGTGTTTACCTGGTTCTGCTTGCCGGAAACGAAGGAGAGGCCCTTGGAAGAGCTGGATGCTGTGTTCAATGTGAGGACGAGGGATCATGCGCTTTACTATCTGAAGGAGACGGCGTGTTTGTCTGGTGGGGCGGGAGCGGGGGCAAATCAGGAGGTGGCGGATGTGATTGAGGGGAGGCAGGCTACGAGGAGGAGGGGCAGTGTTGCTGAGAAGGTGTGAAGAGTCTTGGCCGGCCGAGAGCCTTGGGGCAATGCTTCGTCTATTCCTTACACAATGAGACAAGTCCAAGCTGTATACAGTATTCAAGTCATATATTCAACCACATCTAAACCCTCCACCTCCCGAACGAGCATCATCTAGTTAAAAACCACCGTCTTGCTCCCATTCAACAACACCCTCCTCTCCGCCGTCCACTTGACCGCCGCCGCCAACACCTGACTCTCGACATTACTCCCCTCCTGCGTAAGTTCCTTCGGACTCATCCCATGATCCACCCTCGCGACCCTCTGCTCAATAATCGGACCCTCATCCAAATCCTTGGTGACAAAATGCGCCGTGGCCCCGATAATCTTCACCCCCCTCTCATACGCCTGATGATACGGTTTCGCCCCCTTGAAACTCGGCAGGAACGAATGGTGGATATTGATGATCCGCCCGGACATGACCTCGCACAGTTTCGGGGACAAGACCTGCATGTAGCGCGCCAGCACCACGAGGTCGATGTCGTGGCGCGAGATGAGGTCGAGGATTTGGGATTCTTGCTGGGTTTTGGTCTCGGGTGTCACGGGGAGGTGGTAGAAGGGGATGCGGTACTGGGAGGCCAGGGGTTGGTAGTCTGGGTGGTTGGAGACGATGACGGGGATGTCGATGGGGAGTTGGGAGGTGGATTGGCGGAATAAGAGGTCGTTGAGGCAGTGGCCGATTTTGGAGACCATGATGAGCACCCGGGGTTTTTGGGAGACGGGGTGGATGGTGTAGTCGGCGGGGGACCAGGAGAGCTTTTGGGCGAGGGCGGAGAAGTCTTCTTTGATTTGCTCGGTTGAGAGATTGGTTTCTTCGCCTTTGATGTCGCCGAAGTGGACTCGCATGAAGAATCTTGAGGCTGTGGGATCGCTGTATTGTTGTGAGTCGAGGACGTTGAGGTTTCGCTCGGCTAGGAGACCGGTCACTGCGTGGACGATGCCTGGTCTGTCCGAGCAGGAGAGGGTGAGAATGTGGTCGACAGGCATGGCGGAGGCGTAGGTTCTCCTGAACGAGGCTGCGTGTGAGGTATTCCAACACGACTGGCGAGATGTACTGGCGAGGAGTGATGATCCAAGTTGGCTGGTTACCCTAATAGATGCCAATACTGGTCTCATGATATTTGACACGAATGATACTGCTGTCGCAAGGAAAAGGCGGTTGATATAAAACCGCCACAAAAATCATCGCGATGTCGGACCGGCTTCGGCTTTGACGCGTTTGAAACGCTTCACGTTGCAGACTCCATCAGAGCACACTTGTTCATGCTCGACACTATACATAGATTGAAGAAGTAGGATCTGGTAATTATCAACAGCTCCTTCTCATTGCAGATCGCCTCTGGTATCAATCCCACTCTGACCTCAACCCATCCACCCCCACCGGCACCTCCGCCAGCGTCGTGATGCGGAACCCCTGCCTCAACCCTTCCCCCTCATCACTAACATCATAATCAGATATCGCCGTATGGGCAGTCACTCTATTATCTCACAACGCAACCGTCCTATCATCCCACTTGACTCTCGCCTGGATATCCTGACTCTGCGAAATATGCTATACCCCGTCAGCCTGGCCCTCGCTCTCCTTCATCGCAACTCACCTTGAACAACAACTGCAGAATCGCATCCGACTCCTCGTCCTTCAACCCCACAATCCTCCTTGTAAACCCAGGATTGACGAACAGCACCTTCTCCTTCGTAACAGGATGCACCCTGATAATAGGATGGTAACTCCTCACCGGCTCCCGACGAACGAAATGCCCATCCTTGCGTGCAGTCTCCGCCTGTCTGAACCCTTCATGCTCAGCTCTCAGGCCTTGCAGCCACAGCTTCAACGGCTCGGACAAGCGATCATACGCTGCTGCTTGCGAGGTCCAGCCCGTGTCGCCGCCTGTCTCGGGGACTTGCACGAGCGTAAGCAAGGTGATGCCCGGCGTTTGGTGCTCGTAGGACACGTCGGAGTGGTACCCTGTTGTGGTGAGTTTGCTGGTGCTGCGGCCGAGGCGGTAGAGGTTATCTTTGCCGAGGTAGATGGAGTGGAATTCGATGTGGTCTTTGACGTGGGCGCCGGTGGGCTGGGAGGAGGTGAGTTTGGTTTCTCGTTCGTGGGTGGTGAGGGATGGCAAGGGAACGTACGTGCACGTGGAGTTTGCCAAAGTACTCCCCGAAGGCTTTCTGCTTCTCGGGACCGATGTCTTTGAAGTCTTGATCGCGGAAGACTACGACGCCGCGCTCGGCAGTCAGGAGTGCGAGCTCGCTCTTCTGCTCGTCGGTGAGTTGGGAGAGTTGCAGACCTGTGATCTCGGTGCCGATGCGTGGGGTGAGCTTCGTGACCTTGAGGTCGGGAAGGCCCTTGTTGAGAAGGTTGGGCTTGGTCTTGTCTGCAGCGTGGCCGCGGTCGTGGAACTCAAACGGCTCGGTAGGTGGGAACTTGGTGGTGGTGTCGTAGACGGGAAGGTAGGCGGCGTATTTGGACTGGCGCAGTGATATTAGTGGGTGTGCTGGTCGGAAGGGTCTCGAAGGGCAGTATCAGGGAGTGCTCAGAGCTTACCTGGTTGTGGACAGTATCATCGTAAGCTACGGCAAGCTGAATGGGTTGCCCCGTGGCATCGTTGGACTCGATGGTCTGGGTGATAGTGGCCATGTTGTGGGAGAGGTTGTAACAAAGTATGCCTGCTCATAAAGCGAGATCGCGACGGGTTCCATACTTATATCCTTCTGGTATGTTTATACTTACTCTCTTGCTCTTGCTGTCCAATGTGCGATCTGTTCTGATAGCACTTTGCCCAAAGCACGACATCCCAGCCCCGCATTGCACGCAATGACTTTCCAAGAATACGCAACCTTTCAGATCCACGTACGAGTGGATGATTTGACATTGTTCCTGCATGAAGAACCATGTAGGTCATCAAGTAATCGGATAAGTCGGCTTATGGTTCGGCTTGGTAGGTCTTGCACCCCCTCCTACCAGACCTCTCTGGCAGATCTGCGTGGGATTGGTCCACACATCTTAGAAGCGTGAATGGAAGACTATTATCCTAGCATGATCCGATTGGATACCTTGGAGCAGAGATATCGGGTGAATTATTGCTACTGTAGTGGTGGTATATTCTTGGTAGATGTTGACATTGTAGGATGCAGCACGGCACTGTTGGCTTGCTCCGCTGTTGAGCTGTCATGCGAGGCAATGCCCAACAAAGGAAGCACGTATCAGCTCCGAGGAAAATA
Source organism: Elsinoe ampelina (assembly GCA_005959805.1). Taxonomy (NCBI): domain Eukaryota; kingdom Fungi; phylum Ascomycota; class Dothideomycetes; order Myriangiales; family Elsinoaceae; genus Elsinoe; species Elsinoe ampelina. The sequence goes on from SMYM01000002.1 coordinate 2,785,091, forward strand.
CCCAGAATCATGAAATAGCCACTGAAAAGCACAGGGTATCAGATTATCTACAAAATTTTGGCCGCGATTCATGCTGCTGGTATCGCATCCAAGGCTTTCTCGAAAATGTGCTTGAGATCAGCCTCATCTTCCAATCCAACACTGAACCTCACCAGATTGGCTTCACAACCATATTGTGCAGCCCACTCCAGCTCTCCGTAATGCGCAAGTAATACAAATGGACTGGCGAGAGTGAAATTTGTGCCCAGACTCGGGCCCTTGGCCGTATCAAGTGTATCATAGAATGCTATTGCGTCGTCGATGCTGTGGAAGGTGCAGCTGAGGAGACCACCATATCCACCGTCAGGTAGCTTGTAGTCGTCGTAGTACTGCCGGGTAGGAGAGGTCTTCGGATAGTTGACCTGCTTGATTCTTGGGTGGGCCGAGAGCATATCGCTGATGAGCTCGGCATTGGTATTAATTCGAGCAATGCGGGACACAAAGTCACGACTGTTGCGTTCAAGGAAGATGGAATCCTCTGCAAAGAGATTGTCCTCAAATTCCTCAGCAAGGACGGACTGAATCTGCTTGTAGTAGCGACCAGAAGGATTGAGGATAGCTGCACCGCCCATAACGTTGCAGTCGCCAGAGAAGATCTTGGTCAGAGAGGAGACAATGATATCGGCGTCGGGTAAGACATTGATGTTGCAGATGTTACCAATCGTCTCGTCGATCATGACGGCAAAGTCGTATTTGTCGGCGAGGCGTCGTATCCGCTTGAGGTCGGGTGATTTGAGAAGAGGGTTGCCAGGGAACTCCGTGACGAGGCACAAGAATCGTTCTCCTCCTTCTAGCCGTGATTCAAGGTCGTCCAAGTCTTCAGTTGACGCGTGACCGTAGAACTGCACACCCGATCCCCACTTCTCTAGAATCTTGAGCGTATCGACATAGGGGAAACCGAACATGACGCTCTTCATCTCTCCCCGGGCAACTCGTAGAATTCTGTGCATCTGGAAGATTGAATTCATCCCGCATGGGTAGAGAAGGACGTCGTCGACCGAGAAGCCATCGGTATGACGTACCCTCTCAATTTCCTCAGGTTGCTGTAGAGCATCGTGCAGGTCCATATCTTTTGACAGCACTCCTGCAATACGTCGTCGTGTGGCTAGCTTCGCCTGCTCAGCGAAACCCACGTTCAGATTTCTGCCAAATCGCTCTTCCACAAAACGTGCTGGATCCAGCTCTTCCGTGTTGGTATGCCCGTTCGTTGAGTGACCATTGGTATGTGGTTCCGACTCTTGTATACCACTAATTGAAACCTGTCTCTGGTATCGCCTGGGTCCTTTCTTCAATCGAGGTGCTTCTTCAATTGTGCTCTTCTCCACCATGGTCCCTTCGGCCAAAGCTTTCTCACAGAACTCGGCACGGCGACTGGAAACGCCTTCGCCTGTATGCTGCCAGAAGGATTTTGCGAGGGGCCATAACTCTTTCGGGTATAGTACTGCGTAGATCCTGGGTAGGACATATGGGCTGTCGGGTGGTGACTTGGTAGGACATGGTACAAACTCTAGCACACGAAGCGCATGGGCGTGTGAAGCCTCACGGGAAGCTAGAAAGTCGACGCATCGTTGCGCGGTCGCCCTGGTAGGGAAAAGCATGGCCTTGTCATCTTGACGACCATATTTGGCGACGATTGTGGTTGCAAATCGGTCAATGCTCCGGTGAATGAAGAAGCGTGGATAGCCAGTCTTCATACGCTCGACCACCCATTTCTGCCCTTCTTCATAGCCCACATTGGATTTCCAAGTAGGCAGAGAGACGGAGACGGCATGTGGCGTGTCGGCCGGAATGGACTCTCCAATGTTTTCGTTGGGGGAGAGAGTATCGAGCATATCGGACAGGCCGGTATCAGAGCAAATGACTGAGACGTTTACGAATCAATCGGAGCTTTGTATGCGTATGTCAACATGGAGCACAAGAGTGTTTGTCACGGCGAGAAACTTTTGGTGTATGCAGCGGTATCGGACTTTGAAGTCGGGATTGGAGTCATTTCGTCACGGCAAAAACTGCTTCTCCCCGCACCACGAGACTTTTCAGTTTTCACCCACACCTCGACGCGCACCGCAGATCCGGCTGCTCTACCGACCATGAAAAGCACATGGCAGTATCATGACAGCAAATAACCGCCTCAATCATGTTTGCGACCGGAGACTCCGTTTGCTATGCAGCTTATCGTGGCTAGACCATCTGGAAGCCCAGAATAGACCTCAACTCGACAATTCAGCCGATGATGAATACCTTACTCTGACAAGCGATGTGTTCCAGACGGAATCGCCGGTCGTGCATGTCGGCGCCGTGTTGTTCTGCGAGTGGAGAAAACGTCCTCGCAGGGGTATCATTGCTGGCGCTGAGCGCACGTGCAGGACACACGAGATGCTGGGCATGACGGTGTAGAGTCAAGTCAATACAGTACTACCAGTGCATCTGGTCGGGACCACCTGGATGCTGCAAGCGGATCCTTCGTGAGGACCATTTGTTCAGAAGTGACATGATGGCGTGTATCATCCCAGCTGAAGTTTCGAATAAGATCGAAGCAAGCAGGAATGGTATTGCATGAGGATAACGTGGCACCTCATATGCAAGCCGTATCAATGTCTCAGTCAGCCATCCCGACAGTGTGGATACTTGGGCCATCCTGAAAGGGAGTGTCGATGAGCTTCTGGCCCAAACGAGATCGGCAGGACCGAAGTAGAAACACTCTTTGACCCAAAAGATATGCTTGACCCGCTGAACATGTATGTCCTCCCAGGAGACATGGTTTGTGGTTGAAATGATGCAAGTGGATGGCGGCTCATTTGACTTGCAAGAAGCCACAACGGCCCGAGCAGGTGTTGTAACTAGCAAATCGGATCGAGAGACGTGTGTTTCATTCAGAGAGTTACAATAACCGATTTATCTACTGTGCGTGCGCTGACTCATCAGTACCAGTTCTTTAGTACCAGAGAAGCTGTACCAGCCTTCTATTACAACACTCCCCCTCTAGTATAGATTACTAAAGCTAGAGAACTGTCCTATTATATGTAAGTAAAGTAATTAGCTTATTACTTTATCTCTTTATAATTGCTTATAATTGTTAGTGTTAGCTAATTATTAGTGAGAATTTACTATTAGTTTAGCTTATAATTGCTAGCAATAATAGTAACTATTAACAATAGCTAGGCAGCCATTGTTTATGTAAATAGACTAGCTTATAAGTCTTAATTAAAGAGATATAAGTATCTAACTAGCCTCTTTATAATTTCTCTTTCCTTTATTATACTTATAGTAGTAGCCTTTTCTTTTATATAACACTTTTACCTTCTTACTATGCTATATTAATAACACTTATAACATAAGCGCTATAGTATAGTAACAGCTAGGCATTAGTAGTATTACTACTAGTGCTAGTGCTCTAAGTAGTCTACTAGGTAGTAGAGGTAGTAGTAAGAAGAGAAATCCTCTATTAAGGTTACCTAGTACTTCTAATGTTAATTATAATACTACTATAAGACTAATTACTTGTCTTAATACTCTTAGTAAGTAGCTATAAAGCATTAATAGTATAAGCTAACATTAATAGCCTAATTAACTTAGACTTTAACTTAATAGTTAGCCGACATAATCTAGAATACTCTCTTTAGGCTTAGGATAATTAGTTATTATAACTATACTAACTTATATCCTATCTAGAGGTCTATAGTAGTCTAGGCCTTTAGTACCTATAGTGTACACCTAGTAGTTACTAATCCTATTCTAGTTAAGAATCTAACTAAGTAAGTTAACCTTACTAGATCTACTAACTACTCTACTACTTTAATAGCTTCTAGTGCTACTAGTAGAGTAGTCTACTATAGCACTAATTGCTATACTAAGTGTTAGGGATCTAACTCTAGTAATAATTAGAGCAAGGGTAAGGGTAGTAAGTTTAGTAAGTGTATTACTTTGCCTAGTTAGCTTAATAAGGCCTACACTTGCTATGCTTATAGCAACTAATATGCTAGATGTTCCTTAGCTAACTATACTCTAACTCTAAGGCCTATTAGCTCTCCTAAACCTATAAGGACCCCGAGTAGCTTAAGGGTTATTACCTAGCCTATTCTATATAGCCTAATACACCTACTAATAGAGCTCCTAAGGTCTATCTCTTTTAGTAGTACTTTGCCTTAGAGGTTCTTACTAAGGGCCTATATGCTAGAGGCATTATTAGGTATAGTTAACACCTTAATAACTTATACTAACTCTTGCTACTTTATAGTAGTCCCTATAAACTTTATAGATCCTACTAACCTAACTACTACTAAAGTTTATAACTTAGCTACTATAGTAATAAACTATGTAGTAGAGCTTACAAGGATTATAACTACTAGCTACCCTAGTTAGCTTCTTCCTATTTATGCCTTTATACTAGGCCTAGCACTAATAAGGTATAGTAGGTCTAGATCTAACACTTCTATAAGGTCTACTAGTAGTAATAAGGGAAGGGGTTCTCCTTCTATAAAGAAGTAATTAGAGGTAAGGGATAGATAAGGGTTATTAAAGGTAATAATAGTACTAAGTAGTAGATATAGCTTAGGTATAAGTAGCTAGTAATAGAGTTATAATAGCTTTTCCTTTCTCTCTTCTTAATAATAAAATAATTTACTTTAAGCTTTAGACAAATAAGATAGCTTAATAAGTAGTAGTAGCATAAATAATATACTTAAAATAATAATATATATAAAATTCAAATAAGTATATAGTATAGATATATACTAAGTAATTAGCCTTTACTAATTAATTAAGAATCTTATTAGGAGACTTAGGCTTTATAAGTACATTAGCTAATTACTAAGTTATATTAATATACTTAAGCTTAATTACTCTAAGTTTATACTACTCTCTATAGTAATAATTCCTTAAATTAATATACTTAGATCTTCTTAAATTAGTATAATCTCTTATAAGTTTAATAGCTAACTTATTATTAACAAAGACTATAGTTAAGCTAAGGTAAATATTAGTAAGTAGCCTAAGTTTAATAATAAGATTTCTTAACTAATTAATCTTTCTATAGGTCTTAGTAAGGGTAAGGTATTTAGCCTTAGTGCTTAATAACATAATAATCTTCTATAGCCTTAACTTCTAAATAACTAGTGTACTAAGTATATAAATAATAGTACTAGATATAGATCTTATAGTTAATCTATCTTTAGCAAAGTCTAAGTTAGAGTAGGCCTTAATTATGTTAACTAATGGTCTATTAGTCTTCTTAAAGGTAAGGCCCTTTATAATAGTTCTATTAATATACCTCTAGATCTGCTTAGCTATAACTATATAAGCTATAGTTAGATTCTAAAGGAACCTAGCTAGGTAATTAGTAGCATAGCTAATATTAGGCCTTATGTTATTAGCTAGATATTATAATTTACTAATGATTCTATTAAATGTCTTATAGTACTAAGCATTAACTTAGCTATTAGTTAGTTTATAGAGTTAATTAATAAGATACTTTATAGTTCTTACTTAGTAAAGATTATAATCTTTAAGCTTCTCCTTTAAGTAGTGTAATTACTTAATCTTAATTAAGTCCTTAGTTCTATAAAGTTAAACACTAAGGAAGAGGTTTAAGTTTATAATCTTTATTAGAAACTTAAGATAAAGATCTTTAACTAGCTTATCTATATACTTCTACCTAGTAGTAATAATCCTAAAGTTATTAACATATATAAGAACTATATAATACTTATTAATAAAGAGACAAGTATTACTATAGGATCTAATAAAACTAAGTAATAGAAGTGCCTTAACTATAGCGTTATACTAGAGGGTAGTAGCTTACTTAAGCCTATATAAGCCCTTTATAAGAACAATAAGCTTGTCCTGTTTACTAGGAATTAGTACGCCTTCTAGGTAGGAGATATAGTTCTTAATATTAATGTCTAGTCTAAGGAATATAGTAACTATATCTACTGTTATAATAACCTAGTTATAATAAAGAGCATATACAAGGATTACTCTTCTAGTTTTAGCTCTTAGTATTAGTATAAAGGTTCTAACAAAGTTAATATCTACTCTTTAAGTAAAGCCCCTTATAGTCTAATAAGCCTTATATCTTTTAACTTTGCTATTAGTAAGCCTCTTAGTCTTAAAGACCTATTTGCCTATTATTAGCCTAATACCTCTTAGTGCCTAAGATTTCTTAATAATTAAAAAGGTTTTAGAGTTAGTTAAAGCCTTCTACTCTACCTCTATTATAGCTTACTAGTAATAACCTTTAGGAGAGAATAGTATATCTCTTACTATTTGTAGGTCTAGCTTAAAATTAATAGCTATAGATCTAATAATCTTACTATTATTAAGTTTCTTATAATTAATCTAGTAATATGTTCTAAGGGACCTTCTAATAGTTTCTTATAGTAAGAGAGATCTTTTTCTTTTACTAGTTAGAGGTTATATATTAAATAGTATAATAAGGAAGTTAATATCCTTATTCTATATATATATTAGTAGTTAATTAACATTAACTATAGAATTAAAGGTTAAATGTAGTTTACTAATAACTTTAGGTAGTAGTATTATAAGGTCTTTACCTTTATAATTAGCAACATTAAGTTACTTCCCCTATTTATTAACAGGTTAAGGATCTAGTTTAGGATATTAGTGTTACTTCTTCTATTCTTTAATAGGGGTAGATAATTGTTATTTATATCTAGGGATAGAAGGGTAGTTAGATGTTAGTTGTTTAACTTAAGGTTATTTAGCCTAAGTAGTTTATAGATTCTTATAACTAAAGAGTAGTTAGTTATAGCTATAGCCTTAATTATAATTACTACTAAATATCTACTCTCTCTAAAGCTATAAAGCCTTAGGTTGTTATACCTATAAGATATATAGCTGTTTAATAACTTATGTTACTTAGTCTTTATAGACTATATTCTTATTAAATATTACATAGAGTGATATAATAATCTTTCCCTTCTAGGCTTACTAAGTATAATACTAATAGAGTATCTAGATAAGGTAATTAGTTATTAAGTTGTTCTATATACTAATATACTAACTAAGTAGTGCTCTAGCTTAGAATTTATATAATTTAGAAATATATTAGTTATAGACATAGGCTCTATAGCTAAAGCGTCTAATATAAGTTAATAAGACTAGCCTATTATTATTAAGAAGATTCTTTCTTAGCTCTTATATAGGGATCTTCTTAGTTTTAGTATAGGTAATTCTATTACTAATATAGATTATAAACTCTATAACTATATACTAGAGTTTAAGAGGTGCTCTATAATTAATAAAGATATACCTTGTTCTAAGAATAACTACTTTATTAGTAGCCTTAGATTTACTATTTTAGTATTAAGTATTAGGTGTAGAGATATCCTATCTCTATCCTTTAAGATAAATAGCTATTACTAGTTTATAGTTCTTGAATTTACTCCCTTTATTAGAGATAAAGATAAATAAAAGCTTATTATAGGCTATTTTATTCCTTATATAGATAAGTTTAATTACTACTAGTATATTACTCTTAAGGAAGAGGATAGTAATAAACTTATACTTGCTCTTACTATATGTTATAAAGAGAAGATATCTATAGCCCTTACTTAACTATAGTTTAATAGGACTAATAAGGTCTAGATAGAGTTTATCTAGTAAGTACTTTAGTATATCTCTTAGTTCTCTTAATACTACCCTCTATGCCTTTAATATAGTATATAGTTTATAGTAGCTAAGATCTAATATTTAAAGTTCTTCTAATCTAATAGCTTAACTTTTAGTAAGGGAGAGAATAGTATTACTAGCATAGTCTAACCTCTAGTGCTATCTTTCTAATGTTAGCTTTTAAGTAGTTATAATAGCTAGATTTACTCTTATAGCCTATAGCTTTTATAGTTTTAGCCTTATAGGCAATTCCTTGTAGTTCTAAGGCTTATAGACTTTAAAGTTCTTAAGCTATTTAACTCTTTTAAAGTGTTTAATAAGGCTAACTTCCTTTCTATCCTTTATTAAGGATTTGCTAACTATAGAGATACTAAGTTCCTCTTTATTCTAAAGATTAGATATAAGGGTGTTTAGTAATAATAGTAAGTATATATAATTATAAAGCTTAATAATTAACTTCTTGCCTTTGCTATTAGTTAAGGTAAGCCTAACTATACTAACTTCTATATTAAGTAGCTTCTTTATACTAATAGCTTATTTAAATTTAAGAATACCTTTATATACCTTAATTGTTAAGAACTATAACCTGTCTTTAATAAAGTGCCTTAATACACTAGAGTTATAGATTACTCTATTCTTGCTATAGGTTAAGAATAATAATGTAGATACTACTACTACTCTATAGACTAGTATAATAATATTAATATTAGTATTAGAGTATTTATCTAATTTACCTACCTTAGTAGGTTCTCTAGATTCTTTAATAGCTGCTTAACCTTTAACTTTCTTAGTCTTTAACTTGTTACCTTTGCCTTTAGCCTTTATATCTTTATTATTTAACCTGTCTTTATTATCCCTTTTACTCTAACTCTTTAGTGCTTTCTTAGGGTACTACTTAAAGCAATCTATATTAGAGTAGATATAATAAGTATACTAAGTATATTAATCCTTAATATAACTAGCTACTCTATAAATAGAGTTTAGATTAGTTCTTCTATTATATAGAGGCTTTTATATTCTAAGAGAGCCTATTATCTCTTTAAGACTCTTCTTATAGTTAAGGCTAGATCTCTAGCTCCTTAACTATTTAGTAGTCTCTATTCCTATAATAAACATAGTCTTAATATAGTATAGAGGGAGCCTAAACTTATCTAGTTTAGCACTAATAGTACTTGCTCTTTGCTCTATAGTAATAGTATATTAATAATAGTACTTTATAAAATCTTTATAGTACCTTTAGGTGTTATAACTCGTTATAATTACCTTATTAAGGTTATAGATAGCTATATATAGCTTATATAAAATAACAGGTTTAAATATAGCTTTAATAGTGTCTAGAAGTTCCTTTAAAGTCTTCTAAGTTATACTATAGTAAGGTCTAATAGATTTATAAATCCTTATTATAATAATACTATAAGTAATTCTATTATTCTTATACTAGGTCTTATTCCTAACCTTATAGATTGCCTTAGTGCCTTTACTAGTATCTAGAGCTAGTTCTTTAGGCTTTATAACTGCTAGTATCTAGTTAATGTTATAAATTGCATATCTAAGTATATCCTTTTTAAGGAGGGCTACCTTAAGAGTTAATCTCTAAGCATTATAGTTGCTCTCTCTCTTAAGAATTTAAGTCTTAAGCATTTTTGCTAATCTAGACATAATAATAGTAATTAGCTAAAGGCCTATTAATTTGATTAATGTAATTAGCTTGTTTAAGCCGTTTAAACTATTTAATTAAAGGGTTAATACGGGCTACTATAAGTGTTTATCTTAATGTAGCTAGTCTAGAATTTAGTATAGGCGGCTTAGTAATCCTTTTAATAATAACATGCTTAATTTGCTATAGCTTTAAGTGCTTTTGTAGAAGCGCCGGGCTTATAACCTGTTATAACTAGCAAATCGGATCGAGAGACGTGTGTTTCATTCAGAGAGTTACAATAACCGATTTATCTACTGTGCGTGCGCTGACTCATCAGTACCAGTTCTTCAGTACCAGAGAAGCTGTACCAGCCTTCCATTACAACAGCAGGAACGATAGCCAGCTGTCCGAAACGGGAACCGCTCCACAGGACCACAATAGGTTTTCATCGTTTCTGGCTTGACTTCACCTGTCTCGGGTCTAGTCTTCCAACACTATTCCAGGAGCTACAGGTCTGTGAGTTCTGGATACGCCGCAATCAATCGTGACAGATGTGCCATGTGGCTGCCTCATCCATACAATTCTGACTCTTGACGTCGCGGAAGAGGCGCCGACCTATCGTAACCATGGATCCCATTTAGCGTCGAACTACCACCCGCGATATCGACTATTCTGCCTGGTCAGCTTGACCTCCTGGCAGACGCGTCTATCCTGTCCATTCCCCGACGACGCTATCGACTTTCCCACCACAGCTCTCCTCCAACTGGCCCGCGACTCTCCTGATCGTGCACGCCCCCGACCGAGATCTTGGAGCATGGACTCATGTTTACGACACGCAGAGATACACACAAGAATAGCGTTTTCGATGGTGAACAAGCCACCCTGCAGGTCTCTTCCTGGAGAGCTTTGTCCAAGGACTCACGGCTATGCCGACAAGGGTGATGACTCCAGCTCATTCGAGATGTGTTTGCGAGCGTGTTCACTGAACCACTGCAATCTATAAGTATCCCATGTCGATCCCTTCCTTACCATGCATATCATCTCATCAATCATTCTCATTCCAGCCCTATCTAAATAGCCTTGCATCACCATGCGTTCTACTCTTATCGCTTCCGCCCTTGTGGCCTTGGCCATGGCCGCCCCTCACCCTCAAAATATCGAGATTGACGCTGTTGAGGCTCAAGGTCTCGGTACTGTTGATGGACCACCTCTTGCCGCCGCAGTCGTGCAGGAAGTCCCGACCTACAATGCTGACGCTGTCGCTGCTGCGGCCACGGCTGTCTCCGCTGTTGAGAAGCGCAAGCGTCAGCTTTCCACTACCCCGAGTGCACCTACCACTACGCCTGCCACCACTCCTACTACCACTGCTGCCACAACTCCGAGCACCACTGCTTCTACCACCACGTCTAAGGATCCTTCTGCCTGCACTCCTCTTCCAAAGGGCTCTGGCCCAGTCTCCAACCCAGACACTGCTTCCGGCTTCTTGAGCGACCCTCAGTTCGCCACACTTGCCGACTCTGCCGTGGTCCCGGATGGATATACCAAGTCCTTCTCTGGTCTTCAAGGTGCTACTGAAGGTAGTGGCTACCTCGGTTACTACACATTGAAGTCTTACAACCCTGTACTCTGTCAACAGTGGTGTGACAAGACCTCTGGCTGCTTTGGTTTCAACATCTACCTTGAACGAGACCCTACAGTCAACCCTGCTCCCGCCTGCAAGAACCCCGCATCCACCACCCTCATCAAATGCTCCCTTTGGGGTCTTGAAGTTAGCTCTACTACAGCTACCAACAAAGGTCAATGGCGTTATGACTTCCAGGTCGCCATCACCGCTTCCAATGGTTACAACACAGTCGCTCCACCCGCACCAGTCGATGGCTACACTGGTCCTGTCAAGCTTGCAGGTGCTATCCAAGCTCCCGACAACTCCTACATGACGTACAAGTACTTCGCTGGGCCATACAACCCTGCAGCTTGTTCCACTGCTTGCACAGCCCAGAGCAGCTACAACCAGAAGCACCCCAAGTCCGACGGATCTTTCGACACCTGCAGCTTCTACAACTCATATGTCCTGAGCAAGAACGGCGCTCCTCAGGGGACTTACTGCTCGCTCTACACAAAGGCCTGGACCAACAGTGTTGCTACGAACTACGGACAGTACCGTGGAAGCGGTTACTACTCCGTCTCTCAAAGCTATGGCTGGACCCTCGGTGCCTAGGCGGGGAAAGAGGGAAGTTGGAAGATTGGTGCAGACAGAAATGCTTTTATGATTATGGGATAGATGGTTGAGCAATCGACCTTTTTTGATTTTGAGTATGTCTATAGAGTGGATGAGTAGTGTTCTGAATGGTTATGGTTTTGTTGAACTTGCTGTCGCTCTTCATTCGTTCGGTGTCGAACCTGCGCCGCGCGATACGCTGCTCATACCGGCTTAATCTCGTTGCTTGATAAACTTTTTCTTCATGAATCCATGTCTCCTTGGTGACGATCGGCCAGATTACTCGATACGAGATGTTTTCCATCTGATCTAAGGTATCCTTCCAGCATGCGGCCTGCAAATGGTAGATAGACTTTGCGCTAACCCCGAACAGGAAATTTTACATGATCCTCGCAAAAAAAGTTGTGGAAGCCAACCCTCATTTCTATTTCGCCGGAATACTTGCACAATGACGCCAGACACCAAGCGAAGAAAGCTGGAGCATGTCAGCGACGATGATGAAGATGCATCATCATTTGCATCTTTTGCCAGTGTCGAGGCACCAGACCTGGCCGTGACTGGGAATGGGGAAAATGCTGCCTCCGACATCTCAGATGAAGACATTGCAGATGTGGACGAAATAGACGCGGGAACGATCAGCGATGAGGAAAAGACTTCAGAGGATGATTCACCTGAGCTGAACGGAGCTGGACATGGCGATGGCGAAGACCTCGCCCCGGCCAGAGAGAAAGCCCCGGTGCCGCCACCTCAAAAGCCACCCGCTTCGGCCAAGTCTACCAAGCCTGTCAACGGGCGAGTCCCTGCATCAGCTCTCACTGGAGGTAGTATCAAGGTCAATGTGCTCAAGATGCAGACGGAGCAGTTACTGGAGAAGACCCGACCTGTCCGCAACAGCCGAGCCGAAGCCGCCGAGAAGGCCCTTCACGACCTGAAGGCTATCATGGAAAAATTGTCATCCAGAGGACCCTCTCTGATCCTGGAAGCTGAAAAGGAGCTTATCAAAAGATGGAGAGTTGCCATTCCCTTCCCGGAACCACGACCGACCCAGGATGCAAAGTTGAAGCCCAAATTCGAGAAGGCCAGTGCTATCAATGTCGTTGGTAGCTATGTCTCGAATGTCAATCTGAGAAGCAACAAGACAACCGAGATTGACATGATGGTTCAAATGTCAGATGAGCTCTTCCAACCTAAAGACTACCAAGATCATCGATATTTCTATCGTAGGAGCTACTATCTTGCTTGGCTGGCAGTTGGTATCCGCGATAGTTCGGAGTCCAGGTACTCGATCGAGTTCAAGAATCACCATGGAAATCCATTGCGGCCAATCTTGGTGGTCCGCCCTTCTGGAGATGTCTCTGATTCATTATCGAGGTGGCAGATCAATATACTGCCATGTATCTCTTCCAAGGTCTTCACGGATGCCAAGCTACTGCCGTCAAAGTCGTTGGTCAGATTAGATGACAAGGCTCCTCAAGTTGAGGTAGGCCCAACAAGCCTGTACAACTCTTCAATACAGGTGGATCGCCAGATGACAGCATACCTTAAGCTCATTCATTCCGCTTCTAGTACGTGCGAAGACTTCAAGGACGCAGCTCTTTTGCTACGAATATGGCTCAAACAGCGAGGCTTCAGCAGCTCGATCCAATCTGGTGGCTTTGGCAACTTTGAGGTGACTGCTCTGCTTGCTGCATTGATATCGAGCGGTTCTCTCTCCCCGAGATACAGCACATATCAGCTCTTCAAAGCTACACTGCAGTACCTTGCCACAAAGGACGCTCTGAAATCCGTTGTGATCCTAGGTCAGACGGCACTGCGACCAGAGTCTGTTCCTGAAGTCCCGCTCCTCTTTGATGGCCCGCGAGCACACAATCTGCTTTTCAAGATGTCCACTTGGTCTTACAAATCCCTAAGGGCGGAAGCCCGCAATACCATCAGCATGCTCGGTGACAATTCTTCAGATCAATTCGACGCCACCTTTCTCTTGAAGCAGGACACGCAGCATCTCAAGTATGATATTAGTTTAACGCTGGCCAACTCTCATCTGCTAGACCAAAGAAAGGACGATTACCTGACACTGATGGTGTATCAACGAATGTACAAGATACTAGCGCAAGGTTTGGGTGACAGAGCAGTGGAGATCAATCTGCGATCAGATCCGGACGGATCCTGGGATCTTGGATCTGCGAGACCAGCTTGGATGACCAAAGGTGAAACTACCATCTCGATTCGCCTCAACCCGACGAATGCAGGCCGGACCGTTGACCATGGACCATCGGCAGAGCAAAAGAAGGAAGCGGCAGAGTTCCGCAAGTTTTGGGGCGAGAAGGCAGAGCTTCGACGATTCAAGGACGGCTCGATCATGGAGTCTCTAGTATGGACACCTCGGAACAGCGACCAAGATCTGGTTCTGGATATCATCAATGTTATTGTCTCTCGACACTTTGGTGACTCAATAGCCGCTGCTCTGCAACAAAAGGGTGGTAACATATCAAAGCTGATTCCTCATACTGGCGGATTGCTGGCATTTCAGCCGGCGATGGATGCGCTCAAGCAGCTTGAAGACGATGTGCGATCGCTCGAGGGACTACCTCTCACGATCCGGCAAATATCCGCCGCAGACGAGCAGGCTCGATTTGCCTCGGTCCATCCTCCTTCGGCGACAGATCCGATCGATGTTGTCCTGCAATTTGAGTCTTCCACCCGCTGGCCGAACTCATTGACAGCTGTTCAGCGAACCAAAGCTGCTTTCCTGTTGTTGATCTCCCGTCTTCTGACGGAGTCCAACTCGAACCTCCACTGTCGAGTCGGCTTGGAGAACTCGGAAGTACAAGTACTCAACCAAGCATTCCTCGAGATTCAATACCCAACCATCATCTTCCGTCTCCGCCTCCACCACGATCTCGAGCTGTCATTCCTACAATCCCAACTCAAATCGCTATCCCTGACCCCACCTCAACGAGAATCCACCGCCCTCGCCCTCGCCGCCTACAAACGCACCTTCATCAACTCCCCCTCCCACACCAGCTACATCACCAAACTCAGCACTATCCACCCCACCCTCTCCCCCACCATCCGTCTCCTCAAACAGTGGTTCTCCTCCCACCACCTCACCAACCACTTCCCCGCCCCACTCATCGAACTCCTCGCCCTCCAACCCTTCCTGCACCCTCACCCCCACCCCATCCCCTCCTCCCCCAAAACCGGCTTCCTCCGCGTCCTCTCCTTCCTCTCGCGTTGGGACTGGCGCACCACCCCTCTCCTCCTCCCCCTCTCCTCCCCCTCCTCATCCTCCCCATCTCCGTCCCTCACAACCTCCCCAACCCGCTTCCAAGCCTGGCGCAAACTCGACCCCTCACTCAACCGCGTCGTCCTCTTCGTCGCCTACGAATGCGACGCCGAGGGAACGGCTTGGACGGACGTGACGCAGGGCGGGCCGGGGCGGGTAGTGGCCGGTCGGATGACCGCGCTGGCGAGGGCGGCGATGGAGGAGGTGGAGAAGAGAGACATGGATCCCGGGAGGCTGTTCAGTAGCGGGGAGGGGGATTTTGGGTTCGTGCTGTGTTTGGATGTGGGTGTGCTGGGTGGTGGTGAGGGCAGGGAGGGGAAGAAGCGGAAGGGAAAGGGAGGGTTTAAGAATTTGGAGCTGCCGACGCGGGAGGAGGGGTTGGAGGGGTTTGATCCGGTGGAGGGGTATTTGGGGGAGTTGCAGGCGGTGTATGGGAGTGCGGTCGTGTTTTTTTATGGTGGTAAGGGGAGTGATAAGATCTGTGGGTTGTGGAATCCCGTGACGGAGAAGAGGGGGTGGAAGGTGGGGTTGGGGTGGAGTAGTATGCCGGTGAAGGAAGAGGGGGATGTGGTGGTTGGGTTGAACAAGGAGGCGGTGTTGGGAGAGATGGCGAGGTTGGGAGGGGAGTTGGTGAAGAGGGTGGAGGTCGGGGGGACGTAGGAGGCAGGGTATACCTCTCAAGATTGTTGTTGTCGCTGCAGTCGCGTGACATGGAAGCACACATTGGCCGATCCTCGCAGGCATAGCAATTATTTCATAATCCATCTACCGAGTCTACGGTCCAGAATCGCGCCCGCAAAATCTCCAACTTGTCTCAATCATCAGGGTACTCATCCCTCACGTTACTCACAAACCTCCTCCCGTCCGCATCCCACCGCTTGAAGTACCTCCCCGCCATACCCAACAGCTTCTCCCCGGGCTCTGTGTAAATCGGCTCGATGTTCTCTTCAGCCACGTACCTACTAGACCGATCCTCGCCGCTATAAATCATTAGCACCATCCCCACAGATGACCAGGTACCCAACTCACAGAATATTATAAAACGCCTGCGCCCTCCCATTCTCCAGATCATCAACCCTCATACTCGCGATCCAATTCTCATGGGCCCTGCACTGCCCATCCCACGCCCTGATCACCCCCACATACCCATACCGCTTATGCTGAAACATCTGCCCAATCTTAAACTTGACCCCGGCCACCATGCCCTCCCGCAACTCTCCCTGCGACCCCTGACCATCGACCTGCACCCTCCTCATCACCGGCCTCCGATTCAGATCCTCGGCCTTCATCTCCGCCAACGCCAGCATCAACTCCCTCCCTCTCTGCGACCGCCCGAACAGCGGACCGAGGTACTTCCTCACCAACTCCAGATCCTCGGGGAAATGCTCCCGGAGCATCGTGGCCAGTTGCCCTGCATTCGGATGGTCCAGCACGGGCAAGAACCCCGGCCCACCACCTCCCGGTATCGGGGAGGGTACTTCTTCCACCAACGCCATGGCCCATAGATACGCGTAGAAAGCGTGGTGGTTCCCGATGAGGTCGTCGCGGTTGGGCGGGATGTTGTGCCATTCTTCGTAGGAGCGCATGATGTTGCGGCAGGTGCGGAGGACCATGTCGGCGGGTGAGGCGGGGGAGAGGTAGGTGGTGTGGAGGCGGGGGGGCACGCCGGAGTGGGAGAGTTGGGAGGCGAGGACGGGGTAGGGGATTATACCGCCGGATTGGTGGTTGGAGTGGGACCAGGGGGAGATGTAGAAGCGGTGGGACAAGGGGAGGTCCGGTGGGGTGGTGGAGTTGGTGGTCGGGGTGGGGGGCAGGATGATGGCGAAGATGTGCCCAGGGAAGTTGATGCAGTGCGCGGTGAGGCCGAGGCGGGTGGCGACGGCGCAGAAGATGACGGTGGATTGGAGGGGGAGGGAGCATTTGGAGCGTTCGCGGAGGGTGAAGGAGAGGAAGTTGTGTTTCATGGCGTGGTAGGCGGTTTCTGTAGGGTCGAGGCCTGCGATGCCGTGTTCTCGCAGCCAGTCGGCGATGACGAGTGCTCGTAGCTCGGGGTCTTGTTCGAGGATGTTGGGATGATCTGCTTTGATCTCTTCTGCGGCTTTGTCCAAGGCTGAGCTGATTTCTGAGATGTTGCCCCATCTGCCACCGATGATGAATAGGTCAAAGGCCGCGATGCTTCGCTCTAGACTTGGATTTGGATCTTGATTCATACGAGACCATGTTTCGAGTGCTGCTGCTCGGTTGATGAGACCTATCGCTGCTTCGGCGTAGTATCGTCTAGCCAGGACATCCTCGGCGGAATCTGGACAGCGCAGGTTATCTACAAGCATCTCTCGAGCCTCATAGCCAGACTCTGCAATCTTCTGGATCTTGAGATAACGTTCATGTTGTGTCGTCAATGCTGATTCGAATAATCGACTATTGTGCTGGTCTCTGGTGATTCTGTCGCAAAAGAGCCTCTTCCAAGGGGCGTTGGGCTGTCTTTGAACCACAGCAGGGTCAGTGTCATCGGTGAAATGCCAGTAATTAAAGACTGTGTCGCAAAAATATCTCCATAATAAAGGTTGATCCAATAGCTTGGTCATTCTTCTGCTTGTTGATCCTAGGTGGATAGCATCGCGTGGCGACAGGTAGTAAAAGATGGCTTGGAGTAGCTCATCAGGTAATCGGAGGATCGAGTCGCCAGCCATCATATCTATCGTCCGACCTCCCATGATTGATTAGAGCGAGGGGAATTAATGTTTTGATGTTGTGTCGCGTTTGCAGAGAATGTCTATACAAATTGAAGAATTGTGGTTGGAATGCGGTCAAACTGTCGCGTGAGGGTGAGGTCATCGTAGATTTGTCAGGGTCTGCCTGCCGACCGCCAGCGACATTGGTGTATTCCGTAGGATGGCCAGACATCTTGCATTGTATTCATTTGACATCAGACTCGCAGACATGTCAATGCTCATTAAAACAAGCATCAAGACAAAGCGGCCAGGCAAAGTGTGAGTAGCACAATCGCTGCAAATATAAGATGAGGCGAGGGCAATCAATGGCGGGGCATCAAGGGTCTTGCACTCCCGCTATGAATTCATCTATTTACTCCACCACATACCATCACTCCGGTCTCTCCGCCCCTTGAAACCGCTCATCATTCGCTTTCCATTTGACGCTCTCCCGTTGAGTCCTCGATGCCCGTTCAGAG
Source organism: Elsinoe ampelina (assembly GCA_005959805.1). Classification (NCBI taxonomy): domain Eukaryota; kingdom Fungi; phylum Ascomycota; class Dothideomycetes; order Myriangiales; family Elsinoaceae; genus Elsinoe; species Elsinoe ampelina. The sequence continues at coordinate 2,803,089 of SMYM01000002.1, forward strand.
CATGACCATTGACAGTACCGTTGGTCCTCTTCGAACCATGCCCACCGATGTCGCCGGTAAGCGACCTCCATAGCTCGCTGACGGGTACCCTCTTTGCTGGTAGCATACTGTACTGGAGACTGTAAAGACTCTTTCGTGATATAGGAGGGATGAATTGCCCAGAGAGCAGGCAGAGCAGCACACGAGGCGAAGCGTAGTGCTTTCGAATGCGGTCTGCGAGTTGAGAGTATTGCGAGAAGGTTAGTGTGAGCGGAAGAGAAATTGACTGAATTTGTCAGATATGCTTCCAGAGATGCTGGAGCGTCATCATACCTTCAATCTTATTACTGCTGTATGTGCGGACTTTTCTTTGTCCGCGTCGTTCCGTACTTCGTTGCCTTTGGGTATATCTTGTAATTCAAAACGAATGCCACCTGTGGACGTCAGAACTGATCAACTCGCTGGCAGAAATCAACAAACCTGGTAAACGCCTGGAGTCTTTGACTCTCAACATCAAAGCAAAAAGAGGAAAATGATTCAAACAAGCCAGCCAGACATCTAGCCCTGCTTTTAATACAATTATACCCATTCGGGCTCCGGCAAAGGTCGTGTAAAATACACCCACGGTGGGTAGAAGAAATGTAAGTAACGTGAAAAGGATCGTCCCTATCAAAAGCTGGTCGAGATCGTAATCGCATGAATCGATTCTGTTGCGAAGTATGTTTCTCTTCTTTCCGCGGAAGAGGTGGAATAGGGAGACGATGATCGTCAATTGCCAGTTGTATATCCTGGCAGAGGCAATATAGAAAGCGTAGATATGGACAGTGAGGATTGAGACCAGGTCGGAAAAGAGAGAAATGGGCATGCTGGCTCCACCAAAGCTTGAGAAGCCAATAAGTCGGATAATGTGAGGGAGGATCGGTTGGAGTGTCTGCATACATCCAGCCCAGTAGTCGATGACCCATAGGAAGAGGTCACCCAGGAAAGCAGCAAGCTCGTTGTTGAGTTTCAGACCAGCTGGCCAATCCATCAGCCATGCAATCATCTGCTGTAAACCGTCGATGAACCAGGCATCTACAATATGGTTTACTTGGGCGGCGACCAGATCAGCATTGTCGATAATGTACGAGCCGAGAGCAATTCCAATGATCACATCGTTGGCTACCAACCACAGACTGTTGTAGAATCGAATGTATTCTGGGTGATTGTTGGTGATGCTGCCCCAATTGCTTCTCCTCCGTCTAAGGGTCAAGTATTGTGTTGGCCAGTAGCAGAATTGCTGGAGACGGATATCGACCTGCTGAGCAGTAGCCGAAAGGTCTTTCAGTGCAGCAAATCGACCTGACAAAAGCTTCCATTCGAGTATCTGCAAGAGGACCTCGCCACCAGCTCTGTATAAGACGATGCAGAGGATGAAGAGTTGCGACATGATCGGCCAAACGTAGCTCCAGAAGATCCGCTTACTCTCGAGAATGACATGATCCCAGGCATTTGTGGCAGTCTCCACGACCCTCTCACTGACACTGAGGGTCCTCTTCGACCTGACGCCGACCAATCCGATGTTCTTCTGCATCAATCGATCAAGCTCTGAAGAGCAATTGATTTGATTGATGATGCGTTTCAGGGCCAGCTCTTTCTGTGTTCGTGGATGTTTGGTAACCGTATGCAATTTGAGCTTGTCCAGCAGTACCTTCTTCTTTTGTCTGTCGGCCTCTATTGCGACATCCATGCCATCGTATATGAGACCTTGCTCTTCAATCTTGTCGCGCACCTCCCCAAGTGTCAGAGCGATCGGACTGAGGGAAAGGTACTGCATTCGTTGTGGGTCTGGCCGATCAAAGACCACAATCTGTAGAGTGATGTTGGCGCTGCTTGGACACCAGATATGTGGTGCTTTCCCTCTCCGTCCAGACCATGTGGTAAGGTTGTAGTGATCAAAGACGTCCCGCTGCTTGCCGTTGAATGTGCCCAGGACTTCAAAATCCAGATTCCCACAGCGGTCCAGGATCTGATTCATGGGATGTGGTGTTCCCCGGAAGAGCGTCCCTACCTGCAGGGCATTTTGTACACTCCGTACCTCAACATCTTGCAGCAGCGAAACCACAATAATGTCCAGCTCCGAGTTCCTCCATCCGACCAAGACTCCCGGTCGGTTTATATTTGACAAGTCTGAAGGCCAGAAGACGCGCATCAAGTCATGTTGTGTTGTCATAATAGCCACATGGCTAGAATGATCCCCGTCTCTTCAATTGCTCACGCGCTGATATGCCACCAGGTTCTGGGTGAAGTTCGATCTCAATCTCTGCGATCTTCGTCGCGGGAATGACCAGGATGAAGAAGAATAGCGACAGGACGACGAAGCCTTTCGCAGCGCGTGTCCAGACGCTGTGGTCCCAGGCGAAGATTGCGAGCTCGTAGAGACGAGTGACGAGATCCCAGCGAGCAGTGATGTATCCAGCTACGAAGATGCTGAGAGTCAGGACCGAGAAGGGGTGCATGAATGTCGGTCAGGTCAAACACGCTGCCGTCTCGTCGCGTATCTCGTCGCGTATCTAGTCGCGTAGAGTCAGTAGTTCAGGTTCGACGTGCAGTATCGCACGCTGTCAAGCGATTGAGTCCGAATACGTCGCAGCTGAATTGTGAATCTTGAATCGCCATGCAGCTTCTCAGGAGCCGCAAATTTGCCAAGACTTGTAATGCCCGGGAAAGCCGTGATGCCGAAGAGCTAAAAAGTGGGGGCAGATCTCCTCGATGCTGCTCGTTCTGGGGAAATTTTGGGAGATCTTGGTATTCTTTGACTCTAGCACGCCATCTCAAAACGGGCAAAAATAGATGAGACGACACCATCTGCTTTTCAATATGCCATGGGCATTCTTTTCCATGCATCCGACATGCCATGCGGCTACTACGCGAGCTTTTGAAGCTCAGACAGCAGTATATCGACCAGGGCGATGCGTATTCGGCAAACACCAGATCTCTCCCCGCACGACTCCTTGACGTATTGATCCGGACATGGCATCTAGGATTCTCAGCCTTTGGAGGGCCTGCTGTTCAGTTTTTGACCTTTCGCCGCAAATTCGTGGATGGCCTTGACAATGGCCCGCCTTGGCTCGATGCACAAACGGTGACACAAGGAGAACAAGCCAAATAATCTGCATGCTGATTCGTCTCACAGTTCCAAGAACTGCTGTCGCTCTGCCAATCAACTCCTGGCCCTGCTAGCACCAAGCTTCTTGTATGCTTAGCATGGCTTCACGCCGGGCCTTTACCAGCGCTGCTGGTCTTCTGCCTATGGAGGTCAGTAGACACTGAATTCACTGCATCTTATTGCCTATTGATGAGTAAAGTCTCCCAGCTGCACTGGGAATGCTTGCTTTGGGTCTCGGTATCCAACAAGTCGGCGACGTCCTGCCAGCTATTGCCTATGCGTTTCTGACAGGTCTGAATGCGGCTATTGTCGGAATCATTGCTCTAGCTGCGACACAACTCTCAAACAAATCCATCAAAGGTCAGCTCGACCGAATTTTGATTGTCTTTGGCGGATGTGCTGGCTTGCTCTACAGCTCTCTGTGGTACTTCCCGGTCATCATTGTCTCTGGGGGTATTATTACTATTACTTGGACCCATGGCCTCCTTCCGATCATAAACCGCCTGCGTGCGAAATGGGAGGTACGCAAAGCGGTACGAGAGGAGATGCGGAAGCAGTTGCATGATGATGATGAAGAAGAGGCCGAAACTAATCAACGAGGCTCCCGGACACGAGAAATCGAGATGCAGAATGCACTGCCTACGCAATCGCCCGCAGAAGCGGCAGCGCCACAGCCACCGATACCGGCAGCAGAACAGCAGCCATCACTAGACCCGAGGGCAGACACGAAGACATACCGAGTACCCATCCCAGCTGGTCTTTTTCTCATTGCCGTCTTTCTAGCTCTGGTCATCGTGCTACTAGTCACATCAAGAATAATGGAGAATCCACAACGGCCTCATGAATTCGTGGCGAACATGGTACTCGCGGGCAGCATTATCTTCGGAGGGGGTCCTGTGCTCATTCCGCTGATGCGAGACTATGTTGTCGAACCAGGATGGGTCTCACCTCGAGACTTTCTCATCGGGCTTGCTATTGTTCAGACCTTTCCAGGACCCAATTTCGCTTTTGCAGTATATTTGGGCGTTCTTTCTATGCTCGGTACTGGCTATTCTTCCGTTCTCGGTGCATTTCTAGGCTTCATGGGCATATTCGCACCAGGCATCATCGTCGCTGTTGGATTTATGAGCATTTGGAATGTTCTCAGGAGACGGCCGGTTGTCATGAGTCTATTACGCGGTGTCAACTGTACGGCAATTGGGCTCATCTTCACGGCTGTCTATAGAATCTGGCAGATCGGATATCTCTCGACAGATTTCCCGGAAGGACGACCGCTTTCACTGGAACCCTGGTGGGTTGTAGTCACGGTTGTTGCATATGCTACTAGTAGATGGCTGAAGATGCCTACGGCGGGTGCAATTGCCTTGGGCGGAGTACTCGGACTATGCTGGTACGGCGTGATCGGCTCACGATGATTCATGAACATTGATTGCGAGTGCTTCAACTTTGGCCACAGCGACGCTAACATACACGAGCGTATTATCCGCGAACATGCATCCCCGAGTGGCAGGCATTTGACGGCAATTCAAAGATCTTCGATCTTGTAGACCTCATAAGCGACCTCTTCGTACGGATGGGTGCTGCGTCGTCAGCAAGGGGATCAAGCGGAGGGCATGGAATCGTATACCTCTTCAGAGCAGCCACAGCACGCTTAGTCTGTTCCCTTCCCTGGCATCGGATCTCACACCTGACCTCGCCTACTTCCTCAACCTTCTCAGGCTGGCCGATGGTTGGATTGGTTCCGGGGCCTGGCTTGAATTGACCTATCCCGGGTATTGTGAAGCATACTTCCGAGTAGTTACCGTACGTCCCCGCGCCGGTGGAGAAGATGGCGGACTTGATTTTTTGCAGATCTAGTGGAGGAGTGAAGAAGACTAGCTTGTAGCTGTCCAGGTCGTCAGGTGCGGAGCTCATACTGCTGGCTCTGATGATAGAATGTGACAGACGATGGTTCAGCAAGTGTGAACGCTTCGCATGCAGGAATATTGTAGATCTTCCAAGTGCCAGACAAAATGCCATATATACACATGTCAGCCGCGATGAATGGTACTGCCGTGGATACCTTGGTGGACCATGACGCCATGTGCTTTTTGGGCCCCGCCATGTGCCCACCAACGCCCGACTTCAATCAACCTTGAGCTCAAGCTTTCTTTCTCTCTTCCGTTTCCTGATACGGTTTGATCGTCCTGCTACCTTGCCCACAGCCGAGTCACCACCTTCCCGCCATTGACAACCTCCCCGACCTCGTGTCTCAAATGGCCACCCTAGCTCACTGCGCTTACTGCTTCGAAAGCCTGTCAGCAACCTTTGAGCAACGTCAGCCCCTCACCCTCCCGCGAGTAGAAGAGCTATGGGACGAATACACACAAGCGGTAGCGGAAGCAGACGGACCCGAGGATGAACAGGACACGAAAAGTGCAGGAGCTCCTCCAGCGAAACCCGTCGCCATCTCCCGACTACTGAACCCTTCTTCGTCCTCCAGCACATCCTCCCTTTCAACGACAAGAAGCTCAAACTCCTCCACCCCAGTGGATTCTGGTTCATCAAAGGCATCTTCCGTCTCATCCCTCCCTCGCACGCCCAAGGAAGCCTCGCATCCCCTCTTCGTGACCTGGAACACCGTCTCAAAATCAGGCCACAAGTCCCTCCGCGGCTGCATCGGGACCTTTGAGCCTCTACCTCTGGCTCAAGGTTTACGAAGCTACGCTCTCACCTCAGCGTTCGAAGATCACCGCTTCAACCCGATCCCCGCCTCCCTTCTCCCGTCACTACAAGTCTGCGTCACGCTCCTCACCAACTTCTCCGAGCCCGATAGCGATCCGATGAACTGGACGATAGGCGAGCATGGCATACGTTTGAGCTTCGTGGACAAGGGAAGGAGGTATGGCGCGACTTACCTACCGGATGTTGCTGCCGAGCAGGGATGGACCAAGGAGGAGACGATTGTGAGCTTGATGCGGAAGGCGGGATGGACAGGGAATAAAGGGACGTGGCGGAATGTTAGAGGTTTGGAGATCGTGAGATATGAAGGGAAGAAGGTTGAGCTTGATTACCATGAGTGGGAGGAGTGGAGGGCTTGGGTAGAGGAGAAGGGCGCCGGGAAGAACGGCTTCAAATGAGGTGGGTAGAAGGGAAAGAATCGGATAGATCGGAGTCTGGAGTGTATTTGGACTGTGTGTACTGGTAGTACACTGGTGGGATGACCATGCTGAGCAAGGCGTTAGGAAAGGTCACGGTATCCGGCTATCTCGATGATAGATGTTGCTTACGTTTAATGTGATCATGATGACCCTTGAGTTTCCTACCCTTCGAAGTGCAACCTGGACCAACTTGAAGCGTTCGCTCGGTACCTGCCCGACTCACGTGGTTGTCACGGTGGAACGCCCCACTTGAGATCAGCTACCTTTCTTATTCACCATCAATCTTTCTTGGCTTACCACTTTCCACCTCGTTCAGCTCTACATCAAGCTATCTAACAACCTTCGTATATCCGGCATAAGGATACCGTGAAACACCATCACCAGGCGCTCTCATCTCTCACTTAAACCCGTGGTCCCTTCACATTCGCCACCGAACCAGAACCTCACCGCATTCACCATCATGAGAACTCATCCCCACTAACGACCTCACTCTTCCCATCCGGCATCTGGCAACACCAAATCACCACAACCATGCCCTTCACCACCCTCCGCCTCAACGAAAAACACCTCCACCCCAACCCACGCATCACCTTCATCAAACCCCTCCCCTCCCTCACCACCACCCCCCTCGCCAAGCTCTTCCTCCAAAAGATCGCCGCGCAATGCTACCCCATCATGAAAGCCCACTCGCTCTCCATCACGACCCTGGAAGAATTCCCCCCCAACCGCGAATTCTGGGGGCGAAACTTCAACGGCGGCGAGGTCATCCAGCTGGTCCTCCGACGCATGCCGACGCGACGCTGGGACGACGCGAGAGCCCAGTTCGTGTCGACGTCGGATTTGGGGGAGAATGGCGTTGTTGTGAGGGGTAATCGGGGGAGGTTGGATCCGCATTCGACCGAGTTTGTGGCGGAGAGGGACGGGCAGGATGAGGGGTGGTTGGGTTTCAAGGCGGTGCAGGCGGTGATGATGCATGAGCTGGCGCATTGTGCTGAGATGAACCATGCAAAGGCGTTTTGGAAGGTGAGGAATGTTTACATGGAGCATTTGAAGGTGCTGTGGAGGGAGGGGTATACGGGAGAAGGGGTGTGGGGACGGGGACAGATGTTGGAGGATGGGAGGTTTGAGACGGGTGGTGGAGGCGGGTTGGGGGAGGTGAGGGATTTGTGCGGTGGGGCGTATAGAGGACGAGGGAGGAGGGTGAGAGGGAAGAAGGGGAAGGAGAAGGTCACGTATCAGGAGCGGAAGAGGAGGAAGGTGGAGAAGACGGAGAGCAAATTCGGTAAGGGGCAGGAGGTGGGGGAGAGTGAGAGTTTGAAGTTCATGCTCGAGGGAAAGTTCAGTGGGAGTAAGCCGACGGTGGCGAAGAGTAAGCGTGGAAGGGAGTTGAGAGCCGCCGCAGCGCTGGCGAGGTTTGAGAAGGCCAAGGTGGAGGAGAACAAGGGGGAGGAGGTCCAGATCATGGACGAGGAGGAGACGGAGTCAGAAGGCAGCGAGACAGAATCAGAGGGCGATCATCATTCAGCGTGTCTGGTCGACGCAGAAGGCAAGCAGGTCAAGGATGCAAAGGGCCACGGGCTATACAAGGTCTGCGAGGACACGGATGTCAATAAGGACGAGGACGCGAAGAACGAACTCGATGAGCTGGAAGAGCTTGTCTACCTTCCCAAGGCCACAACCACATCAGTCCCCTCTGGTTCGAGCGAGACGCCCGTCACGTATAGCAAGAAGCTCGAAAGCACCAAATCCGCGATCGACATCGACGATGACGAGACTGAAGACGAAGAACAGCCCGTGGCCGTTGAGTCATCGGCTCCCTCAGGTAAGAGTGCGGGCCAGGCCTCAACCAGTCATATCAACGAGCAAGTGGCCGGTAGCTGCCCAGTCTGCTCGCTCGAGAATGATCCAGGAAGCGCAACCTGCATGGCATGCGCGCATGTGCTAGACACGAGGAAGATCAAGGGTTCCTGGCAGTGTACCTCGGATGAGTGCAAAGCGTCGGGGTACACCAACGCTGGAGACGCCGGGAGATGCGGTATCTGCGGACAGGCGAAGGGGACATGGCTGTAATCAAGGAGACTCAAAGGAAGAGGGGCTTTGTCTGAACTTTGCATAGATACCCATTTGCTTTCCCCTAACCTCATGAATAACAAGATCACAACCCAGCCTCTACTCCTCCCACCTCCTCCAGTCGCCCGTCCCCACCGCCCCCCTGCTCTCGGTCCAAAATTCCACCCCAAACCCCTCCTCCTCTAGACTCTTGGCCGTAAAACTCCTCTCAATCACCAACCACAGATCCCCCTCCCTACTCATCGCAGGATTAAGATCAATCTCCTCGGTTCTCACGCCGCCCAGACTATCCGCGTACTCGCCATCCGAACTCCTCGCCAGGATGACATGCTGGTACGCCGTGCCCTGCACGACCGACACGCGGATCAGGCTGCGCTCTTGCTGCTCCTCTTCGACATCGGCAGGGAGTTGTCTCGCTACCGCCACGAAGCGGGTGAGACGCTGCGGAAGGAGCAGGATGGCGTGGGCTTGGTCTTCGTTTGCGAATGATGCGGGCTCGATGGTGGTGCGTAGGCGGCCGGCGCCTTCGCTGGGCAGAAGCCGTAAGGTGACAGGCGCGTTGGAGTCGACGCGGAGCGTGAAGCGGCCTGTTTGACCTGTTTCGAAGGTGGAGCAGACGATGGTGTAAGTACCGGCGTCGAGGAGAGGGTGTTTGGCTAGGGCGCAGGACGGGCGGTATTGTGCGCTGTCGGCGAGGATGTCGCGGGTCCGGACAGAGTGGATGCGAGGCGTGGTGGCGGGGAAGCAGAGTTTGACGTTGACAGGCAGGGTGGGGTCCACGGTGTCGAGGAGGATGGACAAAGGGGTCGGACGGGTGAGGGTGATCGTATATTGGGGGTTCTGAGAGAAGATGGGGGAGCTGGTGTTGCCCCCCGCGGTGTCTTCAGTCCATGACCCGGGAAGGGAGGTGGAGTGGGAGAAGGCATCAGTCGCGAGGGAGAGATTAATGGGAGAGCAGGCGAAGGTGGAGAGCGTAAAGGTATTCTTCGCAAGTGGGAGTCCATCTTGGTCTGGGACGACGGTGTATGTCCGACCGGCTTTGAGGTCGTCGAGGCGGAGCAGATTCTGGAATGAGTCGACCAGAGGTGTGCGGTGGATTGAGTTACCCTTGAGCAGTATTCGCGACCCATTTGCGTCGTACAATGAGAGTTTGAGATATGCGGAGGAATGATGAGTCTGTCGTTCGCTGCAGAAATGACGGCAGAGAAGCAACCATGCGGTACCGCCGCTGTGGACACTGAAAGAAAATTGAGGATTGTTGACGTACGTTCCGGATGAGTTACGGTTTTCGAGATCCCAGGTGAAGTGAATGTCTTCACGATGCTTGAACAGACCAGGATTCCAATTGAGGTAGATCGACTCAAAATGCTGCGTCACGGTATTGAGATCCATCCAGAATGTGCCTGGTGACATTTGACTGTCTGCATTGAGCAAATCCCTTGATGATGGGACGGCATCTTCGTCCAGCTGTGTCGTTGTGCTCGGTCTTCGTGGTCTACTACCTGTCCATGTAGAACCCTCACACCAGGGGTTCTTGACAAGCATAAGCTTTTGACCTTGCTCCTCACGCAGATCAAGAACTGCGTAGTCATGCTCGCTCGCCAATCCGATCTCTCGCTCCGTCTTTGCCGAGAACTTGCCGGTACCGAGCGTGATCATTACATCTCCATACTGGTGGGCCGCCCATACCCGTCTCCAAATATCAAGCGGCGTGGTTTCTTCACTGTACAACGTTAGTCATGAGTGAACGATTGGTAAATCTTATGCTTACCTCTCTAGAAAGACTTGGTCTGGAATCCACCCTGTGAGAATCCAGAGATCTGTGGCGGAATTACTGCCGGGAAAGTCGTAGCCTCCACGCACCTTGAGATACATCTTCTCTACAAGTGGAGGCCAGATGAGACTTGGATTGTTCCTGTCGAGAACATGTATGACTCGTTGCGTTTTGGATACCGGTATCCGATCATCGATCTCCACCCGTCGAAATGCTCCGTTGAAGTTCAATCTTGCGATATACTTTCCATTGGCTGATGCTCGGGGTAGCTGCAATTGATTGTCGTATGGAAACAGTATTTTGCCCATCAACTGCAAGATTCAATTTCAGTAAGTCGCGAGTCAACGTGTACTTACCCTCGAATGACCCTTTTGAGCCCGAGCGACACCTGCACACATACTGGCAACAACTGAGCAATCGGTCGCTGCATCCTGAACAAAGTCGATTGCTTCTGTCGGCAGCATGGTAGCCTCTGGACGTGGTCGACCATGTGATTTCCACGTCGGAGGCGGCAGTGCTTCATGAGGTCTTTTCCATCCTTCCAGTGACGCGTTTTGAGTATGAGAGAGGTTGAATTGAGTATCATCGAGGAAGAGATTCTCGCCAGGCTTGAGCTCGAACTCGGCTTCGAGTGGTGTCGCTTTCCATGGCGGAAACTTGCTTCCATTGACATAGGACGCCTTGAGAATGATGATTTGTTCGGCTTTGGACAATTGGCGTGTCGATGCAGGCTCACGAAGCTCTCTCGGCTTGGGAGCGTCACTAGGAAGATTGACACCGAAGACGGAATTCCGATTGGAAGAGGTCCATATTCCAGATGTCTTGATTGACTCTGCCCTATCCAGTAGGCGTTTGACTTCATTGTTGGCGGCCTTCTTGGATGTTGCATCTTTGCACAGTTTAACCCGACTCATGGCCTTTTCGGCCTCTGCCAGCACCAAGTCAAGGGCGGCATCTTTGGTCTTCGCTCGTTCTAGCGCGATATCTAGCTGCTAATCCAGTCAGGGTCAGTAGAGGGGTAGACGCGAGACCACATACATGTTCTGAGGAATGTGATGCCATAATACATGGGAAGGACTAATAATCACGCCTACCTGCTCGGTCTCTTGCTGCTCTGGTGTTATGAGCTTTATGTCACTTTGTGAGACTTTGGAATCCCGTTGACAGCACAGCCGAGTGGGTCGTCGCTGCCGGCTTGATGCATGTCGTAAAGTCAACCAGCAATTTGGACAGACTCCCCAACGCTGCTTCTGGTCCCTTGGTCGAGGATGTTGTCTTCGCCAAGATCCCCACATGTCCCGCTTCATCAAAGGTCCAAGCTCTCATCGTTTCCGGCTTCTGCTCCGCAATCGCCGAAAGTTTCATGGGCCTCGGTTGTGTTGACTTGTGTGGGGGAGGAAAAAGGATTGATTACTGCCTGAACCACCAAAATGAGGTGGATTGTAACTACATAAATACTTAACCTGGTGTACTAAAAGATAGCTAAATCAAAAGAACTCCTTAATAGCAACAGATTAAGACAATAACTATCTAATTTAATTATAAATTAGTAGAGTAGTAGATAAGTGTTTAGTTCCACTAGGGGATAAACTAAATCAGGGTCCTTCTTAGCGCTCTAGCTTATACCTCGGTTAACACACCCCTTTACTAAATAGCTGTAAGGCTATTATAGCTAGTTAGTAGACTACTAACTCGAGGGATAGCTATTATAAGAAGGCCTTATACCTTCTAGGTAGTAATAACTTAGTTAATCTATTAGCTAAGGTGTCTACTAATAGTGTCTATGTTACTAAGATAGGGCTAGATAGATCTCTAGCTAGATTAATCTCTTGTCTTAGCTAGTAATAATAGATATTAATATAATAAAGGTATATATTAAGCTTCTTAATTAGACTAGTAATAAGGCTAATTGTTTACTAATTATTACACTAAATGCTAATATACTTAAGGGGATAGATAGAGGCTATTAGCCTCCTCTACTATATAGCTTACTTAGTAGTTTCTATAAGAGTAAGTAATTTAGCTTCTATACTTAAGGTTATAACTATTAGCTACTTAGTAGCCTTCTAGTTAATTAAGCCTTAGAATATCTTAAATAGATAGCCTTAAAGGCTCTTCCTTAAAGGGTAACTACTAAAGCTAGCATCTAATAAGGCTTAGAAGATTAGAGGTAGTATTAAGCTATTAAAGGTAAGAGCTAGATCTCTAGTTTTATAGAGATACTAGATTACTCTATTTGCTAGCCTCTAGTAAGTTAGTAATAGATTAGTTAAGTACTCTAACAATCTAGAAGTAGTAAAGGCAATATTAGGCCTTATAATAACAACTATAAAGTTAATAGATCTAATCTTCTACTAGTATAAGTAGATCTCTTATAGTAATACTTAGCCTTTATAAGGCTAGAGTATCTTAATTAGGAGTGGTATTAATATTAGCCTTATTAGCTCTATAATAAACTTGCTATATACCTACTATATATACTAGGCTTAACTAAGCTATAGCTTCTTAGTTACTCTATCCCTTATAACTTAGATAGCTAGAAACTAGCTTAGATCTCTAAGTACCTTTATCTTATATTTAGTATAGAGGGCTATAATAACAGAATTAGCCTTCTCCTTATGCTTCTTAAGATATATAATAGTAATATTATCTATAAAGAAGAAGATTATTACTTTAGAGATTAGCTAGAGATAAGAAGCCTTAGGAGCCTAAGTAAAACTAATACTCTTTAGAGTAGTAGTAAATTTAGTATACTAGAGAGCTAGAGCTTATTTAAGACTATATAAGGCTTTATTAAGCAAGAGGATTGTATCTAATAGAGTAATACTAGGGTAGTCCTTTATAAGCTCCTCTATAACTAACTTAAATCTAGAAGGGATAGTATAGTAGATAGTCTTATTAATAGAGCTATTAATATAGGCATTAATAACATCTATCTAGATAGCTTCTATGTCTTTATAAGTAAGTAGAGCTATAAGCATTCTAAAGATCTTAGCTGCTAGAGTTGCTATATAAGTCTTAGATTCTATTAATTAGAGATTACTCCTTATATAGACTTTTACTTTATACTTTATAATCTCTCCTTTATTATTAATTTTGTAGGTAAATACCTATATTAAAGAGATAGGCTTACTAGTAGCTTAAGCTGCTAGTATAATAGTCTATATATATTTTAAATATAAAGTAAGTAATTTAACCTTTATAGCCTCTTAAAATTGCTTCTTATAAGAATAAGCCTTAAGTTCTCTAATATTAGCTAGTAGTAGTAGAAGATTGTCTCTTAATTCTAGCTTAGGCTAAGTTAGTGTTATTAATAGATAAGTATTAAAGGCTTAGTAATATCTAAGAGTCTTATTAGTTTATATAAGAGTAGTAATATATACTTGCCTTCTTAGTTTTCTTATTCTTCTTATTATAAGAATATATTTAGGAAGAAGATTAGCTAACCTTATAGCAATTCTTTAAGGGGGTTACTTAGGCTAAGCTTTAACTACCTCTTTAGTCTAAACTTCTATTTAATCTCCTTTAGCTTTATCTCCTCCTAGTAGTAGAGGAGATAGCTATACTACTATAGATAGTAGTAAGGCTAGAGCATTAAAGAACTATTTATTTAGTAAAGATTCCTAGATCTAAGCTAGGTTTAGATCTAGAATAGCCTTATCTAATTAGTCTAATAGAGGTAGTAACTAATCTAGTATAACAGGGTAACTCTTATCTAGCTACTAAGATAGGCTTAGCCCTTAATCTAGATTGCTCTAACTTAGAGTCTAAGATAGTATCTAGTTCGGCTACTAAACTAGATTCTAAACTAGATTCTAAACTAGATGCTAAACTAGATGCTAAACTAGATTCTAAACTAGATACTAAACTAGATTCTAAACTAGATACTAAACTAGATTCTAAACTAGATTTAGTTTAGTTATTCCCTCTACTTTATACACTTCTTTAGATTTATTAACCTCCTATAGGAGCCTTAGTAGATTAAGTAATCTAATTAGTTTTAGCTAAGGTTATTCTTCTAGCTTATAGAACTAAGTTTTATTAAATCTAATATCTCTTATTCTAATAACCTTCTTAAAGGCTAGTATAAAGATCCTAAAGATGTTAGTTAAGTTATAGCTAACTAGATAGCTAATATAAGCCCTTAGTATAAGCTTGTTACTACTTATAATAAGCTTATCTAAAGTATAAGCTTTATATCTAAGTAGCCTAAGATAGGTAACTAATAGAGGGCATCTATAAACTAGCTTAAAAGGAGTCTTTTAGTCTAGCTTCTTAAGAGGTATTCTATTAATTAGATAGGCTACTAATCTGTATAGTTTAGAGTATAATTCCCTTAGTAGATTAGCAAAGATAGTAATTGCTCTTACTCTCCTTAATAGTATAGCTCCTATCCTTTTAGTGTAACTATTCTAAGCTTAAGTATAGAGAGTAGATAGCTTATAATAGATTTCTTTACTATCTAGGAAGATAGTAAATTTAAGGCTAAAGGCCCTCTTATTATTACTCCTAAGGAATCTAATTTTAAAGCTAAGATTGCTTTTAATATAAGTAATTATCTTAATGTAGATTTTATTAATCTTATATCTATAAGTATAGGTAGTAACTAGTTAATAGTTAGTAGTCCTATAAGTAAAGTAGCTTATATATCTTACCTTATTATAGCTAGTAAATCTATTAATAATAATATTAAAGGTAGTTCTCTTAAATAGCTTTAATATAGCAAGTTTAGTATTAGGGCTCCTTAATATAATCTACTAAGCATTTAATAGCTTATAAGTCTAATATAGAGACCTAAGATAAATTAGTTAAGCTACTAAACTAGGCTTAGTTAGAGTTAGTTTACTACTAACTATAGTAGTTAGAAGGTAAGTAACAGATTCTAGGCTTAGATAGCCTATAACTTTATACTAAGATTAATTAGTCCTTATAGTGACTATAGTAAAGGCTAATAGTTAAGGATTATCTTCCCTTAATATAATAGTACTATAGGGAGCTTTAGAGTTATTCTCTAGTATATATTAGTTATGCTTTAGTATAACTAAGAAGAGTACTTTTCCTTTATAGCTAATTTCTATAGTTTAAGTGTTCTAGTAGACTCTACTATTAATAAACCTTCTAAGGCTAACTAGATTAGTTATAATTAATAGTATATAGGCTACCTTTATAAGATAGATAGTTATAGGCTTTCCTTTATAAAGAGCTATAATATTAATAGTTCTCTAACTCTTAATACTAAGTAAGGTATTACTATAGAATAGCTTCTTATAAGGTTCTATAATTCTAGTAACCTTATATCTGTCCTTTATAGTATAATTATAGATATAATTAGTTACTCTAGAATCTAGTATCTATAAGCTTAAGATGTTACTAGTAGCTAAAATAAATACTAAGTGTAATCTAATAGTTATAGCTATATTAATTAGTACTAGTAGAGTTAACCTCTTCTAATGTTATACTTCTTTAGTAAGAATAGTATTAATTCTCTTTTTAAGAGTCTTATTATTTAGCCTCTATCTAATCTCCTTTATAGTCTACTAGTTTAGTGTCTATCTATCTAGCCTTATATACTTATTTAAGTAATAGTACTTGCTCTACTTATACCGGCCTTAATATATATATTTAGGCTCTCTAATAGAACTAGGTTTCTTATAAAGAACATTCTTAGTAGCTATAGAGAAGACCGTAGCCCCCTTACTAGTCTTTATAGTATTATATAGCTTATAAAGTTTATAGAACTATCTAAATTTAGTAATTAGTTTAAGTATAGTTAGTAGAGTTAGCGAATCTAGATTAATAAGGTACTTATTAGTAAATGCTAGTTTAGCCTTTAAAATAGAGAGTAAGAAGTCTCTCTATAGCCTTAAGCCTTAAGCTTCTAGTAGATTATAGTTCCTAGCCTTATCTATAACCTCTTCCTATTACTAAAGCTAATAGTTTATATTCTATAAGGAAGAGCTAGATAGCTACTTCCTCTAGAGTGCTTTAACCTTAAGCTAAATAGCTATATTAGATAAAGTAAATTTGTTTTTTAAGGCTCGAAGAATAGCCTATAGATAAGGATCCCCTTCTAGTTAAATAATAGTAAGAACTTATAGTATAATTAATAACTAAATAAGGCTTATAAGATCTGCTAAGGCCTTAAGCTATTTATTATACTATACTTGTTCCTCCTTATATATCTAGAAGAGTACTAAGAAGTTAACATTTACTACTTCTAGCCTCTAAGGCTTAGAGAGCTCTTCTAGTTTAATAGTCTTCTAGGGATTAATAAGGTTCTATATCTTAGTATTTAATGCTCTTATCTTAATAATATATAGCTAGCTAGCCTATTTAGCTAATATAGCAAGAATAATAGGTGTTCTAGCTATTAAGGTGTTAGTATCTATAGTTATTTATCCCTTTATTAACACCTAAATCCTATAGTTATAGTTAAGGCAGTTCTTAATAGATTCTAATACTTAAAAAGCAAGATAGTAGAGAATTAACTAATAAATAGAGTAGGAAAGCAACTAAGTAATCTACTTATATAGGGGTAGTTATACTAGGCTTATAACTGTTAGCTTAGAAAAATAGGCCTAAAATGACCTACTTTACTAAAAGAGATACCCCCCCTAATTAGGTAGGAATTAATAGTTATATTCTTAGGTTAATATACCCCCGTAGGTAATAGACTATAAATCTAAACGTCTAATTAGCTAGAGTACTTATATAAGCCCTATAGGTTATAGATTGTATATAATATCTTAGCGTATAGGTAGTAATCTAAACTAGTATTATAACTTTTTATATTCTTAGGTTAATATACCCCCGTAGGTAACAGACTATAAATCTAAACGTCTAATTAGCTAGAGCACTTATATAAGCCCTACGGGTTATAAATTATATATAATGTCTTAGCGTATAGATAGTAATCTAAACTAGTATTATAACTTTAAACTACTACCGAATAATAGCTATATTTCGTAAAACACTCTCGTAGACACTATAAATTAAACTAATAACCTTCTACTCGTATATAACAATAGAGTTATAATAAAGTCCCCTACGACTTAACTAAATAGTACTACGTATAAGGTATAGCTAACTAGGCTTATAACTATTAGCTTAGAAAAATAGGCCTAAAATGACCTACTTTACTAAAAGGGATACCCCCTCTAATTAGGTAGGAATTAATAGTTATATTCTTAGGTTAATATACCCCTATAGGTAATAGACTATAAATCTAAATGTCTAATTAGCTAGAGCACTTATATAAGCCCTATAGGTTATAGATTATATATAATGTCTTAGCGCGTAGGTAGTAATCTAAACTAGTATTGTAACTTTAAACTGCTACTAAATAATAGCTATGTTTTATAAAACACTCTTATAGACACTATAAATTAAACTAATAACCTTCTACTTATATATAATAACAGAGTTATAATAAAGTCCTCTACGACTTAACTAAATAGTACTACGCATAAGGCATAGCTAACCGGGCTTATAACTGTTAACTTGTGTAGGGGAGGAAAAAGAATTAATTACTGCCTAAACTACTAAAATGAGGTGGATTATAACTACATAAATACTTAACCTAGTGTACTAAAAGATAGCTAAATCAAAAGAACTCCTTAATAGCAACAGATTAAGACAATAACCATCCAATTTGATCATGAATTGGTGGAGTAGTAGATAAGTGTTCAGTTCCACCAGGGGATGAACTGAATCAGGGTCCTTCTTGGCGCTCCAGCTTATACCTCGGTTGACAGGTTGGCTTTCGGCTAGATGATGCACATGCTGGTCAACCCATCTGCCATGCCAGCCAGACTGGATACCGCCTGTCTTTGAGTGATGTTGATCTACTTATAATTTTTGTCCTTGCCAGCCTCGACCGTCCCCTTCGACACACGACCTTTCAACTTCTCCCTGGCTTCTTGTCTCAATCCATTTCCTGCCCTCCATTCGGCGTCGGCCCGGCACAGAAGCAGGTAATCACAATGGGTATCGTCTCGAAAGAAGCTCCAATTCCACCCTGGGGTCTGGCGATTGCTGGCGCGAGCGGGGCAGTCCTAGCAAATGCCCTTGTGTACCCTCTCGACATGTTCGTGTGCCACGAGACTCGCACGGAACGCATAGCTAACCTACGTCACAGTGTCAAGACCCGCCTACAAGTACAAGTGAAGCGGAAGCCAGATGATAAGACACCACTCACCACCAACGATGTACATTACGAAGGCACGCTGCACGCGATTCAGTGCATTCTAAAGGATGAGGGGCTCTCAGGGCTGTACTCTGGCATGGCGGGGTCATTGATCGGTGTCGCGAGCACAAACTTTGCGTACTTCTACTGGTATTCGGTGGTCAGGACGCTATACACAACTAGGGTATCGACTGCTAAACCAGGGACGGCTGCAGAACTTTCATTAGGAGCCGTGGCAGGAGCACTAGCACAACTTTTCACAATTCCAATCGCGGTGGTGACGACACGGCAACAGACACAGCCCAAGGGTGACAAGAAGGGAATGCTTGAGACCGCACGAGAGGTGATCAACAGTGAGGATGGCTGGACTGGGTTATGGAGAGGCATGAAGGCTAGTCTGGTCCTTGTGGTCAATCCTTCGATCACATACGGCGCATACCAGAGGCTTCGAGATGTCCTCTACCCAGGAAAGCTCAACTTGCGTCCTCATGAGGCATTCCGTGAGTAATTTTCCAGGAACAGCCAAGACCAATCGCTAATAAATTATCAGTTCTCGGCGCCATGTCCAAGGCTCTCGCTACCATCGCTACCCAACCATTGATCGTTGCAAAGGTTGGTCTGCAATCGCGCCCACCACCAGCCCGGCAAGGCAAGCCTTTCAAATCATTCGTCGAAGTCATGAAGTACATCATCGACAACGAAGGCCCCGCGGCACTTTTTAAGGGAATTGGTCCTCAAATTCTCAAGGGTCTCCTTGTGCAAGGCTTTCTTATGATGACCAAGGAGCGGGTCGAATTGATGTTCATTCTATTGTTCAGATACTTCCGTCAATTGCGGGCCGACAAACTCCAGAAGTTGGCAGATGTCGCGGCGGCACAAGCGAAGAAGGCTGCCCCAGTGCTCATGAAGTAGGAGGACAAGAATATTCAGTATCAGTAGACGGAGGGATTTGTCGATATATCTACGACCCAGGCATGTCATTGTATGGAGTTTTTGGAGTCACAATGTTCTTCAATGTATACAAGTTTGCGCATATGACAGCAACGCTCAATCAATCAGGGCACCCAAAGATCTTGAAGCCACTGTAGGGATTGAATGTGCCGATTGAGACCAAGAGACAGCGGAAAGAGAGATCCAAGCCCCTGCGATGTTGAGGAGGAGTGGATTAGTGGACTTGAGGAGTGCAAAGGCCATTTGTGGTATATATTGCAATCTTTACTTGACCTACTGTCAGGAGATGCAATTTACAGAACAGAGAGGACCATGCTGTGGTCTTGAAGCTGTCATGTCAAAAGAAGCAGACAGCGGTCGGCAAATCGTGCCAGATTGATTGGCTGTCTTTGGTTGATCCGCCGCACCGTCACTGACCCTCCACTCACACCCTCCAACGGAAGTACAACCCGAAGCTCTCTCGGAGCGGTGACTTGCAATCAAGTGCTTTTCTGCATTCAACACACTTTAAAAATAATCGGAAATGAAGCTGTAACTTTCCTCTTCATACCCTTGTCGACTCGGCCCTCAACTCTTGCGCAGCATCAAGGCGACGACACAAGCAACTCACACACGGGTTTACTAGCTCCGGCCATATCGTCATCGCTCTTCAACCCGGATTGGCAGTGTTGAGGGCGGCTTCTGAACACACGCGGCTTGACCTTTACCACTTTCTTTGACGCAAAACTGCCAGGGACGATCTCGTCACCTTCGCCAATAGAACATTCGATACCTCTTCAAATGACGTCCACACCAAAAGATCCGTCCAGTGCGACGACACCTACCCTGTCTGCGAACCCTTCTGAGACAAACTCCCTCGCAAGCTCGAGAGCAGGCACCCCTCAGCCAGGATCTGCCTTGGGACAGACGAGTCATGGGAACAACGATGATTCGAGCAAACTCAAGACCTTCTTGAGCATTTTGAAGAAGTATGGAATACAAAGTTGCTTGGAGCATGGACGGGTCTGACCCCACTAGGTTTATCGGAGTCGCAGACATTGCAGCAGTGCGATTCTCTCTGCCCGCGCAACTTTTGGAGCCTATCCCGAATTTGGGTATGCAGAGTCGAGAAGACGACATAGAAGGGAGTCTGACGAGTGGACAGAATACTGGCACTATCTCGATCGACCAGATGCCTTTATCAGGTATGCAGCCAAAAGCATGAGCTAGGAACTGGGGCTTACTATTACACTCAGCATCGGCGATTCCGAAGACGAGCTAGGACGCATGCTCCAATGCCTTCGATTCTGGTTTACAAAGGACATTGTAAGAGCACGAAGGGATTGCACCACAGGTGGGAATTAACTGGACTAGAAATACGTCAAGGGCAAGCCCTGCAAGCCTTACAACTCGACACTTGGCGAATTTTTCAGGGTAAGATGCTTTCAACAGCATTCCGATGTTGTCTAATCATTCCAGTGCCAATGGGAGGTTGAAGATACAAATCATGCCCTGATGGGAAAGGAGACAAAGCCAGATCTGGTAGCAGGAGGAGGTACAACAGAAGGCAAGCCAGTGAAAGTATCATATCTCACCGAGCAGACGTCGCATCACCCACCTGTATCAGCATATTACGTCGACTGTCCTGAGAAGGGCATTTCAGCAGTTGGCTATGACCAGCTGAGCGCCAAATTTACCGGAACTAGTATCAAGGTTGTTCCTGGTGTTCACAATAAGGGGATTTTTGTCACACTGCACAGATGGAATGATGAGCAATACCAGCTTACCCATCCTGCCGCTTTTCTGAGCGGTCTTCTCAGAGGTATGTCAAACGTACTTAGGTGACTGACCAGACTAATATGTCCAGGGTCGCTCTATGTGAGCGTCGCAGATACCTGCTTCGTCTCTTGCAAGAAGACCGGCATGAAAGTAATTCTTCACTATGTGGAGGAAGGCTGGTTGGGTAAGGTGCAGAACAAGGTGCAAGGCGTCATCTATAAATGCGATGTGGACAAGGACAACACGGTCAGAATCAAGGACGTCCCAGACAAGGATGTCATTGGACGATTGGACGGCTCCTGGCAGGACAAGGTCTGGTTCTCAAAGGGTAGCACAGCATTCGACAAAGTCCCAGTAAGCATAACCAATTATTCGGGTCTGTGCAACCTAATATGTTTCCAGGAGTCTGACAAGATCATGCTGGTGGATGTCAACCCGCTGTATCCCGTGCAAAAGATTGTTCCACCACCCGAGCAGCAATTACCGAATGAATCTAGAAAGTTCTGGTCTGGTGTTACACAAGCAATCTTGGACAAGGAATACGGCAAAGCAACCACTGCCAAGCAAGAATTAGAGGAACGGCAACGACAGAAAGCAGCAGAACGAAAGTCACGGAACACCGAATGGAAACCAAGATTCTTCACAGAAGCGATGGGACCCAGTGGACGACCTGAATTGACGGAAGACGGAAGGAAAGCTGTAGAT
Organism: Elsinoe ampelina; assembly: GCA_005959805.1. NCBI lineage: Eukaryota > Fungi > Ascomycota > Dothideomycetes > Myriangiales > Elsinoaceae > Elsinoe > Elsinoe ampelina. The sequence goes on from SMYM01000002.1 coordinate 2,824,799, forward strand.
AAGCTGCACCAAGGGGAGTGGGCTCTGGAACCAAGCGCTGAGACCGGAGCATAGTGTGCTTTACAAATGCGGAGACATATGGTCGTTTGATCAGGTATATGGCGTCCAACGGATCATGAGTTTGAACGAGCATGCAAAGTTCCACTGTTTGGAACCATCAGGGGCGTTTTTCAACGACATACAGGAGATGAGAGGACGGGTACCTGCAGACCTGATGTAACTTTTGGGTATTCTACATAGATGATTGGTCGAGATTACATATCAATTCCCGTTACACACGTGCAGGACCTGCAGCAAACGCGATCTTGTGTACTTTAGGCATGTGGTGGAACTTGGTTGGTTCTTGGCGGTGTCGGATAGCTTCACGAGCTGTTTGATGCAACAAACGCGTCCTTCACATGGACTCATGTCAAATCATGCTCATGACAAATTCCATTGATACCCCATTGATGTACTTATAGCGGTCTTTTCGGCATCTTTCCTCATCTACATGAGCTGCATTTGTGCTGATTACTGATTCTTTGCCTACCATGTTCTCGGAGAACGAAACTGCCACCCTTTCGAAGGACCTGGCTGCCTTTCGATATGTGTCCACCACAGCAACGAATAATCTGCAGGGCATTCTCGCGAGTCACGAAAAATTGATTGCAGATTACAAATCGCTTCTGTCCGACTATGAAGAGACCAAGGATGCCCGGGATCGTTATAAGAGACAAGCCAAGGGAACCGTATGTCAAATTTCATGAGAGGTTGCTTGCAAGAACTGACATCACCTAGGAGGGCACCCCGTTTGTCGTCGTCCTCATTGATGGCGACAACTACCCATTTGACGACGCCTTCGTGGGCAAAGCAGCTGACGGCGGGACCAATGCTGCTGAGTTTCTTCATGCCTTCTTCAAGGACCACATTAGGAAGCTGGGGCTTGCTCCAGAGACTAAATTGGTCGTCCGATATGTAGTCAATCTTGCAGAGGCGTCAAGAATGGCTCATCACTTGGGATTGACAGGTAGTCATTCAAGGTCATTGGCAACGTTCACCGCGGCCTTTGCTTCGGCGAAGCCATTGTGCGATGTCGTTGATTCTGGTGACAGACCTTCTACCACGGAAGCCAAGATCAAGGGTAGGGGCTAGATCATGCGATCATCAGAGGCAACGGAGCTGACATTCGCCTACAGAGAACTTCGAGCTCTATGTCAACACCAATGCATGCAAGCACATCTTCTTCGCTGGTTGCAACAGTCAGAGGAACCTAGATCTCCTCAAACCCTACGAGAAGAGGCTCGAAAAGATCACCCTGATCAGGAATTCCCAGTCATGGCCTCAGTTTTCAAGCCTGGGCTTGAGGACAGAGGAACTTACCTTCGTCTTCCGAGATGGTCGCGCCCCAACACCAGAACGATCGAGTACCAACTCCTCCTCGAATCTGAAGGTCGGCAAATATGTGCCACCAAGCCAGCGTAGAGAGAGCGACGACAGCTTTCAGCCAGATGCCAAACGACGTCCAACAACTTCCACATTGCAGCATCAATTGCTTCGACCTGCATCAAAATCTCGTCTTACCTACTCACATCAGGATCTTTTGAAGTACAGGAATGAGCCTTCTGTGCCTCCCCCAACAGACTTGCTCCATCTTGAGCTGGAAAGAGATGACCAGAGGACACCTCGTCCGCAACGTCGTCAACCAATACCTCCTCATGACGACTCTGCGGAGCCACCCATTTGTCGCAACTACGACTCGATCCCATCTGCACCCGTGGATAATTCCGAGGCTGACCACTCTGATCGCACCCATGAAAGGCACAGCCGTCGAGATGTGTACAACGCCGATGTCGATATCCATAACGCCACTTCTAATGCCTATTCCGGTCTCAATGGTGACACCACTGACGGATACTCACACCCCGAAGCCTGGGTGGATTCGAGGCAGTCATTCGATGCACAATCTCCCGAAACGTCAAAACCCCAGTGGAAACACAAACAAGAGTCCAATGAGCAACAGCAGCCATTCTGCACCCACTGGGTCAGAGGAGTTTGCAAGTACGGCGAGACGTGCAAGAAGCGTCATGAACTTCCTGTGGATCCTCGTGGACCTGGAATACTTGAGCACTACGGCGAGCCTAGCCGAGCCGCCGTGTCGAATGACTGGAGGGCACCCGAAAAGGCCGCAGCCAATCCCTCGCGGATCCCTGGCCCGATTCCACCACATAGAGCCCTTGGTCAACGTGGATCTACCTTGCACGGGCGAGCATACTCCGAGGATTTGGATGAATCGCAGCTGCCAAAAGAGCATGAGCCAAAGATCTACGACGTTAAAGAGGTCCTCGAAAATCTCCCAAGACGTGCAGATGCAAATTTGGATCTCATCCCTGTTAACAACCATGGCTGGCGTCTCGACTACTACCCTGGTAAAACCCCTTCCAAGCCCGCTATTGCCAACTATAAGGAGAAGATCGCGACGTTCGAGCCTTGCAAAGACTTCTTGTTGAAAGGGAAATGTAAGGAAGGTGCTCACTGTGCGAAGGAGCACGCACCACTGACTGCAGAGCTCACTGAGGTCTTGAGATGGGATGCTCATGATTCACCATGCAAGAAGCAAGGTGACTGTCGAGATAGGGACTGCTATTCTGGTCACATTTGCTATAGTCCCAACTGCAAGAATGGCCTTAGATTCACCGGTTGTAGATTGCCGACTAAGCTTCATCAAGTCGATCCACTGGTGGCGGACTATGTCCCAGCCGTGGTGCCTCATGAGGAGCTGTCAGAAGAGGATCGCCAGCTTGCTGGACAGCCGATCGAAGTTATCGAGGGTGATCTGCTTGGTGTTGAAGAGGATGTCAGGCCTGTCAACAAGCTCAACATGACTTCTCGATGGGCACAGAACATGCCAAATCCTCATCAATCCGGGCAAAATACACCTACCGGCCAAGTCAACAATGATTCTCCACTGATTCCTGCCGATGATTCGAGTCACGAAAGGGAGAAGACCCCGGGACCACGTCCAAATGGTGGTGCAACCTGGGATCCGTTCATGCCATCGCCTACTCAAAAGAAGATCTCTACGAACGGCATGAACGGTCGTGCCGCTGCGAATGGTCGAAGCACACCAAAGGTCGAGAAATTCTCCTTTGAACCTCCTACCGACGAAGAATCTGTCTCGGACGACCAACAGAGTGACCATGAGTGGCAGTACTCTGTCCCTGATGACCACATCAACTACAATGATGGCTATGAGTCGGACGGGCTTTACCAGGCTCCAACACCAGAAAAGTATGAAAAGTCACAATCAAGGAAGGTGGATGGGCACGACGGCGGCCATGAATACAGCTCAACCTCGGCGCCCAGCTGGAATGCATCAGAAAGCCTCCCACAGAAGCCTGCTACGTCGGATCTCAAGTCGGACACTCCTCAAACGCAACAAGGGTGGTCTGATCCTCCTGCGGAGGAACAGTCTCGCCATCAAACCCCAGCGAGCGTTAAGCCCGTACCAAAGGACACAGTCGTACAGTCTGAGCCTGCAACCACGGCGAAGACCTCACCTGCTCAAGCCCCACCAGCGGATATCCAAGTGGACGACGAGCTCGTTGCCGACGATGGACCGGAGGGGATAGACGATCAGGTCACAAACGCCACTTCGCCGGTCATCGACCAAGAAACTTCCTTTGCATCTACTGGCCCAGCTTCAGAGTCTGTTGATGAGCTCTTCGACACAGAGTCCCGTACTCCAACAAATCGCAGTCCTTTGCCTTCGGCAGCTCAACCTGTCGCCGCCGAATCTAACAGCCCGGTCGAGCAAGCGTCGACGGACAGACAGTCCTCTCCTGTGGCAAGACCGGAGAGCAAGACGTCGACTAGGCTGAACGTCGGCGCCGTCTCCTTCGTGCCAGGCAGTACCTTTGTTCCAGGGGCGAACAGCCACAAAACCGCATCTCCTTCACCTTCGCTTTCAGCAACTGCTCCACCTCCAGCGCCCAGCGACAGCTCTCCTCAATCCTCATCTACCCCTTTCTCTCCGCTCGGCGACAGCAAGCACGCTCCCAAGCCCGCGTCTCCAATGACAGTCAAGGCAGCCAAGGTCGCACCTCCCACCGAAACCACCACCACTGACCATCCCGACCCTATTCCCACCGAATCCCACTCCAACAGCAAAAAGAAAAAGTCTCACTCCCGTAACGCCTCCTCCCTGACTGCCGTCCGCGGCGACCACGGCAAGACCGACAGCTTCGCCAGCCGCCAAACCCCACGCTCTGCCCACAAGTCCGGTGACGCACGCAACTACGCCGAAGGTCGCGAGGAGCGTATCTCTGAGGGCCAATCAAGCCACAACAGCGGCGGCCGGAGTCAAGCTTCGTTTGGCGACGGTGAAGTAGGGAGATTCGATAGCTGGAATACCAGTTCGCAGCATGTGAACCAGGATGCCGAGGCCAGTGGGTGGGGACAACAGGAGGCGTGGCAGGGGAGTGGGGGGCAGTATGCTGGGGACGGAGCGAACGGGTGGGGGTATGGGGTGAATAATGCATGGAACAACAACTCTTGGGGGCAGGAGCAGGAGGGGTGGCAGGGTGGTCGTGGTGCCGGTGGAGCCAATGGGAATGGACGGGGTGCCTATGGGCGGAGTCAGCGGAACGACACCTCGGGATATGGGAGAGGGAGAGGGTGGGGAGGCACTGATGAGCAGGGGTACGGGAACGACGGAGCGGGGGTGACTGGGTATGCAGACCATGGGTACGCGTCTGGGGGATATGGTAGTGGTGGAGGAGGACTGGAGGAGTTTGGGTTAGATGATGAGTATCTGGAGTCTGCGAGGAGGGAGCAAGCAGCGATGCAGAGGTCGCACGAGGATATGATGAGGGATCATGAGGAGGGCCAGAGACGGGGGCATAGAGGAGCTGTTGAGCCGCATACGTGGTAGTTGAGGGAGGGAAGATGGGTGGCGGTGGTAGCTCGAGTGACCTTGTGTCGCTTTTCCTTAACAGTATACTTATCTAATTATTCACGTCAATGCCTCCCTCATGCTTCCATGATCATGGTGACTATCTATGAAAAATTCAATGGCTTGAAAGGTCTAGCAGATTACCTCCCATCTATCTGTTCCCATGTGATGCTTATTTACCTGCTTGCGGCGCCTGAGTCAAGCGACTGCATTCAGATCTACCATATAGCAGTAGTTATCATACGGCTGCATCACTCATACGTGCAAGCTGCCGTTTCAGCTCCTGTATGAGTGTCTGCACTATCGCACTGGTAGGAGAAGGTGCCCCGGCGGTGTCCCCTCCTCCCCGCCATGTTTGCACCATTTGTCTTTGCACGAGAAAAGAGGGGTCTTTCCTGCCCTGCAAGGAACGAGCGCACAACCACGCCAGTGAAAAAAAGTGGGGTTTTGTTGCATCATGCGTGGCTTTTGACGCCAGCTTCTCCTCATCTCGATGCCACATCCTCTCCCGGAAACAACTGCAGAGCTTCAATTGGCTACAGCCGAGCTCTGCCACCACCTCGTGCGTAACTGTGACACTGCATAATGCCAACTGTCCTTGTAGAACCAAGGCAGAGCCACTCCCACGCTGAGAGGCCGTCCAAGGCTGTGATGTGGCTGTTGGAGGAGAGCTTCTCTGACCCGCGTGACTGAATATGACCACTTCTGACGTAGGAAATACACGGCTTCGTCCAGGCAATTTGCAAGCACTTCCGACCAGAACGGGAAGCAGTCACGAAGCAGCTGCTCCGCTCAGAGCTCAAGGTAGCTTAAAAGATCCTGCTTCGCCCACTTTCTTTCATCTCACAACAATCACCATCAATCACCTCAAGTCAATACACATTCATCAACCAACACTCAATCAACCACCAACCAACAATCTTCAACATGTCTGACGCCGGCCGCAAGGATTGTGAGTATACCGTGCTTGAGTTCAGTACATCTTCTAACAGGATACAGTCACCGACAAGGCCTCGGAGAAGATCACTCCCCAGTCCAGCAAGTCCACCACCGACAAGATCTCCGAGTCTGTCACCAACGCCACCGACTCTGTAAGTTGCTCTCCCGCGCGGATCCATGTCAGGGCTTACACATCCCCAGGCTTCCCGCTCCCTGCAGCCCGACTCCTCCAAGTCTGGTACCCAGGAAGCACTCGACAAAAGTACGAGGACCAAGCACGACGCCCAGAACGACTCCCTCTTGGACAAAGCGAAGAACGCTGTGGGACTTGAGAAGAAATAGGACACTCATCCTCACTCGCACGCTTCCACTGAGCATCACTCATCCACCAACAAGACCCACTCAACCACTTCGACTTTGACCGGCAACCACAAGTAAAGGTCGACCATGATGGGTATGGGAGTTGTTGAGGAGGGGAAGGGCAAATGACGTTTCTTATGATCCTAAGTACCAGAGATACCAACAAAGTATTCGAATGACTTCGACCTGATCACAATCATATTCACTTGCCTCACCTGCCTACCCTTTGTGATAAATTGTTCGTGATCGCTTTGCCTCAACACGATTGATCTGGTAGTGCATCGACTGACATTTGTGTGTTTCATTTACCATCATACCACTTGCAACATTACGAGACCATCAATCACAGGGCATACTGACGGAAGAAGCTCCTTGCTGCCAGTCCCCAAATGAGCACGTTGCTGTTGATAACTTAGTTGTGAATGTCCTGCATCTTCAAGCTCGAGCTCGGTTCTACTTTCGTAAAGCTTGCCCGAGATTGAGCTCTGTCTTGGCAAATCCGTCCTCCGACGCGCTCGCGTTTTTCCCCAGATGAGAGCATTGCTTCTTGAATCTTGCGCAAATCAACAAATGTCACGACGACACATGGATTACCCACTCCTTGACGCGCTGGACTGCGATCTACTGTTGGCGACCAGGGATATTGACTTCAGTGCATAGTCTGCCAGGATCTCACATGCGCCTCTTTTGCGACACGATACCATGGATGACCACAGCTCGGATGCGTTGAGACAGAGCCGAGCTCAGTACCAAGATGATGACCATAATGACCATAATGACCTAGATTTCAATGATCACAGCGGAGTCTTGTCAAGCCCACAACTACCAGCGCCGGCCCAACGAGAGAATTCGTCCAGCTCTTTACACTTCTCAGATGCAGTTGATGCGACAGACCTGCATGCCGATCGGGAAAGATCCTTGGATGAGCGGGAGATACAGAGGCAACTAGGAGATGTGGAATCAAGCTTCTTGCCAGAGTCTGGCTCCCCTGAGACGGATGAAAGGCCAGGCGCGGACGACACATACATGAATCTAGGATCGAATGCGGACACACCTCCACAAAGTTCAAGAGGGGATGAGGAGCACCATGCACAAGAGGATGATAACGAAAGAAACGAGACTATGAGTGAAGAGGGAGACTATGAGAGATACAGAGAGTCTCAGTCTTCTACAGATCCGGAAACGATGGACTCCCCGAGTGCAGCAGCAGCGAAACGTAACACGGCTCGCGCGAATGCGCCTTCAAGTCTTCGAAGAGAACTCTCTGCGCGTGCAGTTGCTGATTCTGTTCCGTCACGGTCGAGCAGCAAATCGTTCCCACGAGGCAATTCTCTCGTAAGGTCACATTCGTCTGGATCGGGAAGCCAACGAAGTCAGCGATCTCTTCAGCAGCAAACACATGAGGGACATCTCGCGGCTCCAAGCATTGCGACTTCCGATGGTAGCCCGGCCTCAACTGCATCGCCTCTCAAAAGGCCCACGGCGTCTCATAGTCGCATTGCTAGCCACACCTCTACTTACTCGTCAGGGTCGACATCGACAATCAATGCCGACTTTGCTCTCTCGACAGGTATCCCTGCAGATACATCACCTCTTTCCACGCGCACAGCTCGCGACCTCAATCGACTACCATCGTTCGGAAGCGTAGTCAGCGACATGTCTCGAGATCCAGAAGCCGGCAAGCCTACCTTCAACCGCGGCTTCAGCGCAGCTACTGGTCTTGCTCGGTCCAAGATCCGCGAAGAAGAGGAAGCTGCCTCGTCACCCATCACACCACGCGCCTCAGCCTTCTCCGGCTCAATCAAAGAACCCAGCGACACGGTCATAGCCGCCCATGTCCGCGACATTCAAGTGCCCGAGACCGTCGCAAGAGACTTCCAATCGCGGTTCGGAAGTCGCAGTCCAGACAAACGATCCGCCAGTGTTGCCACGACTGCAACCAATGCCACAACCACTGGACGAGGGCAGAGTACACTCACCCTTAAAGAGCAAGGAAGCAAGATCGACAAGCTGACAAAGGAGAACTTTGACCTCAAGCTCAAGATCCACTTTCTCGACCAAGCATTGCAGAGCAGAAGCGACGAAGGAGTCAAAGCCATGATCTCCCGTTCCGTCGAGCTACAGACCGACCTCGCCAAAGAACGCAGAGACAACGCCGCTCTCCGCCGCCAAGTCAGAGAGCTAGAGCGCAGAGTCGGCGAAGTCGAGGAGGAATTAGCCGAGGAGCGCGAGCGAGGGGAGGAGATCAAATGGCGGGGCCAGCAGGAGATGGAAGTCGAGATCAGCGAGCTTCGGGAGGAGCTTGACGAGGAGAGGATCAAAGTCACGAAACTCTCGGCCGAAAATCTGGCCAAGGAGATGGAGAGGAGGAAGATGGCGGAGTACCTTTCTGCTGTGCAGGAACGGGGGGTGCAAGGTGATGAGGAGGTGGAGATGTGGAAGGATTTGTTGACTGAGGAGCAAGGGCGGAGAGAGGGTGTAGAGGAGGAAGTGAAGAATCTTAGGGATGAGATGGCGAGGATGAGGAGGGAGAGGGAGGGGTGGGAGAGGGAGAGGGAGGAGGGGGAGAGGAGTAAGAGTCTGGCGTCGGAAGGGGGGAAGAGTAGTTCGAGTGTGACGCTGGTGGAGCAGTTGAGGCATGAGAATGTGGAGCTGAGAAGGGATCTGAGTGCGCAGACAAGCATGCTTTCTTCGAGGAATAAGGAGAGGGAGCGGCTGCAGCAGGAGATTGAGGATTTAAAGCTGCTACAGAGAAAGGGCGGAGATGGGAGAAGCTTGACGGGTGATAGCATACTGGAGAGGTCTGCAAGTCGTGCTGCGAGGACGCCAAGTAGGGTATCTGGCATGACGGGCAGTCGAGTGAGTGACGCTGAAAGGGACGAGTATGAGAGGAGAGAAGGCCTGCTGAGGGATGAGAATGCTCAGTTGAGGCTCGAGTATCAGGATATGGAGAAGGAGGCCGAAGCTCGTCTCGACTACATCAATCAACTCGAAGAAGACGTCAAGAATCTGGAGATTGATCTGTCTGCTGCGGTCGAGGATCTTCGAGCACTGCAAAAGGAGCGTGACGAAGCACTCATGATGGTCGAGATGCGAGAGGGCGATCTCGAAAAGCTGACAGAGGATTATCGCAAGCTTGAGGACGAGGCAATATACAACATCGAAGGTCTCGAGGCGAATGAAGCAGAACTCCGACGGCATCGCGCTCTTGTCGAGGATGATCTCAGAGTGCGAAACGAGGATTTCGGTGCACTGCAGGGCGAGCTCAAGGTTCTGGGGACGAAGTTGCTTCAGCTCGAGACAGATCGAGAATCCAGCCTTAAGCGTATCGCTACCCTCGAAGCCGAGCTGGATGAGACCACTACCGAGCTGGAATCATTCGAGCGCAAGCTGCGAGAGTCTGACCAGAAGAATCAGCGTCTGGAAGTGCAATCCGAGTCTCTTCAGAACGAAATCACGTTCCTCCGTGAAGAACAAGAAGCAGACAAGATCAAGATCGGAGACCTCACAAACGCCCTGCACGGTGCCCAGCAAGCTGTCGCGGACGAGAAAGAGCGCCTCACCGAGCTCGAAGCCTCCCTCGTCGAAGAACGCCGCCAACGAGAACTCATCGACGACCAGTCCAAGCAAGAAGTCCAGCAAGTCATCAACGAGCTCAACGCCGAGAACAGCAAGTCACGCGATGATCTGCGCAAGCTGCGTCGAAATATGTCCAGCAAAGAGAACGAAGCGCAGACTTACAAGTCTCGTCTCGAAGAGCTGGAGAGCAATCTCCGAAGAGCATTGGGCGATCTTGCTGGCACGAGAAGCACGCTGCTGCAAGATGTGGAGAAGTTACAGCATGACCTGGGCAGGACAGCAGAGGAGCTCGATGCGGCTCGCGCTGACGTCGCTGACAAGGACAGGCTGATCAAGAGCCGCGATGTGTTGCTTGAATCGTCTGGGCTAGAGGCACGTCGACTGAGTGACCTGTTGGATAAGGAAAGGCAGGCGCGGAAGCACGATCTGCATAACTTTGAGATGGTCCAGAGAGGGAATAGTGGCCACCTGCGGGCTATCGCCAACCACGAGACTAGAAACCTGGAGCTGGAGACTGCGTTGAGTCAGGCGAAGAGGAAGCTGGGGACCGTGGAGGGCCAGTATAAAGCACAATTGGAGGAGCGGAATGCCTTGCTACTGAGTCTTTGGAATAGGCTGAGTACGATCTGCGGGACCGAGTGGAGCCAGCAGAACGGTGGGCTTGGTGGCAATGTGACCAGTGTCGAGAGTATCGGGAAGCATCTGCCGCAGTTCCAGAGGAATATTCTGGCTGCATGCAAGGCGATCGAGGGGCTGTTCAGTGGGTTGAAGGGCAGGATTCGGATGGCAGAAAGGTCAATGGCGAAGGACGTCAACACGTTGAGTCTTTCGCTGGAGCAAAAGGTGAAGAGGCTGGACCAAGTCGAGAAGATGGCGAACGAGCTGGTCGAGGTCAACACGCAACTTCGCACAGCGATCGCCAATAGTGGACTTGGAGCAAGCACTGGTCGGAGTCCCAGCGCAGCTTCTGGGTCGTTCGGACAGAACAAGCTCAGTAAAGCGCATCAAGAAGAGATGAAGATACTGCGGACGGAGATCAAGTCTCTTCAGAAAGAGCTCAAGATTCACCGCGCCCTCCCGAGCGACGAAGCAGCAGAAAAGATCAAAGCCGACCTCGAGATCCGCTCCAACAACAGCGGCAACCGTCGCAGCAGTGTCCTTGGCCTCCTCGGTGTCGGCGACGGCGACGGCAACAGACTCAGCCCGGCCACCATCGCAGGCAAGATCCTACGCACCAATTCCGAGAGCGCCGTCCGCACCCTCAACCTCACGGGGAACAGACAAAGCGTCGACCTCGGCCGCCAAGCCAGCGTCGCAAGCAACACTCCCTCAACCAACAGAATGAGTCAAGACCTCCAAGCCCAAGGCCCGACGATGCCCCCTGGCTCCGGCCCCAACGACCAACGCTGGATTCACCGGCTCCGAGAGCTTGAGAAGCGGCTGAAAGCCGAACGCGAAGCCCGTCTTCTGGACCGCAAAGGCGCACGGCAACGTCTAGAGGAGCGGAGTGCCGAGAACGAGGGACTTCGACAAGAGCTGGAGAGGGAGAGGGAAAGGAACGGGAGTATTACCAGTTTGGATAGTTTCCAGAGTTTTGGACAAGGGGAGGGGGAGGAGGTAATGACGCCGAGGGCGAGTATGAGTAGGAGGGAGACGGAGAGGGAGGGGAGGGATGTGAGGGGCAGGAGGGAGGCTTAGTGGGTGATTTTGAGGGAGGGGTGGGAGGGCGTGGGAGGGTGGTGGTGAGGGTTGTGACGGGGAGGGGGCAATGTCCTATGGTCAGAGAGAGGAATATGAGAACCTATGATTATGACCTAATACCGCCATGGGATCCCGTAATGACTGAGAAATGAATCTCGTCCTTGATGTGAGTGAGGGCGTCGCACGTGATCAGGGTTAGGGTTGCGCGTGGCGCGTTTGCTGCAGACTTCAACTCCTTTGTTCGCCATGAACCCGAAAATGCATGTGGACATGGGATCCTCGTAAGCTCGACATGACGGCAACTTTTATCGACACTACTCGCCGTCGCATTCTCGTCCAGGATTAGAGAGCCTGGCCAGGACAGTGGACGCGCGACCTTAAAGGACGAGCAAACAATCCCCCGCCAGTGCCCCGGAAACGCACGAGGCAATCGCCTATCACGACCATGTACGGGAGAGGAGGTGGTCGTAGTAATGTCCCTTGCAAGTACTATGCTAGAGGGAATTGCAACAAAGGAGGTTCGGTCAACTCTCGTCACCCCGCATTCAAGCCAGCTAATAAATGACAGACAATTGCACATTCGAGCATGTCGGACATCAGTCAAATAATCGCTTCTCTGCGCTGTCCGGACAGAACAATGCCGGAAGAGGGAGGCAGGGTGATGGCAAGGAGGGAACGCAAACGTGAGTGGAAGACAGTGTAGAAGTGTGTCTTTATACTGATCACTCTTGTAGCTTTGGTGTGAACAAAGAAGCCATCGTCGCGGATCTTAAGAACGAGCGTCCAATATGGCCCTTCTCGGCGTACGCTCCGGGAAAAGATGCACCGAAGCAGCTTCTGGAGGGCTTTCCGGTGGAGCAGAGCCCAGAAGAGATGAGAGTGCTTTATTATCTTGCACAAGCGGCGGGGAATCCGCAACAAGCTGTCTATCCCTCCTGCTAGGTACTGAGGACGCCACTGACCTTTCCAGATCCAAAACGAACAGGAGCTGATCCAGCGAGTCAATCAGCAAATCGAGAAGATCTTGAGCAACCCCGACGAGGCAGTCAAGTACATCATCAGCGGCGGTGACGAGCATCCTAACAGGCGCGACCTCACAAAGCAGGCTGGCCAGGTAGATCCGCCCAAAGCGAACAATCCGTTCGGTAGCGGTACCACGACTTCTGCTTTCGGTAAGCCATCTGCTTTTGGAGCAGCAGCGCCCTCTCAATCAGCGTTTGGTCAACCCTCGACCTTCGGCAAAGCTGCAAGTCCATTCGGAGGTGCCAATCAGACTTCGGCATTCGGACAGCCGTCGCAGCCAAGAGGTACTTCAGCATTTGGGCAGCCTTCGCAGGTCGGGACTACCTCAGCGTTCGGGCAACCGTCACAGATGGGCGGCAAGTCTGCGTTTGGTCAACCTTCACAGATGGGTGGTACCTCGGGTTTTGGGCAGCCAAGTACCTCTGCATTCGGACAGCCTTCTCAACCAGGGACCACGTCTGCATTTGGACAGCCTTCGCAACCTGGTGCGCCGTCAGCATTCGGACAGCCATCTCAGCCAGGAAGCAGTTCGGCTTTTGGGCAGCCTTCGCAAATGGGAGGTGCCTCTGCGTTTGGTAAACCCTCGCAGCCAGGAGTGTCTGCCTTTGGACAGCCATCCCAGCCAGGGACATCAGCTTTCGGACAAGCCTCGCAAGCAGGAGCGTCAGCTTTTGGGCAACCTTCTCAACCTACGACATCTGCATTTAATCAGCCATCAACTGTCGGTGGCGGTGGAGCGTTCGGTCAGCCATCGGGGCAAGCGCAGACGACATCTGCTTTCGGGCAGCCTTCACAACCAAGTAACCCTTTCTCCAACCAGCAGAGTACTGGGGCTTTTGGTCAATCAAATCAGCCAAATACCTCCTCCCCTTTCGCCGCTGGGTCACAACAAGGCGCGGGAAGTTCACCGTTTGCTGCGGGTGCAAATCGACCGTCGCCTTTCGCACAACAACAGCCCGCGCCGAGTGGCAATACAACGAATCCTTTCAGCCAGCCATCTCAGCCGACCTCTTCTCCCTTCGCGCAGGCAAATACGTCTGCCGTCAAATCGCCAATGACACAGCCTCAAGGAGTTCCGCAGGCAGGAGGAGCGACCGATACTGCGACGCCTCCTTTCAATACGTATGCTCAAATTCAAGGGAACCAATTGAGATCATGGCATGGCAAACCCGTCACATATGTTGACAACCAACCATACTACTCAAAGACTGGGAACCTGCGAGACGACTCAAGTCTGGAAAGGATTTGGCATCCGGAGGGAGCGCCGCAGCCGAATCCCTATACGCAAGACAAGGAAGAGTTGTATGCCAAGTATGGCAGTACTGTAGAGGCACAATACAGGACATGTGCAGAGCAGGGAAGGTTTACTGCTGGTATCCCTCTTCTCGCGCCAAAAAGGGAGTGGATCAGGTTCGATGTTTGAGGTGATTATGATATTAGCGAGGCGTACCGGAAGTTAATAAATAGCAATATGAAGGCAGTATAGCTATAGTCCATTGCCCTACATCAAAGAATGGTAGAGGTCCACACGCAATTTGAGCCGCAAAAGCTTGTCAACACCAGCGTCACTCTGCCCTTTCGTAATTTCTAGCCCAACACCTGTTCATCCCAACCGCACAGACACGACACAATCTGTCATGAGCCCGAAACACTAGCGGCACACGATCCGCAGCTTGTCAAAAATGTCCACCGAGATGGAGTCCCCTTCCACATCTACCGACTCCATCGCCAACACCCAATCCTCGTCCCAGACCTCGCTCCTCTCCACCTTTGCCTACCCAGTGTCATACACAGTGTCTGGGCTACTGAGAAGAATCGCGGCCGACGAGGCGCCCACGCCCCTCGCTCGTGCCCTCAGCGCCAACTTTAACGGATCCATGCATGACCCGGATATGGGCGCTTTCAATCCACCTCCAGCGCGACGACTGTCTCCGTTCCAGCCCCCGCCGCTCACCCCTCTCTCCCTGTCCGGCTTCAAAGACTCCACACCGCACAAGTCAAGATTATTGAACAAGGCTTTGGCAGAAGAGATACGGCTGCTTATACCTCCCCGCCTGCAGCTCGTAGACACCTGGAAGCTCGCCTACAGCCTCGAGCAAGACGGTACCAGTCTCGCTTCACTCTACAAACTCCTCGAACCATTCCGCGGGAAAAGAGGTGGCTTCATCCTGACTATCCGGGACACCGAAGGCGCCGTACGTGCCCCCCTCCCCTTTGCCAATCCCAACTAACCCCTCAGATCTTCGGCGCCTACCTCTCCGACCCCCCCCACCCATCCCCCCACTACTACGGCACAGGCGAGTGCTTCCTCTGGCGATGCTTCCGCCTCCCCTCGCTCCCGGACCTCTCCTCCCTCCCCCCACCTCCAAGCGAAGACACGACCCACCTCGGCCGCATGACGACCATCACCTCCCTCTCCCCCTCCAGCTCCAACACCTCCCTCGCCTCCCTCCCCACCACCACAAACCCAAGCACGCGCAACCCCTCCCCATCCCCCCTCCGCCATCCCGCCAACATAAACTTGATGGACGACGACGCCCCCCTGGGCTCAGGCACCTTCACCCCCGCGAGCACCGCCCCTCCCTCCTCCTCCAACGCCGGCGCAACCCACGGGCACAGAAGGAGGGACTCCCACCCTTTACGCTTCAAGGCCTTCCCGTACACAGGCGAGAACGACTTTACGATCCTTTGCGGGCAGGACTTTTTGAGCGTGGGAGGGGGCAAAGGCAAGTATGGGTTGTGGCTGGACGATCGCATGGCGAGGGGCGCGAGCGGCGAGTGTGAGACTTTCGGGAACGAGGCGTTGTCCGACGCGAGAGGGGGCAAGTTTGGGGTGTTGGGGGTGGAGGTTTGGGTTGTTGGGGGATCGTGATGGTGGACTTGGGGGGAAGAGGTGGAAGGTCAGGAGGGAGTGGTGAAGTTGTAGAAATGCCGAAAGAGAAAACGGAGAGGCGCGGAGAACGACGGGACGATGCGGGGACCGTGGGCTGGCTGAGGTGCTTCCAAGCGGTGGCTCAAGAGGACAGTGTGTGGGGAAAGAGACATGAGATACGAAAGAGACGACAGTAATGAACCTTGTGGGACACGGGACCATGGAAGAAAAAAAAGAGACAGTGGTGAACAAGGCCAGGGCGTTGGGTAAGGGCGGTATATACCCGGGGTAATCTACGGCGTGTGCCTATTTTTCAAGCATATTTCTGCATCTTGTGCATGTCCCTCGGTGGTGGACTGAGGCCCATGGCGCTCTTGAGCCAGTGATGGCGGTCTAGATATATATGGTAGTGTATGCATGTCTCGTGTCATGGTCGCTGGCCGTGCAGCGTGTGAGTTCTGGTAGTAACAGGCTCTGCTGGTAGTATCAGGATCCACTGGTAGTGTTTAGGCCCTCCTGGTGATATCATGCTTCGCCTGGTCTTGTCGTCGTCAGATCGTTCCGTCGTTTCGTGTGTTGTCCTTCCAGAGCTTTTATGAAAACAGCCAGACGCCTCGCTTCCAAGTGCAAGATTCCAAGTGCAAGATACAGCCAAAAACCTCGCTATGCGTCCAGAGTAGAAGCCATGAATCCAAATCAAGCGCCGCTGTAGGGTCCAGCCCCAGTGAAGCACGTGTCCCCCTTTGGCCTCAATCCGACCCTTTACAGGGCCGGATGAACCTCCCTCTCCCCCTCGCCCCCATCTTTCTCACCCTCCATTTCATCTTTCCTGCCACAGATCTCCTTCCAATCAAGTCCAAAGTCAAGAGGACTCGTCGCATTCTCTTCAGCGCCATAGAAGTCCTCAATGGACGCCACGCCATCTTCGTATCCAAGGTCAATCAAGTCCTCGTTGTACTCCGGAAAAGGTTGGAGACCGCTATGCTCTGGTGGCGAGGAAGGCGCATACATCTCTGTCAAGACGTCTTGTCCCGAGGGACTGGCGGTAAGTGTGCCTTTCTCCGGGACCGTGCGGGTGATGGTCACTTCGAAACCCGGTGCGAGCGTGGTGGGTTCTTGGGGCATGGTAGTGTAGGTGGTGGGAGGAGGGATGGTGGAAGCGAACGTCGCGAAGGGATTTGGGACTGTGATTGCAGCGTTAGTGGTGCGAAGGGAGATGTGAAACAGGAACGGGCAGACTTACAGGGAGACGGCTTTGGGATGTTGGGTTCTTCCCAGCTTGCGACTGGGGCGGGCTTGAGGCCTATACTGGCGAGGTGTCGGGCGCGCTGCTCCTCTTCGTCGTGCCAGTAGGGGTCTCCATCAAGATGAGCTGGGATGAGAGGCGTTGTGTTGTCCAAGTGTGGTGTTTTGGCTGCATAATCAGGCCAGACGCCTTCATCGCCAAAATGTGGACTAGGAATAGAGAAGTTAGGAGGAGAGCGGGCGAACAGGTTTGGCTCCGGAGTGAGGTGGGTCTGCTGCGCCACTCCGTAGGCCAAGAAGTGTCCTGGTTCGGGGAATCTGACGGTCTCGTCTGGTACCCATTCGACGAGTGATGGGTGGTCTTCGGTCGGTGTAGATTCTGGGCCGCTGTAGTTGTCGTTGGCGATGTTGTGGAGGAAGGGGCCGGCGTGTTGGAAGGGCGGCTTGTCTTGCGAGATGTGGGAGGGGTAGCTGTGATAGTTGCCATGGGTTGTGTCGGGAATGTAGCCATGATCATTGTCCTGGTGGTAGGCGAGGAAAAGGTTGGTCTCTACGCTATACTCTCCGTTGTCGTAATATGGGGTCCGACTGCGCTCGCGCGAGCGGGGGGAGTGTGTCGACAAACGTGGATGCTTGTCGCTGGCAATCGTGGAGGCAATAGAGATGGCCGAGTCTTCACGTTCAAGGCTGGCCCTGATCGTTTGCTGGTCATCATCCTCCCCCTCATCCTCAAGATCAGAGATGTCGTTGACATAGACGGTATCCTCGTCAGACTCGTCGATCGGGACAAACTTCCTACGCTTCGTGCGGCGGCCTGTGCTGGGTGGAGTGGGGAGGCCAATGCGAGGAATATCTTCGTTCAAGTCTTCATCTTCTGCTGGCGCCTTGCGCTTCTGCAATTGTTAGCATATTTCAACCAATTTCAAGATTGCGCTCACCTTCTGGGTGACTTTGCCTGTGACGTCAAGCCACGGGTTGTAAGCCCCAGGAATGCAAAGCCAAATCCATTCCTGCTCTGTGAAACCTAGATCGGATGCGGTAAGAACAGAGTCGACCTGAATGACCGAGGCATCAGCATCGGTCCTTTGGTGAAGACGTCCCACCAGCCCAGTCCTGGGTGAAATCACACCAAGACGTGAATTGATGACTAGCAACTGTCAGCAAAGTCTGTATAGTAAATGTTCCACCCACTCTCTTCCCCGGTCTTTGTCTTCCTGTCTTTGTGCAAGCCGGGAGCATCCCTGATCTTTGCACGTTCGATCGACCTCTTGCCGTCTATGACGGGCTGCGCCAGGATGTATCCGTGAATCTTCAAAACACACTTGCGCTGAAGCTCATCCAAGGCAGGTGACAGTCGTGATTCGATTCCCGCAAGCTCAATCTGCATAGCTGCGGCAGCCATCCTGCCAGAGGTGACAATGCCGAAAGATACAGATTGGTGAAAGTGGAGGTGAAGCGTGAGTGAGATGCAGGCCAAGCCATATGATATAGCTCAATGGTACAATCGTAATGAGATTGAGACGGCGTTTGTCTCAGGCAACAATCAATTGTGGTGAGGCTGTATAAGATGAGATCAGGTCAAACAAACATGTGACAAGCATGTGATCGAGTCGATTGAGGTTGCATGTGAAGAGCTTAGGACTTGTAATTGTAAAGTTGGTCTTGCACGGGCGAAGCCGTGACACCTACCTCGAAGTCTTTTAGAAATCTGTCGCAGAACGATTCTCCTCTGAAGCGAGCTATGAGGTCGTATGATACCGGTGACTGGCTGCATCAGAGACCTTTGCCACAAGGCATGTAGGGTCCGCCAATCCCGCGGTCGGGAGCGGTGACATGGTCTTGTTCGGTGAAATTGATAGCTGCACATATCAGCAATCTTACCTGGTGACCAACACAGATGAGATAAGTTGAGGCCGAAGCAAGTGCAGCTGTAATTAGCACTCGACTGGGAGGCAATTGAGGCCGCTCGGACGTGGAGCCGGTCCAAGACATGTGGGAAATGTCCTCGGATGGCTTCGACTTTAAGCTGGATCCTAGAACGTATCCCTTGTCATGAAATTGGGTCATCTGTCGGGAGACAAGTGTGATCAGGATGGTGGAAAAGAAAAGGAAAAGAGTAGCTGGAGGTGAGGTTAAGTTGGGGCTGACATGACCTCACTCCACATCCACAACCGAGGTCATACATCAAGAGCCTCACAAAGACAAGCAGGCAGATTATTAATGTCTCGGCCGATTGCACCGCTAAACTAATTTTAAATTCAAACGTGAAATAATAAGTTATATCTTCTTCGACTGCTCCAGATTTTGAGCGGCAGAGCCATGCAGGGCATCTACCGAAACCCCAGAAAACCTCCTATGAGACATTGAATGAGCATTCCGACAAAGCACACTATTCTTTCATCAGATGTCTGACAGCCTCGACATCAGTACTCTCTCTCTTGTTATGAGGGTAGCTCGCCCCTCCTTCGTCCTCGACTGTGTAGGCATTGACCACGAGGATGCCATTGTTCCCGGGAGTCAAGCCATTTTCGCTACCGTCCTCACTAATGTTATCAAGGTCGCGAACATGTGCCTCAGTGGTTGTCTTGATTACTTGACTCCTGAGTCCACTTCTCTGATTCGTGTTGCTCCCCGTTTACCATCTCATGCGTAGGTGCGGATGCCCGGTTGCCGGAAGAGTGAGGATGGACGCCGTAGAAAACGCGGAGGAACAGAGGACGGAGTGGTGGGATGGAGCCGAGGATAATGACCATCCAGACTTCCGTGACAGCCCACAACATGAAGCCTCCGAAGTCGTATGTAGGGTCGGCGCTTGAGAAGATGGAGGGCAGAGACACTATGCGACAAATGACGGCGATGGCGGGAAGGATACCGATAGCCATGAGTAAGCAGAACGCAGTCTTGACCTTTCGTGAGGCTTGTAGGTTCCATACGATGCTGATGGGCCAGAGCGCGAGGATAAAGTCGCCTGCTGCCTGAACAGCTGCAATGTGTCAGTCGCTTGTCTCTGCTGTAGTGGCCAATGTACTAACCTCCTTGAAAGTAGCTAAATCGACTGCTAACAACCTTGAGAGGGCAAGTCCCAGGGTCCGTCAGCACCCAGATCCGACTGACAGTCGTACATTGGAACATGCTAAGGAAGATTTGAATGAGACTGGTGCTAGCGATGAGGAAGCCGATAATCCAGAGGGTAGTTGCTCGCTTCTTTGCTTGTGGACCTTGTACATCTAGCAGAAGCGCTATTGATGGAGAATTTTGCAAACACCGAGGGAACCAAACCAAACCAGATGGACATCCAGATATACTTGACAGCTTCGAACAGCTGTGTGAAGGACATGAGTCGTGTGTGGTTTCCGAGACCCTTTGTGACCCCGATCGAGACCACCGCAGATGCAAGCAGAGCTGTGATGAGTGCAATGACAATCCATATGAAATCCGCCCTCCATTTCCCATTCTTCTTCGAGGCTGCATAGGCACGCAGAAGCACCAGAATGGTACTGAGGGCGACTTCTGTCCAGACGATCCCGAGAATAGTAGGACCAAGGCCCCCAATAAGAGATTTTGCCATTGTGGGAAGGGTAAAGGGACGAAGGAAAAGAATGACAAGAAATGGTAACGCGGGAAGAAGTGAGGTTGTAGGTCATGGAAGGTTGCAGGTCATAGGCGGGAAGTGGAGATGTTTATGCTTACCAGACCAGACCAGACCAGACCACGACGAGCAGGAAGAAGCGTAGTTGAAATTCGTCACATCACAACAGTATCCGACCATTCTCGGGCACACTTTCCGAATAGTACATAAAGCCCTGTCCTGGTTGTTTTAGCTTCGTATGAGACGGTTTTCCGAACGCTGAAGTTCGTCGGCAGACGCCGCGGACTGGCTGATAGACGAGAGTGATGTATACTGCACGTCTGGTAGCACCAGACCAGACTGGTCCAGACCACGATGAGCAGGAAGAAGCGTAGTTGAGATTCGTCACATCACAACGGTATCCGAGTGAAGTTCGTCGGTAGAGATCGAGGACTGGCTGTTGGACGAGAGTGATGGATGGAAGACAGGAGGAAGTTTACCTTCGTGGCCCTGCCGGTTTCCTGGTCCCAATAGAAGGTTCAATGCTTTGGCTACGTGAGGAATCGCATCTCTAGTGTCTGCAGAAATTGTGGTATGACTGCTGATACTCCAGTACTTCGTTGGTCGCGTCCAAGACAATAGCGACCAAAGACGTTGAGAAGGTACGGAGTTTCTTCCGCAGAGTGAAGAAACGGGCAGGAATGCTGTCATGGTAACGACTTCAACGGCAAGTCCGTTAATACTGTAAGGCGAGACATTTGAAAGGCCACATGGATCAGCCGTGTTTTCTCTCAAATAGTGCCGGACCTAGCTCCGTCGCGCTCAAATGGCCAGGAGTTGCTCGAGAGTAAACTACCTTTGCCAACGACATCTGCCAACGCCAGCTATCGAGATGCATGGCAAGCACGAGTGCGTTCGCCGATATACAACGGATAGATATGCACATTGTAGAATTCGTGGCCGGAAGTTCTGTTGTGGCTTGAAGCCTGATGTGCGACAATGTCCATGACGAAGGAAAGGTTGCCAGCGCTGCATATTTGTTCAAGACTTGCAAAGATCGAAGCGCATTGCGCAGCTCTGCATGGAGAGCACCGGTCCAGCTCTTATCAGTGGATTGTCATGGAGTCCAGAAGATTGTCCTCGATGCAAGTTGATGCGTGATAATTTCAGGCGGGAACAAGCAACCATGCGGCGACCTCTCCGGCGTCTGTTTCAGATATTTTTGACGACCCATGTCAGCCCAGCTTTCTCGGATTGTATCGTTCCTCGAGGACCAGTCGGGAGGCACCATGTCCGAGGACGGCATGGGATGGTGGAGGGGCAGTGCTGGAAGGATCACAGACCACAAAGCGCTCAAAAGCTGTCGCAATGGTTGTTCGATGGGTCTTGTCTCGATGAAACAAGATGAGATGATCTCCAATAGTGGGTATATTGGATGAAGGCCGCGTCAGAGGATAATCAAGCTTCTAGTAGACTTGTCAGGGGAAGAGAATCATGAAGATGCTGTCCTCTCTGGCGAATCATGTCCATATCAACCCCTTCATGCGGCTTAACTTACATGCGGTGATTCTCGATGAGCTTTGAATAGATTTGACACGTGTGAGGGGCCGCGAATGGTTGTTGGCTCAGGTGGATGGTCTTTTTGACCCGCGGACGTCATTCCAAGGTCGAGCTCTCGTCGTTAGGTTGTTTGTCCAGACTTCAAACCGGCCTCCGGCTGCTTCATCTCCTGTTAATTTTTAGCTATCCGCGTTTAGAGCTCTTCTTCATGTCGTGGCATTGGCTAGCTCGCTAGTCTTTGCATTCTCTTGTCCCATCCAATAGTGTCGTTCTCGTTCAAGCTCGGATATCCTCTCAGCTTATCTGACAAACACGACAGGCTGACACCCACTCTCCAACCCTTGCCAGCATAGCCGCTTCACGCCGCCTGACATGGCCTATGCTGGAGGGCACCCTGCGGCGACATATGTGCCGGGAGGCTTCGATGAATATTATGAGCCTCCTCAGACTCCAGCTCTGGTTGCTCCTGCTCCTCAGCGGTCAGTTATAACATGCCCGCATTCCCTACCCCCATGCCCATGCCCAACCGGCAGGCACTGACGCCGTCACCCAGGATAATGCCAGAGATGTCTGACCAGATCTCCGAGGGTATAGCCCATATGGATCTGGGGAATCGGCAATCTGTCATGAGTGTAGCTTCAACGAGACCGACAAGCGTCATGGTCGTTCAACCCCTTCCGAAGCTGGTACAACCACCGCCAAACATCCCACCTTCCGATGACGATGTCGAGCTTACACTGGAGAATGCACGACAGGCCGTTCTGTCTTCCAACGACCCCGAGATGCAATTGGCTTGGGCGCAAGATTCACTACATCAAATTGAGATCAACAACGAGGACCGGGTACGGCTACGGAACATGCAAATGCGGAGACCCCCTACTCCTCCTGCGGAAACTCAACTCAAGATCGACGCCATGAATATCGTGAGCTTCCTGGCAGAACAACAACATCCACGAGCAGAGTTCATACGGGGCATGTGGTGGGAGCTTGGCAGATTCGGCTGCCAGGTAGACAAGAAGGAAGCATTTAGATGCTACTCGCGCGCAGCCGACAGAAACTATGCAAGAGCAGTATACAGAATCGGCATGCTGTATGAGGCTTCGAATGATCCGATCAAAGCTTTGGGTCATTACCACAAGGGCGCTGGGTTAGGAGATGCAGCATGCTTGTACCGACTGGGTATGATGACACTGCGAGGACAACATGGACAACCGCAGGATTTTGCGAGAGGCGTGGACCTAATCAAACAGTCTGCAGCCGTGGCGGACGACAATGCCGCTCAGGGTGCTTACGTGTATGGGATGTTACTGGCTCGAGAGCTCAATCAAATCCAACTGCCTGAAGGTATACTTGCCTTTGACGAGCGAGCTGCCCGCATAGAGATTGAGAAGGCGGCGTACATGAAGTTCCCCAAGGCTCAACTGAAGATGGGCACTGCATACGAAGTGGGATCTCTCGGGTGCGAGTTTAACCCTGCCTATTCGATGCACTACTATGCGCTAGCAGCAAGGCAAGGCGAACCAGAGGCCGAGATGGGGTTGAGCAAATGGTTCTTGGTCGGCCACGAGGGTATCTTCCCAAAGAACGAGGAGCTGGCATATGTATACGCGCAACGGGCTGCACTTTCTGGATTCGCCAATGCTGAATTCGCCATGGGCTATTTCAACGAACTCGGAATCCACATCCCAAAAAACGTCGATCTGGCTCTCGAATGGTACAAGAAGGCTGCCAGCAATGGCAACGCAGATGCCCAAGGTCGAATTGACGGCATTTCGAAGAAGCAGGTCTTGTCGCGGCAAGACCACGAGAAGGTAGCCATCAACCGCATCAAGTCGCAGTACGGCTCGAAGCGCGGCAATCGACCCGAGCGATTCTCACAAGCCAGCCGACTACCATCAATAGGAGACGGTCAGCAGAGCCACCGTCGGACGGGAAGTGGTCAACACCCACCTCGAGCTTCGTCAGCGGTACCATATCCTATGGGTGATGGTCCTCCGGTCCTGCCGCCCTTGGGCGATCGGCCTGCCACTGTTGCTCCTTATCCAACTTCCTACGACCAGATGCCGGGCGCAAATGGCAACAGCAATTACTCAGCGCCTCCGGCCGACCGTCCATCGAGTGCTTTTAATATTGTCTCTGATCGACCTTATTCATCAATGACTGGCCCTGTCGACGGTCGTCAACGTTATCCTTCTGGACCCGGTCCTGCTCCACGCCCTGCCACATCCGTCGATGCTTACGGACGACAGCAGGGTCAGCGCATTGCATCGTCTCCTGCGGGTATGCCCGAACCTATGCGACCACCCAAAGAAGCAGACCGTCTGGATATTGGATACTCCGCACCCGTAGATGGACGAGGCAGAAGGCCCGTCGGATCTGGGCCTAGCACACCCTCCCAAGGAGGTCATCTCAATAAGCCAATGCCTGCTCCACCAGGTGGTGCATCTCCTCATCTGAGCACGCCAAGTGGAGGTAGCTATCCCTCACGGACATCTAGCAGGCCAGACCTCAAGGCTAGCACTCCAGCGAGCAAGACACATAGTCCCGGTCCAGACTTTGGTAAGCAACAGCCTGCAAAGCCAGCAGGTCAGGCCGGTGCTACTCCGGCGAAGAAGCCAGGCAAGGGACCGAAGACATTCGAGGAGATGGGTGTGCCAGCGAAGAAGGACGACTCGGAATGTGTAAGTTGACTGGCGCTTAAATCGCAGAGTAAAATTGACAATTTTCAGGTCGTCATGTAAAGACTTTGACGTATGGTCATGTTATTAGCGACTTTTGCGGCATGGAAAGGTGCTTGATCCAGCTTGGACACATAATGATTTGGATGCTTGATATACCCGAAAAAGCATAGCGTGCACTCGATGGGCCTTTCGACCTGGGTTGGCAATGGATAATATTACGGTGTTACCCAAAGAAGTGTCGTCCAAGCGTGCCCTTCATGTGGTGCTGTTCAGTGCACTTCCATTCGCAGCCCTCGCACCGTTCTCGACCTCGTTCTCACTCAAGTCGCCTTCTTCTTGGTCATCAAGGTCCGGATCAACATCATCCACATCGTCGGCCTCAATCTCTGACCCGCTGTCTGCCTGCTCACCTCCCCCATTCTTGCCTTCATCCTTCAGCTGCCCGCCTTTCCTCTTTGGAATCACCTCCAAGAACGCCTTGCCCCAGTCCTCATACTCCAACCACTTGAGCATGATCTCCACTACGTGATTCGTAGCAAGCACCTTCCGACTCGCCATCTGCAGATAGTCGCCGATAGGTAGCCGTGCAGTCTTGATGCCTGCTTCCTTTGCCCGCTTGTAGCAGATACCCTTCTCTCGGTTCTTGTCCACTAACCCGCCAATGATGTACGTGCTATACGGCTTGAGCTCCGTAAGCGTGTCTGGCGATTCGGATGACAGATAGACTACCTCACCCTGCTCCTGCAGGCCCGGTTTGACCTCCTCCTCTCTCTTCCGTACAAGCTGCTTCCTCTTTGCTGCCGCCGACAGTTCTTTTTCGCCGCCACCTTGTCCATTCTTCTCAGCACCCTCCCTCGTCTCGCCTTCCTGCTTGCCCTCCCCCGTCTCACCTTCCTGCTCGCCCTCTCCTTTGTCACCACTCTGCCTCTCCCTCCCCTCATTCCTGTCCTTCTTCCCATCGCCCTCCTTCTCCTCCTTCTCCTTATCCTCCTTCTCCCTATCCTCCTTCTCCCTATCCTCCTTCTCCCCATCCTCCTTCTCCCCATCCTCCTTCTCCCCATCCTCCTTCTCCCCATCCTCCTTCTCCCCATCCTCCTTCTCCCCATCCTCCTTCTCCCCATTCCCCTTCCCCATCAACCCCTCCAACCCAAGATACCGCTCAAACGGCCCCGCCAGCCTCCCCCCCTCATCCCCCTCCCCCATCCACCCCCTCGCCCTCTCCACCACCATCCCAAACCCCTCCTCCTCGAACCTCACCCCTCTCCAACCCCTATAATGCCCCCTCAACACCCCCTCAAACCTCTCCCTCAACCTGCCCCCCCACGACGAAACGACCAAATGCGCCCTCCACCTCGCATGCTTATTATCACTATACGCCCTCGTCACCTGCGCCCCCAAACTCGTCCTCTCCCCATCACTCATCAGGTTATCGAAACTACAATCCACGACGATGGTCACGGGGAGCTGGACCGCGCGGGGGCGGTGCGAGCCTTTGTGCAGCGACATGGGGTCGATGCCGGACGCGAGGAGAGCGGCGCGCTGGGTGCGTTTGGTTTCTTTGCGCCGGGCGATTTCTACCTTGCGTTTGAGGCGGCGGGTCGGGGCGGCGGCGTCCCATTCTTGTTGGCGCCGGAGTTTTTTGAGTTGGTTCTTTGAGAGGCCTGGGTTGGAGACGGCGAGGGCGCGGAGGGTGGGGTCTTTGAGGTTGGGGCGGAGGGATTCAAGGGTTGCTATGTCGGAGGGGGTGGAGGGGTCGTTGGCTGTGATGGTGGATGGGGGGTTTGCCACTGGTGGAGGGTTGGAGGAGACATTTTGGGTTGTCGGGGCTTCATCGACATCCAGAATTTTGTTCGAATCATGATCTAGCTTTCTGAGCTTGGTTGGGCGTTCGTCTGAGTCCATGGTGGTGGTATGGCTGATGAATGTATGGTCCAATGCTTGGAGGTGAATTATTTCTCGTACTTCGAGTCATGTTGAGGATCGAAGCGAGTCATGTGTTCGCAACCTCACTTTGATCTCTCCAACTGCGAGCAGCTTCACTTGGACACCATCTCAATCTTTCCGTTTTCAATCGACAGTCTCAGCACCTTCATCATTGCCTCGTAGGCTCATCGAGGGTATTCAACTGCCACAATGCCCCAGGACATGCCCCCAGCCGGGGGCTACGAGCCAGTGCAGTACCGCCGCAATCTGCCCGCTCGTGGTTTCCGACCAGCATTCTACCTCGCCGCAGTGGCAGGTATCATGACATACGGCTTCTACAGATTGGGACAAGGAGTTCGGGAACACAAGTATGTCACCTCAGCTATCGACTTCCACGCCAGGACGCAGGCTTGGCATAGCGGTTCCTTAAATCGAGAAAGAGGTGATGGAGATGTTTGTCAGGGAGAGAGGCTGACAGAACAACAGCGAACTTGGTCGAGAAAAGATGTGGTCGCGAATCCACCTCATTCCCGTACTGCAAGCGGAAGAAGATCGGGATCAAGTACGGAGGATGTTGGCGGACAAGGCGAGGGAGAAGGAGTTGTTGGGGACGGGGCACAAGATATACCACGGAGATCGGTGAGTTTCTGCCTATACCACGACTCTAGCCTCAGCGTCACGGCCGTGGGGTCGCCGCAAGGAGCAATTGCAGATGCCCTGAGAGGAGATCGATGAAGCACCGGTCGGGATAGATTCAAGGGAATATACGTGCTGACAATTTTAGATTCGTACGACCAACATACGCCGCAACACCGAGGGAGGTTACGAAATAGAGCAATGGTGCGACAAGACTAGGAGAAGTCAGCAGCTGATAAACGAGGGCGTAGCGCTTGGAGGCGGTACGCGGCGAGTGGTTCAAGTCTCAACGAGGAAGAATGGACGAAGAGCCCAAACAATCACACTCGCGGCATGGCGGGTGTACATATATGACCAAATGACAGATCAATCACATCCAATACCAAAAAGCGCACCGTTTCCTCACTCGGCAGCACGTTCAACAGCGCTTTGATCCAGGAACAGTCTTCACGAGCACGACACGAACAAGCTCTTAGGGTCATCGATTCCATTTGTACCTCGCATCAAGCGAGCGTCAATCTATTTACTGTCCTTGTCCGAACATAAGTGGTATCTCCATCATGCGACAATCTCTTTTGCCCTCGACCGGCGACCAAATTGTCAACCAGATCCAATCAACGCCCGCCCTATGCCGCCAAAAGAGACGCTTCGAAACAGATGGGTAGTATGTGCATGTCATCCTCATTTCCTTTCTCTCTTCCCTTCTCCCAGTTCTGCTTCCTCCCTCAGCCGGCACCACCTCTGCTTGCCTCTTCCCTCGACTCCACCACCCTCCTCGACCCGGGAGCACACTAATCCGAGCTACCCGAGCTACTCCCATCCGTCAATCGGTCCAGCACGCTGATACTGATAACTATCACCACCAACGCAGTCGTGACCAGAATGAGCAGCGCGAATCCGAACCAACCCAAAACCATAGCTGCCGTGCCGACGCCGCTCTTGACGCTGCCATTCCCGAAGTCTTGCGCCACTTGCGCTGCGGCCACTGATGCTGTATGTTGCCATAATACTGACACAAGCACGAAGACGGCAGCGATGAAGGCGAGAGCGAGGGCGATCTGTGCTGCAAAGCGATTGGGAAAGGGCTTGACATCCACCGTGGAGCCGTTCATGTCGCGCTCTTCTCGCCAGGTCGGGAAGGTGGCGAGGACGAGGAAGACGAGAAAGGCGAAGATGATGGCTACGATGCTGGGGATGGTCAGTGGTGCAACCTTGGGAGAGGTGGAGTAAGCTTACATGAGGTAGGGAAACACGACATCATTCTTGAATGTGTTGGCGATGAAGATGAGGTTGAGCGGATCTTGGTCGATCGAGATCTGCTCGGCGAGGAGCGTGGCATTGTTGCTGCATAAGAAGCTGCTTCCGTCTGGAGTGATGCAGAGACCAAAGTAGCCGACGCGGACTTCGAGCATGGCATCGCCGACGATGTTGGCTATCGCGGCTGTCACACCGGGATTGACTTGCGTTGGGTCATACTCGGGAGTGTAGGATTCGTAGAAGAAATCGATGAGGAATATATCGGGGATGAGTGGGGATGAGGATGAGCAGCCTGCGAGCAGAAGAGCTGGGTTGTATTAGCAGAGGTTCTTCAAAATTTCCAGAATTGTACGAACATAGTAGAACGATTGCAATGGCGATCAAGATCATCAATAGTTGATGAAAGCCTAGGAACGGCAGGAAACGCTGTATCCGTACTGCGAACTTGACGGAAGAAGCGCTCGAACTGCTACTCGAGGACGTCATGATGTGTGCTTATCGCCCTCCTTCTTTTGATGATTATCAGCGGCACCCGAAGGGCCGATCTGGGTGTTGAAGCTCAGATCAAACGGATATGGGCCTCGTGTGCCTCGTGGTAGAAGGAATGTGTCGGTCTCGGAATGTGGTGGTCGACAACGATGGTTGGTCCGGCTTGCTTTGCAGACGTTTGGGTGGACGAACGACTGTTGCAGAATAGATATGCTTGATGTTCAACGGTCAGAACGGGTATCTCCAAAGAGTATCGTGAACGATGGGACAGTCGATATGGATAGTGATTGTGTCTTTTGCGAGGAAGAGTGTGTGAAGGGGAGAAGGAATAGATGGCTTAGCTGAGTAAGTTTTCTGTTCAGGTCTGGCTATCCCTGCCTCCGTTCTTGTCTTTGAATTTCGCGAATGTGTCACCGTATGCAAGTCAAAATCATGAGGTTGGATGTACTCTACTTCCAGCCATTTTTTGGGAGCTCCGCTAGTGTTTACTCGTGGAATAGTCGCTGGGGTGATGCGCTTCGGCCAATGACAGCGCGTGAAAGATTGGGTCGGGTCGATCCTGCGCCACGGCGTCCTTTCCAGCCACATATTTCCTGGAGACTGACTCGAAACAGTGAAAAATCCCGCTGAACGTCGGAGGACTTCACAAATACAGACAAGGCGCCAGCATCAAGTATAGCACGCTGATGTGGTTCTCTTTGCTGTCCCAACTTTTACGCTGCCAAGGCCGGTGGCGTCCCCAAAGACAGGCGGCGGAGCGGTGTCATCAAAACTTGCTCAGAGTGATACACGTCGCCTGGCATCCTTGGATACGATATGGCAGAGCAGTATAGTATGTATCTTCCCTGTATGCTAGTGGGCTCGAAAGATATGTGAGTCCGCGCTGGAAATATGGTGGGTTGGACAAACGGCGATTCTACGCTAGAAGAAACCCAGTGGACTGGTTGACGTGGGCACAACGGGCAGCATGTGAGCGGCAAGGTTGCGGATTAGGTAAGGCATCGCATTCACGCGATGCACACTTTGCACTCTTTCTTTCGCCTTCTAACACACATCACACCACCTTTATCGACATCTTGGACAATCCCCTTCGTCATGTCAGGATCAGGGGTGCCTCCCGACCGAAGCTACAGGCCGATGGGCCCCGGCAACTTCTTCGCGAAACACGAGACACATGTCACCAGCGTCATCAACTTACAGGATCCTCCACCACTTCCACGCAAGCTGACGAGGACGTACCGCATGACTCGCCCTTTCGTCCCGATGACCCCTTCAGAGCTACAGTCTGATGCCAACACTCCTGCAGACACTACCAGAGTGGATACTGCATTGACTTCGGGGTCCTTGCGATCACACAACGTACATCAGGAGCTTCAGAGACCGAGGGGTCCATTGATTCAGACTATCATCCGTCCTCAGCCACCCGGTTCACGCAAGGCAACTGATTCTACCCCTGTCCGTTCCAGGAAATCCGCGCGCACACCATACATATCCAGAGGTCAAAGGTACCCTGACGTCGACGAGCCAGTGCCAGACGATGTACTCCGATCTCACGGCCTGAACCCGTTCCACTTCCGTAATCCCGAGGCAGCAGACGTCGCACAAATTCTCCTCAGAAATGGATTCGAGAGTCCAGCACCCACGCCAACTCCGCACTTCGCTCGTTTCCTACAGCAATGTCAGGATGAAGAAAATTCAACCGCAAGCCAGGATCAAGCACCCTCCCGACAGGCCATGGAAGAGCCAGACTCGATCGCAAACCACCAGGTCCTCCGCCAGCATCCGCTGCGTTCTTCTCATCCATTCAAGGACTACTATTGCATCGAGCAGGCCGACCTCTACTTCGCATACAAGTATCAAGGCATCATAATGTACTGCAACGAGATATGGGAACACGATCATCGCACCCCTGTGGGGCCGCCAGAAGAGGGATGGAAGACTCAAGGACTTGAGGAAGAGCGCGAGAAAGCCATCAAAAAGATGATTACCTCAGTCGCGGTTTACGATGACGAGTTTCTCGACTATGCGATGCAGGGCAAAGTTGACAAGTACATCTACGGTCGCCCAGGTCAAGCCAGCTGTCTGCCAGATTCGCCACCCGACGACATTTCGGCCGAAGGTCATGTGAGACCGGAGACGTACGTGGTCCTCGTCATTGGCGACAAGGGAGCAGTACACAGTATCGGGGAGATGCGTCGCCTCGTCGAGAACATTAAGGGATATTGCACTGACGTGGTCTTTGAGAAGGACCGGCTGGAAGGGGAGGTACAGGCACCACCTCAAGAGTTCGTTGATTACATCAAAGGAATTGATCGTGCCATCGACATGAGGAACGAGAGAGAGCGATGTCCCCCTCTTACCGCCGCCGACGATCTCGTCGCGCAAGACATCACCCCAAGAAGATATCTAACTCGCCAATCCGACGTCAAAGCAGCCACACAATGGGCCGACTCCATGATCCAGTACCTCGACAAGCTACAAACCGAGCTAGGCATGACGTCCACCGATCCATTCCCCCGAACCATGGCACACGTCGGGTACACCAACAACGGCATCGCTACACGGGCATCCCACTTCGCCCACACCAGCTCCTCTCCGCTGCTGGACCTCTTCGAGGCGACGAGCGTCTACCTCTTCGGCCAGAAGTATCGCATGAGGTACCACACTCTCCGCCTGGTGCACGATCGCGACCTCGCAGGGGTGCATCAACATCTCGACCGTGTGATTCTAGCGTCGTACGTACATCTTGGCGGTCTGGATGCCGGCAGTGGTGGTAACGCTGATGTTCTCGCCCTGGAGGTGGCGCAAGGGGCGTTCGACGATGCGTTGCGGTGGTATATCGGCAATGGGTATGAGGAGCGTCTCAACACGCAATTCAAGAGAGCCGCGCGGGATTTGGCTGTGGCTGAGGTGTATCAGGTGACCCAGGATCTGGTTGCGGATTTGGTGGAGAGGGAGAATGGTAATGGGGACGGCGCACCGGTCGACCAAGCTGCTCTCGAGAGACGCCATCTCGTCACCTCGACGATTGTTGATGCGCTCATTGAGTGGGACCGTGGTCGCTACGAGTGAAGTGGAGCAGGTGGTTGAGGGGAAACATGTACACTAGTCAGCGAATCGCTGAGATTTGCTGGGATTGCAGATCTCGAGGACGGTCACGAATGGATACAAGTCTTGATCAATTGAACTATCTGCGTTGAGAATCCCTCCATGCTCCATCCAATCCATGAAACATCGCCGTCTGGTATTTTGAGTGTTGAACCCCATTCTTTGGCCTTTTTCGACCTACTCCATGAACGCCGTCAAACATCATTCATGCCATCATCCCTTATACCGGGAGGGGGAAGGTGCCAGCCCACGCGGCAATCTCCTTCTTGAGGTTGTTGATATCCTCGATCTCGCCGGATGCGACCTTGACTTTGAAGTCCTTCTGCTTGTTCGCCTCCTTGGGGAGATCACCTTGGACCTTCTTAACAATTTTGATGCTCTGGTCGATGTAGCCAGCGATCCGCTTGAAGTCTTCCTCGCCCATACCGCGGCTTGTCATGGCTGGAGCACCAATACGGATACCGCAGGGGGTGAGAGCGGACTTGTCGCCAGGAGTGGTGTTCTTGTTGCAAGCAATATTGACCTGCTCTAGGACGGCTTCGACGCGGGCGCCATCGAGTGCCAAGGGCTTGAGGTCGAGGAGGACCATGTGGTTGTCGGTACCGCCAGTGACGAGGGTGTAGCCGCGAGCCTTGAACTCGTGCTCGAGAGCCTTGGCATTCTTGATGACCTGCTGCTGGTATTGCCTGAACTCATCGGTCTGCGCCTGCTTGAGGGCGACTGCGAGGGCAGTAATTGTGTGGTTGTGGGGACCGCCTTGGTGACCAGGGAAGACGGAGAAGTTGATTGGTCCCTCAAGATCGTATAAGACCTGGACTTCCTTGCCAGCCCTGACCTCTGTCTTTCTTACTCCCTTCCTGAAGAAGATCATGGCACCTCGTGGACCACGCAAGCTCTTGTGGGTAGTTGTGGTGACAATATCGGCGAATTCGAAGGGAGACTTGTTGACGCGGCCAGCGACGAGACCGGAGATATGGGCCATGTCGACCATGAGGTAGCAGCCAACCTTGTCTGCGATCTGCTTCATGCGGGCGTAGTCGATCTCGCGGCAGTAGGCAGAGGTGCCGGCTACGAGAACCTTGGGGCGGTACATGAGGGCGTTCTCCTCGAGCCTGTCGTAGTCGATGATGCCTGTCTCGAGGTTGACTCGGTATGGGAAGGTTTCAAAGTAGGTGGAGACGGCGGAGATCCTGACCGGTTAGTGGGAGCCGGAGAGGGTGTTGCAGAAGGTGCTTACTTCTTGGTGGGCGTCTGGTACCCATGGGACAAGTGACCACCGTGGGGGAGATCAAGACCCATCAATCGGTCGTGTGGCCGCATGATGGCCTGGTATACCTGCAGATTGGCGGGGCTTCCTGACAAGCACTGTACGTTGACACCCCATTTCTCCGAATCGAGGCCAAAAGTCTCGAGAGCCCGGCGTTGGCAGGTGAGCTCGATCTGGTCGATGTGCTCGTTGCCTCCATAGTATCTGGCTCCCGGGTATCCTTCCGAGTACTTGTTGCTCATGGGCGATCCGAGAGCATCGAAAACGGCCTTGGATGTGACGTTCTCGGAGGCAATGAGGAGGATAGACTCTTTCTGGCGTTGGATCTCCTTCTTCATGATCTCGGCAATCTCGGGATCAGTGTCGACCAGGGACTTGTGCATAAGCTACTAGCTGTCAGTATCTCGTCCACGAATGCGTGGAGAGCTGCTTGACTCACGTCCCTGTGGGCAGCGGGTAGAGCATATGTGCCCTCCTTGTGTACTCCGTCGACGCCATTGACGCCGTTGACTCCGTTGGTAGCCATGATGTGTCTGAGGTAATATGCTGCGCTGTGATTGCTTCAAGTGAGAGCCTGAGGAGAAAAGCTCAAGGACCACGGTCAATTTGTATCGGTGGAAGGGTTCCCGCACGATTTTCAGATCAGCGGAACTGGATGCAGATTTGCAGCAGAAAGGGTCCACTGTTCCATCAAAATTCCCCGGCGGAAACGGAGCCGGAGCCGGAACCCCACCAGTCTGTACCAGAACAGATCGCCGCAGCACGGGCCGTTTCGTGCGGTACCACGTGTTTCGACAACATCATACCTTCAACTTCTTGCAGGTACATGGCGCGATCAGATTATTGGCTCTGACTACCGTCAAAGACTCTCGGAAGCTGAATGTCGTGGACTTCGCTCGGCCAATGCTATTTACCCCCATCATTTTTGCTAGTTATACCTACCTCCAAGCCGCTAAGAGCGGCACACTAGCTTAATGTAGTAAGGTATCTATCTAGCCTACTCATTCACTTATGAACCCCCTTGAGAAGCACTACGTAAGCAGATTGGACGTTTCAATTGGTCGGAGTGCGGCTCTCTCGGCGACTGCCCGATCGAGCTAGCGGCGGTCAGGGCCGCCATTCGCCTCGCTCGGGCACAATCATTGGTCAGAATCGCTCTGCTTCGCAAGGGGGTGTGCTTCTCAACCCCCTTGTGCACGTTACTCGCTACGCTCGTACGAGCCAGAAAACAATCTCAGCTAGGTCGCTCGCCGCTAGGCAGGTGTTATACTAATAGCTTAAGGAAAGACAGGCTACTATGTAGGCGGAGCTGCTGTAGAACAATTTAAGCTTGTACTAGCGGCTTGGGGGTAGGTAACCAGCAGTCTACAGCCCTAGACGTATCTCGGACGACTCTACCTTGCCCTCAAGACTTTACTCGCGCACACTCTTCAGCGCTGTCAAGGGCTTTCCACTGAACCTATTACACCGGCTCATGTAGTGGGGTCTTCGATACGGTCGCTATCATCCGACTCTCTTCGCGCCACTGCTGTGGTCCGTGTGGCTCATGAAGACACCCATCTCCTGACTCCACGCCATGGTGGAGACTGCGCTGTCCAGTAGCGGCTTTGGGATGCCATACGTTAGTATATTGCGACTGTCCGGAACGCAAAAGTCTATCGAGAGGCAGGGACCTGCGAAATAGTGCACGCTACCATCGCGTGAGCAGTCTGTCGCTCACAAGAGAAGGGTGCAGATGTCCAGTCTATGTTGGAATCATGCTGGATGTCGTTTCCGGAGTTAACGCGGCGGCCTGCGGCGGATACAGCATCTAGGCTTTTGAGCAGCATGAGAAGAGTCCATGTAGCCCTACAACATGGTCTGCAAGGGTTCCTTGTTGTCATGGTCGACGGAGGGAAAATTGTCCCGTGTCTCTCGACGAGATTCAAGTATAAAAGCACCATGATACATGGTCGAGCCGTTTCCAGTCAAGCATCCTCTCCCTCTGCTCTTTTATATCATCCATTATTCATCCTAGCTCTTCCCAATCCCTCAGTTCCAGGTCTCGACAATGATGTTCCCTTCAATGCGGCCATTACTTTAGGCACTCTTGCTGCTGGTCAGCTTCACCTGGGCTGCCCCAGCCGCTTTGGTAGCTCGTCAAGGAAGCTGCCTCTCTGCAGCAGCCAGGCCTTCGACAATCAACACAATCGGCCGCGTTAGCTTCCAGAGAGCGATTGACGCGGAGTCTCAAAACACATGGTTGGTAGGCAACCTCCTGGACCTCCACATTGACGCCACCACGGTCAATACCGGAAACCACATCACAGTCAGGATCACCAACCGCGCCACAACCTCCAATGCTATCATACTTAGCAACTATGTGGACACCAATGCACGCGTGGCGAGACAGACAGTCACCGTCCATGTCGGGGCTCAAACGAGCGGCGGCGGAGTTGTCTGCCCTGGCACTACTGAGGAGTGCGTGCGGCTTCCCCGCCTCGATGGTACCTGGTACTTCCAACAGGAGCATGCTTAGGCGACACTTGAGGCGTGCCTTAGTGGAATGTTGTGGTCAACCCAGCAAGGAGCATCTTCACCCTGGATATCCAAAGATCACAATGCTGCGTCTACGCTTGAAGCAGAACACGGGAGATCTCAAGTGAGAAAGCAGAACAGAACAAAAAAGAAGTTGCGTCAATGTTTGGGCTATTTTGTGTTTTGAATTGGTTGTTCGAGAATGTATTTTACCTTCATGTTGGCACTTTGGGGCCTCATTACTTACTTTCATCGAGCGATACCGCTTATTATAGACTGTTGTATCAAGGCTTTGCCCACCAAACTAATTTGTACTCGTGCCAAAGATTGCAGAAGCAGGAGAATGACTTCCAATTGCACCGACGTCGTCACGTGGCCCGACGGTGTGGTTCGGCCATCGGGCGATCCCGCTACTTTCCACTGGACGCTGCGCCAATGAGAAATTTGATCGCTGCGCCCCTGGCGGACCAAGTTAAAATCAGTCAGTCGTCTGACACCGGGTTCATGTCTACAATCAAAATGCTACACGTTTATGCACGTCCATCGCGTTATTACCCTTTCGTGCCATGAAGTACGGCCATGAGTATTCCGAGGCTTTGGCCAGCAATGAATTCCCGACCGACTGGGTCTCGGCAGCCGTCTCTTACCGAGCATTAAAGAAATGCATCAAGCAAGTCCAGCGAGAACTTGAGCAATACGGGCTTGATGCTGAGACCTTGAAGACCCTTGACAGTTCCTTTGGTGTGAATAAAGGTGATGTTGGGCCAAAAACGTCGTCTTTCACGCCCGAGTTGTGGGTGGCGGTGGACGAGGAGACGGGACAGTTCCTGCACGTAGGCTTGACCAACACCACCAAACAGTATCTTCATCACAGGAAGAGCACTCTCAGTCTAGGTCGTGAGCTGGGAGAGTTTAAGCTAGACGCTCCGACGACCTCAGAAGAACCACCAACGACAGATATCGATGTACCAGTACCATCACGAGTGACATGGAAACTGATCCCTCTGACTACCGTAACGACCTTCTTCAACTCTCTGGATCCTGCACTGGCCGGACTCGAATCGATACATGACAAGGAAGCGGCTCGACTCAGAACCAAGATAATCGACCTGGGCAATGTGGTATCAACAGCAACCAGCGCCCCGGCTGCAGCCAGGCATAAAGTCGTCAAAGCTTCAGACAAGGACATGAGAATCTGGCGGCAGCTCTTCGAGCTCTACCTCGAGACCCCCATTTTCTTCTCCACTCACGAGGTTGACTATGGTACACGGTCATATGCCAAAGCGAAGACACAGCTGCAGCTCTTCTCTGATCGCCTAATCAAGACCGGACTTACCAAGAAGTTTCGCAACAAGGAATCAAAGACTGCTCTCGATGCCTTCATCACCCTAAACCTTGACATTCTCCGCATCATGCACTTCGAGGAGATGAATACCCTGGCTGTCCGCAAGATTCTCAAGAAGTTCGACAAGCGCACCAGCCTCGGCGCCAGCAAAGCATACCGCTTGAACACTGCTGGTCCCTTGGCTCGTAGCATTGCCAAAGACATGTGCGCCGAGATTCAGACGAATGTCATGGTGGTAGTTCCACAACTCGACGACTACCTCTGCCCAGTTTGCACCGAGCTTGCCTGGAAGCCTATCAAGCTGGGATGCTGCAACGCCATCTTCTGCATCCGCTGTGTTATTCAGCTGCAGAGGAGCGATGAGTTGAGGTGTCCAATGTGCAGATCCGAGAGCGTTCCAGCCGCCGACTCGTCCAGGATCGACAGGGACACCATGCTAAGATTACAGAAATACTTTCCCAAGGAAGTCAGGATCAAGCAGGCTGCCAATGAAAGAGCAGCAGGTGTGGATCTCTATGGTGTCAATTTCTACAGGAGTACTTGCTCGGTTATGTAAACGATAGGCGAGCGTCGAGGCCAGCGATTGGGCTTCGAACAAGCTTATTGACGATTATTATGATATTCTACAGCACTTTCGCAAGAAGGGAACAAGGAGCAGTAATGAGCGGTGGATCTTTCAATATTTCGGCAGGGCTTGACCCTCACAGCAGACGATGACTTCGATCACCCCGCAGATCCACCTGCAGACGTCATCTCAATGCCCCATCACGACCAGCTTATATTTGTAATTAGATTCTTTATTGATATACCCAATTGATCTCTTTTCGTCCCTGCTTCTATCCTGGGAAATCAAATATCGTCAACCTCATCAAGATGCCGCCACCAGACGCTGACCTACACCCTGTCGCCACCGGACTGGCCAAGAAGATCGTCGATGAGCATCAGGCGGAACAGGATCTCAAGCTATATGCGGGCTGGTTCTGTCCTTTTGTGCAGAGGACATGGACGGTGCTTGAGGAGAAGGGCATTCCGTACCGTGAGTATTTACTCTATAATCGAGCTCGCGGCGGGTATTTTGCCCGCACTGTTGTCTGTCGAATCACGTCTACCATCAGTCGTCATGACAATCTTGAGCACACCTGGCCTCGTCCTATCATCCTTCACTCAGTGCCTTCGCCGTTTCTCCCTACCTCCTCCACTCTTCTCGACCTACTGCGTCCCTTTCACCCACCCCTGCCTCCCTCCCTCCACTCTCCTCATCACTCTCCCCTTCACTCTCCCTTCCACCCTCCCCTTTGCCCCCAGCTCCCACCTGCCCGCTCTCTGCCACTAACACCCCAAAGAGTACATCGAAGTCAACCCCTACCACAAACCCCAATCCCTCCTCACCCTCAACCCGCGCGGCCTCGTCCCCACCCTCGCCCACCAAAACCGGCCCCTCTACGAATCCACCGTCATCAGCGAATTCCTCGAAGAAGCCTACCCAGACCACAAACCGCACCTCCTCCCCTCCGACCCCTACGAGCGAGCCAAGACCAGGATCTGGACAGACTTTTGCACCTCCAGGATCATTCCGGCGTATCATCGATTCTTGCAGTGCCAGGATGAGGGCCAGATCGGGGAGTTGAGAGGGGAGTTCTTGGGGCATCTGAAGGAGTTTACCAAGGAGATGGATAAGGAGAGCCCGTTCTTTGGTGGGAAGGAGGTGGGGTTGATCGATTTGGTCGTGGCGCCTTGGGCGGTGAGTGATTCCTATTTTTTTTGCTGGAGGGGTTGGAGGAGCAGGCGAGAGAGGCAGTGGGGTTGGTCAGGTACTACCAGTGCCGGTGCTAGACTCCATGATGCATGGCGATTATGCTGGTGCCGTTGTCCGCCCTGGTAGTTTCTCCATGGGCGATGGGCATGGTTCGCCTGGTCGCGTCGGCTACACCTCACCCCCTTTCCGATCGTGTGTCCCAATGCCTTCAAGAACTCACTGACTTTTTCTAGATCCGCCTCTGGGTCTTCGATCACTTCAAAGGCGGCATCGGTATCCCTGGTCCCGGCCAAGGAGGCGATGACGAAGCCGTCTGGTCTCGCTGGCGCAAATGGGTCGAGGCCATCCAGGAACGACCGAGCGTGAAGAACACGACGAGCGAGAGAGAGTACTATCTGCCGATCTACCAGAAGTATGCCGAAGATCGGGCGCAGTCGGAATTGGCAAAGGCGACGCGGAAGGGGAGGGGTGTGCCTTGAGTTCTGCTCTGAGATCTAGGAGGTGTCAGCTGTGTAGTCATGCGTGTAGGTATAGGAATCGAGGATACCTTTGATGTGGTACTACCACCAGCTGTGCCCCTTGTCTATCTTCGCCAGTCGCTCCGCCCAGTACTGCCCCTCTTTCGCTCTCGCCGCCGCCACCTCCTTCGCCTGCTTCTTCGCGTCCTCTTGCCTACTCAACTCTGCCAGGTGTTCCGCCACCTGCTGTCTCATCATCGCCCTCTCTTCTTGCCGCCGCCTCTTCGCCATCGTCTTCGCCCACTCCGGCTTGGACTTCCAGTCCACGTGTAATCTATGCATCTTGTCAGCCATGGTATACAGTTACTACGCGTGCATGTAGCATCGATTAGTGCCCTGAAGCTAGCCGTACACCTCGCTGAGGTGTGTGTTGGTGTATGTTTGTGCCAACGTGATGTGCTAGCTCAAGTGCTCGAAGCTGGTGTGAGGGGAGGGGTAGATGAAGGAAATCTCGCGTCGAAAAATCGGTGGCAAGCCCTTTCGCAATGATTGCTACTCGTGTCAGGGGAATGAGTGGGAGAATTTGGCTTACACCATCCTGTTCAACAACCCTTGCTCCTCACCTGGCAAGGCCGCTGGCTGCTCAGGTGAGGGCGAAGGGGGCGTGATTTTGATCTCGGGGGCGACCGCCTCTTCCTTCTTCCAGGTGGGCGTGAGCCTCGCCAACGTCTCTGCTTCGTCCCAGATCACGTCGCCGAGGAAGGCCATGAGAGAGGACTCTTCCTCGTTGACGACCTGAGAGCTGGTCTTGACGCTGACGATCCAGCTGTCTTCTTCTTCTGCCTTCTCACTCGTCGCACGGCTGTGGTAGTATGTGGTGCTCATCTTGTCCTTGATGATTAGCTTTCCGATGAAGCGATTGAGCTGCTGCTGGTACTGCTATGTTGTTACCGTGTGTGATGTTGTATAGGGTGGCTCGCTGCTGGCTCACCTCCTGGCTCACCGCTACCCCTGACAAGCTACCCAGCGCGCAGGGAAGCCACTAGAAGCACTCTACGTCACCCCCAGCCTCTTCCACGGCAACCAGCTCGTCGCTAGGCACCCATTCTAGGTTTAGGGCGGCTGAATCAGCGGGACGCCTTACGTGATCTCGAGGGACATATAAGCTGGCTTCCTCCCCCTTTCCTCCTTCTCTTTTCTTTCTCATGACTACTAATGATTCGCTAGGCAATGCTCTGCTCTGCTGCGCTGCGCCTAGTATGGATCTATGGTTTCATGCTTGCACTCCTTGACCGGTTTGCAACCACTTTTTGGACCCAGGCTGGTGATCCCTGAGCTTGCTCACATCACTGGCCACAGTGTCGCTCGTATTGCACTTCCTCGAGCTGACGCAAACCCTTTTCATCATATCATGGCTCTACTGCTGTGCTTTGGAGAAGAGCCCTGTGCCTTTGTGACTGTGAGACTGGCTGAGTATGGTGTCCTCATGTCGAAATGCTGCGTGTGTGATGTGGGCTTGTGAGGATGAGAAGCAGTGGTATCTACAGAGGCTCATGGAGGACTGGCGGCGCGTGGTATATTCATGGTTTTCACGTAGAATCATTTATCAGGTGGGGCACGACAATTTCATGTCCTCAGATAGCACGCGAGATGATGTGGTGGTGCTGTGGGACGATAGGTGCTGAGCTGATGAGGCTCGAAACTGGTGCTGGCAGGGCTCAAGAGGCAGAGATGCCATAGATGTGATGAGCAGTCGGCGCAGCCACGGTGCTCGTATGGTCTCAAAGAGACTTTCAATGTATGGTATAGCCACTGATCCTCCTCTTCCGTGATCTTGAAGCTCTTCTGAGGCGTTGCCAATTTATGCGCTCGATCCGCCTGTTCCATCGTCGCGTGAAGCTGAAGCTGGACAGCTGGAGGAGGATCTTGCATGGCCGATTTTGACACCCACAAGCTCTGAATTGATGCGTATGATGATTCGAAAGAAGCGTAGAGGTCCATAGATCGTTAATTCGGTGATACGATGTGGATGCCATTCGTATCGCTAGCGTGTTCTCGAAATGTGTATTCTCGGCCCTTGTTTTGGTGACGCCTGACGCGGGCTGGTATGGCTTCTCCCAAAGCTTCGCAAACCTCACCACCAACACCCACGGCAAAAATCAACCGACTACCACACCATCACCTCCCCTCGCATACCAACCTCTCCAACGACATATACAAGCTCAAGATGCCATCAATGGCCTTCGAGCAAGCATTCGCGGCGTGGGAGAAGTCCTACGCAGAGCTCAGGGGGACGAGCGGTGGCGATCCCACCGACCATCCGGCGGTGAGGACGGAGACGAGGGAGGCATGGGAGAGGGGAGAGATGAGCAAGGAGGAGTTCACGGTGCTGTGCCTGGCAGAGATCCAGAGCCACACCGCATGGATCAGGGTAAGCAGTGTCCCATCACCTCTCACTTCACCTTCCCCTACACCAAGCGGCGTGTCAAGCTCAGGGCAAACATCAACATCTGCCCCTGACGCAAGCACTGCAGCTGGCAAACCACAAACACCTCCAAAAACCCCTTCACGTCGCACTACTGCTACCCCTGCACCACACCCTACTCTCTGCACCGCTGCTGTCGAGGCAAGATCCATACTAACTAGCTTCCGTAGAAGGTGATCAAGCCGTCGGTCGACGAGGAGGGGAGGTTGAAGGTGGAGGCGCTGGAGGCGACCTTGGGGAAGCAGTTGCGTGAGGAGAGGGCGATTGCGCATGGGCTTGGGTGGCGGGATGGGTATGCCACCGGGTACGAGGACGGCCTGCGCGCCGGTCAAGCGCAAGAGCGAGGGACACCTGGGGGGTCTTGATACGGGCGGCAGGAGGCAGATCTAGTGGGCGGCGGGCTGGCTGGAGGACGACTCTGGTAGTAATTTCGCGACCAGGAGGCGTTGAGCAAGCAGCATATCCGGTGGAGGGAACAGACATGGAAGCAGTCCTGGTAGTATCTTCGCGATAAGGAGGCGACGAGTAAGCAGTATACCTGGTGGCGATGGCACATATCGACAGGAGTCTGGTAGTACCTTTTGGAGCAGGAGTTATCAAAGTTGGCTGCGCGGTGCTGGCAAACTATGCACGAGACCTGGTAGTATCTTTGCGAGCATAACGCGATCATTGAGCCAGCCAAACTCGTTTCAGAGCAGTCCGTGAAACAGAATGGTAGTATCATTGCAAGCAGAACGCGTTCAAGATCCGATGACACTTCTGGTGTCGAAACACAATGTCCGTGACTGGTAGTGCCCTTCTCACAGTGCGAATTGGCAACCAGAATACCGTGTGTGGCCAGTCACAGACATGCAAGACGGTGCTCAACTGATGTTTGCTGAGCGCTGAATGCTACCATGCAGTCTGAGAGAGCCTGCTGCTAGAGTGCTTGCCAAATGTTTGCTCATGATATGTTCCCGTCGCTGCTCTCACGTGTCTATTTGCTCCAGAGAGGCATACGCGCTTTGTCAATTGTTTGATCGCCTTAACAAGGGCGTGATAACGCGAGGACTGCACAGCTTCCAATGACAGCCACACGAAT
Organism: Elsinoe ampelina; assembly: GCA_005959805.1. NCBI lineage: Eukaryota > Fungi > Ascomycota > Dothideomycetes > Myriangiales > Elsinoaceae > Elsinoe > Elsinoe ampelina. The sequence goes on from SMYM01000002.1 coordinate 2,867,579, forward strand.
AGAACTCCAGGCCCAGCGGACAATCATTGCACGGTATGAATCACTGTAAGACCTCCTGAGGCCTCAGATACACACGATGAACGCGTCGAATCGTGCTTCGAAACTCGAGGGTCGTCCACAAGTGCTCCAGTGATCTCACCACGGCCTATCCGCCTGTCGCAGTGATCTCGATGGCCCGATGCATCGTGATGCGGCTCTCCTCGGCTTGAGTCAGGGCCGGCTTCAAAGCCAATAGGGGGTCGCCAGGGGTCGCTTCCCGCGGCTATTAGCCTCCCCTCGCCGTCGCCAGCGACGACCAGCCACCAGACACGTCACTGCCGCCCTCGGTAGGCTTCCATGGCCTTCTATTGAGGCTGCGCAGCGTCGTTGCAGTGCACCGTAGCCAAGCCTCGAGATGCATAAAAACGCGCTCCTCTTCCCTTTCTCTCCTTCTTTCTTTCTTCATACTTACCTTGGAGAGTCAGTTCAGGATCATGAAGCTGGACTGGCTGCTTGGATTGGGCCTCATTGCACAGCGAGGTCTTGATTCAAGTATGAGCCATGGGAAACCATGTTTCTTCTCTATAATTTTTGATTTATCCCTCTTGGAGGGGTGCTTTCATCATATCATGGCTTGATAGCTGTGCTTTGGAGAAGGTGTTCATGTCTTTGTGAAGTCATATGTGTATGGCGTCCTCATGTCAGGATAGTGTGTGTGGTACGTGACCTTGTGCCGTGCATGATGCCCTCACATCAAGACAGTATGAGTACGACGTGATCTTGTGCTGCATGCCTCCCTCGCTTTGAGTAGCATAACAACATGACGTTGGTGCGCAAGCGACGAGGAGTAAAGTGTTGTGTGCCTCTCACTCCAAAAGCCATAACGTTGTGACGAGTCTACGCGCCCATGGAAGACATTGACAGACGCTCCCTCTCACTCCAGAGTACACGAAACCGCGACGACAAGGCCTTGCAATCACTCCACAGGGCATATATCCTTGTGATTCAAGCGTGTGTACAGCGTCCAGTGCAGGTTTTCTCACTCTTGAGGACATGAGATGGCGACGACAAAGGCTTCCTCACGCTCCACGAAGTACATGTCATCACGTCTCTTGTGTAGGTACAGACTTGGGCGCAGGCTTCCTCACACTCCAAGAGACGGACCTCGAGAATTTTGACGTGCGCTGGGTTGTTGTGTGCGGCCGTCCTCTCACTTGGCGAAGCGATCGTAACGTGCGCCTCTCTCGGATCACAGTGCCAGTGACAAGCCTCCTTCAATCTTTACAGATGATCATGCTCATGAGCTGAGAGACTGTTATGCAGTTCTTCACACGGCAGACGATGCCTCTAGCGCTCCATGGTATAGGCGCACGCTTCCGCGACCAGACCACTGATCCCAGGGCTCTGAGCTATCATCGGCGATGGCCAGCCAATCTCCGACACGCCTTCCATGGCCTTCTGTGATGCCCATCGATGACGCGTGCCATTGATCCAGCAACCAGGGTTAGGGTTGCAAGGTGCATAAATACGCTGACCTGCCACCCTTCTTCCCTCTTTTCTTTCTTTCCATACTGACCATTACGGGGCTAATTTAGTCTCGCATAGGTTGCCCTCGCGGGCTCCTCCCTGACCTGTGTCTGAGGCAAGGTCAAAAGGACAACCCGTAGGTTGTCCGGGTGCTAGGTCCCTACGGGAGGACCGGGCCCACTCCGATGGGGGCGGGAATCTTTGGAACCCCTTTTGGGGTCTTTCATCAGTCTCCATGGGCTTTACCTGTGGACTGGAGAAGGCTATTGCATCTTCCACAGCTTTCGAGTGATGTTGTTTGCCCTGGTTGAGTGAAACCTTGGCCGTGTGATGATTTGCCTTGACGCGTTTGCCAGTGTTTGTCACCCATATATGTCTCGTTGCCTTGTCAAAAGTGAGCGTGATGCCTGGTGAGCCCAGCCCATGCTTGCTTGCGGAGAGGTGTGGTGTGATTTCGCGCTCTGGTGAGGAAATCAAGTGACAGCACGTTCAAGCTCATCACGCACTCCACGAAGCTCCGACGACGACGACAATCGGTTCCAAAGGATCGACAAGGCTCAGAGATTGTTCACCATGCTCTTATTCATCTCGCAGAGCCGTCCTCAGGTTGTCATCGCCGCCGTCACAAAATTCACCTCCACTCGAAGGTCACCTCCATTTCCGCCACCGCCCGGTCACAAGCAGCAAGAGGGTATCATCACAAGGTGCGCCGGGCGGCAGCATCAAGATCTAGAGCGCTGGATACGCCTCCAGATGCAGTACACGACCAGGCGAGAAGCATACAACATTCTCATGATGCCGGTTGGGCCATGGACCAACTTGCTTGGGCTGGGCAGGACCAGGTATTTCGCCTCCCATTGAAGTAGATAGACACCCAATTGACTTGCTCCATGATAGACCTCGCCTCTAGTGCAGAGCTTAGCCAGCCTCAAACGCGCCCTCCTCCCATCCACACTTGCTCTCGAAACGGGGTGGCGACTTCTCCACCATGCAGATCAGGACCGTGCGGCACATATTCGCCATCAAGGAGGACAGCGTATACACCAGCAGCTACCTAGAAGAGTACATGGGCAAAATGAAGAGCAAGGATCCGAGCAAGGCGTATGGCGACCCGGAGAGTCAAGCGGTATACATGAGCTTGGATATATCTGGTGCCATCGTGGTTGGGAACGTTCTGCACTTGGAGATGAGCTTCTCCTGTGGCCAGAAAGCGTGCGATTTCCATCGGCATATTAAGAGACACCATTGCTCTGATCCTTTGATAAGTTGTACCAGATCGTTCTGTGCACCGCGTGTGGACGATACAGCCCTCTGGATACTTAAATCGCAGTTGTCGCGGTCATGCTTAAGAGCAGATCTGAGGAATGAGCGTCTTTGGCTATCAGCGTAGGACAGTCAGACACGTCACGAGGCGGTAGTATCGTCGGTGTGTCTGGCTCAACGGTTGCGTGTAGTCCTTGAAGGATACCCAATCGTTCGCACTGGTGGATGCAGTATCACAATTGGCGCGTATGATCTCACCATCAAGCCTGGCTCCCTTTGAGACCTGCCACACCCTATGTAGGCGAGTTGAGCATGTCTTTCGTCCGTACATATCATGCAGGCCTGACGTGACCTCGTGTACCGAAAATGACTCTCACCCATCCCTGAGAAAGCCCGGTTTGGCGTGTCTCGGTGCTGCTCTACCCTCAGGCAAGCCTCTCAAAGCATATTCATGCGACACAATACTCCGTAGAATATAGCCTGTCTGCCGCCCGCATGTTTGCAATCCAAAAGCGCACCATTGATTGCCTTGGATGATATCGTGCCAATGATTGCCCTTGTTTCGGCACAATCGATCGCGTCTGGTGTGCGTGAGGACGACAATCCTCCCCATTGACATCAAGACACATTATGTATGAGTTCTATTGAGAGTGTTCTCAGGGCACTGGCACGTCTCAAGCTACACTGCAGCCCTTTTGGTGTCTCTGCCAGCTGGTTGCGGTGGGGTGCCAACACTTGGCTTGACGCCGCAAGTGAGGCGGCCAAAAATTGAAGCTTCGCTCCCTCAAATGGGTGGAGAAGCCTTTGATCCGGCACAGCATCAGCAATCTGCCTCCAGTCGACTCGAAGGATGGTGCAAAAGATGCGGCGTGATCCAGCGCATCTTTTGGCATACCACACAGAGCCAAAAACGCGATGCCGAAGGCGCTGGCGATGACTGTGCTCTTTCGAGGGCAAAAAGATGTTCTGGCCGCGGATCGAACTCCTCTGACGGACTTCTCAGGGAGTTGTACACTCGATGTCATGGACTGTCAGACTATTGATGGTTAGCGCATGGTTCTACAATTTGACCGTCAGTCCACAGCAGCAGCCGCAGTGCTAGTATTTCACGGAGACGGACACGCAAGAAATGATTATGTACCTTTGGTCTCTGGCCCCCCAATCATCCCGGGGCCCAATGATGCCAAGTCCCACAGATCCAGTTTTGAAGTTTGAAGCTTTAGCAACTCCCATAACAACCACATCACCACCACCATCTACCCATCACGACGACATCTCCGGCGCCCGATATCACTGCCGTTGAACGCATAAGATAATCCATCAGCTCAGATCAAGCTCGATTCGCCTCAATATGGCGCTAAGCGTGCGTCCAGCGACCGGTGGTAGCTGGGGAGCTCGAGCTTGGCTGACTGGTATGCAGAGACACCAAAGACGCAAAGATAGGCGCAGAAGGTCGGCCGCGAAGTCGGAGAGAAGAGCAGGGGAGAAGGCGAGGAGGGAGAAGGAGGCAGAGGCGGCCGGGTTGGCGAGGAGGGAGGAGACCCAGAGGGCGGCGGACGAGTTGACGGCGGTGGTGAAGCCGAAGCTCATGGCGGAGTGGATCAAGGAGGAGTGGGTGGAGGGGCAGAGAGAGCTCAAGGGGGAGCAGATCATGGAGTGCACGGTGGGGTGCGAGGACTGCTGCAAGAAGATCGAGCAGTAGGAGGTGTAGTGGTTCCCCTAGACCGTCTCAAACGACCGGGCTAACCTATACTCCAGTGCGGAATCGAGAAAGTCCTGATGGCATTGCCCAGGCACCAAATAGACCGAGAAGTCAAGGACATGACTCCGGCAAGAGCATCAAGAGTAATCCACCGTTTGCTCGCATCCAGCTCCGCCTATACAGCTCCCACATCATGCCGTTCATGCTCACGTGGCGATTGTTATGTACACCAACGGTCTCAAAGAAAGCTCAAGAGCTCCTTTGATGGACAAGGACGACATGAAGGTCATCTTGATGGCATTAGGGAAGAAAGGAAGTCGAGATCCCAAAGTCGAAGTCAAATTGCTAACTTGGCAGGAACGGGCGAAGGGTCCGGAACAACCGAGGCAGATTTCGGAGGATCCACCCCGAGCAAAAGGAATCCCAAGGTTTGTGGCCCATTTCTTCTCCCTTGCAAGTGATCGTTGTGCTATTTTCTTTCGTATGACTTGGGAAAAAATTCAGGACATGGCCGCGCATGTGATGCCCTCTGGTCAACTTTCACTTCGTCCCGAGCGGGCGTGACGCCAACCAGGCTTCGCTGCTGCCGGGAAGGGCGGCTGTGCCTGCCTGTTCCCTGTCCAGATGGCAGAAATGTGGCAACCGTCGAGGATGCCATTGCTACGGCACTTTCCAGGGCATGCGTGTAGCTTGCATACCCGCCAAGGTCTGTTGCTCGGTGGTTGAGCTTTTTAAGATCCATTCTACTCGGTCGTCGACCCTTCAGTCAATCACAGGCAACGAGGCCGTGGACCCACGAGCGCACCCAGTCTCCTCTCGTCATTGGTGTCAAGCGGCGCCCGGGACTATGCTCGCCTATCAGACTGAAGGTTGAGACTGCTCACCAGTGGTGACGCTGACGCTGACGGTGACATTTCGGGCGTGAGACTCCACGTCTGGACACCTGTTACCTGTCGGCCACGGTATCCCAAGATATATGGGAGAGCTTGACGACCCGGGCGACAGATCTTCTGATGAGATAGATGTTATCATGATGCCCAACTCTTCAGATCGCTCTCGAATTCTTTTGCAGAGGCAGCCGTCTCTAGCGAGCGTTACGATCCAGGTCGAAAGCAAAAGGTATCTTTGTGCTCTCAGCTCGGTCGAGGAAGTTCCTGATGGAGCATCTCGGTGTTGGACCCGATCTGTCCATTTAGTGCACTGAGCTCAATGCCTGCAAGCTACGAGCTACGAGCTTGATGCCATTCCTCGGCTGCAAGGTCTGTCGAACTCATCTTCTTGCGTATGGCACCGAGCATCTGAATAGCGCTACAGTCACATTCCAGTGATGAACAGAGCTTCATTTGATGATATTCCAGTCGCTGTAGCGCGTGATATGATGGTCGACGTCACGGTGGTCGCAAGATGATGTCGAGGAAGAGGTGGAGAGTGATGAACGAATCCCCTGTTTGACTCTGTGCCAATAAGAACTCACACATCACCAGTTCCATCGAGAAGCGTTGCAAAGGCAATAGCTTGATGATGGTGTGATGGTAGGAAGACTGGTGATGAGGATCGCGGTGGAAAGCTTCAACAGACGGCAAGCCCAAGCTTTTGCCCACACCCAGTCTCACGACCACCAACATCGACCTCCACACTCCAGCGACCGAGTATGTCCAACGACGGGACGGATTTCCAATCCACAGACACCTATCGCTTCTCCCCCTCTCCTAGACGCAAGGGATGCTCGCTCCTTGCAGCATCGGGCGGCGCAGGCGCCGAGGCACAGCACAAAGGTAGTGACGCGCTGCACTGGAGTGATCTGCAGTTCTCTTCAGCTCGACGCGCCCTTGACGCCCTGATCTGGCCTCATTTCGGCCCTCGACCATCTCGTGATCGCCTCAAGATGCAAGCGAATCCGCATGGATTAGATCAATCACGACCTTTCCATCGACTTCAAGCTGCCACGTCGACTCGATCTTGCGGTTGACCCGGATAGATATTGATGGACCTTGCAGGGAGATATCTACAATTGGGCGGACACGAGAAAGATCACAAGTGCAACGATGCAGGCGAAGAGACCCAAGCGCTCCTTACACCAATCCCTCAGCTCGATGTCATCCGCATACAGATGGCAAGATATCGGAAGCTGGATAACAATCGACATCGGTCAGCGGCAAGGTACTTCGCGGACTGCATTGCCTGGACCTTGCCTCAAGATGGGTACACTTACTGATCAAACAGTCGAGGAGTTGACAACAATCACCAAAACTCACACAGAAGACAGTTTCTGCATTCTCCAACACCCCCTTACTCACGTCAACGCACCTCTACCCGCATCAACGTCAGAGGCCAGCAAGACTCGGACCCGAGGCTTCCATCTAGGTTTCATATTGAACCTGCCCCTAGGCCGAACCAGAATCAGTCCCCCTGGTGAACCTTGAGAGAGAATGGCAACACCATGGACAGCTATGTAAAGCAGTCGCCATGAGGATGGGACGACATGACAGTAGGAGCAGGAGCTACTTGGTACGTACTTGCTCGAGCGCTGAATCATCTCAATATCACATCAAGAGGGGCGAACCGCAGTATCAAAGAGGAAGGCATCGGTTCAAGGTGTAGACACTTCAATAATTTGTGCAAGGGACAAGACAATGGACGGAGCAGGTCGTCGGTTGCAAGGGTGTGATACGGCAGTCCTACATCGTGTCAGGCACCACGGTCATATGACTGTACGAAAGCATAGGTGTTACATGGCTACCGGAGCCGGACACAGGTTATGCCGTCTACTTCAAAAGCACTTGCGATGAGCAATCACGCTGTGTGGGGTATTGAAGGTGGAAGAGGCGGGAAATGGGCGATGGTGTGGTCCGTTGCGGGAAGGCCTTTGACAGACCAAGGGCACATGGGGATGAGGTCGAGTACTGCGGTCTCGGCTCTCAGCCTGGAGCCATAGTATCTACTGGTCATCGATGGAAGAAGATTGATGGACAAAGAGGACAGGTTGGTGGGACATGGAGGCGAACAAAGACGAGGACAATTCATAACTTGCTTGTGCGACCAGAGCAGCATCTACATCTGGTGTACTAGTGATCGGTAACTATATTACATATTGGTACAAGTCATGCCTGCATAACCCGAAGATCACTGTAGCCGCACAAGACCCCTGACCCGATTGAAGACCTTGCCAAACCATGATCTGCTGGGCGTTGCCTCGAGCTCCTTCTCAAGCTTGTTGTAATAGTCTGGATCGGACTTTGGCCTCATCATCTCGGACGAGAAGGGCGACTGTATCATGTTAGCAAATATGCAGTGGCAAAGTTGACAGAACGACAAACAGCTTTTGTGTAGCGATTCTCCAGTAGGGAATACAGAGCATTCACTTCCTTCAGCCCGGCGGATCTCGATTGTTGATCGGGTCCAAGCACCTTCTCGAGGAAACCTTGGATCTCTGGGTCGGGTTTGGGGGCATTGTCGATACGGCTTCTGAGTACTTTCTGGAACTGTGTCTCCGGCCTTAGTACGTCTGTTGGCCACAGCGATGCCAGGCGACCGTAATGTTTTGCCACAATCTACACGGATTAATTTGACTTCTCCTGAATTACAGCAAGCACATACTGCTCGACTCATTGCGTGAAACTAGATGTTGATCGAAGCATGTATCAATGCTTGAAGATGACTTTTTGATGGTTTCGGAATCTCGACATCATCGGCAGTGCCACAAAAGCAGATCTCGACCATTCCGGATTTGGCGTTAGTGAAATTTGATCTGGTGTGGCGGTGCAGCATCAGGCGGAGATCGGGAAGAGACCCCCGTTTTGTCAGCGCCTCGACCGTTTCGATCTCCGTTGGTTACCTCAGTCAGTCCACCTGCATCACCGCTCCGCCAGGCATCTCTCGGTCCATCTCATACGTCGTTGGCCTGTTCTTCACTCGCTGGACAGACTTCTTCACTCTGATAGCGAGGTTGCCACGAGCGTAGCCATGAGCTCACAGCGCTACGAGCGGGTACGTTGCATTACGCCTCCTTGCGGCGAGATTACCACTCACGACGTCTTACTGACTCTCGCAAAGGTAGCAGAAAACGACGAAGATGACCTCGCGATATCGAGTAACGAGCTACACCACCAAGACCCAGTGCCCAACTCACCACCTCCCTCTTTCCGCTCTCGCGCCTCTTCCCGCCGACCCTCAGCCCAACACAACGCTCCCAACTCGGAAGTGGAACGATCACTCGACGATGCCTTTGGCGGATCACACGATTCAGATGATGAAGATGAGGAATCACGACGGCTAGTCTCGAGATCGAATTCAGAAGCACATCCTGTCCGAGGCAATATACCGCGGCGGAATACGGAATTCCCAACTGTTCCTTCAGCCGCGCAGTCAAGTCGGGTGTACGGCGGAGGATCAAGCACAAGAGACGGCGTATTTGCAAATATCAGCGCAAAACCGCAAGCCGGTGAAGACTTGGAAGAGAAGCCACCGGTATGTCCGTCTGCCTGATCTCAAGCAAGATATACTAACGCTCCCAGACATACGAACAAGCCGCAGCCGATGCCACTCCACCCTACTGGGAAACCACCGTCCTCACTCCCGGCGGCTACTCCAGCGACGACGTCTTCGTCGACGGCCTCATGGTCGGCTCCATGTTCAGCTTCGTCTGGAACGCCCTCATCTCCATGTCTTTCCAACTCATCGGCTTCCTCCTCACGTACCTACTCCACACCACACACGCAGCCAAACACGGCTCCCGCGCCGGCCTCGGCATCACCCTCATCCAGTACGGCTTCACTTTCCGCAACGTCCCCGTCGACGGCGGGCCAAACTTTGGTGGCAGCGACCCGGATCCAAATAATGTCGGAGGTGCAGTACCACCGGATCCGAACTCGCATGATTTCGACCCGAGCAAAGTGTCTGGCGACCCGAATGGACCAGGAGGAGGCATGACCATGGGAGGGAGTGGGAGTGATTGGATATCCTACGTGTTGATGATTGCTGGTTGGTTCTTGTTGATCAAGGCCAGCAGCGACTTTGTCCGGGCAAGGAGGCAGGAGCAGTTGATTCGGAACAGCGAGAATAGAGGTCTGCCTGTGCCAATCGTGGCAGAGGGAGAAGGCGAGAGGGCAGTATAGACATTTGCAGGGATGGCGTACCGGGAGGGCATGAGCGATGTTATGAAATGCGAATTACTCGATCTCGAATCGTCTATATCCCTGCGCTGTGCCTGAAATTGCACAAGTCATTAATCATCACCAGCTCCCCCATCCAGCCCTCCTGCATCGTATAATCACCTCCCCTCATCCTTCCTCCCTCCACTTGCCCCGCCGTCTTCCCCACCTCCGCCCTCCCTCCCGGCCCCCATCCTCATCACCTCCCCATCAGCATACTGCACCGCCCGATCCCAATCCTCCAGTCTATCAAAACTACTCTCCAACCAAGCCTTGATCTCATGCAACAACACCCTCGCCCCATCCCTCCCCAACACCTCCGCGACCAGATTCTCCATCGCCCCGTCCGCCCCCTTGACTTCTAGCTTGCGGAGCATGCCGACGATGTACTCCAGTACAAACTCCAGGCGGGATGTAGTTTGAAGGAACGTAAAGACTTGGAGTTCTCGACGGAGGAAGAGGCGGGCTTTGCGCTGGAGGGTCGAGGAGGAGCGGAAGAGTGCAGGGGTGAGTGCCTGGACGGGTCGGGACGGGGCGCGGTGCAGGGAGAAGAGGTGGCGGGCGTGGATGAGTTTCCGGCGGTCGAGGGAGAGGGAGGAGGTGGAGGGGATGGCGAAGGAGTGCTGTCGGCGGGGGAAGGGGTGGCGGGGGCGGGCGCGTCCGCGAGTGTTCGTGCGGGTGGAACTGGAGGGCTGGGGGGTGACGGGCTTGGGGACATGGTAGGTCTTGAAGTCGTTGGGGGAGCACCAGTCGTACTCGACTCGTTGAATGGGAGCGTTGCATAGTGGGCAGTTGGGTCGCTGTTGGAGCCAGGAGGCTAGGCAGAGGAAGTCGAAGACCAGGTGGTTGCATGGGTATGTCACTGCTCGTTCGCTGATGGCGGACAAGCAGATGACACATGTGTCGGCACCATCGCTGTTATCTCGTGAAGGCTCCTTGCCCTTCATGGTGGGAGTCGTGGTGTAATGCTCTCGATGATCGTGGTCATGTGAGCCATGACCGGGTGGCAAGGGCATATGCGGTCCGCCTTATCTCGATAGTGCACCGTCCGGCCGCCCCCGGAGTACTATGATATTGATTCCAGTTGTCTATGAGCCAGATCTTCGACCATGGTAACAAAGCGTAACATTGTCGTTGAGAGAGGAAGTTGATTCAGAAAGCGTGAGAAGAGGCCGATCTGAAAGAGGGCGGCGCGACGGCCCGAAAAATGCCATCTGGGTCGCGTCACCACTTCTGCTTCTTTCTGCAACTGCTCTTCACAAAAACATAATCACTCAAACTTCAGCCTAGATCCATCTTTGGAAATTGCTGGAAGAGATCCGAGCTGTAGCAGACTATCTCTTCCCCTTACACGAGGTCTGATTCCTTCAACACGACGGCAAGCACTTCTGCTCGGCACCTGCGGCGATATCTGCTCGCTTCGGGACTGTTCTCGACTGCTGCGCGAGTCACCAGGCACTTCACGGTACCGAGTCCTGCCAGGCAAGTATCTCGACCATGCTACAATAACCATCCTCATCCCTTCTCAACCATGCCGCCACAGAGCGGCAATTTCACAACCACTGCCTTGGGCAGATGGTCCTCGATACAGAAGCAGCTACCACCAGTCGAGAATATATCAGAAGTCAATGTATTTGACTTTGACAACACACGTAGGTGCTGGAACGTTCTACTTGTCTTCTAATTCTGACCTTCATAGTCTTCCGCACACCTTTACCAAACCCGCAAGTGTGGGATGGTAGAAGTATAGGAACCCTCTCAAGCGACGATGCTTTCATGAATGGCGGATGGTGGCACGATGACAGAATTCTATCTTCTACGGGAGGAGGTATCGAGGTCCAAGAACCCAAAGCCTGGGATGGATTTTGGGACGAGAGCATCGTCGAGGAGGTCAAGCAGTCTATGGCGTCTCCCACAGCTGTGACCGTGCTCATGACGGGAAGGGGCCAGGCAAAGTTCTCGGAGCTATTGGCACGCATGGTGAAGTCGAAGGGTCTCGAATTCGACATGATGGTACTCAAGCCAAGCGTCGGACCGGACGGCGTTCAGTATTACTCGACGCTGGACTTCAAGAAGGAGTTCTTCCGTGTCGCCATGTTGACTTACAAACACGCCACGGAATTAACGATCTTTGAGGACCGACCAAAACAAGCGAAAGGCTTCGAGGACTATCTCGCAGTCTTGAATCAAGAATGGGCCGCAAATCCAGCCGCGGGCAGAAACCCAGTGCGTACCGAGATCGTACTTGTCGATCCCAGATTGACATATCTGGATCCTATGGCCGAGTTTAACGTCATTGCCGATATTATCGACGCTAGCAATCTGGCCGTCAAGATGGGTCGTGCAAAGTCATCAGCAAAGTCCTGGAATTTGATAAAGTCCCGGATCTATACCGGGTACATCGTCCCGCCTGCTGACACTGTGCGACTGTTGAAGCTGGTTCCTGAACCCAGTGCAGATGAGAAAAATGATTTCCGCACGTTGGCAGACAACATCATGATATCCTTCCGCCCGCCTCGCGACGACATCATCCGTCGAGCTGGAGGATGGAACAGCCACCGCAAGTGGCGGGTCAACGGCATCGGGAGCCACCAGGGCAGCATCTGGGCTGCTCGCTTGTCACCAGTCGACCCCAATCTCACCACTTATACCGAGAGCTTCACTCCGCTGATTGTCTTGCTCATGAAGAAGTCCGTCAAAGCCAGCGAAGCCAATCGCATCAACAATTGGGTCAACATTCCTCCGAACGACGAGCGAGCGATCGTCTTCGATTCCACCGTTCAAGACAAGGTCGTCATCAAAGTCGTCGAAGCGCCGGAGAAAGGCTTCTACGACGCCGATGGGAAGGTGATTTTAGACAGCAATTCATTCGACCGCAACAGCCAGACAAAGCCAAGAAGCGGTTCCAAGCAAGACCGCATACCACCACGCCATCAACCAATACCCGTAGACCAATCATCCGCAGACTCGTCCGATGGTGGTGCAGATGCCTTTCCGCCTCTATCCAGAGCCGTGCAACAAGCCAACCCAGGCGGCAGACGTCGCGGCGGACACCGTCACCAGCAACAGCAAGGTGGCCAGCACCAGAACCGCGGCCAGAACAGAAACTTCTCCGGAGGCGGACAGCACGGGCAAGGACACGGTCACGGCGGACAACAGCATGGCCAAGGTAATCGCCCCAGGAATAACAGAGGGGGTCGAGGTGGTGGACGCGGAGGGCAAGGACGTCAAGGACAATACAGGAGTCTAGACGATGCGGGTGGTGGCAACACAGGAGGCGCGGCGGGGATGATGTACTAGTGGAACTCTCCTCGGGCATGGTTTAGAAGATGATTTGTATTTGTAGCTAGCATAATTCTAGCTCAGCGATGGCGTTCAGGCCGCTCAGCGCTGGAAAAAGGAAAGCGCAGTAGACAACAGCAGAGGGCCTCCCATCCCCTTATCGAGTGTCTCGGTGACACGGCAACATTTGCAGCTTCATGATCTCTTCACCCACGCGTCACTCCCTCTTCGGCGCAATCCTCAAAGTCATCACCGGGGTGATTTCGACGGTACCATCGTAAGAGTCATACCCGACCAGACTAATTCAATGACTTCAAGAAAAACCTTCGCCTTCGGCCCTCGTCGTATCCATATCTGTAGCCGTTGCTGCCAGTGCCTCGTGTCAGGTAATCCAACATTCCCTCGCTGAGCTGTTCGCTGTGCACTTGCAGACAGACATCGGCCCAGGTGAGGGAGAATGTTCCGTCATCCTCTGTGACCCTGGGGGTTCCGAGCAACCCGGTCGTTCGACCGCTCGAGTGATCCTTGCGTAGAGCGAGGAAGGTTTTGCCCAACCCAGTGAGTGCCCGAACTAGCCAGAATGTTGCGTCGGGTGTTTCTACTCGATCGACGGTCTGGCCACTGGGGAGTTTCGTGCCCACTATGCTGTCGAGATCGTCGACGAAGGTTGTAAGAGTAGTTGAGGGTAGGCTGCAGAGTCCGTATCCTGCCTCGTGGCGAGCATTCGGTGAGCCTTTGGCCTCATCCGACGCATCGCCGAGTGCAGGAATGCAGGCAGTGTAGCGTTGATCCACGATATCTGTGAGTATGGAGTAACCGCCGAAGATATGTGTGCGCCATCGAGGTTTGAAAGGACTTGTGGTAGTTGGGTTGAAGTCGAGATCGGGGAGATTTGTTGGCTGGTACCTGGTGAGGATGAGTGCTATGACGCTTACGGCGATGCAGCTGGCGACACTGTATTCGTTGTGGCTCAATTTCTGGAGGACGAACAAAGCGAGATTGACAGTAGAGTCGGAGATTGGTGTTTGCCCGGCGAACGCACACTCTAGACTGTTTTGCAGCGCAATGATCATCTTCAAAGCTTCACAGCCTTCGACGCCGCTGTCGAACTTGGAGGGCTCTTTGGCAAGCTGGATCAGCATCGAATTGTCGACAACCACTTGCCATCCATACTCTGCGGTTTTTCCTACTGTATGAGAGTAGATGTATTCATCTGCAAGTAATGGAGAGCTTGGCAGACGGTCAAGAGGCACCTCGCGAAGTTGGACTTGATCGTACGAAGGGGGTTGCCAGTGGTGGTCATTGTCCAGATTATACCTGCTGGAATACTGTAGAAGCACCAGATCGTCGATCCCGAGGTTCTCAGCCACCAAATTGGCGCAGTCTTTGTCGGTGAGCTTGCGCACCAGCACCACGAGCTGATTATACTTGACCAGAAATCCACGAGCTTGCTCCTGAGCACGCTTATGTCGAACTTGAAGTGCGGCATCCGCGGCAGCAAGCTCATGTAGGCGCCGCTTCTCCTCCTCGTTGGACTCTGTCAAGATCTCGATTTCGGTCTGTGATCTAGCTGCCCTGACGGTGAGATCCTCGACCTTCGCCCCAAGCAGGGCGTTCTCCTGCTCAAGGCTGGCCAGTTTTTCCATCGCTTTGTGCTTGTCGAGTGCTGCATCTCCCTTGAGCCGATCACACTCTCGTCGCAGCTTCATGATTTGAGCATTGGCGTCATCTGACTCGCGTACAGTACTGTTCCGAAATTGGAGACTGTCGTTCTGAAGCTGGACATTCTCCCTCTTCAATCTTTCCACTTGAATGGTAACATTGCGCATGTCGCGCGCAGCATCATTTTCACGACGTACGATCTCCCTTCGCAGTCTCGCCACTTCGCCTCTGCCGAAATTTGCGGTGTTCAGATTTCTGTGGGCTTGTTCAAGATCCATAGTCACCATGACCCTTAACATTTCTTCATGATGAGCCCGCGTTTCCTGATTCACAAGTCGCTGCTGCAAATCTGCCAGCTGAATAGCCTGCTCACTCTCCCGATGCTTGGCTCTTGCCAACTCGATTCGAAGGTTGGCGTCCTTCTTCTCCAGACTCAGGCGGTCCGCAGTGAGGACTTGTAGCTCAGCTATCGCTCCTTCCAAAGTTGTTGGTCGTAGAGCCGGTGACTTCATTTCCGGAGTCGATAGATCGGTCTGTGTCGCTGCATCGTTGACACCATGAGCGATGCTGTCGTCTCCAGCCGATGTTGCCCTATCCGTATCGTCCTCCATGGTTGGCCGATTATGTCTCCACTCTGGTGTCGATGCGGTGTAGGCGAGGCAGAAGAAGCAGCGCAGGCAAAAAGAATTTTCCGCGACCGCATCATAAATGTCGCGTGAGTAGTAGAAGTGGGGGTGCCCCTTACCTAGTCTCATATTGTGTCCGACGTGGTGTCCTCGAGTGTGATGCCGTCCGTTTGAGCCTCTCCACGTCAGTATCGCTGGATCAACCACGCCCTCCTCTTGGCCTCATCCATCTGATTCAGCTTCTCCTGCTCCGCCCTCTTCATGATGATATAATCACGAACTACATCAACCCCAATCACTTCCTTGACTGTCGCACTTCCATCAAGCGCCACCAGCGCCTCTTCGATCGAGAGTGGCAACTTCTCCGTGATACCGTACTCTTCCCCTTGCGCATCGGACATCTTGCTTGGGTTCACTGTCATTGTCAGCGGCCAATCACGCTTCCACCCCGGTTCACTCACGGTCACAGTCTTTCCCAGGAAGCTCGAGCTTCTCATCAATCCCTTTCAGCCCAGCACCGATGATCGCGGCAAGCGCAAAATAAGCATTCCCCATGCCATCCAAGCATCTCACTTCCCACCTTTCGGAAGAAGAGGAGGACGATAGCACACGGCGAAGAGGGACCTCTCTGTTCTCAGTACCCCAAGCGACCCAGCTACCGCCCGTCCAATGGTCGTCCACGACTCGCTTGTAGCTTTCCTGAGCAGGCAAGGTGAAGGCACTGATAGCTCTGAGCTCTTTCAGGACACCTGCCCAAAAGCTGTTCTCGGGCTGCTTTGGTCCTGAAGGCACGTTCGACGCCTTATCATGATCTTCGGTCTGGGTTCCACTATCTGTTGTGGCCGGGTTCAGGGAGATGTGCGCATGTAGACCACTGCCAACGCCCTCGATAGGCATGGGATGGAATGTGGCTCTCAAACCGTATCGATGAGCTTTGAGCTGGATTGCCTGGCGGATGAGGTATAGCTGATCAACTGCCTGCAGAAGTGGAAGTGGTGATAGGGCAAACTCATACTGTCCTTGGCCCGACTCTGAATGGAAATGGTCGATACGGTATCCCAACGAAGACAACTCATTCACGATTTTGGTGATGATTGGCCATGTTGAGTGTGCCTGTGACGGCGAGAGCGTGCCCCAAGCATGAGCTGCATTTGTCTCGATTGGTGGGAAGCTCGCTTCTACCCCATTATCCTCACCACTTCCGAGGCGCAAGAAGGTCACTTCTAGCTCGAAGCCGACCAGTATGGATAGATCGTGAGATGTTGTAATCCGCTCACTGAGCCCTGCCAGAATGGACCGAGGGCACTGCGGAAGAGGCGATCCGCCCAATGCTCGAAACGATGCCAGAACTGTTGCTGCACCCTCAAGATCTTTCCAGTGAATGGGACGAAGGGTAGAAAGGTCCGGCTCAACATAGATTTGCCCGGTAGCGTTTACAGCTGGCGTGATCGTGTCGTCTTGGAGAGTATGCAAATTGCCCCAGGTGATACCAAGTCTCTGTCCTTCGTGAACTAAACGCCGGAAAGAGACGATAGGCATGGACCGACTTCGCATTGTGCCCATATAATCAATCCACTGGATCAAGAAGTAATTGGTGGACTGTCCATAGCCAGTCTTCAAGAACGAGTTCAGTACTCTTGGATTGTACACCGATCGAGTTGTGGGAACGATCTGCTTGGACGCTGAGGATGGCGAAGACATTGCAGGCATGATTGCTAGAGGCTAAGCATCGTCGTCAGCAGCGTAACCTTGAAAACAAGTCAGATCAAGGTTAGGGTAGAGGGTAATACTTTCTGCTTGCCTTCATCCTGCTCCTCTTCAAGGACAATGTTGAGGTTGTAGATGCGGTTGGAGTTGCCGAACAGTATGTCCTTCACTGCTGTGATAGCATCATCTAGATCAATGACATCCTCAACAAGGAGATCCTTGAACACCCTGAACAAGACATGTCTGAATTGTTTGTTCGCCAGCCAGTATGTTTCGGGAAAGTGATGTCCATCGGTACTCCACAAGAGCTTTGAGAATGGAGTGAGCTCCATAGACTGTTTGATGGCAGACACCTGACCTTCAACGCTGACCATTGGGAAGATCTCGCCAACGTCCAGGTAGGCATTCTTGTACACGGTAGCGAGAAAGCCTGCTTCTCGGGTGAATGGATATGACGAATGAAGCAGGATGAAGATGACAGATGGGAACCGGGCAATGAGTGGTTGCAGATGTGCTGGGTTTGACCTCATCAGAGACATGTCATTGTCTCCCAGTCCGGTATGAAACTGAAAGGGCTTTGAGATGCCAGTCTGCTTGTAGTTGGCAGTGATCAACTTGCAGGTTGATACCACCAGACAGTCGTTCAGTCCTTTGTAGTGGATGCGATAGTTGCCTCTTCCGCAAGCTCTCATGTATCTCCGAAACGCTTCCTGGCCAGCAGTGGCGATCGTGATCTCATCGGCGACCATGACGTCGAGTCCTGTCCTGTAGCAAATGACGCTCTTGAAGCCAGCCACATCATTCTCCTTGAGCTCATCTGCGACAGCATTCTCAAAGGCTTGTAGAAATACAGGCCAGACTGCTGCAAGCTCCAGCTGATTCATCTCGGACAGTGGCATGGTGCCTTCTTCGTACATGACCTTCATGATATCGGCCGCCAGAGTCTCAATCCTGACGATGCGCTTGTTCTTACCAGTAGTGAACTGATCATGCCAGCGATATGAGTGGATATTGCTACTATCGAGGCCATCGTCAATCAAGATTGTATGAATACCAGCCAGGCACTTCCTGACCAACACATCTGAATTCGTGGAGAGCAATTCTGCTCGCCTCTTGAGCAAGTCGTCCCAGGTGGCGCTCCTATCACATCCATAGAGCTCGCGCAGTTGCTTCACAGCCCGGAGATGAGCCAATGATCTCGGTGTATCCTTGAGAGCTTCATCGCGAGCTTCCGTGACGGCACTGAGTAGGTCGTAGCTATCTTGCTTGTCTGACCGTAGCAGGTTGTGAGCATGGTTGTCAATGATTGGGTAGTCCTCGATCACGGCTCGTAGCTCCTGCAGAGCTGATTCGGACACTGTCGCCATTTCTTCATAATATTTTGTGAGCTTTGGAATTGCCTAAATAACTCAGCGAGACGAGATCGAGCTAGGTATGGTCTCGAAAGTGGAATTGCTCGTTGCCAACTTTTGTAGTCAAGGCTCACCGCTTGCGTCAGTGATGCGTTGGCTTGCGGTGGTTGGAAGTCTCACCTATCAATCTCATACACGCTTTCGATTTCGAGTCAACCGTGCTAATAGTGTGTCAATGTACGCTTTGCTATTACGTTGAATCTTTGACCAGAAGGTGCGTCTCTCGGCGTAGGCTATGTAGCATGCAACGAAGACATCTTTCAATGCTAGGATGATTCGACGTGACCATATAGAGCGGTCCTAGAGTGTAGATACAAGTACATAGCTAGTATACATGGGAATTTCATCATCGATGCAGTACAATTCCAGCAACATGCCCCCAACGGCAGACTTCCACGCCACCCACATCTAAGCATTTACTACAAAGACATGGTGTCCTTCTGAGACCGCTGCTACATGATCGATGACTGGCTCTCCAGTTCGGAGGCTCTAAGGAGTAGAGACTGCCGTAACAACTCTCGCCAGGTCTGGTTTCCACCAGCAGCCTTCCATTTGCGCTTGGCAGATGTCGGAAGCAGATGCCCTGTATAGCCGTATTGACAGTCCAGCCTGTATCCCCATGCGATTGGATTTCGAGGTCCTGACTCTTACGTGACGCCTTTGATGGCGCTCGAAAGTGTGGTCCAGCATCCGACTACCGACTAGGCGCGATGCCACCAAACCCAGCATTCTTCCCGGCAGGCAGTTCTCCCACGTCCGCCCCCTCAGCCGCCAGTCTCTTAATGGTCTGATCTCTTTGGTACTCCATTATCCTTCGCTTCTTGAAGTATGTGACCCAACTCGATGCGCAGTCCTTCTCAAAGTTCCGGAGCTGTGGGCTACAAGCTTTCTCGGCCTTGTCGGCATTCTTGATGCTGTCGACGATGCCGTTCTTCTCCAAACACTCGAAGAAAGAGTCACGGGCCTCCCAACATAATGCGCGGGCGTTTCGGTCTGGTGCTTTGTAGCCGTCCAAGGAGGAGGGGCGAGTATCCTCTGCTGAGGAGGACCAAGGTAACCAGCCCATGTTGTGCGGGTCTCAAATGTCGGGAAGGTGGGCTGGTGATTCTTTCGACCAGTCAGATCTTTACTCAGGGGTGAAGTGTCCGTATGGCGATGTCGTAGAATTGTTGTCGAGGTCAAAAAGTTGTTCATCAACGTCATGAAGCAGAGCTCCGCGGGCAAATTAAGGTTTGGACAAAGCAGAGCCGCATCGGCAGCGCCTGCCCTCCGCAAGCGGCCTCAAAAGCCAAACTTGCTCGTGCCTGTTGACACTCTTTCTCCAGGCTGCAAGCATTGCATTTTGATCAACAATGTATCCTGCGACATCTTCAGCAAATGCTCCTTGAGCATCACCATCGCAAACTTGTGTCTGAGCATTTGGCACGGCAATGCCTCGACGCCGGCGTCCGACTCGACCAGGAGCTCTCGCGGATCTAGCTCCGAAGAGGATCTTGACACAGATCGTGGTCCTGCAAGCATTGTACTATCTCTGCGCTGCGGCACTCATCATCTTCACTACTCTGGTTGCTGGTAAGCCTGTCAGTCTCGACCTTCTATTCGATTGGGAGACTGTTCGCGGCGATGTCACCACCGGATGGACACTGGCATTGTGCTGGATGTTTGATGCTCTGATATGGTACGTTTCATTCCGCTGCCTGTATTCGACTTCGAGTACTACGACCTTTGTGTGTACTGACCACTTTGCAGTGTGATCTTTCTGCTGCTCCTCATCGCACGATCAAAGCTGGTGCCTGACTTTGCTCTCACGATCCACTTCCTCCATCTAATCGTGGTATCCTTCTACACCAAGCGCATCCCTACGCAACTCTTCTGGTGGGGCTTACAGGGCGCCAGTGCTGCGCTGATGACTTTCCTCGGAATGTGGGCCTGTCAATGGCGAGAGCTCAAGCCAATAGCATTTGGAGGACGACCCAAGGCAAACGGAGCAGCAGTAGCAGGAGCGAGCAGTGGTGAACAAAGTCAGGGGCTTTTGCCGGGCACAGCTGGGCAATCAGCAGAGAGTGCTGGTGCCTACGAGATGATGGGAATCCGACCAAAGGACGAAGCTGTATGAGCTCAATGGACATTTGAAGAGAAGGAAATATTCATTACGGGCATGCCTCAATGGCAATATCAACAGCCTCTATATCACGGGTCCTACGCCAAATTTGGCCTCAAGCGTTGCAAGTCCGCCACCGTCTTCGCCTAGAAGCACTGGAAGCTCGCGATCATCTCACCAGGCGCCAGAGTCCTCCTCTCCTGGCCAGAGTATAGGTCCACCACACCGTCTGTGTCTGTCACGATCACGCTGGCAGCCCGGCTGACCTTTACATCGCTGACGCCTTCCTCGACCGTGACCTCGGGAGAGATGACACAGACATGTTTCTGCATGACGCTGTTGAGAGGGATGCTGACGATCTCGACCTTTTGAGGGTTGCATGGAAGCACAGGATTGTCATCTGGTCAAATCAGCTATCAGTCCAAACATCTAGACTCGACCGATACTCACAAACAAACACTTTTTCTCCCACAGGAAGGAAAGCCATGACCTCGACGACCTCAACATAATCCTCATGTACCATCTCCGAAGTCATGCGCAAGCCGATACGGTCCTGGTCTGGTGCAGGCGAGATGGATGGGCCGGTGTACTGTGTCTGAAGAGTGGCGACTTGCTGGAGAGGCTGGGCGGAGACGGATACGGGGACGCTGCGGACTGGGACGGCCAGAACGGCGACAGGAAGGAGGAGAGTGGCGAGGAGCATGTCTGCTGATGTTCCTGGTGGATGTGCTGTCCGGACGAGTTGAGTGTGGAGAGGTTGTACAAGCAAGATGCCCGGAGTGTAGTCTCACTTATTCCAGTTGAAAGGATCGATGCTAGGTCAGATGGCAGGATGAGAGGGTGGATGGATATCACCCAACAGCTGACCGCGACCCATTCTAATACCACCTGCGAACGTCCATGTATCGAAGTAGCCTTGGACCAGCATACCGGCCTTCCGACGTGGTCACTCAGCCGCTGCAGCAAAGGCTGGGCACAGAGCGGTTGGAGTTCGAGGGCAGCGGTGTTTCAGGACGAGATGCCTCAATGATGACGGGAAGAGCGCGGCTACCTACCTGGTACCTAGCATCAAGCGCCTGGTTGCTGCCAGCGGGACGATTTGCTGGAGGCATGTGTGCAGCGCGAACGTCTA
This sequence comes from Elsinoe ampelina, assembly GCA_005959805.1. Taxonomy (NCBI): domain Eukaryota; kingdom Fungi; phylum Ascomycota; class Dothideomycetes; order Myriangiales; family Elsinoaceae; genus Elsinoe; species Elsinoe ampelina. The sequence goes on from SMYM01000002.1 coordinate 2,889,122, forward strand.
TAGATCTTCTTCTGCAACCGCCGCGTAACAAAACACCTGTAGCTCCAAGCAGCCAATTCCCTTCCCAATGTCCGCTGATACCATCATCTCAAGTATAGTATAATCACTCACGCGACAGACCAAAATTCGTGAATTGTCTCGCTTGCCCTGACTCGTCTTCCCTGAACATGCTCGAGCAGTGGTTCCAAGCCGAGACACCAACAGCGATCGACCAGGCTAGCTCGGGGCACCTGAGGTTCAGCTCCAGCCTTGTGCGAGGTACGCGCCCACGTCCGGTTGACACCTTGCCCGCCATGAATGCAGCAGGACGGACCCACCGGTACTCGCTGGTGCAATGGCGCTGGTGCACAGTGGCCGACTGCTGTTGTCGGGAACTGGTCTTCAGTCTCAACGCCATGTACACCCAACCAAGGAAGGACATGTCTGGAGATTCTTTGGAGAAGAGATAGATCGCTTCATCATCATGCAGTATATTCAAAGGGGTATATGCACCGTCACATATCTACTTCATGCCTGTCCCGACCATGTATCCATGCATGCATACATCCAAATGCACCATCATCTTGAGCCTGTCAAATTATGTCCACATGAAAGACTCGACCAAATCATGCTTCCGTGCACATGCTTCGCTGCTCGTCTCTCGAGGAAGTCCTGTCCTCACTTTGCTCCATCTCTCCGTTCCATGCTTGCTGTCTTTACACGGTACTAAAGACCGGTGCTTTTACGAGCACATTCTTACTGCGTACGTTCGCGGAGAGGCCGACGCTCATTCTGACTCTAGGGATCGAGTCCTCTTTTCCGGCGCTGTCGGGTCTGCCTAGGCTACCACTGCTGCTGCCAGCATTGGGGTTCTTGCCGCTCGCTGCATGTGATTTCTTGCCCGTCAAGGCGCTGAGCATGCTGCGCTTCTCGCGGCGTTGTTCTTGACTGCCAGCAACGCTGTCGTGGTAGCCTTGACCCGTCTCGTCGCTGTCGGTTGTGCTCTTCATGCTCATCCTGTCGGCGGCGTCTTCGGCGACGGATGTGCCGAGGGCAGGGATGCCGCTTTCTTGCTTCATCATGTCGTTGAGGGGAGTGCCGGGCATGTAATACTCTATTATTACGTCGCGTGACTCTAGGGGGATGTGTGTGGCCATGCTGACTGCAAGCTCGATGATCATGTTGACGCCGCCTTCGAGATCGGACATGGGTGGATCGGAAAGGTGGACCTGTAATGAGCCAATGAGTTGCTCTTTTAGAACATCCATGAGCTGTGTGCGGTATCCAGTGCTTTGTGCTGACCGAAGGACGTCGCTGAGTCCGTCTAATGTCGCCAGCCGCCAATTTGCAATTTTCGCACACAGGTGTTCCTCCTCTTCCATTGTTTGTGATTGTGGTGCGAACCGCCGGATGTTCTTCTGCACATTTTTCAATTGGGCTGAGATTGATGCGTCGAGGTCTGGATGGAAGTATTTTTCGAATACCTCATCCACGAGCCAACATGAGATGAATGCCCGCCCAGCCGCCGTCATCTCTTGCTTGCCGGTTTGTATGGCATCCTTGTTGACTGACCCTGCCAGCCATAATGGTACAGCCTTCCATGACTTTCGTATGCTAAAAGCCAATTGCGCAATCAATCCATCAAGACGATTCAATCGAGTCGTGTATTCCGAGTCGTCCAACGAAGTCCGTGATTGTGCCAATCGTTGATGTGCGAGTGTGTTTTGTAATTGTTTTACCTGCTCTTCCTTTTCGAAATAATACTTCTTGACCTTTGTATATTTTTCGCCTTGAGTATCATGTCAGCATGTGGCACGGCTGACGACAATCATGAGGTCAGGCTTACGAAGCTCTTTATGGTCTTTGAGCAATTGATTGACCTCATCGGGCGACATATCCTCGCCCGATTGTGATGGTTGAGGTGTAGCACGACCAATGTTTCCTGTTGGGACACGTTCGCTGGAATGTTGTGGGGGTGCGGGCGCCTGAAGAGGTTGTGGTGGAAGTGGGTGTTGGGCGCCGGGGCTGACCGAGGAAACGCCGTTGTGCATGCTCTGCCGATTGCTCCTCACAGGTTTTGGTGCTGGTAGAGGAGCATTACTCGGCGCAGACATTATCGACCCGGTATCGTCGGGAGCGGAGAGGGAAAATGAGCGCGCTTGTTGAAGAGGAGCTGGACGGGAGTGAGATTGATATTGGCTGAGAGATTCCGGGGAGTAGCTCTGCTGTTGGCTCGGCACGTGCACTGATTGGCCGGCAGGGGGATCATGCTGGTACTGCTGCAGATGGACTGGTGGACGAGATATATTCTGGTCATTCGGCGGCGGAGGCGGTGGAGAGATGGTGTTTATCCCAACACCGTTCGCATTTGGGGGCGTGCGACTTTGGGATTGATACTGCGGTTGCTGTGCTTGGGATTGAGGCTGGGGCTGAGTCGGAACTAAATTCTGCGGTGCCGTATCCGAGATATTTTGGGAATGACCTGGGATGTTGACTGACATGTGAGAATGCTGTATACCATGTGGTGGTAAAGTGTGCGCACCTTGCTGACCTCCCTGCCGCTGTTCACGGAAGCCCTGCTCCGTGTTGAGGCGTTGAAGCCTCCTTTGCGACCAGCGATCCAGCGCGACTGATTGACCCGAATCGGACGATGTTTTGGAAGGTTGATAGATGGCGCCCGATACTGACATGGGCGTTTTCAGAGGTTGTCGACTGTCTTCATTCGTGGAGGAAGCGTCAGATTTGGTGAGATTGGATGCGATGGACTTTGGAGGACTGGCGGGGCGGACTTGGTGTAGCGATTGACCTCTATCGATAGCTTGGGATATGAGCTGCCCAGCAGGAGTGTCTGCTATGCTTATGGAAGTGTCGTTCTATTGTTGTTGTCAGATTCCGACTCTTATCTAGTCTTGCTCTTGCTGCTCGTGGAAGCTCACATTGTCTGGGATTTGCTCGATCGCCGAAACGGAATGTGTACCTGGTCGGTGTAGAGCTCGACGGAGCTTGTTCTGAGCTTTGGAGAGTGTCAGTGATTGCGAGGCTGTCGTTCTGTGGGAAAAGCTCACAGGTAGGTGTTATGTCGCTAATCTTGCTTGAGCGCGAACGGAAGATGCTGGCCGACTTGGACGTGTTGGTCGAGTAGACAGTCTGCGAGTCTGATCGCGAGGTCAGTTGGAGACAAAGATGTTGAAATGAGCGGACGGGAAATATGAGCGTTGTGCTATCTCCTTGATTATGCTGGAGGATCTCCTCAAGCCATGCGCATTGCTTTGCATTCGGCTAGGGGAGACCTTGGACATGCTGGATCTTGGGGGGAAACCCACCAAATTGCGTGCCAGAAGCCGCCGACGCTAGAGCCAGAGCCCCAAATCCATGTCCTTGTCCTTGACCTGGTCCGCCTGTGGGGATTTGATCTTGGCTGGAATTGTTCTTCTTGTGAGATCGCTGCCATATAGGCATTACAGCTGTGACGAAAGTATAGTACAGGCAAAAGCGGCGGTCAAGCGGGCAGGTGGTTCAAACAGTTCAACGTCTTCCAAAGGTAAATTAGGACAGTGGAACTAGCTTGACTGACGGGAAGACCAAAGACGATCGACACAGGGCACACTCAATTGTTTGACCTCAGCCAGCTAATCAGGCGGATCGATAGGCAGCTGAATCACCCATGGGATGGGGAATTCTACCGGGATTGGGCGCAGGAATGTACAGGATGGTGTACGCCCAGGTGGATGGCTTCAGTTGATGCAGGGTTCCTTTTAGCAAGTCTCCTGGTCAAGTGGCTGCAGCTCCGCTGGCTCCAACACTACCGGCTCTGCATTCCAACACGCCGCCGCTGCGATGAGATCCAGAAAAGGCCACCAGCTCATCTGAACTGGTCTGATCTTTCAATGTCCCGGCAGACCTTCAATCAGTCTCCAAATTTCTCCCAGGCATCCCGAGGATCGACGACCCAATATCTAGCCAATCTGACCTTCCCCACGACGTCCGATCCGGCGCGCCCAAAAAAGGAAAGAGCATATGCAGCCAAAAGGCCGGCCCCTCGTGGACTGCACGTTCTGTGCCCTATTTTTAGACCTGTCGAATCTCCTCATTTCCACTCAAAATCCACCCCTTGGTGACATGACAAAGTCCGCCCGTCAAAAGATCACAACATCGAGGGATGGGATACTCCGTGGAAGGTCCGTACAGCTCCATCAAAAGCGAACCTCGAGACGAAAGTGTCTTTATTGCAGCAGCGTTTTTGATAGCTTGGTGCCACCGTTACGACTCGAAAATCACTCTGCCAACGCCGCGACCAATTATATTTTCATGACTTTGACAGGCTAAGTCGGAAAGGTGTACAGTACATTGGAATCCTTGATTTCATACTCGAGCAACGAGTACATCGAAATGAGCTGGTTGTTGGCAATATGCTCGCTCCTGGCAACGATACTGTCGTGCACAGCAGAGAGCACATCCATGACATCAAATCCACCCGACACGAGTCCATCCCCGACAGCAACACTTTCCGCATTCACAATCTCCAATCTGACCTCTTTCAGACCAAGAGCCAGACTGACCACAAAGTTGAGGAGCAGGATATCATTCACATTCTCTGATCCGACTGTGCCCAACGGTGTAGACGTAGCTACGTGCGAGCTTGCCTGGTCTTCTAGTGCCGATCAGTATGCCTACCATGTTCCTGACTACGTGAGTAAGATAGTGAAAAGGATCATGCGTGGCGCTCACTGCAGCAGACTCGATGTAGTAATCCGTTCTTTGGATTCCGCATCTCGAACAAGACATACAATGGCCCAGGGACATTTCGACTGAATTTGCAGCATGCTTATCAAGTCAACAAGTCGGACTCGGAATGGACAACATTCTTTGCCAACTTGACTCTGGGCCCAAGAAGAATGCGCTGCTCGTCAACCAGCAAAGGGACGACCTGCAGGCAGAAGACAGCTCGCTTGACAGCACCTATCACATCTTCGGCGCCATGATCATCTGACGGTCGGAAAGTTGTCGAATTACATTGGACCGAGCAGATCCTCGTCAAGCATCAGAAAACCCTCATTTGCAGCCCTCCTTGGACTCGACTCGGTCATCCATGTGTCTGACACAATCTACTACTCCTGCAGATTCTGAGGGATGCAGCCCACTCCTTCTCAGGCGCTGTTTGGTCATGACCGTTGCACAGCCAACGCTCACGGTCTCATACTATCGATACACAGATAGATTCAACGGTGGACGAGGCTCATCTATGTCTGACATTAGCAAGATCTGCGTAGGCAGCTAACCGCAGTCCGAGGTCCTCTTAATGGCTATAAGCTTCGTTCGTGGCCGCTTGAGGTCTTACCAGGATACTCGCCCTTCGTGACCATGAAAGTGCCTTCGATCTTGTTCGCGCTAGCAGCAAGCACAGCACTTGCAGCACCAACTGCCCAGCCTGAAGCTGAGGCCGATGTTAGAATCACCGAGCGAGATGGTCCTTCACTGGTGACCTACGCAGTGAGCGGCTTCCGCATCACCGACCTGACTGCGGTCATCAAGCCATGGAGTATCTTCACCACCACGACCGGGAATACCATCAACTTTACAGTACAGCCACTGAGCGCGACATCCCAGGCTCTTGGTGACCCCGTTACGTGTCAAAAGACATGGACAGACTCTGTCCTTCGTGGAACAGGAAGCACAGTTGTACGTATCATGACTTCCATATTTGCCATCTGGACACCAGAAGTGTGTCGGTCCTTCCTTGACTTTGATGGTTGGCTAATACCTTAGTAGGTCAAGTGCTCGAACTCAAACCTGTCATTCTACATATCTCGCAACTACCTCTACAGCTACCAGATCAACGTCAATCTGGCCTACACGCTCGTGCGATCTGCGAATGGAACAGCTGGGACACAGTACAGCTCGACTTTTGCCTTGAATGAGAAGAGTGTACAACTCAAATGTGTAAAGGACAAGAACAATGCGCAAACCTGTGCATGGAGTGGGACAGCCCTCTCAGCCTCCACCCTTTCATCCAAAAGTGTCTCGTAGGGGCGGTTGACGATTGTCACGTGACCTAGAGCGATACGCTGGATCACTGTGATGGGGTTCCGTGGCCCCGTATCGATAGAATGCTCAATCACTTGATACATGCGAAATCAACGCTGTTTGACGACGATCACAGCCTTCCCCGACCGTTCAGATCTCATTGAACCATTTGATGGCATATTTCCTGCATGACCGTTGAAAATGCTCGTACATGATAGATGAAATCTCCAGTATGGCAAACCATTTCGACCACGAGAGAACAACCACTGATCGAGTCGACGAATGGGAATACTCGCAAGTGATGATCCTGTATTCATGGAACTATGCAAATTCTCGGGTCCAGGCACTGATCCATCCCACGCCGTTCGTAGGGCCTGCACAAGGTCATTTGACTATACCATTCGAGCAGTGATAGTCGCCGCATGGCTCGGGATAGTCAGACAAGCCTCTTCTCGAACGATGCCCATTCCAGCCAGAACAGCTTCCAAGATTCTTCTTGACAATCCTCCCCAGGGCCCAACGTTGTCATTACCGACCGTTGGACATGTTGCTAGACGATACCGGCCTGCCGCGGAGCAACGTCGTCTAGCTATGGCAACAATTTCAACTCGTATAGGAACAAAATATAAGATGAGCAGGAAAGCGTAGAAGTCTTTCCTTTGATCATTCAGAATTCATCCTTCTGCTTCATTCCATCACATAATTTTGACCCTACCTGACAAGATGAAGTTCACTCTCCTCCCCATCCTCGCCCTCGCTGGCGCCTCCCTTGCCTCCCCGGCGGGTATGCCTCAAGCCGCTCCTCCTGGAGAGGTTCACCCCATCATCCTCGGCCGTGCCGCAAAGAACGCTACCTCCCCCGGCAAGAACGGCACTTCCCCAGTGACCCCAGCCAACAACGGCACCAGCAAGGCCGGCCCTGTCTTTGGAATCAAGGCACTGTACTACACACTCGAGGCACCCAGCAAGAGCGCGAAGAACTTCCGCAGCAACGTCACCTTTGACCTATCCTTCTTCAACAAGACCAACAACGCCCCACTCTTCGTGCAATGCAGCGACAGCTGGACCGTCAAATCCAAGAGCGCAAAGTACAAGAGCAAGGACTATGTACGTACCCACCATGTCATGCCACAAACCCCCTACTGACCTCTCACAGACCACTTGCGGCAAGAGCGCCCTGGCCTTCAAGGTCGAGAACAAGCCATACAGCGACGCCAAGATCACGCTCCGCTACAGACAATTCAAGAACGTCACGGCCGGCACTTACATAGACTACTTCGGCGACATCGCCTTCAAGGACACCAACAATAAGCAACCCAAGATCTCGTGCGGAGACAAGAAGTTCGGCGTCACCAAGGGAAGGTACTGCAGGCAGAGCACCAACAGCACTGCCGCAGCGTGGACGACAAAGGTGGCGAAGAAGGCGAAAGGACAGGTCAAGGAGGAGGGGAAGAAGAGTGCGTTTGCGAAGTTGATGGCGTTGTTGTAGAGGGGCGTAGGGTCTGAGGGGGAGGTTAGTGTTTGCATAGCTGAGGACTGGTATATAGATCGGGTAGAATGGTTCTTCAGTAGGAACAATTGTAATGTATAAATAATAAGCCACATGGTGGTTCAGATCCCTGTTGTCATCTTTTGAGGGTGGAGGTAGGGGAAAGGGAAAAGGCTTGGGAGTACTCACCAAGCACCTGGGACATTGTCTACGTCCATCGACCACATGGGAAGGGTCATGAGTGACATCTTAGTGGCTGCGCAATGTGAACCATGAAGGTACACTCGAATGCTAGATACCTTTGAAAATCAAGTGACGATGGAGAAAGGGAACAGCAAAATCTGAAGCACTTTTAAGCGCGATCCGGCGGGACGGGCTGTTCGGGCCGAGACGGCGAGACGCCACAGCCGCGCAACAAGAATGTGGCAGGATCTCTCCAGCTTCAACCTCATCTCACGATGCGATGATGCACACACGCCGGGATCATGGTCCTACAATGTCATTCCGCGCTAGTCGGTACACGTGAAAACCAATGTGATTCGTCGGTAATGTGAAGGTCCGCCTAAAGTGGCTACTTCCTTTCCACTTTCTCAATCCGACGCGGCGTCTTGAACATGTGCATGCATACCTGACCGTGTCATTGGCCGGGCGATACGGGAAAGCGCCGCTATGGTCCGATGTATCAAGATGCCTGGATCACATGCGAAAATCTCGTCACCAAGTTTTCCTCCGTGTCTCTCTTCTCCTCCCTTTTACACTTCCCACCTTTGCCTTCATTCGATCTCCTCCACTGACCTCACGTTCGTTTGTCGAGTCTGGATCCAAGACGGAGAAGAGCCATTGGAGCTAGGCATAAGACGTCCTGACCTCGAAGATTTCTGCGATCGGCCCACTAGCACAGCCCTGTCGGAATACAGAGGCTGATTGTTGTCTGACCGTCAAAGCGACAGAACGCACACTGAAACACCTGACCGAGGTCACGAAGGAAGTCAAGACTCTGTAGCCCACCTTAAACCATTTGAAGCAGAACTTCCAGTACCATCAAGCGACCATCGGAGAACAGAAAGCTCGGCCTACCAAGACGATGGAGGACAGCCAAGGGCAGCAAGCATACTATGCACGTCTCGTTACTGAAATCGAAGGAACAAAGACTCAGTTGGCCACACTGACTCGGGACAAGGAGGCCTTGGAGCGTGCTGTTGAAAATCACAAGAACGAGACAGCCGAGATGCGGGAGCGGATCGACAGGCTGGAAGAGGGACTTCGTAACGCCGAAAGCCAGAACAACACACTTTGCGGACGGGTGACCAAGCTTGAAAACGAACTCAACAAGCAGAAGGACCAGGTGGCCGCGCTGGTGAAATGGAAGAATGGTCCTCTGGAAAATAACAGCGACCTGCAGACTCGGCATAATGCGGCTTCTAGTACACTACGGCGAAGAATCTCCAGTAGCAGTTCGGAAAGCTTTGATCGAGAGAATTGGGACGTAGAAAATGCTCGCCGCGAGGCTATTCTCGAAAAGAACACCAGGATTACACAAAGTATCAGGCTGCGCAAAGGAATGGTCTCCTTTGATAGTGAAGATGAGGAAGAAGGTAAAGGGGAAGTGGCAGGAGATTCGATGGATATGTGAGGCGGCGGCAGTATTTGACTGACACTGGCTGGATCCGCAGGGTTCGGCAGGGGCATAGAATGACATAGACACAGCGACCATGCATGAGCCACTCGCCATGGAGCAGACTTCTGGCCGGCGATGGTCAGATTCTGCTTGCATTGCTGGAGAGGGTTGAGCGACAAGTATATATGTATGTCAACATGGAAAATCCTCAAAGCGTAACTATGCAAATGTGAGAAGGGCGGCGGATGGTGTGTCTTTCTTGTCTCCCAAAATGCTGCGCCCTTGGGGAGCATTTGGCCGAATCTTGCGTCCGGAGTCTTGAATGATCACTTCCAACTTCGATGCCGTATGAATTTTTGAAAGTTGTGCTTAATGAGGTGAGAAGACATCTCTACTCGGCGTCAAAATTTGAAACAGCACAACTCCACTTTCAGCTTCGGCTGCTGACTTGCAACCAACAATACAAGCAAGCACCCGCAATTCAATTACACATGATCCACTCTAGGACCATGATTTTATAGCGTCATCAATCAAATTCTGAACGACCATGGATCGCATCGTGCCTCCTCTGGCGGATGCCTTCCGCAACGAGAACGGCTATGCCCTCGCCGCCATCCTCTCCCCAATCCCCCCACCCCACGACCCTTCCCGCATCACCGCCATCGCCTCGCTCTCTACACCCAGCACCATCAACAACGACCTCCGCGCCTCGCTCCGCCAAATCCTCCCTTCTCCCGACGAATTGACCGCCTGGACCGACATCTTCACCTACTACCACCGCTCCCTCGTCTCCATCCTCACCGTCTCTTCCTCCACTTCCCCCTCATGGACCCCCACCTACCAAGTCTGGCGGGACCTCCTCTCCTCCCTCCACCGCGCCTACACCCACGGCCACCTCTCAGTCTGGACCCTCCCACTCCTCTACCAAACCACCTCCTACCTGCGCACCCTCGCCCTCCGCGCCGACGCCACCCTCCCCCCCTCCCACTCCCCAGACCCGTCCCTCTCCTCCCCCAACCTCGAAGACTGCGCCAGACAAATCAACCGCGTCTTCGCCCTCGTAACCCAAGACCGCACCCCCATGCCAAACCGCAAATACGGCACCTACCGCGTCGCCGTGCTGCTGTTCAAGACCTACTTCCGACTGAACAGCATCTCGCTGTGCAAGAACATCGTGCGCTCCATCAACGCCAGCGCGGGCGACATGCCCCCCCTCGAATTCTTCCCCAAAGCCCACAGGGTGAGTTACGCCTACTACGTGGGCGTGGTGGCGTTCCTCGAGGAGCGCTACGAAGCCGCCGAGTCGGAGCTGGAGGGGGCGTACGCGTTGTGTCTCGCCGGGGAGGGCGGGGCGAGGCAAGCGGAGCGCATCCTCACGTACTTGGTCCCCGTGAAGTTGTTGGTCAGGCACGTGTTGCCGAGCAAGGCGTTGTTGGCACGGCATGGGCGGTTGGAGGGGTTGTTTGGGGGGTTGGTGAGGGCGGTGAAGAGGGGGGATTTGAAGGGGTTTGATGAGGCGTTGGCGGATGGGGAGGAGGAGTTTGTGCGGATGAGGGTTTATTTGACGTTGGAGAGGGGGAGGGATGTTTGTGCGAGGAATTTGTTGAGGAGGGTTTATTTGAATGCCGGGTGGGAGGGGGAGGTGAGGAGGAGTAGGATTCCGGTGGCGGAGTGGAGGGCGGGGTTGAAGGTGGTGGGGGAGGAGGTGGAGGGGGATGAGGTGGAGGCGTTGATTGCGGGGTTGATCTACAAGGTACGTTGCTGTATGATGTGCGAGGCAGGCCGAGGCTGACAAGGACAGAATTTGATCAAGGGATACATCTCCCGGGCGCATTCGATGGTAGTGTTGAACAAGAAGGGCGCATTTCCGGGGACAGGAGTATGAGCGACAGCAACGGGACGAGCAAGAATCACGACATGAACGTCGGGTGTGGCGAATCAGAAAGGGCCGTCACGAGGTCACGCGGACGATGAGGAGTGATCGGGCGCAGATGACCTAAAGCCACAGTTTATGGCGATCAAGACCGCAGTGGCAGCGACAATAACACCAACAACGACCAGCATACTAATGAAACATAGAATACATTGCTATTCTACCCCAAGCCTCGACACCGAACGACATCCGAGCCAAAGCTGGAAAGGAAAAAGTGGCGAAAGCAAGCGCCCTCGACGAGACGCCCAAAGATAACCCCAATATCGAACCCAAATCAAGGAAAAATCTAACCCACAGTCTCTCGAGTAGTGATACAATCTGCCTCCCCTTGCCCCTCCCTCCCTCCTCCTGCCGATCCCCTTCACCTCCCCTTCTGCACATCATCCAAATGATTCACCAACGCCACGAACAAATCAAACCACATCTTCCCTCCCTTCTCCATCTCCTCCTGCATGGTGCCCGATCTCTTGAACGTGTTCCTGCTCCTGATGATGAGCGCGAGGTAATGTGCGCGCAGACGTGAGTCCGAGTCGGGAGTGAAGGCGTAGGCGTACCGGGCGGAGGCGAGGATGGTGCTGCACGTGATGCCGGACTGGAGACCTTGTTTCTTGAGGGCTAGGCGTTTGAGTTCGGTGAGGCCGAACTTTTCGGCGGCGCACTGGGGGGGTTAGCTGGTGGTGGAGAGAGGATGGGAGAAAGAGGCGGTAAAGAGGAGGTGGGGGGAAAGGGGACTGGGGATGTATGAGCTTGGGGAAAGAGGAGGAAGGAAGGGGAGACATACGTAGATGGCTGTGTCTTTGAGGATGTGTGCGTTGACGCTGCTCTGGAAAATTGTGTTCTCGCTCATGCCGGTGCGGCCTCCGTCTTCAAGGTACCATGAGTTACGCTTCTTGTCCATCTCGAGACGTGGGTAGTAGTCCCCTTTGTAGAGAAATTCGAGGATGGCGGAGAAGACTTCTGGCTCTTCGTTGGGGAGGCCGATGCGGCGGGATGAGTCGAAGAACTGGTGCTGGCATAGTTGGGCGAAGTAGGGGCTCTTGCTGAGGGTCTCTTGATGGGCGGCGAAGAGGCGTTGGGCGGGGCCGACGGTTAGGGTGACGATGGGTGAGTTGAGATTGCTTGGTGGGATCAGTATTGATGGAACATTGAGAGCAGTTCGGGCGGACTTACGGCGATGTGGTTGGGCTGGTAGTGACGTTGAAGGACGAGCTCATACGCTTGCTCGTAGGATCTTTGAATGAACCCTTCTTCTTGCTGCTCGACTTGTGAACCCGGCCAGTGAAGCTTTCCCTGAAAGACGAACGCTCCCTTCGATGAGAGGGCATCATCCTGAGGCGTCAAGTCCACGTGACGTGGATGATGGGAAACCCAAAAGGTCCAGTCGAGACGATATCAATCACATTTGATGGCGAAAAGCAAGCAGATATAACAAAATCGATGGAATGGCCAAGAGAAACCAAACGCAATATGGCGAGGGCAGAGTCACTTATATAGTCATTGTCACAACTAGGCAGATCTCCGCCCACGCATGCCCAACCCGTATGAGCCATACGCCAACAAAGCCAAACCCGGCCTTCCGGTCGGTCGGCACGACGATAACACCTACCAAGCCTCTATTCGAGGATCTCATTCAAACGAGCAATTCGTGGCATGTCGGAACCACAAAAAAAGCATCGACACCGACCAGTCCCAGCCAGATCATCAAGGTACGGGCGTCGGGGAAGCATCAACGGGCGCAGCGGATCAAGCGGACGAGGGAAACCAGAGTCGGGGTCGAAGAAGGAGGATGCGAGGTGGAGGGAGGCGATGGTTTCGATTTTTATCCTGATTGGACGCGTCGACCACTTTACGCCAATCACGAAAGCGACGCGAAATCAGCTGTATCAAAAAAAGTCATGGACCTCATCAAAAGAAAGCTCTTGCCTGAGGAAAGGACCAGGATGAGGACCCGCCACGGGGCTAGACGAAGCGAAGACAACGGGCAGGAGTCATGCGAGCCGTCCGAGCAAGGTTCTTTTTGTTTCAAGTGACGGTCGGCCTTTCCTGATTCGAGCTGGCTTTTGCTTGGATGTGAGGCCGGGCTGATGTTTCTTTTGGAGATCATCAGGGACGCTTTTTGGAGCCGGCAATCGATATTTCACGGCTCAATCACGCAGTCTCGGGCTTTGTGTATGTGCTGGTCAATTGCACTGCCAGCCCATGTCGCCGTCATCTACACCAGGCAGCAAAGACCGGCCACATCACATCTGCAACGTCCACGCAGCAAAAGCTACTGCAACAGCAATCCATGCGGTCCAACATGGCTTGGATCAGATCGGCCACTAGTGCAACCCTTGCATTCGCCCCGACGCTAATTCATGCAGGCAGCAGAGATGACTCCCTCTCTGCCATGCCGAGGCGTTCCTCGCTACCTGTCTTTTGGTTCCTGTTCTACCCTCCCTTGCGAGTATGACAGCTTGGATGGGTCTCCAAGGAGGTCTGTCTCACTGTCACTGCCAATATTATGCATGCACTGCCGGGATATGTCTGAGGCAGACAAGGCAAGTATCTCATTGTCCATCATTTCATAATCGCATAATCAAGTCTCAGTCGTCAATCATCAGTGCAAATCAGGCCTATACAGCCACTCATCCCTCCTTCCCCTCCACTCAAATTCCACCGCTCCAAACAAGCCCACCGCACCACAGATATCCCTGTCACCGCCCAGTCCCTCCGGATCACCTTCCAGCTCTCCCGCATCTCTCTCCTCGTACAGATCCCATCCACCTACCTTTCTCCCGTCTCTCGTCAAAAATACTTTGACCTTGTTCCTCCCCCTGACTCCACCGATAGGATACCCTCTCGCATCCTCCCACACCATCCCTATGCCTACCACCTCGCCCTCGTTGAACGACGTCGTAAAGTCCATCCCTCCCATGTTGTTATTGATGTACCTCCTCCCATCATCGCCGTGAACACCAAGACTAGCTCGCTCCCACCCGGGCAGGCGCCAGGCAGGGTAAGGCGGCGCCACGAACCCCAAAGCGACAGCCGAGTCCACCTCACCTGATGCTGAGGAGGTGAGATCGAGCTTCGTGATGCGCATCTCAAAGTACGCGGTGTAGCTCCGGCCGGTATGACGCGGATCATGGTGGGTGGCCGCGAACATGGGCAGGGAAGTCAAGAGGATGGCGTCTTGTGTGCCCTTTGCTGTGGCTACACGCCATGTTCCAGGACGCGAGGAAGTGAGTTGGGCGCGGACGTTGGGTGGTTTGGTCAGTGCTAGGTGCCCTGCATTGATCTCGGAAAGCTCGCCTTCACGCAGGGGATGGGGTCGGTACAGAGGGTGGGCGCGGGTCCAGGCTCGGGCGGAGTCGGCCCATTCTGCTGAGGCGTTGGAGGTGGGCGACGTCTCGTAAGAGAGGGATGGTGGTGGAGGAAGGGTCGAGGAGTCGGGGACTGATAACCAGGGGTCGTATGGTGGTGGTTCGGGGTCCGAGGTCTTCTCATTGTAGTTGGTCTTTTGGTCGTGTGATGGCGGCGGACCAGGCGGCGGGGCGTACGAGGTCTTCTCGGAGTGTGATGGTGGTGGACCGGGTGGTGGTTGGTAGGCGTCGGTGCCCAAGGATTGTTGCTGGTTGTTGCCACCTGAGAAGGCATTCATTGCACGGCGAAATGGATTGCGGGACTCTGACGATGGGACAGCGGCGTCGCTGGAATTCGAGTTGGACCCGAGGTGATCACTTAGCTTGCCCATAATGATGGTATTCTTGTTGGCTTGCTACTTGGGAGTGGAGAGGTGGAGGATGGGAGATCTGGACGCTCTGGTCGCTCTGATCGCGCCACCTTTGTAGCGGAGAGTCCAGAAGAAGCAAAGTGGGCGCAGTCTGGTCCTGTGATCCCATGTAGAGGTTATGTCGAATATGCTTGCAAAGAAGGCGGAGTGTCTTTGATGGAAGAAGGCGAGCACGACGTTATGATGATCAGGCAAAATGCACCGCCACACGGCATAGACAGCCTCGCCGCACAAACTACATGACGTACTCTTCGAGGTCGTACGTTTTCATCGAATTCGACAAATGATCCATCATTCTCGCCCTCTCGCCATATCATATTCCATCACCCTTATCTTCTAGCATGGCAGTCGACGAGGTATCCATCCAGATCCAGTCCGAGCTACGGCGGTCCGTCATTGAAGCTCTCGCGTCACGAGCGCCACTCCTCCACCACTTGAACGCCGACTCCTCCTGGCTCCTTCAGATCCCTCGACCTCATCACGCGCAGTCATTGGGTGGACGCTTTTACTTCAACATCTTGATTGATCCCTGGCTGTCAGGTGGCCAGTCTGACGTGGCAAGATGGTTCTCCCAACAGTTTCATGCTATACCCTCGGCCGTGCCATCCATCTCTGCGGTCGAGGACCTTTTACGCAATATAGAATTTGCCACTTCTGATTTGCGACAAGGCAAGAATCAAAAGCCATTTTCCGAGCGAGACGAGGAGTACAAGGACGATATCAGCTTCATTGACGCAATCGCTATATCGCACGAGTTTACCGATCATTGCCACAAAGAGACACTACTGGAGATTAATCCAAACGTGCCTGTCTTTGCCACTGAGCAGGCAGCGAAACTCATACAATCATGGGATCATTTCAGATCAGTACAAACCACACCGAATTATGGCGGAGATGTGCTCGACTGGCGAGCTGTCAGCTTGACGCCCCTTCCAGACTGGGTGAGCATATCGAGGATAGTGACTGCCGGAGACGCCTTGTATTACCACTCTGCCCTTCTGCTAGCCTTCAACAACGGTCACAATTCCAAAATGGATGACAACTCTAGCCTTGGTGAATCCGCAGAAGCCATCATCTATACGCCACACGGCATTCACGCTGAGGACCTCGAGGTATTGCCCAAGGCAGATCCAGAGATCCGAACGCTTGCTTTTCTCCACGGCTTGCACGATATTAACATCGCACAAAAGCAGCAGCTCAATCTGGGAGCGCATAATGGATTGAAGGCACAGCGCATTGTCAAGGCCAAGTACTGGATTGGTACACATGATGAAGTCAAACATGGCGGCGGCTTGATCAGCTGGTTCCTGAATCGCAAAGTGATTAGCGTGCAAGATGCTCTCGAGGAAGAACGAAAAAGAAGTTTACTTGAACGCGAAAAAGCATCAGAGGATCAAGGCAATATGGCCAGCGTCAATTGGGCCGAACTGGGGAACGGGGAGAGCAGGGTGCTTGTATAGGGCTTCGTGCCGCACCGTGAACGTGGAAATCATGACTGTACGTACGACTCTTGCATTTTCGAGCGATTGGATAGTTTGTAATTATTTTGCCAAATACCACCATTCCACCATATTTACCAACAAGTGGATCTTCAATCGATAATTACATGCAGGTTCAAGCCAAACCAACATGGTTGAAGGACAGCTCGACCACTCCGCTTCCGGCAACAGAACACGTGCACCGCCGATCTCCCATATTGCTTGGCCACTCACCACCACGTTCCTGCGTTCCAATCATCTAGTCGGAGATCATTTCATCTGGTCCAAAAGCAAAATGTAACCCCGACTTCGCTGGCCTGCCTATTCGGTAGGTTGGCGGCTGACATGGCGTCACTGCGCGACATGCTGCATGACAATGTTCAAGGTTTAAAGGTCTTGAATGTCCTGGTCAAAGGCAAGTATCCGGATACCATTGGGCAGGTCTCTACCACGAACATTACTCGATCATCATCAAAGATGGTGGTGCTCATCACTAAAGCAATCTTACTAGCTTCTGCCTTACTGCCTCTAGCAAGCTCCACCGCCGTTCCAAAACCAGTAGCTGAGACGACTTGTGGTGGCAAAAAGTATACCTATGAGCGTCTCGCTGGGTATGGATTCATCGCGGCGGATGCCGTCGACAAGTTCGGCGACAACCTTGGAGGTCTCGGATCGGCCATCTTCGTAGAGAAGGGCTCGTGGCGACAAAGACGGGACGGAAGCTACACTGGTACCTTGTGGGCTCTCCCAGGCAAGTTCACCATGATGACAGCCAGAATCACTCATTGACAAATGCGACAGATAGAGGCTGGAACACACAGGGTACGCTGAACTTTCAGAATCGTGTGCACAAATTCGAAGTCACCCTCGACCCAAAGCCTCGTGCCACGGTTGAGCGACCATCTGGACCCAATTTCGACCTCAAGTACAAGGATACGATTCGATTCACTGCGCCTGACGGGCAGCCCACCACCGGTCTCGACCCCAAAGTGAAAG
The DNA here is from genome assembly GCA_005959805.1 of Elsinoe ampelina. Classification (NCBI taxonomy): domain Eukaryota; kingdom Fungi; phylum Ascomycota; class Dothideomycetes; order Myriangiales; family Elsinoaceae; genus Elsinoe; species Elsinoe ampelina. Next base: position 2,906,414 of record SMYM01000002.1, read on the forward strand.
GTCCCTACTTGTCTTTCCCAGGCTTTGACTTTGAGCTTCCTAGCGCCACTTACCCCGGCGATGGCTTCGGCGGCCCAGGTCCCGGCGGCGAGCGTGTCTCCATCGATTCCGAAGGTCTCGTGATCGACAACGATGGCTACTTCTGGGTCAGCGACGAGTACGGCCCCTTCGTCTACCGCTTCAACAAGAAAGGTCGCATGGTCTCCGCCATCAAGCCGCCCGGAGCCTTGATCCCCCGACGCAACGGCACGACCAGCTACAACTCGAACACCGCCCCCTTCTTCAACCCCGACTTCGCCGTCGATCCCGAAGACCCCACCTCCGGCCGCTCCAACAACCAAGGCTTCGAAGGTCTCACCATCTCGCCCGACGGCAAAACCCTCTCCCTCCTCCTCCAATCCGCCACCATCCAAGACGGCGGCTCCCGCAACCCCACCCGCCGCAACACCCGCTTCCTGCAATACGATATCACAAAGACTCCCCCCAGGTACATCAAAGAGTACATCGTTCCCCTCCCCTTCACCACACCCAACGCAACTCGCACCACTGCCCAATCCGAAGTCCTCTACGTCTCGGACACCCAATTCCTCATTCTCGCCCGCGATTCCAACGCCGGCGCCGGTCTTGAAGTCACGGAATCGCTCTACCGCCACGCAGACGTCTTCGACATCTCCCGCGCTACGAACGTCAAGAGCCCCTTCGCCGATGCAGTGGGGGGTCAAATCGCCTCGGACCGCGGGTTGTTGAACGCCAATATCACGGCGGCGGAGTACTGCTCTTTCGTTGACTACAACATCAACAGCCAACTAAACCGCTTCGGGGTCCGCAACGGTGGTCCACCAGGCGAAGGACTGTTGAACGAGAAGTGGGAGTCCCTCGCTCTCGTGCCGGTGGATGGCAAGGAGGGAAAGGACGGGGAGTTCTTCTTGATTTCGCTGAGTGATAATGATTTTATCACGCAGAATGGGTTCTTGAACGAGGGGAGGTTTAGGTATAGTGATGCTAGTGGGAATGATCTCTTGAATCAGGCGTTGGTTTTTAGGGTGAAGATTCCAAGGGAAGGGAGGAGGGGGTAGGAGGGATCGTGAGAGAGGGGCCGGGATGGCTGATGGGAAGGGGTAATGCATTGGTGAATTTGGTCTATGTGCTTGTGTTGGATGTGATGGTCGTGACCGGTCGTGCTGCTGGTGCAAGAATGATGAGAAGCAAGTGATCAAGGCGGTGGGGTGGGTATCTGCTCACTCGCCCGCAACCTTGACGGTGTCATGGTTACTCCTCCGTCTGATCTTGGAGCCGAAGTGAAACAACATTCAAGGTATTGCCACCACTGTTCGTGGATTATTAAGCATTCTGATGTCACGTGCCATTCCGGGTAAGAGCCGTTCTGCCAAGTCTGCCCCACAAGGGTCAGGTCTTTCCCCGTTTTGATTATTCTTTAAATGTCTGCATCCGCCCGACCCTCTTTCCTCTTCAGACGTTGTCGGTGTCGCATTTCAGATCGGAAGTGACAGGAGAAGTTGTTGAAGGAGATACAAGGAAGTCAAGCAAGTCGAGAGACGAAAGAAGAGCATTTGTGAGTACGTTTACCCATCAGCGATCGGCGACATGCGATTTGTCGCGATAATCCCTGTCGCTTGACCTGCAGCTTCGGAGGGTACAGTGCGCTGACAAGGTCGCACAGTAGGAGTTCAATATCAGGTTCGTGTTACCATCTGCCACCACATGTCGACCTCGGCGATCATGCGCCCACCGACGATACCTTTCTACACTCGAGTCTCGCTCTTTGCGCTCCGTCTCGTGCCGGCGCAAGTTTGCGACCATGGCGCAAGGCCGCTTACAAAAGAGCTTGGATATCTTGAACGAGATACAAACTTTTCCTCCACGATACAAAACATAGCAGAGATATCGCTTCGCCTACAACTTCACCTGGCCCATCAAAGCGCCTTTTGCTAACTTCATTCCCCAGTCAGTAGAAGATTTCAAGATGTCTTCTCTCGCCCGTCGCGCCTGCTACAAATGTGGCAATGTTGGTCACTACGCCGAGGTCTGCTCATCCTCTGAGCGCTTGTGCTACAACTGCAAGCAGCCAGGCCACGAGTCCAACAACTGCCCGCACCCGCGCACCACCGAGAGTATGTTGAAGAGACCGTCACGTGATTCGGTACAGGAATGCTAACAGACAATCAGCCAAGCAGTGCTACCACTGCCAGGGTCTCGGGCATGTCCAGGCTGACTGCCCAACTCTTCGTTTGAGCGGCGGTGCTGCTGGAGGACGTTGCTATTCTTGCGGTCAGATCGGCCACATTGCTGTACGTCGACTCGCTTTTTTCTATGCAATTCACAGCTGACAAACTCCAGCGCGCTTGCCCCAACCCAACTGGTGCTGGCCGTGGTGCTCCCGTCGCCCGTGGTGGTTTTGGAGGGGGCTTCCGTGGTGGCTTCCCAGGTGGTGCTAACCGCGCTGCAACCTGCTACAAGTGCGGTGGACCTAACCATTTCGCCCGCGATTGCCAGGCTCAGGCCATGAAGTGCTACGCTTGCGGCAAGCTCGGTCACATCTCCCGCGACTGCACTGCTCCCAATGGCGGTCCTCTCAACAGTGTTGGAAAGACCTGCTACAGTTGCGGCGAGCCTGGTCACATCTCCCGCGAGTGCCCCAAGGGCGCTGATCTCAACGGCGACTCTGGTATCCCAGCTGCGGCTCCGGCTCCAGTCGTTGCTTAAAGTGGGTCTCCCATGAGTGTCACCCGAGCAGACTACTTCGCATCTGCTATCTTTCTTTTGCACTAAACGATCTGCTTTTCCCGGACCTGGCGTTCTCAACATCTATCATCATCCCAATCACACCAGCACTCGATATTTGTCAACAGCTTTTCTCCTTGATCTTACACAGTACATATTGACGTCTCTCTACGACCTTTACTCAAAGACTACCTGGCCTCTGCATGCTATTCAAGAGATCCAAAAAGTACTTTGTTTCACAAGTCCTGCCACAGCACGCAAGGCTCTTTTCCCCACCAGAAACGGCTTCTCATGCACAAAATTTTCTCGAAACCTCGTCTTTCTTAGATCTGGCAATTTTATTTTCCGCAGTGCACCACACTCTTGAAGGATATATCCCACGACGGTTACAGGCGAGGATGGTCTCAGGGCAAAGGATACGAACGGAGTGCTGTGGAACGAAGAGATGCGGAGAGGATCGGAGAAGTCGGGTCTTTTGACGGAGACAGACAAGGATGGTGGCGTGCAGAAGTAGTGATGATGGAGGCGGTAGATTCAGACAAGAAAAAGTATACCCCCGAGTAGGGCGCAGGTAGTGAGTGGCAAGAATACAGAGTCGTTGCATCCCTCTCACGGCATTGTGCCTCGCCTTACTTTCATTGTGACTGTCGCGTGTCCCGCTTCCTGGTTAGGCAGGTCAATCCGCTATGCATGCCGGTTGTGCAATGCACTGCCGCGAGCACCACTCCCACGTGTTGTATGCATGACCGTTGAGGAAGTGGAGTGGCCGCATTGTCCTCTTTGGGCCTGGGGGCTAGCGTCGATTAGTGAGCAGGGGGGGCTGGGGGGCTGGCTCTCCTCGCACAAAGACTACGGCCATGTCTCACTGAGGCTGTTTAGCAATTGACACAGATGTGCGGGAAGGGTTCGGGAGGATATGAGATCAGTGAGCAGTAGCCTTGGTGGCCAGCTGGTGTGGTCCGGGAGGGATCTGGGCAGAGTCTGGGGAGGGTCTGTCCGGCGGGGAGATGTCACATCTAGTGCTAGAAGCGTGCTAGTGAAGTCTTTTGATGCTTTGGGGATGCTTGTTGGTGAGTAACCCCCTGTCGCCACGTGGATTGCAGATGAGGCATTGCGGCTTGACTTGCACTTCCAAGGGGGGCGCAAGATTGGGTTGAGGCTGATTCAGCTGATTGAGAGGAATGATCCCAAAGGAGGGGTTTCTTCACGAGAGGAAGGTGGTTGTGCTGGAGCGTGCTTTACTCAGGATGCTTAGCGGGGCTTGCTTACAAGGGGCGAGTCTCAATGGCTGCACGTGGCGTGGGACGTGCGGATACCTGTGCTGATGAGAGGGGAAGAACAGAAGGATGCAAAGGGTTCAGGATGAGTGAACACATGGATTCTATGGTGTCGTCGTCTCGAGGACTCAAAACTATAGCGGATCCAGGTCCGTGGCGTGATATGGAGGACACAAATACATGCTGCGCACTGCACGGTAGGAGATGAGGACGGATATTAACGCAGGAGGTGTGCCGTGCGCACTGCTCGAGGCAAGAAGGAGTGCATGCGCTGTCTAGAATTGGATATTCAGCCGGTCGGAGACGACTCCGCGATACATCGGCTTCTGGAAGCATGCATATGCAAATTAATGGTGCTTGCTTCTGTGCAGACGTTTGGATTGCTGCAGCCTTGCGGCAAGGCAGGAAACGGTGTGATGAGGTGGTGATCGAAGGGGAGGGGGGTATCGATTGATGAGCAGGCGGAAACGGTGTGAAAGGAATGGTTGTCCGAGGCCGAGGCGGCGGTGTTGTGGTCTGGACTCGTCCGGTGGCGGACAATCTGAGCTGAGCCGTGGCTCTTTCAAGGTATTTGTTATCAAATATTGATTTGAGGTTGTGGATGTATCAGCCATCGACGTCAAGATCAGGAACAGTATGCTACTGATCGTTCACCAGCCCGACCTTGTGCTTGGTATGCGTATGGTAGTTTCGAAGGTACAGATCGCGACCGTGTACTTGCCTCGGCCTATTTCAATTACGTCGTTGACGTATCGCTGATCTGAACGTCGAGCTCAATTGCCCAAGTAGGTAGGGCTGAAATCCTCGACCACGAGATGTCCAAACTTTTTCAAGGATCACGTCGTGAATAGGTGCAGCGCTTCTCTGATGAATATTGACATATCGATAGCTTAGAAATCGTTGATTCGGAATATGATCCGACACCGAACACTCACAGGGCCAAGCTGGTGGTGGTGGAGCAACGATTCGTTCAATATATGAACACGTTGCGCTACTCGGAAGTCGCCGCATGATCACCACCTAGCGGCGGAAAAGCGTGGACATGTTGCATTTCAACATGAATGACGCGAAGATCATGCTCACATGGAGACGCAACAAGCATGATCAGAGTCGATAGTCGGCGGAGATGGTGGAGACGCGGACCTCTCGCGCTGATCGTTATCAGTTGTGTTGCGGCAGAGACGCGGGCCATGCCGTGCATCACAATGAAATATCATGAGCACTGTAACTTGACCAGGCTGTGCATGGAGACGATTGAAAGTCCAAGAGCGGAAGGAGAATATCTGATAGAAGCGACTGCATCACCTACTATCAAACCCTCCGGTTCATGACATCTTTCCAAGTCATGTGGCTTTCGAAGCTCCTCCTTTCCCTGAGTCGTATCTGCACTCCAAGCAAGGCGGCAAAAGGGCAAATCAAACCCTCGGCGGAAGAAAGAGCGTTCGGCGCCTGGTCTGACAGCCTAGCAAAATCTTCGGTGACGATCGGCCTTGACGCCAATGAGATGCAGCCCCGAAAGTGAATGCGTGAGAGTGGTTGCACCAGAGTGGGGTGAGCAATCGTCATTGGTGCAAAGATCTACCCAGGGCAAAGACGATCTTCACTCAAGAACCTGCTCGACAGAAGCCTCTGAAACCTCGTGCATCTGCAAAGCATGTCGGCTGCAGCCGTGTGGTGCAAAGACGTCTCGTGAGCATTGAAATGATGTCCGGCGGGCATTGACATGGATCCACAAGCGGCATGAGTCGGGAATAATCCCCGAGTGGATTTGTGGGATGTGCTTTGATCAGGCGTAGATATGTAGACACATGCTATCAACAAAATAATAACATGCAGGTCAATATCTGAGACATGAAATCTGCAAAGAACTGTCACACATGGGACAAGTATTGCTCGGTTTCGGTCAACGCGAGATTCAACCAGAAAATGCCCAACGTCCCTGCATGCATTCTGCTCCAGACCCTTTCCGGCGGAAATGTACATCCCTACGGTTGGACTTTGCAGATGCAAGCCATAACATCAAACAGACGGGAAAGCATGGGATCTTTGCATCTGCGCGACCGTTGTAGTTGTTGCGGGCATGAGATGGGTGCACCGTGCGGCAACCGTTACCTCCCAACTGCTCTCTTCGTGTTACAGAGACGAGGTAAAATAATGGAGAAAAGATGGTCGTCTCAGGCTATGAAGACCCGCACAGGACGGCCACCACAGCGCAGATCTCGCACGGGAAGAAAAGACGAATGGCAAGGGCTCTGTCTGGTGAATTCGGGAGCATGACAGGATATCGTCAAGTGACCCACTCTTTTGGATCCAGCAGCTTCTCCGTTGGATCAGCCGTTAACCAGACGTCATGGAGCCAAGACGACCTTTGCTCCCGTCCGTGCATTTGCATTTGCTTCCTGACGCTACGCTACGCCACTCCCTTTCCCTTCATGGCGTCCAACCATTGACTGTCTCTCTGCGGCTACTGTGCCTCTCTCACCTTTCTCTCCAATATCCACCTCCTCTCCTCCACCCTCACGCTTCTACTGCCCGTTGGCATCCTTCATGCATACGCCCGGCAATTGCCATCCCTTCTCCGTTCTACATTAGCGCACCTACCGAAAGGATTCGCTTTTGTCTTTCTACACTTTCCGCCCTTGAATCTCTGACTATTTACTTTTGCCGCGGAGACGGCCTCCTGGTTTCGAAATAAATCCTTCTGTCGAGGGGCAACGAATGTCTGTGTAACCTCACATATTCAACCACTCACCCGCACCCGTACTCCTCTGCGCGTTACCCGTCAAGCTGGCTGGCTCCTCGCGCTAAGTGAAGGCACATTCCTGGCACATCCCGAATCACATTATGGTGTCGTCCGCTTTCTCATCAGATCCCGTGCCATCTATAATCGCGGCTCCTGACGACAATCCACAACCTCTCGCTTCACCAACTACATCATCCGCTTCGTCGATAGACGAGGGTCCATCTCAACCGAGACTCGAAAGACCCAAGATTGGTAGCAGAAAGAGCAGTGGCACAATGATTATCCCGAGAGATAGTCCTAGAGTGGAGTTGAAGGAGGACGAAGAAGAATATGACCAGGATGATGTGAGATGTATGAGCCCAAAGAGATCTGCCGAGGAGGTGGATAAGCTTAGCGAGGATGCAAGAAGCGCACTTATCGAGTGAGTATGTTCGACGTCTCACACAGATCGCCTATTGACGCATTCACAGACAAGCCAAACAGCTTCAAGCAAGTCTGATGGCTATCGTCGACCGAGTAGAGACTGTCAAGGAAGAACATGACAAACTCGAAGGAGGAAACAAGTTCCTTCAACAGTATGTGACTCTCATAAACCAATACACAATATGTCTAACAAGCTCACAGATACATCGGCGAGCTGATTCAAACCACAAAATCAGCTGCAGGTAAGTCGAAAGGAAAGTCGGGTAGAAAATAGTCTGCACCTGCCACCTTTATCTTCACGCCTTCACAACCCCGATCAACCACAACCTAGCTGGCCATCACACTCGCCCAAACATCCACAAAACGTTCACGAACTGTACAATATTGCATCAAGCTGGCACCACGGTCATCGCCGTCCTGCTGTCAGCATCCACCGCATCAACGACGACTCAATACGCTTAACAACTAGCGGCTAATGCTGGTGGTATTTCACACTTCTAGGTGTGTCTAATAACGGCCGACCACAAAAATTTACGACAACAATTGCGCCTTGATGATATGCATAGGCTTTGACCATGCACAACAGCTTCACGTCTGATCGTCCTGCCACTTTCTAATGGCATTCCACAGACATCACTTTCGGGCTTCACCACAGGACACAGGATGGGGATACCCTTTGCATTTTTGGTCAAGGATACTGCTTGTCCTTACCGGCGTCACGGACCTCTGTACTTGTACAAGAAGATATCACATTTAGTTACCCTTGCTGATGCCGATTGTACCCGCAATTCAGGCACAGTTGTATCAATGTTACAATCCCAGTCTGACCCTTGACAGTGACAGGTCGATCTTGACGTGTTACTTGTAGTTGACCCTCATGCATGGATCGAGTTACAGACACCGGACTGGTTTCATCGAATGCTTGCTAACCCCTGCATTGTAAAATCGCGGTGAGCATGCACGAACCTTCGTTCAGGAAAGGCTGGAAGCTTTGACGCAGCCAATGACGTTCCCCTCGTCGCAGGTTTCATTCTCTGGCGCAACGTGGGGCATTCGACCACTCATCCCACTATTTACGAGCACAGAGCACGAAAGGGCAGTGCTTTGACAGTACGAACACCTTCGTATTCGATATTGATTCTTCATTTCAAAACACCTGACCATCATTACCGCTTGATCCGATTTTCCACTGCCACAACAAACAGCTCCGTCACAACCCGCAATCATGGCAGGCCTGGTCAGTAATGTTCTGGAAAAGCTTCACATAACTTCCAAGTCCGATGAACCTCCTCCACCACCAGAGCCGTCCGAGCAGGAGCTGTCCTCGCTGAAGGAGAAGTTTGAAAAAGCTGGGCAAGAGCAGGTCTTTGCCTTTTACGACAAGCTCAATGCTGGCGAGAAGGGACTCCTCTACCAGCAGCTGTCCAACGTCGACCCAGAACACATCAACAAGATTGTAGATCGAGCACTCAACCCACCCAAGGCTGAATCTGAAGATGCAAAGCCTAAACTTGAGCAACTGCCAGACTCTGCTACATCGTCCGTCATCGACAGCAAGAAGGAGGACTTGGACAAGTGGTACGAGCAAGGTCTTGAGCTAGTCTCCAAGAATGAGGTTGCAGTAGTGCTCATGGCGGGTGGGCAAGGCACACGTCTTGGTTCCTCTGCGCCCAAAGGATGCTATGATATCGGTCTGCCATCCTCCAAATCACTCTTCCAGCTCCAGGCTGAGCGTATTTGGAAGGTACAGAAGTTGGCGGAAAAGACACACAACAAGGAAGCAGTGATTGTCCCTTGGTACATCATGACCTCAGGGCCGACTCGCAAGCCGACTGAAGAGTTCTTCGAGAAGCACTCCTATTTCGGCCTCTCTCGTCACAACGTGGTCTTCTTCGAGCAGGGTACCCTTCCTTGCATCTCCAACGATGGCAAGATCCTTCTCGAATCAAAGTCAAAGGTTGCTGTGGCTCCAGACGGAAATGGCGGTCTGTACCAGGCTCTGATCACTGCTGGAGTAGTTGGTGATATGGGTCGCCGTGGTACCAAGCACATTCATGCATACTGTGTGGACAACTGCCTCGTTCGCGTCGCTGACCCTACCTTTATCGGCTTCTCCGCCAGCAAGAACGTCAGTATTGCCACAAAGGTGGTCCGGAAGCGCAATGCTACCGAGAGCGTTGGTCTCATCCTCAGCAAGAACGGCAAGCCCGATGTGGTCGAATACAGCGAAATAGACAAGGAGACCGCCGAAGCCAAGGACTCCAAGGACTCGTCCCTTCTCAAATACCGCGCCGCGAACATTGTGAATCATTATTATTCCTATGCCTTCCTTGAGAGCATCCCAGAATGGAGCGACCGCCTACCACACCATGTTGCACGCAAGAAGATTCCCTACGTCGATACCGAGAAGGGCGAAACGATCAAGCCCGAGAAGCCTAATGGTATCAAGCTCGAGCAATTTGTCTTTGACTGCTTCCCATTCTTGAAGATGGACGAGTTCGCCTGCATGGAGGTCAAGCGTGAGGACGAGTTTAGTCCTTTGAAGAATGCACCAGGTACTGGCGAGGATGATCCAGGTACGAGCAGGAAGGACATCATGGGGCAAGGAAGACGTTGGGTTGAGCAAGTGGGAGGGACAGTCACGAGCGAAGGAGAGGAGCAGGGCGTGGAGGTCAGTCCGAAGATCAGCTACGTGAGTACCATACTCTGCTATGAATGACGAGGGATGCTAACGATCGTAGGGCGGCGAGGGTCTAGATTTCATGAAGGGACGCAGCATCAAAGCGCCGGCGGTGATTGAGAAGGAGGATCACTAGGCGTCAGTTCCGCTGGCAGTAATCTGGTCCTGTCTTGGGTCGTCGACAGTAGATCATCCTTGCTTTCCAGGGGCAGCATCGATGTGTCATTGCTGGTCGAGTGATATCATGATGCTGGAAGGTGTCGGGTGGATGTTCGAAACAGCAGATCCGTTCACTGGGCGGAAGCTGAGCAACAATCAGAAAAGAATGACTGTTCATGGTGGACTTAGTGGCCCCTTGATCTAGAGCAAGAGACGCAGTAGTTGAGTAATGAAGACATGTCCTTTAAGTCTGTTAGTGCATCACTATAGATTTCAGCGATCTTGCAGTGACATGGGATGCCATGGCCCTTCAGAATCGTCTCTCGACGAATACCTCTAATCAAAGTGGATCGACCATGCATGCATGCACTTTAGCTTTTGACGCGCCAAGCTTTCCCTGCCACGCGACCGCGTTCGCCCCGCCCGTTTTCGGTAATCGGTTTTCCCAAGAACACCACTACCTCTTTTCTCTAACATACCTCACCACCACCACAAGTCATGCACACGCCGCGTTGACCTATTGACCGGCCAAGCCAACTCTCCACTCTCTTAATGTCGTAGCGTCAATTCGCCGTAACGAGCACGGCCTGCCTCCCCACTCTCAACCGCATCTACCACATCAGTCAAATCTCCACCTCGAATCCGTCGACGCAATGTCGCACACTCGCAAGAAACCCTACCAACCCTCCTCACAACCGAGCATCACCTCTTTCTTCCCCTCCTCAACCTCCAACCCCGCCTCTCTCTCGACAGCGCCACCTCCCTCCTCCGCACCCTCCCGCCTCTCCCCCCTCCCCGACCCCATCCAATCCTCCCTCCTCAACGTCGGCATGCGCGTCCGCAAATCCGTCCCAGAAGGCTACAAAACGCACAAAACCCTCACATCATCCTTCCCCTACGCCACCGCAGCAGAAGAAGTCCGCGCATCGTCCACACAGCCCGGACCGTCCCCGTACGCACCCAGCGCAAGAAGGACACCAGGCGCGAACTCCTTGGCCATGCCGCGGACAAGCCAGGATGGAGCGCCTGCGAGTTCCGCGCCCCCTGCGCTGCTGAGAAGTACCAGCTCTCGCGCCCGCGAACTCCAGCCTTTCTGCGGCTTGCACAGCGTCGGCGGCATTGGTTCCCAGGAGAACGACGTGCCAGGGCTGGGGTGGTCGCAGCCTTCACTGGTCTCCATGTCCAGCGGGAGTGAGGAGGTGGAAAGCGGGAGGAAGCGTGGCCTGGAGGCTGATTATGAAGAGGAGATGGAGGCGGAATTGGATGGGTTTTTCGAGGTGTTGTTGGGGGAGGAGGAGGAGGGGGGACAGCAGGGTGGGGTGGCGGGGAGGAGGATCAAGGCGATGAGAGGGCGGGGAAGGGGGATTGGCTTGGGAGGGGGGAAGGGAGGAGGGGAGGTGCAGGTCGTAGGGGATTTTGAGGACGGGGACGTGGAGTTTTTGGAGCCGATGGATGTTGATGTTTAGAGGAGCAGGATGGAGGGGAAGAGAGATGATGCACGTTTACTCGGGGAGGGTGTGAGAGTGTATGATATGGAAGCCGAGAAAGGATGGACAGGCAATTGTATAACGAGCGTAATGACAGACACTATGTTGTACCGACGAGGCACGATGTGACATCCACAGATCCGGGGGTACAAACCCGATGGCATAAATTCGGCATTAAGGGTATATACAACGCCCAAACAAAAGTGGTATCGTCTCATCGTTCACCATCCATCATCATCCAGCGCTCCTCAAGCGTCAAAATTCCTATAATTACACGAACACTGCCTGTCCCCGGACTGCTGCATCAACCCCTCCACCCTAGCTCCCATCACCCCGTTGGTAGTCTCATAGCATACCGGCGTATCCTGCCCACCATTCGACACTTCACGAATCTCCACCGCGTACGGCCAACGGGGGTATCCGCCTTGGACTTGTGCGGAATCGGTAATGCTATCTCCTGGATAGTCCACGAGTCGCGAGTTGGACAGGTACAGGGTGGCGATGAATTGGGTTTGGTTGAAGTAGCAGGTCGTTGCTGCGTTGTTGCTGGTCAGAGCGGTGGAGGGGACAACGATCTTGGGGTAGGTGAAGAGGAAGGTGTAGCGAGGGTTGTTGTTGTCGTTGATGTAGGTTAGTGTTTGGTTTTTGAGGGGGATGCTGAATGGGTCTCTGGATGCGGAGACGGTGAGGCTGGTGGAAGTCCCTGAGGAAGTCGTTGATGGAGCACTGGCGTTTGAGGGAAAGTCTTGGGATGGGCTGGTGAGGATCCAGTTGAAAAGAGCTAGCCCGTTGGTTGAATTGCTACCTTGTGAGGTACTGTATGGGTAGCATCGCCATGTTGCTGGGTTTGACGTGCAGTCTGTCTGTACGCTTCGAAGACTGGTGACAAAAGTGTACTGCCCGAGCGGGAATTGTGCACCACCTTGCTCGGAGGACTCAGCATCGCCACTACCTGCTCTTTCTGTGGTCTTGTTCCTCCTTGATAGCCCGACACCCAATCCAACAGCCAAAGCAACGATAACGACCAGCACTATCAATGCAATGATCAAGAAACGGCCCAATCCACCACGTCGTCCGGCGAGTCTCATCTTCGGCCCCGACTTCTCGTCCCCGGCGAAATACCGCAAGTCATCAGGTCGCCATTCCCGACTGGCATATGGTGGAGGTGTGGTTTCCGCAGACGCTCGTGGAAGTGTTGGCCCCCTACTCTTTGTCGACCAAGTCTTGTTGCTATGGCGGGACGGAGCATTTTCTCTTGCTGGACCATCTCCACCGTTCTCCAGAATAGTGGCCAGTCGGTCGCCAGCTGGGGTCGACATCCTTCTTGGTGGAGGAACCTCCAAGAGAGTTGAATGGGGCCGTCGAGGGGTTTTGTGAAAGAGATCCATTTTCGCGAATGCCTCCGACGTCACCCTGATTTTCCGGAACGACCGTTGAAGAGAGCTTTCTCGCCCCAGCAACTTTGAAGCGGACTGACCTAGCAAATATCCATATCTTTCCCTTCGCGGCGATGCAAGCTATTCATACCAGACAAGAATGAAAGGAAAAATTGAAAAGATTCAGGAACACTTACGTATGAAACATGGCAAAGAGGAATGGAGGCGAGACAGCCACATGCGAAAGCTATCGAATTGGGCGAAGAGGCGGCCCAGAAGAAGCAACCAAAGAGGCCAAAACGCACAGGCCGCTCCCTTTTTTGACGCGATCTGCGGGATGTGCTGCAAGTTGTCGATCATCCTTCAGCCAATCGGAACATGTGACGAGTCAAGGAGTTTGCAACCTCATATCGGAATTCACATGGTGTGTGGAGGTAATCTCACTGCACATTTCACTTTATCCCAGCATGTGCTGATACCGCATGTGACACGCTTGGCGTGTCTGCCTTGTGAATGGTAAACATATAAGGTCGCCTTGAACTCCATCATGAAGTATGCCACTTTCACCAAATACTTCTTCCTCAGCACTTACCAGTTGCAGCACACTTCCGTACCACGGCCCAGCAGACGCCATGGCACCGGGGTCGTCTCAGCATAGAATCCTGCCAGTCTGCACGGCATCAGATGGCGATCGCTCTCGCTGGCCAGAGAGGGGTCTTACTCGTGAAGATCCCGCACATTACCTCACCCGACTGGCGACCAAATACATGCAGGAGAAAGGCAAAGCGCAGAAAGGTTGGTTCTATGATTTGAGATGGATGATGCACCAATACTAACCTTACGCAGGCGAGAAGTACATCCTGAATCACCTCCCAGCGGGATACGGGCTCTTTGGCAAGAGAAGAAGCAACGATGTCAATCACGTGAGTGGCAGGCTCATTCTTCGCCTATACATGCTGACTGCGATAGGTTGATCGATATCTTTATGGCCATGAGAGCTACAAGTTTCGTTCTGCCGAGGAATTCTACGAGCACTTTCGTTGTCTGATGGATACTGGATCGATCGCGAATTGCACTTGTATTGCCTGCTCAGGGGGCCGAAAACGTGGTCGTCCAAAATCCGAGAGTGTCACTCACAGTCATGCTTCTACAGGGCTGAGGTCAAAGCCGAAGCCCAAGTCAAAGCCGATGACGTACCCGAAGAACACCGCAAACGGGCAGGATGGAGTCTTCATGGAGACACCCCTTAATCCAAGCACGTTCTCCAGGCCACCACAGAGATCTACCACTCCGGAGTATGAGAACGCCGACGAGGAAGGCACCCCGGACATCTACCGCCAACTTGTCGAAAAGCTTTCCAGCGAGTTGAATGTGGATGAGCCAATCCAAGAGCCCAAATCTTTCGACTGGCAGATCAATCGCAAGAGTATCGTCCCTTTCTTAAAGGGACTTGCAGACCAGCCATCGTTCCAGCCTCGCATCGGCGAGATAGTCCTGTTTGTCCGCGGCCTGTCAGCTTCCCAACTGGTGAGCTTCGACAACGATAAGCAGGCTTACGTGGTCTGGGACACGCAGCAGGAAGTGTTGATTGAGATGCCCCCGTGGGAAGCTGGTGTTGTCACCGAAGTCCCGGCAGAGCCAATCACTGTGGCAGATTTGGTCCTCGAGCAGCCAAAGAAGCATCAAGTCAACTATTCTGGATACCGTATCGAGCCGATGTCTGCGCCCAACATTGAGGACAAGCACTGGTCGAAGAGAGTCGCAATGGTACGCCTTAATGAAATGCGCCCATTCTCGATCTATCGTCAAGTCCACAAAGGTGTTCAGCCGAAGGACTTTCACGTAACTGTCGCAAATGCACTCGCGGTCATGTCGTCGTTCTGCCTCTTCGAAAAGTATCACTTCAAAGGAGTCTGGCCAGATGCGTCAGTCTTCTGCAGGGGCTTATTCCTCGGTTCGGAGTTCTTGACGGTTGGCGATACTGTGCGACTGATCCCAAGTGCGAATACTCCGGACGTCAATCAGGTCTGGGATGTCCTCACAATCACATCGATCAAGCTTAGGATGGTACATCTCGACAGCCGTGACAATCCCGGATTCGACTCCGAGAGCGGCCGATGGTACGACTGCTGTGTCCATGTCGATGGCATCGCATTCACCCGCGATCAAAGCCGTGCATGGGGTATGGGGAAGCTGCCATTCAGCGAAGATGAGGAGGGTCTTCCGACCTGCTTGAAAGGTTACGGAAGCTGGTACCGCCTGCACGACCCGAAGAAGCGATGGAAGGTACCTTTCTCGAAGATCCTCGGCCGTTGCTTCGAAGCGGATGCGATGAAGCTATGGTTCTCCTCGGTCAAGAGTGTTCCGACCTTTCCCAAAGTCTCGATATTCGCAGCCGTCAATTCGTCCCAAGGCATTCCGGACGCAATCATACCTACCGAGGCCGTCGACATCAGTCGTGGTCTCAAAGACATTGTCAGTGCACGAAACTTCTCTCGATCTCGTGACTCGCGTATCACCAAGACGGAGACTTCATGGTTCTGGGCCGAAGATCGTGCTGATCAACTCGACTTGCACGAAGTCAAGGGTCAAGCTGTCAGAGCTTTCGTGCACGGTCGACCCACCAGGGACATCAAGGCGTGGAAGCGTGCGATGAAGATCAGAGAGAAAGGAGCAGGACACCGTGCAAAGCCAAACATGTCCAATGTCAGCTTTGGTCAGCCTAGCAGTGCTGTGACAACCCTTACTGGGCCAGGTGCTACTGAAGCAGAGGAGGATCAAGAGGATGACGAAGAGAGTGGATCTGGAGAAGACGAGGCGGCCGCTTCTCGCTCCGGAGACCCTTCGCCGAATGATGGCGTATCTGATGTGGAAATGGTGGAAGCAGAAGAGGAGCAAGGGACTATCGACGCAAGACAGATTCGAGTTCAAGGTGGTGATGAGAGCTCAGAGGCAGAGTCTGAGGAAGAAGATTTGAGCACTTGGATGAAGTGATTTGAGATACCCAAGGTACAAAAGACTCGAGACTCTCAAGAGTCTGCCTATTCACGAATTACGCAGTATATTTTAGCATATTGACATAAGGATAAGAATGTCTGAACGGAAGCACGTGACCTGACCGAAATTCTGTTTCAGCGCAAAGTGACGCCCGAGTGTTGTCGACAAATGACATCGACCCTTTCCTTGTGAAGAACGACCCGCCAACTTTTTTCACCTCACCACAACGCGACAATCACGCCTTTCATTCCGATTCACCTCCGATGCATCAACATTGATCAATCCGCTTCTTCACAAATGAAATAATTATCAAATCACGACTTCCGCATTGACGACCCTCGACCCTCGATCGCGCCGTTTGCGCGCATCCACTCCAACATGTCGAAGAGGGGTATGGACCTTCAAGGAGGTGCCGATCGGTATGGAGGAGGTGAAGGACCGGAGACACCGACAGATACGCCTCGGCAGGCTACAGCTGCACAAATGGCGCGAAGAAAGTAGGTGATCTCACAGTTGTACTACCTATGGGAGCTTGGTGGGGATAATGTTCGGGGCGATGCAGAGACTCGCGCATGGTTTCACTGGCGGTACAAGAGCTTGGAAGGTTCCCGGCGACTGTGAGAGCTTGTCTATGGTCTATGGTGAAATCCATTTGCAAGATACTGGGCATTGAAAAAGACGCTCAGACAAAGGCAAACAAGCTGCGGAATTCATATCGACTCACACTCTTGTGCAATCAGATATCTTTGGACATTGACTAACAATTCCTCCCAGAATCGCGACCATCAAGCGACCTGCAAGAGCGACATCACCCAACAAGACTACTCCCTCCTTTAGTGGCTTTGGCCAGCAGCCAGCAACCATGAATTCTCAGCCACCTTCTTCCGGCTTTGCATTCGGTCAGAACGGGACAAATGGAACCTCGGCCACGAGTACATTCAATTTTGGACAAAACCAGAATAACAGCAATGGCGGCGGATTTGCATTTGGTCAATCACAGGGTGGTTCGACCTCAAACAGCTTCACTTTCGGTCAGCAGAGCAGTGGACAGAATGGAGGGTTCAATTTCAACGCCGGTGGTCCTGTCAGTTTTCCAGGTGGTTCTGGAACAAATCCTTTCGCAACCACCAACGGACAATCAGGAGCTGGAGCTGGCTTCTCAGGCAATATCTTCAGCATCCCGGGCTCAGCCAACTCTTCCCAGCAGACACAAGGTGCGACCAATGGATTCAGCTTCGCATCTGCCAACGGGTCAACAGCCCCGTCAAGCCCCTCGCATTCGTTTGGAGCAGTAGACAACGATAAGAAAGAAATTGAGCAGCGGGAACCATACCTCAACTCCGAGCAACTGAAAAAGGTAGAAGAGATTGTCGGGCAGCATCTACCAGATGTAGGTCTCATGAGAAGAGGTGATGCTACAGCAGATCGCTTACAAAGACAGATACCAAGCTCTTACTCGAAGGATCCTCTGGATCTGCTGCCTCAAGATGTGCTGTCGCAACTTGCACAGTACATCCGATCTCTCCCCTCACCTGCCATGGGCAGTCAGGCGAGTGCTACGTCGCTATTCAGCAAGCCGTATCGAGCAAAGTCGAAAAAGCCATGGGTGACAGATACGGAGAGGAATGAGCTAAAGGCTGCTGCGCCAAATCTCACGCCAGAGCAGCGGAACAAATTAACACAGATCGTGAAAGACAACGTGGAACCATTGAAGTTCAAGAGCGACAGCGAATTACCCAGCTTCGAATATCTTCCCAATGACGTTCAACGGGAGATGCTGGAATTCGTCCGCCAGCCAGCTGGACAGCAAGCACAAACACCTGCAAAACCTGCCAACCCCTTCAACTTCTCTACAAGCGCAACACCTAAAGCCAAGGCGGCAGAATCACCAGCCGCAGAGCAGCCAAAGTCGAATCCTTTCGCAAGCATCAAGTCAGCAAGTGCATCTCCTGCCGCACCATCAAAGCCGTCAACACCCTTCACTTTTGGTCAGCCGAAGCCAGCGGCGACTGCTCAGTCTTCCCTGCCAACCTTCTCGTTCGCAAAGCCTGCGGAGCCGGCTGCAGCCGCGCCATCAAATGAGAAGGAGGCAAGCGTGGATGTACCAGAGGAAACGGCATCAAAGACCAACCCATTCGCTTCTGTCTCTCGATCAATGTCACCCTCGCCATCGCCAGCAAAGGCCCAGAATGCCACACCAAAGAGTCTTTTTGACTCTGCCCCAACCAATGGTGTCAGCTCAGGATTCAAGTTCCAACCAGCTCCGACTGACAATGGAGCTGCCGTTCCATCTGCTACACCTGCGAAACCGGCCTTTTCTTTCGGCGGATCCAAAACCCCTGCCACCAGCGCCAACAACTTCTTCAACTCCTCTGCTGCACCCAATCCGCCAGCAACTGCGCCGACGCAAAAGACAGGGTCAATTTTCAATCAGACAGCCAGCGCTCCTTCCAGCCAGCCAAGCTTCGCAGCGCAGAAAACGCCAGTGTCGAAGCAGTCGCAAGGTCAAACGACTGTGCCAGTTCCCAGCACTTATGTCCCGCAGCCTGGCGACAGTCTGATTACTCTCGTTTCCAAGACCGGCTTATTGAATGCTTGCTTCCGAAGCCACATCAAGAAGCTTGAGACTTATGCAGATTGGAGTGCCCCGGTAGGATACTTTCTCCAAGAGTTGGACACGCTCAAGGCTGCTATCAAAAAGAAAGAGCAGGAGGAAGAGACTGCTGGTCAAAGCCGACAAGCTCAAGTCGTACCACCGTCGACAGGCAAACCACCATTCGCCCAATCCATCTTGCCTCCATCGACGGGCAAACGTACCTCGGAAACCCCTATCACTCCAAAAGCGCAGGCAGACGAGTTGCCGGCAAAGAAACCGAAGGCTACTCCTGGCTTTCAGATCTCGTCGCCGTCAAAGCCTCTCAGCAACACTGCCAACCTCTTCAACAGTATTCTCTCTTCACCTGACAAGCCTGCAGCTACAGTCACGCCTTCAAAGCCCGCAGAGACTCCTGCGAACATCTTCAAATTCCAGCCACCCACAGGATCAACACCGTCGACTGTGTCAAAGGCTCCAAATCAACCACTTCCAAACCAGCCATTCGCAAGTATGGCTTCACCATTTAAGCCCGCGCCCTCTCCAGCATCCCAGAGTGCTCCTACTTTTTCAGTGCCCAAGTTCGGCGGAGGTGGTAGCTCCAACAACTTTTTGTCTTCGTTTGGAGCCCAGGCCGCCAAGGAATCGGAGAAAGAAAAGGCGAAGCGAAAGGCTGAGGACTTTGACTCTGACGACGATGATGAGGAAGAGTGGGAGAGGAAAGATCGAGAGGAACAGGAAGAGAAGAGGCGTAAGCTTGCAGAGTCCGCTAACAAAGTTGCTAAAATGGTTGATGGTAAGATGGTTTGGGTCAGCAAGGACCAGGCAAATGCAGAACCACCAGCGACCAAGTCAACAGCGTCTGTGTTTGACAGCCCATCACTAGGGACAGGAACAACTCCCACGCCCGCTAATCCCTTCTCCTTCCTGTCCAAGTCGAATGCGACAGAGGCGAACGGACAGAAGGGTCTGACTTCCACATCGCAGGAGGACACTGACGAGGATGACGATGAGGACGAAGAGAACAGAGCACCTGTCACCAACGGTATCAACGTGCCGGCAACGCCCGCGAAGAGTGGTGGACTTTTCGACCGAGTGAGCAAGAATTCAGACGGAACGCTTCAACGAGAAGCCCCAGACACTGCAAAGAAGTCTGTTTTCGGTTTCAGTACAAGTCCTGCTGGAGACAATACATGGAAGCCCGAGACACCGATCAAATTTGGCACCACGGAAACTCCTGGATCGACCACGCCGTCAGGATCTCCTGCCAAGTCGCTCTTCAACTTTTCCAACAACACGACTTCGCAGCCTAGCGCTCCAAGTCTACCCAAATTCAACTTTGGAGGACCGTCAGCAGACAGCAACAAACCATCTCTATTCTCGTCTATCCCCTCGACAGCTCCCCCTTCTGCCAGCGTTGGCTTCAAGTTCGGCAATCCTCCAGCGGGCGGAGCTTCGCTACTATCCACACCCCAGCCAGGCAGCTCTGCCCCATCCATCTTCTCCTCTGCTCCTGGCTCGCGTGCAACCACCCCTGGTGCTACTACCGCCGATGAAGCTTCGACCACTGCTGGAACAGATAATGAAGAGGACGCCGCGCCTGCCGAAGAGCAGAAGGACCTTACAGCCCTATCTGCGGAAGAATTGCGCAACGAGGAGGTGCTGTTTGAGCAGAAAGCTCGATGCAGAAAATTCGTCAGAGGTGGAGAATCGCCATGGGAGAACAAGGGTATCGGCATCATTAGGCTACTCAAGAATAAGGAATCTGGTAGCCACAGGATCTTGATGCGACTGGCTCCTGGTGGGCAGATCATCATCAACGCCAATCTACTGAAGGACAAGGAGCTCTATTCTATCCAAAATGAGAAACTGGTCAAAATGGTGTTCGCCGAGGGTCAAGGGGAGCTGAGCACATATATCCTCACATTCGGGAAGAAGGAGAGCGCGGAAGAGCTACTAGGAAAGGTCAAAGCGGCCGAATGATGGCATGACAAAGGACAGTGATTAAGATAGCAGACGAGATATTTGTGCATCTTTGGTTTTACGCATAGCAAGGCGCTTTGGGACCACTGAACGGGCAAAAACATGTACATTGGCAGCACCAGGCGGATATCACCAGAGATGGAACAGCGAGTAGATAGTTATCAAAGATCCTCCGACAGCATGAGCTTGTGTCCTTTTCGGCAGTTCGTTCTATCCTTGAGCTGAGGGCTTCATTTCGACAACTGCACTTCCACTATTGCTCGCCCTACCCCTTCTTCCATACCGTTCAACGCAGTCGTCTCGACCTCGGCTGCGGTCAGGCCTTTTTCTCGACATGACGCCTTCAATGCATCTACGCTGCCGCCGACCCCAAAGTAGAATTTCTTCGCCGCCACATATGCTTTATTTGTCGCTCCCCCTCTCAGCACACCATGCACAAGGTCGACGAAGCTCTGCAATGAAGCAGGACTGTAGATCGTCTCGGCAGCCAACACCAGCGTCGACTTTCCCTCGACACTTTGCGGCATGAGCTTCACCATGTCCCCTCCCCATGGCCCGCTCAGTAGCTTCACCTCGACACCCGCCTTTCTCAGGTCCCCTTCAAACTCCCTGACCAATTCCTCGGTCACGTCCAGATCCCCCGAGTCTCCCTCCATACCCTCCTTGCCCTTCAGCTTCGCCCACGCCAACAGCAGATTCGGTAACGACACCAACCGTAACACATCAGCGTTGAAGTCCGCCACCGTGAATTTCACCGCCCGTCCATCGGCAAGTGCAAGCTGAAACAACACCAAAGTCGGCAACGCACTCCCCGCCCCTAGTTCGACCACATTCGCCACCCCGTCCAGGCCGTCGACGGAGCCCTTGGAGCATCGATCTAGCAGCAGCGATGCGAGGTCAAGACTACATTCCCAGGTCTTGAAACCGCCTTCGTAGATTTGGGAGGATATGTCTGAGGTGGAGAGGGAAGTGAGGAGAGCGTGGTTGTCTTCTGCCATGAGCTGTTGGCGGATGTCGAAGAGCTCGCGGCGAGGGAGGGGGAGGTGTTGACCCGAGGGAGAGAGGATGGGGGTGGTGGCGTAGGAGAGGCGGGAGGGGAGGAGGGGGAGCTGGTGGTGTTAGGACGGAAATTCTTCTATCAAAGGATTGGATGAAGCTATACGAATCTACGAATTAAGAGAGAAAGCAAAGACGAGACACAGGATAGTGGGAGATGACCTACCCATTCGCTCAGGCTATGCTCTTGCACAGGCACGTTTGACGCAGCGTCTGGCAAGATGGTCGAGCTCGCGGCCACGTTGCCTTGGCTTGCAGACTCATCTTCGTCCGGATCTATGTCATCTCCGGAGAAGTTGAAGGCGAAGGACATGTCCGTCAGACGGAAGGCCCTGCAGGATAGTTATATTGATGCCTCTGCATTCCTGCCCTTGAATCTTTTCATACGGCCGCAATGCCGTGCTCTGATTGGCTGCGGTCTTTACACTCTTGGCAAGTCCGGAGGCCTGTCAACCGAGGCATAAGCTGGAGCGCCAAGAAGACCCTGAGTCAGTTCATCCCAAGGTTGAACTAAACACTATCTTGTTGTAACTGGCAAATCGGATCGAGAGACGTGTGTTTTATTTAGAGAGTTACAATAACCGATTTATCTACTATGCGTGTGCTGATTTATTAGTACCAGTTCTTTAGTACTAGAGAAGCTATACTAGCCTTCTATTATAACACTCCCTCTCTAGTATAGATTATTAAAGCTAGAGAACTGTCCTGTTATATATAAGTAAAGTAATTAGCTTATTACTTTATCTCTTTATAATTGCTTATAATTGTTAGTGTTAGTTAATTATTAGTAAGAATTTACTATTAGTTTAGCTTATAATTGCTAGTAACAATAGTAACTATTAACAATAGCTAGGTAGCTATTATTTATATAAATAGACTAGCTTATAAGTCTTAATTAAAGAGATATAAGTATCTAACTAGCCTCTTTATAATTTCTCCTTCCTTTATTATACTTATAGTAGTAGCCTTTTCTTTTATATAATACTTTTACCTTCTTACTATACTATATTAATAACACTTATAATATAAGCGCTATAGTATAGTAATAGCTAGGTATTAGTAGTATTACTACTAGTGCTAGTGCTCTAAGTAGTCTACTAGGTAGTAGAGGTAGTAGTAAGAAGAGAAATCCTCTATTAAAGTTACCTAGTACTTCTAATGTTAATTATAATACTACTATAAGACTAATTACTTATCTTAATACTCTTAGTAAGTAGCTATAAAGCATTAATAGTATAAGCTAACATTAATAGCCTAATTAACTTAGACTTTAACTTAATAGTTAGCCGATATAATCTAGAATACTCTCCTTAGGCTTAGGATAATTAGTTATTATAACTATACTAACTTATATCCTATCTAGAGGTCTATAGTAGTCTAGGCCTTTAGTACCTATAGTATATACCTAGTAGTTACTAATCCTATTCTAGTTAAGGATCTAACTAAGTAAGTTAACCTTACTAGATCTACTAACTACTTTACTACTTTAATAGCTTCTAGTACTACTAGTAGAGTAGTCTACTATAGTACTAATCGCTATACTAAGTGTTAGGAATCTAACTCTAGTAATAATTAGAGTAAGGGTAGAGGTAGTAAGTTTAGTAAGTATATTACTTTACCTAGTTAGCTTAATAAGGCCTATACTTACTATGCTTATAGCAACTAATATACTAGATATTCCTTAGCTAACTATACTTTAACTCTAAGGCCTATTAGCTCTCCTAAACCTATAAGGACCCTAGGTAGCTTAAGGGTTATTACCTAGCCTATTCTATATAGCCTAATACACCTACTAATAGAGCTTCTAAGGTCTATCTCTTTTAGTAGTACTTTACCTTAGAGGTTCTTACTAAGGGCCTATATACTAGAGGCATTATTAGGTATAGTTAATACCTTAATAACTTATACTAACTCTTATTACTTTATAGTAGTCCCTATAAACTTTATAGATTCTACTAACTTAACTACTACTAAGGTTTATAACTTAGCTACTATAGTAATAAACTATATAGTAGAGCTTATAAGAATTATAGCTACTAGCTACCCTAGTTAGCTTTCTCCTATTTATATCTTTATACTAGGCCTAGCACTAATAAGGCATAGTAGGTCTAGATCTAATACTTCTATAAGGTCTAGTAGTAGTAATAAGGGAAGAGGTTCTCCTTCTATAAAGAAGTAATTTAAGGTAGAAGATAGGTAAGAGTTATTAAAGGTAATAATAGTACTAAGTAGTAGATATAGCTTAGGTATAAGTAGCTAGTAATAGAGTTATAATAGCTTTTCCTTTCTCTCTTCTTAATAATAAAGTAATTTACTTTAAGCTTTAGACAAATAAGATAGCTTAATAAGTAGTAGTAGCATAAATAACATACTTAAAATAATAATATATATAAAATCTAAATAAGTATATAGTATAGATATATACTAAGTAATTAGCCTTTACTAATTAATTAAGAATCTTATTAAGAGACTTAAGCTTTATAAGTATATTAGCTAATTACTAAGTTATATTAATATACTTAAGCTTAATTACTTTAAGTTTATACTACTCTCTATAGTAATAATTCTTTAAATTAATATACTTAGATCTCCTTAAGTTAGTATAATCTCTTATAAGTTTAATAGCTAATTTATTATTAATAAAGACTATAGTTAGGCTAAGGTAAATATTAGTAAGTAGCTTAAGTTTAATAATAAGATTTCTTAACTAATTAATTTCTCTATAGGTCTTAGTAAGGGCAAGGTATTTAGCCTTAGTGCTTAATAATATAATAATCTTCTATAGCTTTAACTTCTAAATAACTAGTATACTAAGTATATAAATAATAGTACTAGATATAGATCTTATAGTTAATCTATCTCTAGCAAAGTCTAAGTTAGAGTAGGCCTTAATTATATTAACTAATAGTCTATTAGTCTTCTTAAAGGTAAGGCCTTTTATAATAGTTCTATTAATATACCTCTAGATCTGTTTAGCTATAACTATATAAGCTATAGTTAGATTCTAAAGGAACCTAGCTAGGTAATTAGTAGTATAGCTAATATTAGGCCTTATATTATTAGCTAGATATTATAATTTACTAATGATCTTATTAAATGTCTTATAGTATTAAGTATTAACTTAGCTATTAGTTAGTTTATAGAGTTAATTAATTAGATACTTTATAGTTCTTACTTAGTAAAGATTATAGCCTTTAAGCTTCTCTTTTAAGTAGTGTAATTACTTAATCTTAATTATGTCCTTAGTTCTATAAAGTTAAATACTAAAGAAGAGGTTTAAGTTTATAATCTTTATTAGAAACTTAAGATAAAGATCTTTAACTAGCTTATCTATATACTTCTACCTAGTAGTAATAATCCTAAAGTTATTAATATATATAAGAACTATATAATACTTATTAATAAAGAGATAAGTATTACTATAGAATTTGTTAAAACTAAGTAATAGAAGTACCTTAACTATAGCGTTATACTAGAGGGTAGTAGCTTACTTAAGCCTATATAAGCCCTTTATAAGAACAATAAGCTTATCCTATTTACTAGAAATTAGTATACCTTCTAGGCAGGAGATATAGTTCTTAATATTAATATTTAGTCTAAGGAATATAGTAACTATATTAGCTATTATAATAACCTAGTTATAATAAAGAGTATATATAAGAATTACTCTTCTAGTTTTAGCTCTTAGTGTTAGTATAAAGGTTCTAATAAAGTTAATATCTACTCTTTAAGTAAAGCTCCTTATAGTCTAATAAGCCTTATATCTTTTAACTTTACTATTAGTAAGCCTCTTAGTCTTAAAGACCTATTTACCTATTATTAGCCTAATACCTCTTAGTGCCTATAATTTCTTAATAATTAAAAAGGTTTTAGAGTTAGTTAGAGCCTTCTACTCTACCTCTATTATAGCTTACTAGTAATAACCTTTAGGAGAGGATAGTATATCTCTTACTATTTATAGGTCTAGCTTAAAATTAATAGCTATAGATCTAATAATCTTACTATTATTAAGTTTCTTATAATTAATCTAGTAATATATTTTAAAGGACCTTCTAATAGTTTCTTATAGTAAGAGAGATCTTTTCCTTTTACTAGTTAAAGGTTATATATTAAATAGTGTAATAAGAAAGTTAACATCCTTATTCTATATATATATTAGTAGTTAATTAACATTAACTATAGAATTAAAGGTTAAATATAGTTTACTAATAACTTTAAGTAGTAGTATTATAAGGTCTTTACTCTTATAATTAGTAACAATAATGCAAGATAGATACGAACTAGATTCAGTTAGAATGTAGTTTAGATTGGTCACGTGATCTTAGCATCGCGGCCCGGGCTTCCGGCCGCTCTGCCCTCGATATTACGCGTGCTTTATATACTAGCTTTTCTTCTTCTTCTTCTAAGTCTCGATATCTTAACGAATAGACGCAATTAACCCCCTTATCTTACTAGTCGTAAACACTATATCGAGACTTCGAACGACCGCGACTAAGTAACGAAGCCATTAAATTATCTAGTTATTCTACTACTTACGTAACTACTAACTATCACTTATAAAGAATCGAAGAAGAAGCTATTATAACTATAGTTCCCGCGTACACTATAATAGATCCTCGCTGCCGCTATGTAGGTTAATACTATAAACCCTAAAGATATAAGAAGAAGGTAATAAGTCGAGTTATAGACAACTCTTAAAGGAAGTAGGCTACTAGCTAAAAATTTTTAATATTCCCTTTGTTACGCGTTAACTTTTTACACTATTTTATTTACGACTAACTATGCTAAGTATAGCTCGCTCTAACTACGGCGAAGATAATTGCCACGTAAGTAAGATTCCTTTACCCCTTACTAATAATAATAATAAACTAGTCTAGTCGGCCTATTACGACCTTATCTGCCTTAGTAACACTAACCTTAAGAAGAGGCTATAAGAGATAGACGAGATAACTACTCTATATAAGGCCTTTACCTTTGTTAAGTTCACTTATAACAAATGGGTTACTATATGTAACTTAGTATATACTAACGCTCTCGACCTACGTAACTAGTTAGATAACGCCCTAATAGAACTAGATACTACTAATAGCACTACCGACAATCTTACCGTCTAAACCGTATACTACCTCGTAGACATTAGCAAACTTAAGGCCGAACTAGCCTAGCTAAGAGCTAAGATAGGACGTACTATACTAGCTCTCTCTATACGTAGTACTATGTTATTCAAAAAGATACTAGACCCCGCTATCTTCTCTAGTAGCACTCTAGAACAGTTCGAGGTTTTTAAGCACTAGATAAAGAATAAGATACGCACTAATACTAACTATTTCTCTACCGAGGTAACCTAGTTTACCTATCTCTACTCGCGCCTTTCTAGCGAAGTATATACTTTTATTATAGACTCCGCCGGCGATAATACTCTCGATGTTAAAGCCGCTCTTAGTATCTTAGCCTAGCGCTTCGAAGACTCTAACTGTAAGGCTACTATATACGCCTAGTTCGCTAGCCTCTTCTAGTGTAATGCCTCTTTTAACTCCTTTATTAGCGAATTTAACAAGTACGCTCTTCGCGCTAAGATCGCTAAGGACAAATAGCTCTACTAGTTACGTTAGAAGATATCTAATAAACTACGCGTTGCCCTTGTTAACTTCGACACTAATAACCTCTTTACCTTTATCGTAAAGGCCTACGCTACTAACTGTAATATCTAATAGAGTAACCTTATTACTAAGCGTACTTAGGCCTTACGCTCTAGCCTAGCTATAAGCTACGCTGCTACAGTACTAATCCGTGTGCCTTATTCTACTTCTATGCCTACTGCCTTAGCTACCTTCTACTCTATTACCGGAGGAGCCCTATAGCTCTTCCGTCCGGCTCTAACACTTACCTATTATATATGCGGTAAGCCTAGCTATATCTCTACTAAGTGCATAGCTAGCGCCTTAGAGAAGGCCGCTTACGCCGCTATATATCCTATACGTATTAGCGCCGTAGAAGAGATATAATAGCTCTAGAATTGCTTAGCCGAATTAAGCAACTAAGTTAATACTAGTTTAGCTTACGAACTGGATCTAGTTTAGCCTTAGTTCGACCCTGAAATAGATTACAAGTCTACCGACCTATCCGGCTAGGGAAATAAGTAGCTAGAGGACGAGTTCTATCCTCTAGTAGAATAAGGGTAATTCGAGATAGATCCGGAGGTATACGGTTATTAAATAGCGTTGTTAGCTACTACATCTCCGCTATTATAACTCCTATTACTATTTACGACCTCTATAACCGCTCTTACACTATTATACTTTAAGCCTTTATCGACACTAGCGCGCTTATTAGCGCCGTAGTTAACTATAACGTTCTCGACAAGCTAAAGAGTTTTAGCTGTCTAGTGGCACTAGCTAGCCCTATTTAGCTTTAGGCTTACAACGGTGTTCTAATAGAACAAGTCACTTATAGCGTCTCTCTTACTACTACCGTTTCTAGTAAGCTAAATAACCTTACTACCTTCTACATTATAGATATTAGCTAATTCGATATTATTCTCGGCCTTAGATAGCTTAAGGCTAATAGGGCTACTATCGACTATAAGCATAGCTAAGTTATATATAAAGAAGAGTTTTTACCGACGGTTATTAAGTAGAAGCTGCCGTAGCTAATTAAAAGGCTAGAATCTAGATCTAAGCCCGGCTTAGATCTAGGAATCTAGCTCGGCAAAGCTACTACTCTAGTTCGGAACTAGTTCGGTTCTAATTTAACTCGCAAACTAGGTTCTAGCTCGGCTACTAAGATAGGACGAACTAGACTATATCGACTACTAGCTCTTAGGTCGAACTTTAAGCTAAATTAGAGAGAGTTTAAGCTAATCTCTTATAGCACTTAGCTAATGTATAAGTTCTTCTACGTACTTACCTACGTAAGTAACACTAAGTAAGAAGAGCCGACTATTGCTTTTATTAGCGCCGCTGCCTTCGTATTAGCGGCTAAATACTAAGAGAATAAGGTGTTTACAATCTCGGTGAAGAATATTAAGGACTACTACCGGATAGCTTCTAAGCTAGAACTAGACCCTATAGTAGTTCTCCTAGAAGAGCTACGGGAGTTTACTAATGTCTTCTCTAAAGAGTAATCTAATATACTTCCTCTATATCGGCCGAATTTCGACAATCGAATTATACTTAAAGATAGAGCTAAACTACTACGTACTAAACCCCTTTACCGCCTATTACTAGAGGAGCTCGACATAGTAGAGCTATTTATCCGTAAGTACCTTAATAAAGGCTTTATTACGCTAAGCTCGGCTAGCTATTCCTTGCCTATTCTCTTTGTTTGTAAGTCTAGTAGCAAACTCCGCCTTTACGTCGATTACTACGGCCTTAATAAGGTAACTAAGTAAGACGTCTATCCTCTATCTCTTATCGAAGAAACACTTACGCGCGTAAGTAAAGCCGAATAGTTTAGCAAGATTAACATCTATTAAGCCTTCTACCGCCTCTATAACTCTGTCGATAGTAAAGACCTTACTATGTTCTCTATACGCATAAGTAACTTTAAGTAGTTAGTAATGCCGTTTAGCCTTACTAACGCTCTTATAGTATAGTAGAGGTTTATAAATTATAACTTTGTCGACATACTCGAGCGCTTCGTGTTAATCTATCTTAATAACATTCTTATCTACACCGATAGTACTTGCCGAGAGCACGCCGAGTATATTAAGCTAGTACTCTAACATCTCTACGATTTAGGCCTAAACGCCGACATTAAGAAGAGTAAGTTCTACCTAACAGAAGTAAAGTATCTTAGTATTATTGTTAGTCGAGATAGAGTTAAAATAGATCTAAAGAAGGTCGAAGCTATATAAGCCTAGAAACAACTAGCCCCTAGTAATACTACTTAGGTAAGAAGCTTTATTAGTTTCTATAGCTACTATCGCTACTTTATTAAGGGATTTAGCACTATCGCTAAGCTATTAAACGACCTACTTAAGAAGGACACTACGCTATAGAACGATAAGTATACTACTACGTTTAACTATATAAAGTATACTATTATAAGTGTCTCTATCTTAGCGCACTTCGATCGCTCGAAGTAAGTAGTCGTCGAGACTAACGCCTCTAACACTACTACTACTAGGATCCTGTCGTAATATAACAATTCCGACGTTCTCTAGCCTATTACCTTCTTTAGTAAATCTATAAGTAAAGCCGAACGCAACTACGTAATCTACGACAAGGAGCTATTAGTAATCGTCTAAGCCTTTAAGGAATAGGCCCCTAAGCTTATAAGCACTTAATCCGATAAGGCTATTTACGTCCTTACTAACTACTAATCCTTAATGCATTTTATAAAGACTTAAAAGCTATTACGCCGCTAAGCGCGCTAGGCCCTTCACCTCGCGTAGTTTAACTTTAAGATTATATATAGGCCTAGCGCCGCTAACGGCAAGGCCGACACACTTATAAGAAGGAATAGAGACGTGCTATATTCGAAGGAGGACCCTAATCTACGCTAGACGCTATTAGCGTACAAAGTACTAAATTAGCGCATTATCGACGAACTAAATCTAGGTCGTATCCGAGCTAGATTGCTAATCTAGGCTAAACTAAGATCCAGTTTAGCACCTATTTCGCCGCCTATTTCGGCTTACGAGCTAGGCACCTATATAGTACCTATCTCTGCTATAGAAGAGCCTTTACCCCTTTTCGACGAAGTAGCTAAAGCTAACTTATAAGACCTTAACTTCGAGACAGTTCGCGGCGTCTACTATATAATAGAAGCCTTCCTAAAGAGGAAATAGTTACTGTCGACCGATATTACGATCGAGAAGAGAATACTATACGCCGCCGGCCGATTAATTATACCTTTCTCTATAGCTGTAAAAGTTATCTAAGGAGTCTATATATCGAAGGATTATACACACGAAGGGGCTACTAAGACGGCTACTATAATTAAGTCTACTTTCTATATCCCTAGGTGCGATCCTAACGTTAAGAGGTTTGTTACTAACTGTTATAACTATAAGCGCTTAAAGGCTCGCTATAGCTTACTAGCCGGCCCCCTATCGCTATTGCCTATTCCGGTTAGGCCCTAGTAATACATTACTATAGACTTCGTTACTAGCCTACCTCTAGTAGATAACTATAACGCGGTGCTATATGTTATCGATTACTTGTCTAAGGAACGACACTTAATCCCTTACTTCTAGGGAGAAGGAGAAACCTCTATATTCGAGATAGCTAAGCTATTATTCTTCTATGTATAGAAACTACATAGCCTACTAGATAGTATCACCTCGGATTGTAGCCCTTAGTTCGTTAGCGACGTATAGAAGAGGCTCTACTAAATCCTAAAGATTACTACTAAACTATCTACTATAGGGTATCTATAGACAGACGGCTAATTAGAGGTTATAAATCGTAAGTTCGAGCGAGTTATCTATTTATACGCTACACGCTTTAGTAATTAGACCCTTGTTCTACTAGTTATAGAGTTCTCCGCTAACGTTAACCTATTAGAGAGTACTAAGCTATTACTATTCGAGGTTACTAGAGGATATAAGCTAAGGCTAAGCTTCTAACTCTCTTCTAACACACTATTAACAAGAGCTAAGCTAAATAAGGTCGACATCTACGCACTTGCTAAACAACTAGAAGAAGCGCTAGTTATTACTAAAGCTAACCTCGCTATTGCCTAATTACGCATAGTAGAATAAGCTAATAAGCACTACTAGCCGATAGAGTTCGAGGTAGGCGATTTAGTATAGTTATTAACAAAGAACCTCTAGCTATATAGTAATCTAAAGCTGCTACTAAAACACGTTAGTCCGTATAAGATCCTCGAGAAGTAGTTACTATTAGTATATAAGCTAGATCTACTAGCCGCGCTATAACAAATCTACTCTATGTTCTATGCTAATCTACTTACTAAGTATCTAAATAACTCTCTACTAGGCTAAGCCTTTAAGGAACTGCCTCCGATAGAAGTCGACGGTAAAGAGAAATACGAGGTAGACGACGTAGTTAACATACATATACTACGTAGTAAACTAGTTACTTATATAAGCTAGAAGAGCTATCCGGAGGATCTTACCTAGTAGCTAATTAACAATCTTAAAGGAGTAGCCGACGTGCTACGTAACTATCTAGACTCTTATATAGATAAGCTAAGGCCGAAATAGATTAATAAATAATATATAATAGTGTTTAAGAGTAAACGCGCTTAAGAGGGAGAGTAGTAATACGAGATAGATACGAACTAGATTTAGTTAGAATGTAGTTCAGATTGGTCACGTAATCTCGGCATCGCGGCCTAGGCTTCCGGCCGCTCCGCCCTCGATATTACGCGTGCTTTATATACTAGCTTTTCTTCTTCTTCTTCTAAGTCTCGATATCTTAACGAATAGACGCAATTAACCCCCTTGTCTTACTAGTCGTAAACAAACAACAAGTTGCTTCCTCTATTTATTAATAGGTTAAGGATCTAGTTTAGGATGTTAGTATTACTCCTTTTATTCTTTAATAGGGGTAGATAATTATTGTTTATATCTAGGAATTAAAGAGTAGTTAGATATTAGTTGTTTAGCTTAAAGTTATTTAGCCTAAGTAGTTTATAGATTCTTATAACTAAAGGGTAGTTAATTATAGCTATAGTCTTAATTATAATTACTACTAAATATCTACTCTCCTTAAAGCTATAAAGCCTTAGGTTATTATACCTATAGGATATATAGCTATTTAATAACTTATGTTACCTAGTCTTTATAGACTATATTCTTATTAAATATTATATAGAGTAATATAATAATCTTTCTCTTCTAGGCTTACTAAGTATAATACTAATAGAGTATCTAGATAAGGTAATTAGTTATTAAGTTATTCTATATACTAATATACTAACTAAGTAGTGCTCTAGCTTAGAATTTGTATAATTTAGAAACATGTTAGTTATAGATATAGGCTCTATAGCTAAAGTGTCTAATATAAGTTAATAAGACTAGCCTATTATTATTAAGAAGATTCTTTCTTAGCTCTTGTATAAGAATCTTCTTAGTTTTAGTATAGGTAATTCTATTGCTAATATAGATTATAAACTCTATAACTATATATTAGAGTTTAAGGGGTGTTTTATAATTAATAAAGATATACCTTATTCTAAGAATAACTACTTTATTAGTAGCCTTAGATTTACTATTTTAGTATTAAGTATTAGATATAGAGATATTCTATCTCTACTCTTTAAGATAAATAGCTATTACTAGTTTATAGTTCTTAAATTTACCTCCTCTATTAGAGATAAAGATAAATAAAAGCTTATTATAGGCCGTTTTATTCCTTATATAGATAAGTTTAATTACTACTAGTATATTACTCTTAAGGAAGAGGATAGTAATAAACTTATACTTGCTTTTACTATATATTATAAAGAGAAGGTATCTATAGCCCTTACTTAACTATAGTTTAATAGGACTAATAAGGTCTAGATAGAGCTTATCTAGTAAGTACTTTAGTATATCCCTTAGTTCTCTTAATACTACTCTCTATGCCTTTAATATAGTATATAGTTTATAGTAGCTAAGATCTAATATTTAAAGTTCTTCTAATCTAATAGCTTAACTTTTAGTAAGGGAGAGAATAGTGTTACTAATATAGCCTAACCTCTAGTACTATCTTTCTAATATTAGCTTTTAAGTAGTTATAATAGCTAGATTTACTCTTATAGCCTATAGCTTTTATAGTTTTAGCCTTATAGGTAATTCCTTGTAGTTCTAAGGCTTATAGACTTTAAAGTTCTTAAGCTATTTAACTCTTTTAAAGTGTTTAATAAGGCTAACTTCCTTTTTATCCTTTATTAAGGATTTACTAACTATAGAGATACTAAGTTCCTCTTTATTCTAAAGATTAGATATAAGGGTATTTAGTAATAATAGTAAGTATATATAATTATAAAGCTTAATAATTAACTTCTTACCTTTACTATTAGTTAGAGTAAGCCTAACTATACTAACTTCTATATTAAGTAGCTTCTTTATACTAATAGCTTATTTAAATTTAAGAATACCTTTATATACCTTAATTATTAAGAACTATAACCTGTCTTTAATAAAGTGCCTTAATATACTAGAGTTATAGATTGCTCTATTCTTACTATAGGTTAAGAATAATAATATAGATACTACTACTACCTTATAGACTAGTATAATAATATTAACATTAGTATTAGAGCGTTTATCTAATTTACCTACCTTAGTAGGTTCTCTAGATTCTTTAATAGCTACTTAACCTCTAACTTTCTTAGTCTTTAACTTATTACCTTTGCCTTTAGCCTTTATACTTTTATTATTTAACCTATCTTTATTATCCCTTTTACTTTAACTCTTTAGTACTTTCTTAGGATACTACTTAAAGCAATCTATATTAGAGTAAATATAATAAGTACACTAAGTGTATTAATCCTTAATATAACTAGCTACTCTATAAATAGGGTTTAGATTAGTTCTTCTATTATATAGAGGCTTCTATATTCTAAGAAAGTCTATTATCTCTTTAAGACTCTTCTTATAGTTAAGGCTAGATCTCTAGCTCCT
Source organism: Elsinoe ampelina (assembly GCA_005959805.1). Classification (NCBI taxonomy): domain Eukaryota; kingdom Fungi; phylum Ascomycota; class Dothideomycetes; order Myriangiales; family Elsinoaceae; genus Elsinoe; species Elsinoe ampelina. The sequence goes on from SMYM01000002.1 coordinate 2,940,507, forward strand.
TAACTATTTAGTAGTCTCTATTCCTATAATAAACATAGTCTTAATATAGTATAGAGGGAGCTTAAACTTATCTAGTTTAGTACTAATAGTGCTTACTCTTTACTCTATAGTAATAGTATATTAATAATAGTACTTTATAAAATCTTTATAGTACCTTTAGGTGTTATAACTTGTTATAATTACCTTATTAAGGTTATAGATAGCTATATATAGCTTATATAAAATAACAGGTTTAAATGTAGCTTTAATAGTGTCTAGAAGTTCCTTTAAAGTCTTCTAAGTTATACTATAGTAAGGTCTAATAGATTTATAAATCCTTATTATAATAATACTATAAGTAATTCTATTATTCTTATACTAGGTCTTGTTCCTAACCTTATAGACTACCTTAGTGCCTTTACTAGTATCTAGAGCTAGTTCTTTAGGCTTTATAACTGCTAGTATCTAGTCGATGTTATAAATTATATATCTAAGTATATCCTTTTTAAGGAGGGCTACCTTAAGGGTTAATCTCTAAGTATTATAGTTACTTCCTCTCTTAAGAATCTAAGTCTTAAGCATTTTTGCTAATCTAGACATAATAATAGTAATTAGCTAAAGGCCTATTAATTTAATTAATGTAATTAGCTTATTTAAGCTATTTAAGCTATTTAATTAAAGGGTTAATACGGGCTACTATAAGTGTTTATCTTAATATAGCTAGTTTAGAATTTAGTATAGGCGGCTTAGTAATCCTTTTAATAATAACATGCTTAATTTGCTATAGCTTTAAGTACTTTTATAGAAGCGCCGGGCTTATAACCTATTATAACTAGTAAATTAGATCGAGAGATATATATTTTAATAATTTTATTTAGAGAGTTATAATAACCGATTTATCTACTATACGTGCGCTAATTTATTAGTACTAGTTCTTTAGTACTAGAGAAGCTATACTAGCCTTCTATTATAACATATCTTACTATTTTACTAATCTATAATTAAATTAGATAATTATTGTCTTAATCTACTACTATTAAGGAGTTCTTTTAATTTAGCTATCTTTTAGTACACTAGGTTAAGTATTTATATAGTTATAATCTACCTTATTTTAGTAGTTTAGGTAGTAATTAATCCTTTTTCCTCCCCTATATAAGTTAATAGTTATAAGCCTAGTATAACTACCCCTATATAAATATATTACTTAGTTACTTTCCTACTCTATTTATTAGTTAATTCCCTACTATCTTGCTTTTTAAGTATTAGAATCTATTAAGAACTGCCTTAACTACAACTACAGGATTTAGGTATTAATAAAGGAATAAACAACTATAGATACTAACACCTTAATAGCTAGAACACCTATTATTCTTACTATATTAGCTAAATAGGCTAGCTAGCTATACATTATTAAGATAAGAGCATTAAACACTAAGATATAGAACCTTATTAATCCCTAGAAGACTATTAAACTAGAAAGGCTTTCTAAGCCTTAGAGGCTAGAGGTAGTAAATACTAACTTCTTAGCACTCTTCTAGATATATAAGGAGGAATAAGTATAATATAATAAACAGTATAAGGCCTTAGCTAATTTAGCTAGCCTTATTTAGTTATTAATTGCACTATAAGTTCTTACTATTATCTAACTAGAAGGGGATCCTTATCTATAGGCTATCCTTAGAGCATTAAAGAACAGATTTGCTCTATCTAATATAGCTATTTAGCTTAAGGTTAAAGCACTCTAGAGGAAGTAGCTATCTAGCTCTTTCTTATAGAATATAGACTATTAGCTTTAGTAATAGAAAGAGGTTATAGACAAGGCTAGGAACTATAATCTACTAGAAGCTTAAGGCTTAAGGCTATAGAGAGACTTCTTACTCTCTATCTTAAAGGCTAAACTAGTATTTGCTAATAAGTACCTTATTAATCTAGATTTACTAACTCTACTAACTATACTTAAACTAATTACTAAGTTTAGATAGTTTTATAAACTCTATAAGCTATATAGCACTATAAAGGCTAGTAAGGGAGCTATAGTCTTCTCTATAGCTACTAAGAATGTTCTTTATAAGAAACATAGTCTCTCTAGAGAGCCTAAATATATATACTAAGGCCGGCATAAGTAGATTAAGTACTATTACTTAAATAAGTATCTAAGGCTAGAAGGATAGACACTAAACTAGTAAACTATAAAGGAGATTAAACAAAGGCTAAATAATAAGACTCTTAAAGAGAGAATTAAGGCTTCTATTACTAAGGAAGTATAACATTAGAAGGGGTTAACTCTACTAGTATTAATTAACATAGCTATTACTATTAGATTATACTTAGTATTTATCTTAGCTACTAGTAACATCTCTAACTTATAGATACTAGATTCTAGAGTAACTAATTATATCTATAATTACACTATAAAGAATAGATATAAGGTTACTAGAATTATAAAACCTTATAAGAAGCTATTCTATAGTAATACCTTACTTAGTATTAAGAGTTAAAGAACTATTAATATTATAGCTCTTTATAAAGGAAAGCCTATAACTATCTATCTTATAAAGGTAGCCTATATACTATTAATTATAACTAATCTAGTTAGCCTTAGGAGGTTTATTAATAGTAGAGTCTACTAGAACACTTAAACTATAGAGATTAGCTATAAAGGAAAAGTACTCTTCTTAGTTATACTAAAGCATAACTAATATATCCTTAAGAATAACTCTAAAGTTTCTAATGTTACTACTATAGTATTAAGGGATAATAATAATTATCTACTATTAGTATTTACTATAGTTACTATAAGGACTAATTAATCTTAGTATAAAGTTATAGGCTATCTAAGCTTAGAGTCTATTAATTACTTTCTAACTACTATAGTTAGTAGTAAACTAACTCTAACTAAGCCTAGTTTAGCTTAACTAATTTATCTTAGGTCTCTATATTAGACTTATAAGCTATTAAATACTTAGTAGATTATATTAAGGAGCTCTAACACTAAACTTGCTATATTAAAGCTATTTAAGAGAACTACCTTTAATATTATTATTAATAGATTTACTAGCTATAATAAGGCAAGATATATAAGCTACTTTACTTATAGAACTACTAACTATTAACTAGTTGCCACCTATGCTTATAGATATAAGATTAATAAAATCTATATTAAGATAATTACTTATATTAAAAGTAATCTTAGCTTTAAAATTAAATTCCTTAGGAGTAACAATAAGAGAGCCTTTAGCCTTAAATTTACTATCTTTCTAGATAGTAAAGGAATCTATTATAAGCTATCTACTCCCTTATTACGAACCGTCCAAACATAGCCTACGTTAGTAGTCTAAGCTAAGCTAAGAACGAGGTAGTTCTACTTCTATAGCAGTATAGTACTAAGGTAAGAGTCGGAGAAGATATATCTTATAGATAATAAAGTACAATTAGATAGTATTACAAAGGCTAGCCTTAGTAATACTAGTATTCGCTATCTAGACGAGGTTAACTATAGTACTTATATAAGGTAAGGACTATTCCTATATATATATGTTCTTTACTATATACTCTATATACTCTACGTACTTCGTAGTAGAGCTACTAGAGAAGATAGAGTATATGCCCGCTAGTAACCTACGCGCTCTATAGTCTCTAGGGCAGAGCTACTAGAGAAGATAGAGAACTAGGTAAATATCGAGCTAGGTCGCGTAATAACCTTAGTAGTTTAATTAGTCCTAATGTCTCTATACTCTAGCTTGTCCTACTAGTTCGTAACATTACTCTTCTCCTTTAATCGAGTTGTCCTAACGAGTAAGTATTCTTCTCTATCTTTACGCGCTATGTACTAAATATGCCTCCTAGTCGTTAAAGGCACAGTAAATCTAGCATATCTATACGAAAGAATCTCTTAGAGTTTATCGAACTATTCGGAACTAATATGCTATAGGCTTATTCTTGTTATAAATCGAAGGGGCTAGACTATAAGGTCTATATTCGGTTAGGTATCTATAGCTAGTATATTGTAAGTAACTACTCTAGTTGTAATATTTAAGTAACAAAATCGAAATAGTAGTGTCTCTAGTCTAAGTATATTCGTTTATGAAAGGAATTAGTTATAGCTAAGGCTACTAGAAAGAAAGCTAAAGAAGCTTATAAAAAGGCAAAAGAGGCTTATTAAAGAGCTATAGGCAATAAGCTTCGCCTATATAAAGAGATATAAAAGTTAGAGAATAAGGCGGAGAAAGTAATTTCTCTAGAGGAGACTTGTATTTAAGTCTTAGAGTAGGAGGAAATGCTATCGTTAGTAGATCTTGTCCTACTATAGGACTAGCGATTATTTATGCCTAACTCCGACTAGAGTTCCTTATTTAGCAACGATTAGGGTACTTCTATTAGCTAAGTAGTCTTCCTTAGGCATTCTTGTTTTTGTTTAGTGTTAGTAGCGTTAGGTCCGCCTAGTCGGTTTACTTAGGATAGGTTTTTAGTTTAGTAATCTAGAATTGCTTACGAGGTAAGGTATTTCTCTAGTTCCTATATTGCCTTACTATACTAATGTTCTTTCTAGTAGATAAGATAGTAGCGTTTTCCTTTTATAAGTTTATAACGTAAAACCCTTTCTATTTTATACTATAGCTCCTATGTTTCTTTATCTAGTTTAATAGGTCTAGGTATAGCGTTTTATAGTGCTTTCTCTAGTAGTAATATATAAAAGACTAAATAGATCCTTATATGTCTCGGTAGTTCTAGTTTATATACGTTCTTGTTTTTCTTTTCTAGGATCCTAAAGAGTCCTAGTTTAGTGTAGTTAAGTTTCTTACTCGGTTATTTCGTTTTAATGTTTTTACTAAGGAGGTAAACTTTCTCTCTCTCCTTTAGAATTAGTCCTATAATTCTCTTCTAGTTAGCAAATTCTACTATTCTTTATAATATAAATGCTATATTATAGTATAGCTAGTCGTGTAGTTTCTTAATGTTAGTAACTAGTATATTAGCGTCCTTAGATACTAGCTTAATTCTAAGTATGTCGTAGTATAGATCTAGGTATATCCTATAGTTTATATAGAATAGTAAAACTTTATTCGCGGACTTTCTATTGTTAATAGCAAGCTTCGCGAGCAGTAATAGCGTCGCCTATAAGTCTTACTTATAGTTTAGATAGTATCGTAGGTACTACTCTAGTACTTAATTTACCTATTTAGTTTGTCCGTCCGTTTATAGATAAAAGGAGGTTAATAGCTTATATTTAACTTCTAGTAGATCTATAAATAATTGCTAGAATTATAACGTAAATAGCTTATCTCTATTAGTTATTAGGTCTCGTAGTACTCTATGTTATAAAACAATTGTTCGGAGGAAGGTAAAGGCTATATCCTCGGTAGTTGCTATTGTCTTATATAGTATAAAGTAGTAATACTTTATAAACCTATCTACTAGGACTAGAATACTATTGTACTTTACACCTATAAGAGGTTCTTCTAATAGCAGTAGAGGTCCTATAAAGTCCATTATAACTAATTACTATAGCTTATCTAGTAGTAGTAAGGGTTATAGTAGGCTATATAGCTTATGTCGTAAGTGCTTAGACTTATAGTATATATTACATGTAGCGACGTACGTCTTAATATTATTTCGGAGTCCTTTCTATAGGTAGTTTTATGTAATAAGTTTAATAGTCTTATTAATCCTACTATGTCCCGTAGTTAGGTTATTATAGTGTATTTAAATAACTTCTTTTTTCTATTCTTACGTAAGCTCCTAGGTAAGGCTATATAATTACTCTACCTTCGGGTACTTATAGACTAAAGCGCTGTCTTACTACTTTAGCATAGAGGCCTCTATTATTGTTATATTCTTTAAGTAGTCTAGTCGTTAGCTAAGAGTATCTACTTCGCCGTTCTCTAATCTCTTAACATAGTAAATCTAAAAGTTATAGCTTATAAGTGTTTCTAACTATTAAACCTGTCGTCTATTAAGAACCTTAGTTATTGTCTAATATAATAGGTTCTTATAGTCGGTATAGACTTATATAGGTAAGGTTATTCCTTCTAGGTATATATGCTATTTACGGAATACTTCTATAATCGTAAGTAATTCCTTATTATATATATCGTAGTTAAGTTTAGGCCTAGTCATTTTTCGTAAGTAGTATATAATTAGGCAGCGTCGTCCCTATACGTCTTTCTACGCTAGATACGCTTCTATCGTAAAGTCTAAGGTATCTATTTCTAGTAGTACTTATTAGTCTAAGTCGAAGAGTGCTAGGATAGGTACTATCGTAAGTCTAAGCTTTAGCTTCTTAAAGGCCTATCTATATCTTTTGTTAAAGACAAAGCTAGTTTTCTTTTTCGTAAGGTTAGATATTAGCGTAGCTACCTTAGAGAATTCTTTAACAAACTTATAGTAGTAGTTAAAGAACTCTAGTAGCGCTTAAACCTCCTTAACTATCGTAGGTTCCGGCTAGTTATTTACTAACTTAATCTTCTTCAGATCGGGTTTAATACTATTAGTAGATATAATATAGCCTAGAAATTATATCTTATGCTTATAGAACTTATACTTAGAGAGTTTTACTAGTAGGTCTTTCTCTTTTAGTTTCTATAGCACTTTATAAATATGTCCTATATGTTTATTATATATCTTTAAGAAAATAATAATATTGTCTAAATATACTAAGATAAAGTCGTTAAGGTATTCTTATAGAGTGTTATTAATTAACTCTTAGAAGGTTACGGGAGTATTAGTTAACTTAAAGAGTATAACGAGGTATTTATATAGACTCTATTATGTCCTAAAAGCCGTTTTCTACTCCTTACTCTCCTTTATTTATACTTTATAATAGGCATCCCTAATGTTAATTATAGTAAACTATTTAGCTCTAAGTAGTTAGTCTTAGAGTTTGTTAATTCTAGGTAGGGGATAGCGATTCTTCCGGGTAAGTATATTAAGTTTCTAGTAATTAATATATATTTATAACGTCCTATCCTTCTTAGGTGCGAAAAGCACTCTATACGTAATAGGTAATTTCAATAGTTGTATAAATTCTTTAAGTAAGTAATTATTAATGTAGTTCTTAAGGACGTCCTCTTCTTGTTTTAATAGTAGTATTAGACCTTAATAGTGTATCGAGGATTTACCTTCTTCGAAAGGTATTTCGTAATTCTATAGTTTATGTTAGAGTAAGGCTATAATACCTTCCCTTTCTATAAATAAGTCCTTAAAGTCTTTATATTCTAGCGGAAGTGCTTAATCACTTACGCTAGCGATAGCCCTAACTATTAGTCGTACCTATACTATTCTTATAGTTAGTATCCGCGGAGCTAATTATACTCCCTACATCCTATAATTATACTTAGAGAATTCGAGTGTTCCTTTAATCTAGTCTACGTCTAGATTATATTATTAAAGCTAGTCTATGCTAAGTACTATATTATACTATATGTTAACTATATCGATCGATTGTTTTTCTATATATGTCTCGATTTTAATTATAACGTTTCGTAGTTCCTAAGTAACTTTCCTATTCTTCTCTATAGGGGTTCTATCTACTATAGTAAGTAGGTAAGGTAACTCCTTCTAATATTAATAAGGTTTAAGCTATTTAGTAACTATTATAGAGATATAGCTATAGTTAGCTCCTAAATCTATTATTACTCTTACCTTATTTCCTTATATCTAGGCTTCTAGTATAAAGTAATTTAACATATAGATCTTTATTATATTAAGGCTTTAGCTAGTATTGTTGTCTTACCTTATTAGGCGACAACTAGCTAGTTTTTTGTCATTATAGCTCCTTAGATAAGTAGCTAATTCCTTCCTACGCGTATCTACTATTAGTACTATATCTATTAGGCAAGTTATATTTTATCGTTGTTTAATATAGCGAGGTAAACTTCTAGTGCTTACGTTCCTTAATAACTATAAAGTCTAATAATTCTCTACTAGTTACACCGAGTAGTATTATATACCTATACTAGTATAACTATCCCCTCCGGGTATAGCTAGGTATTAGCGTTAAAGACAAACGCGAGTTAAGTAGATTTGTCTTATTATGTTCTATTCTAGTAGTAGGTGTATATTATTATATAGTTTCTCTATATCCCTATAAAGTATACCTTAAGTCGTCCGCCTAGTAGTAGTACGTCGTCGTCTTTGTTGTTAGATAAGTCTTTATCTATGTTATTATATTATAGTTATTTAGTATATTCTTCGTTATATTTCTCTTCGTCGCTACTACCCCTAGTATAGTTATAGTTAGTAAGGCTACACTAAGTACATTCCCGTACTTAGCTATAGAGAATAGTACTACCTATTTTAATTACCGAGAAGTCCGTAGTGTATTTAAGACTAATAGTCTCTTCTCTAAGTACATTATATAAGTAAATATTGTAGTACTATTCGTAATCTAGATTTGTACATTTCTAAAGCGATATATAATATACCTTTCCTTATAGTTTACTATAAGGGCTAAAGGTAAGGCTACTATATTGTCGTATAGCACTTATATCCTAATACTTCGTCTTAATAATTGTATATTAGTGATTGTCGCTAACTACCTTCTAAGGTTAGTTAATGTTACTACTAATTATAGAGAGCTCTTCTAGGTTAGGTTCCTAGTCTAGCTATTTCGTTAGTTGCCTACGCTTAGATAGCTTATATAGAAACTAACTAGATCCCTGCTTGTCTAATAAGTAAATATAATAAGAGTTATTGTAATATACTATCTATAATAGCGTCGCGTATTAGCTTTGTTATTTGCTATTAGTTATAGAGATGTTAAGCATAACATCTAGAGAGGATTCTATTACCTCTCGAGTCGTCGTAGACTCCTTCTATATTTCCTTACCTACGCTAAAGGTCGTTAGGTCTTCTATAGTAGTGTTAGCCTTTTTCTCTACTAGCCCGGCAACTATTATATGTAATTCATCGGCTAGCGCCCCTTATTAGCAGTCTCTAGCCCGATGCCTAGGTCTTTTACACTTAAAATATAGATTGTCTTATCTATACTTCTCTCTCTCTTTTCTACTAAGGAACTTTCCTCTATAACTTTAGCCTTATACCTATAAGGGGCAACCTTCGCGTATAGCGTTAAGTTCTATAGGGTCTCTATAGTTTCGAGAGAAACGCGTGTATCTAGTGTTTACCTTATATCCTCTATAACGTTCTATACGTCGTTCGTAAAGTTAGTTATTAATAGCAATTGTAGTATCTACTAGTTCTTAGAGGCTATTAGGCGGCTTAGGTATTATTTAGTCCTTAACTAAGTCGCTTAGTCCTTAGTAGAATACTAAATGTTTAGTACTATTATTCTAGTCTAGGTGTATTACGAGTTATTAGAACTAGAAGTAGTACTAGGCTATAGACCTATATTATTATAGTTATTAGATCTTCGTCGTAGTAATATATTCCTTATTAGATACGTTAAAGACTTGCTTAATCTTTGCCTAGAAGATGCTAAAGCTCTTAAAGATAGCCTTTATATCTAGGCCTAGTTATCTATCTAGGTAGCTACTTATATAAGGCTCGAACTACCTAAAGGCAGCGCCTTTAAGGTATATCCCGGCATAGAGGACCTTTACTGCGTTATTAGCGTACTTGTTCTTCTCTAGAGCAAAGAAGGCTTTAAGTTAAACAAGAAAGCGCCTTAAGTAGGCGTAGTCCCTATAGAAGAGTTCCACTTCTAACTTAGGCTTACTCTATCTCTCCCCTATACTAAGAGACCTTCTATATTTGCCCGAGGTTAAACTAGTAGTAGATATGTCGTTAATAGTAAGCTTTCCTAGCTTACTAGCGATCGAAGATACTAATAGTAACTTAGAGCGAGAGTTACTTATTAACCTCGTAGCATACTATACTATAGTAAGGGTAGTTAAAATGTTACGAACTGTCTAAACATAGCCTACGTTAGTAGTCTAAGCTAAGCTAAGAACGAGGTAGTTTTACTTCTATAGTAGTATAGCACTAAGGTAAGAGTTAGAGAAGGTATGTCTTATAGATAATAAAGTATAATTAGATAGTATTATAAAGGCTAGCCTTAGTAATACTAGTGTTTACTATCTAGACGAGGTTAACTATAGTACTTACATAAGGTAAGGACTGTTCCTATATATATGTGTTCTTTACTACGTACCTTGTATGCTCTATATACTCCGTAGTAGAGCCGCTAGAGAAGACAAAGTACACGCCCGCTAGTAACCTACGCGCTCTATAGTCTCCGGGGTAGAGCTGCTAGAGAAGATAGAGAACCGGGTAAACGTCGGGCTAGGTTACGTAATAACCTTAGTAGTTTAATTAGTCCTAACGTCTCCGCGCTCTAGCTTGTTCTACTAGTTCGTAACATCCCTATACTTAAGCTTAGAATAGTTATAATAAAAAGATAAAAGCTATACTATTAAGGAGAGTAAGATTAATTACTATCTTTACTAATCTACTAAGAGAATTATACTCTAAACTATATAGATTAGTAGCCTATCTAATTAATAGAACACCTCTTAAGAAGCTAGACTAAAAGACTCCTTTTAAGCTAATTTATAAATGCCCTCTATTAGTTACTTATCTTAGGCTACTTAGATGTAAAGCTTATACTTTAGATAAGCTTATTATAAGTAGTAATAAGCTTATACTAAGGGCTTATATTAGCTATCTAGTTAGCTATAACTTAACTAATATCTTTAGGATCTTTATACTAGCCTCTAAGAAGGTTATTAGAATAAGAGATATTAGATTTAATAAAACTTAGTTCTATAAACTAGAGGAATAACCTTAACTAAAACTAATTAGATTACTTAATCTACTAAGGCTCCTATAGAAGGTTAATAAATCTAAAGAGGTATATAAAGTAGAGAGAACAACTAAACTAAATCTAGTTTAGAATCTAGTTTAGTATCTAGTTTAGAGTCTAGTTTAATATCTAGTTTAGAATCTAGTTTAGAGTCTATCTTAGCCTCTAATATAGACTAAGACTCTAGCTAAGGATCTAGCTTAAGGGCTAAGCCTATCTTAGTTACTAGTTTATAAGCCTTATAATTCTTATTTACTAGTGTAATTAGCACTAAATCCGCTATCCCTAGATCTAAGCCCGGCTTAGATTAAGGATAGTACCTTAGTAGACTAGTTCTTTAATGCTCTAGCCTTACCTCTATTAATAGTAATATAGCTATCTCCTCTACTAATAGGAGGAGTTAAAGCTAAGAGGAATAAGGAGAAAGGTTAAACTAAAGAGGTAGTTAAAGCCTAACCTAAGTAACCCCCTTAAAGAATTGCTACTAGGTTAGCTAACCTTCTTCCTAAGTATATTTTTACTATAAGAAGAACAAGGAAGCTAAGGAGGTAGACATATATTACTACCCTTATATAAACTAATAAGGCTCCTAGATATTACTAAGCCTTTAATGCTTATCTATTAATAAAGCTAATATAGCCTAAGCTAGAATTAAGAGATAATCTTCCTCTACTACTAGCTAATATTAAAGAGCTTAAAGCTTACCCTTATAGAAAGTAATTTTAAGAAGCTATAAAGGCTAAATTGCTTACTTTATACTTAAAACACACATGGACTATTATGCTAGCTACTTAAGCAATAGGTAAGCCTATCTCTTTAATATAGGTATTTACCTATAAAGTTAATAATAAAGGAGAGGTTATAAAGTATAAAGTAAGAATCTATATAAGAGGTAATCTCTAATTAATAGAATTAGAGACTTATATAGTAACTCTAGTAGCTAAGATCTTTAGAATACTTATAGCTCTACTTGCTTATAAAGATATAGAGGCTATCTAGATAGATATTATTAATGCCTATATTAATAGCTCTATTAATAAGACTACCTACTACACTATTCCTTAAGATAAAGGTACTTAGAGATCTAAGCTAGTTTCTAGCTATCTAAGTTATAAGGGATAGAGCAACTAAGAAGCTATAGCTTAGTTAAGCCTAGTATATATAGTAGATATATAGTAAATTTATTATAGAGCTAATAAGGCTAATATTAATACTACTCCTAATTAAGATACTCTAGCCTTATAAAGGCTAAGTATTACTATAAGAGATCTACCTATACTAGTAGAAGGTTAGATCTATTAACTTTATAGCTGTTATTATAAGGCCTAATATTGCCTTTGCTACTTCTAGATTATTAGAGCACTTAACTAATCTATTACTAACTTACTAGAGGCTAGTAAATAGAGTAATCTAGTATCTAATTACAACTAGTAAGATAAGAGGTTAATTACGTCTATTTATTAAGATATTAAGACTTAGAAGAAGAAGAAAACTAGTGTACAAAGCACGCGTAATATTAAGGGCGAAGTAGCTAGAAGCCTAGGCCGTAATACTAAGATTATATAACTAATCTAAACTAGATCCTAACTAAATCTAGTTTATATCTATCTTATATTACTACCTTCTCTCTTAAGCGCGTTTACTCTTAAACGCTATTATATATTATTTATTAATCTATTTCGGCCTTAGCTTATCTATGTAAGAGTCTAGATAGTTACGTAGTATGTCGGCTACTCCTTTAAGATTATTAATTAGCCACTAGGTAAGATCCTTTAGATAGCTCTTCTAGCTTATATAAGTAACTAGCTTCTCTTATAGTATATGTATATTAATTACATTATCTACCTTATACTCTTCCTTACTATCGACCTCTACTAGAGGTAGTTCCTTAAAGGCTTAGCCTAGTAGAGGGTTATTTAGGTGCTTAGTAAGGAGGTTAGTATAGAATATAGAGTAAATCCTTTATAGAGTAGCTAGTAGATTAAGCTTATATACTAATAGCGACTGTTTTTTAAGGATCTTATAAGGACTAATATACTTTAGTAGTAGCTTTAAATTACCTAGTAACCGGAGGTTCTTTATTAATAGCTAAACTAAATTACTTACCTCGAACTCTATTAGCTAGTAGTATCTATTAGCTTGCTCTACTATTCGTAATTAGGCGATAGCGAGGTTAGCCTTAGTAATAGCTAGCGCTTCTTCTAGTTACTTAGTAAGGGCGCGAATGTTAGTCTTATTTAGCTTAGCTCTCGTTAATAGTATGTTAGAAGGGAGCTAGAAGCTTAGCCTAGGCTTATATTCCCTAGTAACCTCGAATAGTAATAGCTTTATACTTTCTAATAGGCTAGTATTAGTAGAGAACTCTACTACTAGTAGAATAAGAGTCTAATTACTAAAACGTACAAATAACTCGCTTAAACTTGTAATTTATAACCTCTAATTAGCTATCTATTTATAGGTGCCCTATAGTAGATAGTTTAGTAGTAATCTTTAGGATTTAGTAGAGCCTTTTCTATACGTCGCTAACGAACTAAGGGCCGTAGTTAGAGGTAATACTATCTAGTAGGCTATATAGTCTCTAAACGTAGAAGAATAATAACTTAGTAGTCTTAAACGCTAAGGTGCCTCCTTCTCTAGAGAAGTAAGAGACTAAGTATCGTTCCTTAGATAAGCGATCGACAATATATAGTACTACGTTATAGCTATCTACTAAGAGTAGGCTAGTAATAAAGTCTATAGTAATATATTACTAAGGCCTTTCCGGAATAGGTAATAGCGATAAGAGGCCGGCTAGTAAACTATAATAAGCCTTTAAACGCTTATAGTTATAATAGTTAGCAATAAACCTCTTAACGTTGCTATCGTATCTAGAGATATAGAAAGTAGACTTTATTATAGTAGCTATCTTAGTAGCTCCTACGTGTATATAATTCTTCGATGTATAAACTTCTTAGATAACCTTCGCAGCTATAGAGAAAGGCACAATTAGTCGGCTATTAGCCTATAGTATTCCCTTTTTAATTGTGACATTAGTTAATAGTAGCTATTTTCTCTTTAGGAAGACTTCTATTATATAGTAGATACTACGAACTGTCTCGAAATTAGAGTCTCGTAGGTTAGCTTTAGCTACTTCGTTAAAAAGAGATAAAGGCTCTTCTATAGCTAAGATAGGTACTACGTAGATATCTAGTTTAGCAGCCGAAATAGGCGCTAATATAGGTAGCGAAATAGAAGGCAAACTAGATAGCGAACTAGTTCGCGAACTAGATGCTAAACTAGATCTTAGTTCGGCTTAGATTAGTAATCTAGTTTAGATGCGACCTAGATTTAGTTTGTTAATAATACGCTAATCTAGCACCTTATATAGTAGTAGTGTCTAGCGTAGATTAGAGTCTTCTTTCGAATGTAGTACGTCTCTATTCCTCCTTATAAGTGTATTAGCTTTGCTATTAGTAGTGCTAGGCCTATATATAATCTTAAAGTTAAACTACGTAAGGTAGAGAGCCTAGCGGGCTTAGTAGCGTAATAGCTTCTAAGTCTTTATAAAGTGCATTAAGGATTAGTAGTCGATAAGAACGTAGATAGCCTTATTAGATTAAGTGCTTATAAGCTTAGGGGCCTACTTCTCGAAGGCTTAGATAATAGCTAGTAGTTCCTTGTCGTAGATAGCGTAATTACGTTCGGCTTTATTTATAGATTTACTAAAAAAGGTAATAGGCTAAAGAACGTTAGACTTATTATATTATAATAGAATTCTAGCGGTAGTAGTATTAGAGGTGTCTATCTTAAGGACTATCTATTTTAAGCAATTAAAGTACGTAAGGATAGGCACGCTTATAATAGTATACTTTATATAATTAAACGTAGTAGTATACTTGTTATTCTATAGTATAGTGTCCTTCTTAAGTAGATTGTTTAGCAGCTTAGCAATAGTGCTAAATCCCTTAATAAAGCAACAATAGTAGCTATAGAAGCTAATAAAGCTCCTTACCTAAGTAGTGTTACTAGGGGCTAGCTATTTCTACGCTTATATAGCTTCTACCTTCTTAGGATCTATCTTAACTCTATCTTAGCTAACAATAATACTAAGGTACTTTACCTCTATTAGGTAGAACTTACTCTTCTTAATGTCGGCGTTTAGGCCTAATTTATAGAGCCTCTAGAGCACGAGCTTAATATGCTTAGCGTGCTTTTAGTAAGTACCGTTAGTATAGATAAGAATATTATCTAGATAGATCGATATAAAGCGCTCTAGTATATTAACGAAGTTATAATTTATAAACCTCTACTAGACTATAGAGGCGTTAGTAAGGCTAAAAGGTATTACTAACTACTTAAAGTTACTTATATATATAGAGAACATAGTTAGATCCTTACTATTAATAGAGTTATAGAGGCGATAGAAGGCTTAATAGATATTAATCTTACTAAACTATTTAGCCTTACTTATATATATAAGTGTTTCTTCGATAAGAAGTAGTAGATAGATATCTTACTTAGTTACCTTATTAAGGCTATAGTAATCGATATAGAGGTAGAGACCTCTACCTAGCTTACGAATAAAGAGAATAGGTAATAAGTAGCTAGTAGAGCTTAGCGTAACAAAGCCTTTATTAAGGTATTTATAGATAAATTACTCTACTATATTAAGCTCCTCGGGGGATAGGTGCTATAGGGGTTCTATATATAGTAGTTTAGTACTATTCTTAAGTATAATCTAGTTGTCGAATCCCGGCCGATATAGAGGAAGAGTATTAGATTATTCTTTAGAGAAGACATTAGTAAATTCGTATAGCTCTTCTAGAAGAACTACTATAGGATCTAGTTCTAGCTTAGAGACTATCTAGTAGTAGTCCTCGATATTCTTTACTAAGATTATAAACACCTTGTTCTTTTAGTATTTAGCTACTAATATAAAGGCAGCTACGCCGATAAAGGTAATAGTTAGCTCTTTCTATTTAGCGTTACTTACGTAGGCAAGTAAGTAGAAGAACTTATATATTAACTAAGTACTATAGGAGATTAGCTTAAACTCTCTCTAATTTAGCTTAAAGTTCGACCTAAAAGCTAGTAGCTAATATAGTCTAGTTCGTCCTAACTTAGTAGCTAAGCTAGAACTAGTGTAACTATTAGGGCAGAGTTAGGGCGGCTAAAGGCCGACTCCGGTGCTAGTACAGAGCTATTCTTAGCGAGTTAGCACCTAGTGCTAAACTAAATAGCACTAGCTCTATACTCTACTATATTAGCACTAGTACTAGTACTACGCTAAGCTATACTAGTACTAGCACCGCACCGTAGTTAAGTAAGAATAGTACTACACTATAATAGCGCTATACTATACTACGATAGTACTATACTAAATTAGCACCGGGGTTAAATCCTAGTATTATACTACGTTATAGTACTACGCCTTAGTTAGGCTTTAAGGCGACTATAGTTACTATACTATACTTTAGTATTATAATAAGTCTATAGAAAGGAAATTTAATAGTCTAGTCTATGTAAAAATACACCTATCTATTTCTTATAGTCTATTCTTATAGCATTATAGAGGAGAGGTTTTACTAATTAGAGAAAGTAAGTAGGTAGTACTTATTATAATATTTCCTAGTAAGCTAAGAGTCTTTCTATATAATAGTATAACGCTTAGTATAGATAGCGTTAAGATTATAGTCTACTATAGTTATTAGTATAAAGTATTATATATTCTAAATGTATAGTTAATATACCTTCGAAATATTCTACTAGTATTACCTTACTTGCTTCCTAGAGATACTTAATAGCATCTAGTATAAAGTATAAATCTTTACTTATAAGTGTTAACTTAATATCTTATATAATGTTATAAATAATATAGAAGAAGAGAAGCTTATATATAAGAAGTTTAGTTATCTTCTAGTAGTAACAAATCTCTTAGAGAGTAATAGCTATATTATATTAGATATAAGACTATAAGAATTTACTATAAGAAACTAACTACCTAGCTTAAACCTATAGCTCTTTACCTAGCAAATTTGTCTAGTTAATACTAGTCTAAATTTTGTTATATAACTACCTATAGTAGGCTTTTTAGTAGCGGTTTTCTTAGCGCTTTACTTTCTTAGCTTTACTCTTTTTAGAGGTGTTACTTGCTTCTTATAAGCTATAGCTACGTAAATTTGTTAAATTAATTATTAAAATTTATTTATAAAGGTAGAGAAGAGTAAGGCAAAAATACTAAGAGTAAGATATTAAGCCTTATTAAGGAATTTATAATAGTATATAGAATATAAATTTCGTATTGTTATTCTTTACTATAATAACTTTATATTAACAATATTAACAACTTTATATTAGTATAATAATAGGATTAATATCTATTATTACTTATATTTCTAGCTACTCTATTTACTATATATATAAGGAATACTAAATTCTTCTTTTCTTATCTTCTCCTTATAAAACTTATATCTTATATCTTACTCCTTGTTATACTTAATATTCTACCTTCTCTTATAAATTACTACTAATTCTCGATCTATAATATCTACTAATCCTATAGATTAGTAAACCTTTAGTAAAGAGGAAGAGATAACTAATGCTCTAGTAATTAAGACTAAAGAAATAACTAAGGAAGAGAAAGTAATCCTCGCTATAATAGAAGTAATTCTTATAGATACTTCTTATAGTTAAATACTAACTAGACTATAGGGTTTTAATTCCGAGGCTAATAAGATTAAATACTAGATTAAAAATCGCTCTTAGAATACTAGAACTTCTTACTATAGCTACCCCCTTAGAATTCTATAGTAGAAAGTATAGCTTAGTAATACCTAGTAAGCTATTTAGTAAAGAGATTATACTATATAAGCTAGTATAAAGGAGAAAGCCCTTACTACTACTAGTAATACTAATTACTCTATAAAATATATACTTAAGACAAAACTTAAGAACTCTAAGGAATTCTAAGTAATATCTAATAAGGAGAAAGAAGCTACCTTCGATATAGTATATAAGAAGATAGTAGAGACTTACTATTATACCTAGTAGAGTAGTATATTTCTTATAGTACATTCTTATAGTATATCTACTAATTCTATATAGGGGAATAGTTAAAGGATAAGTTTATATCTATTTACTAAAAATAAAGTAGTATCTATAAAGCTAATACTCTTCTTTACTATAAGTAACTCCTTGCTAATTATATAAAGAAGATACTCTATAACAAGATAAACATATTCCTAAATTGCTAAGTAAAACGTCTTCTTAGCACTAGTAGAATTCTTAAGAAATAGATCTATAAGATCTACTATAATAGTGTTAACTTACTATATAATACTAGTAACTATAACAATAGTAACTAAGCTAAGTTTAAGAAGTTTATTAAGAATATAACACTTACTAAACTCTAAGTAGTATAAGTAGATAATTAAGTATATATTATTTCTTATAGTTGTTTCTTATAGTTATATACTAATCTATTAAAGCAAATATAAACCTACTTCTAAATTAGAATTTAAGTATAAGAATAATAATATTTTACTTAAATCTAATAATTACTATATTAAGTATAGTAATAACAAGGTTAAAGAAGAAGTTAAGAACAACTCTAAGATTAAGAACCTCTTTAATAAGAAACCTAACAAGTATAAGACTAAGGAAGTAGCTAAAATATACTATAAGGTAGTTACTACTAGGGACTTTAATAATTCTAATAAAGAGAATTAGGATAAAGATAATAATAAGGCAATAGATAAGAGTAATAATAATAATAAGGAAAGTAAAAGTTAGAACAATATAGATAAGAATAAATAGATTAACCTTAAGTTAGGAAAATTAAACTATAGTTTTAGTAGCTTTCTAGTTCTACACTATTAAAATTTTTTTAATCTATAAATTAAGAGTAGCTAACGGATTATTATAGAGCATTTTTATAGTCTTCTACTCCTTGTTATATAGCTAGTAATATTCTATATTTCTACTTTTAAAATGTTAGTATTTAATAAAGACTTAGTTAATTCTTAACTATAGATACTCTTAGAAGTTATTACGCTACTACTATCTCTCTCCTACGAGCTTAAAGAGTTCTATATTAATTACTAGAATAATCTATTCTCTACTTAATTCTATAAAACTATTAAAATTATTAGCTGTCTATCCTACTAACTAGATATACTACTCGAAGAATAGCTAGCTATATAAGCCTAGAAAACATAGTAGTCTATAATATTAATAGGTAGCAAATTAAGAGTTAGCGAAATACGAAACCTACTAAACTAGAATTCTATAACCCGCTATAGAGTTATTTAAGCTAACTTTAATAAAGGTGCTAAGCTTACTAATAGAACACCTCTTATGTATTGTCTCTACTATAGTAGAGCTTTATAACACCTAACAACAAACTCGATTAGTAATAAACACCTAATAAAACATCTTAGACGCTAAAGCTACTAGAATATAAAATCTCCTAGCTATAAATAATTAGTAGCTTAGATAGCTCTAATATAATTAAAAGTAAACGCTACTAGTACTATATTCTATATACTATAATTCTCCCTAGAACAATTTAAAAAAGAGCTTATTAAGGTCCTTATTAATTGTAATTAGTTATTCTAAACAGTTAATAATTTCTCCTTTCTCTAATTTATATATTTCTTCTAGCTATATACTAATATTCTAGGTTAGACGCGAGCCTTAGAGCTATTAAAAGAGCACTATAAGGACATTTAGTCTAATCTTCTTACTAATCTTAGTAGTTAGACAAAAGTTTTAATTACGCTAGATAGCTAGTCTACGAATAACTATCTAAGTTTTATAGCTATAAAGGTATACTATATTAATAACAACTAGTAAGTATATAAGTACCTACTAGATTTTGTACTAATTAGTAGATAGTATACTAGAGTTATACTCGGCACGGAACTACTAAGAGTTCTAAATAAAAAAAAGATTAATATATATCTTCTCGCTATTATAATAAACAATATAAGTAATAATAACACTCTATAATCTAAAGTATAATAAGGTCTTAAGAAGAAGAGTATATACTAGTTCTCTATTAAGAATATAATTCTATGTCTAGCTTATGTAATTAATCTTATTATATAAGATATTATTTAAGCCCTATAGCTAGAAACTACCGAGGACGATAAGAAAGCTAATAAGCTTAAGAAGTAGTATCTCTATAACATCTAAATAACTCTATTAGTTCTAAATTCCCTCTATAAAGTAAGTTATATTTCTTATAGTTCTTTCTTATAGTTTTTTAACTAATTTTAAAGCTCTATATAATTTATATTATAATTAACTAATCCCCTTAACGCTACTAATACTTTAAATCCCTTTAAGTATATCTACCTCCTTATAAATAACTCTTAGTCGTTTAAGACATTTACACCTATTAGAACTTAATATATAATATATATAAGCGAGCTATTAAACTTTAACTAATTATTAATAAATAGCTTAACGTAGAGATTATAATTGCATATAAGCCCTAAACTAACAAAGCGCTAGCTAATTAAGACATAGCATCTATTAATTATATAGATATAAAACGCCTTTGCCTCGGCTATACCGAATAGGCATATCTAAAGATTGTCGTCTAAATACTAGAGAATTTTAAGGATATAACTAACTAGCTAAGTTAGTCTTACACGCTATTAGTACAATATATATAGCTTATATATAATACTCTTTTTAACTTTCTTAATATAGTTAAGTCTACTTAGAAAGAGAATAATAACTTAGACTAGCTATTAGTTATACAAAATGTAGCGAAAGCTAGTTATACTAAGCTTTCTAAGTATTATAAGTAAACGAGTAGAGGTTAAGGTTTCTTATTTAATTATAGTATAATCTTAGATTTAACTTAGAAACTTAGTACGTACGAGTATGCTTTATAGGAACTACATTTTAAATCGCTTTACTATAAATAGTTCCTTAACTACCTTAATTACTATAATAATAACTACTCTTCTTAAACTACTCTTCTACCTCCTCTACTAGCCTTATCTATTACTTACTAGTTTAAGAAGTCTTTCTTATTAAACACGAGGAGTAGCTTTATACCTCTAGTATTTAGCTAAGATAATATACTTTTATAAGAGTAGAGTAATATCTATATAATAAGGATAGAAGGGGAGAATTACCTTAGAACTTTACCTATATAGGAAATATTAGAATTTAATATTCTTTCTTAGTAGAAAGAAAATAAGCACTTATTCCTATAACTAGCTTATATTACTTGTAATGTTCTTATAATACTAATCGCTAGCGTAGGTGTTAAATATATTTTTAATATAGCGAAGAATATTATTAGTAATTAAAGGTATAGACTACTTCCGTAGATAATTTAACAAATTATAGTCTCTAAGCTAGTAGAAAACAATCTTTAAAACATCTAATCGGCTAAGACGGACAATTTTACTACTACTAATAATAATACTAATAGCGGAATAGATAGTATAAGTAACAACTTTAGAGATATTACTACCTATAGTTTAAGCGATAAAGAGGTTAATAAGGAAGAAGAGTATAATAAGGACAAAGATCTACTATATAACGTTACTAAGGTTAGAGGCTAGTATTCTAAGCGTATCTAGTTAATAGCCTCTAAGCAATAACGCTCTTATAGTATCTATGCTAATATCTACTCTAAAGCACTTCCGCGCGTACCTTCCCTATTACTATATATAATTCTACCTACTAATACTAATAGTCTCCCTTTATTAGCTACTCTAAGGAAGCTTATTCCCTTACCCGCTAGTATCTTTAATATAACTATATTCGTATCTACGTTAGTTGTGCTAGATCCGCTTATAAAAACGTTAATAAGGAAATTATATAGATCAACTATAATATAAAGGCTAAAGCTATAACTAATCTCCGCGCTACTCTCCTTATTATTGACCTTAATAACTACCTCCGCTACGGCACCTATAACCTTAGCTAACTTATTACTAATACTACTCTCTATACTATTACTAATATCTACCTTATTATACTTCTAACTTTCTTACTAGGTTTAAGCCCGATAATAGTTAAGTTACTTTCTAGAATAACACTAATAGTAAAGGGAATAACGAGGGAGATACTTCTACTACTAGTACTAATAGTGCTACCTAGAGTAGTAATATAACTACTAGTGTAGCTAGAGGTAATATAAACACTTCTACTTTAAGAGCTTATATACGCTGTTATTATAGTTAATTTTAGTCACTTATAGAAAGAGGCAATGTAATTAAGTCTTTATAAAGTATAAGTCTATATTATTAATAACTATCTAAAGCTATTAGCCTACTAACACTTTAACTACGCTACCTTAATTAGATTAGTTATTAGAAGAAACACTATTATTGCTATCGTCGATATAATCTAACTCCTCCTACTTACGTTTAATATTATAGCGTATAGTAAAGAGCAAGAGTAGATCTACTCTTCTGCCGAGAATAAGACAATTAATAGTACGCTATATATTAATTAGGTTAAAGATGTTATTAGTCTATAAGATATTATACTAATATTTATTAGATTATAGAGAAAGATTAGATTAGAAACACTTATAAAGTTATAAGGGGTATTATAAGTATAGTAGGCTTTATAGCGAAGTACCGAACCTCTATAGTTATTATAGATATATTCGGCTTAGATTTTGTAGTTATTATTAAAGTTAAGATATATAAGAGTTATATAGCGGATATAGGCTTTATACTAACGTAGGTATAAAGGCCTAGTATAGTTACTAGAAGTTATCTTATAAGGCTAAAAGGGAATTAGATCTACTAGGTCGAGGTAAAGTTAAGTATAAGAAGAAGGCATTATAGAAGGAGGTATTAAACAACAAGAAAGAGAAGTTTAAGAGGAAGAAGGAGAAATAGTAACTAAAAGATATATATATCTAGCGTTACCTATTATAAGAACAACAATATAGATAATAGCTATTATCTATTATAAAAAAACAACAATACTAATAATAGCTATTATTTAATAATAGCTATTATTATACTAAGGAATATAAGTAGATTATTAGCTAAGTTACTTCTTTCTCTCCTTAGAAACATTTAAACAACTATCTAGTATACCTTTACGTTGCTATAGTATAACTTATACTAATAGTTGCTAGAATTTAAGCAAATCTACTACTATGTCTACTACTTGCCTCTCTATTATTTATTAGGCTAATATTACTTACTATAAATTTATTAACAACCTTTAGGCAGAGATTAAGGCCCTAGACGGCCTTATACTTACTATTAACTAGTAATCTAATAGTATTAAGACAATCTATAACTATACTATAAGTTAGTAGAAAGGCTAAACTACCTAGAACTAATTATTCTAGTCTTAGACTCTACCTAATAGCTTTAGTACTCCGGTTTACTAGTTAAGAGTTATAATTTATATAAGGGTAAACTTACTAAGGATAGAATATCCTCCGGATAAAGTAGATAATAAAATAATAAGGTATTAGTTCTAGGTAGTGTATAGCTTGCTAGCTAAGTATATAAAATGGACTTATAGGGGTTATATAGATAATGTTAATTAGGTTAATCTTCTATAAATCACTATTAGGTTATAATTGTATATAAGGGTTAATAATTAATAACTTTTGCTTCTCTCTAGTATTCTTTACCTACTATAACTTTAAGCGTTTAGAGCAGAAAAGTAATAAGAGTTATAGGATATAGTAGCTACTATAAGAATTTACTATAAGAATAGCAACCCTAGTATAGTGCTAGTAAGAGTACACTAAGGACTTAATAGTACTACACTACTTATCTACCGACCTAACCTAGCACTATACTACGTCTAGAATATATACGACCCGACCTGCACCTAGTGCTAGTGTAGTACTATTATAGCTATAGTACAGAGCTAGTACTAGTACTACTAGGCCCTTAGTAGCACTACGCTAGCTAGAGGCCGACCTAAACCCTAGTATAGTACTAAACCTAAAGGGGCTAACCTTGCCCTAATAGTTACACTAGCTAGAACTTAGTTTACGAGTTAGACTAGAACCGAACTAGTTCTAAACTAGGGCGGCGACTTTACTAAGCTAGATTCCTAGATCCGAGCTAGACTTAGATCTAGATTCTAGCCTTTTAATTAGCTATAGTAGCTTCTACTTAATAACTGTTAGCGAAAATTCTTCTTTATATATAACTTAGCTATGCTTATAGTTAATAGTAGCCCTATTAGCCTTAAGCTAGCCGAGGCTAAGAATAATATCGAATCGGCTAATATTTATAATATAAAAGGTACTAAGGTTATTTAGCTTACTAGAAACGGTAGTAGTAAGAGGAACGCTATATATAACTTACTCTATTAGAACACTATTATAGGCTTAAAGCTAAATAGAACTAGCTAGTGCTACGGGGCAGCCGAAGCTCTTTAGCTTATTAAGAACATTATAATTAACTATAGCGCTAATAAGCGCGCTAGTGTTAATAAAGGCTTAAAGTATAATAGTGTAAGAGTAGTTATAAGAGTTGTAAATAGTAATAGGAGTTATAATAGCGGGGATATAGTAGCTAACGACGCTATTTAGTAACTATATATCTCTAGATCTATCTCGAATTACTCTTATTCTACTAGAGAATAGAACTTGTCCTCTAGCTACTTATTTCTCTAGCTAGAGTAGCTAGTAGACTTATAGTCTATTTCGGGGTTAAATTAAGGCTAAACTAAATCTAGTTCGTAGGCCGAACTAGTATTAACCTAGTTACTTAATTTAGCTAAGCGATTCTAAAGCTACTATATCTCCTCTATAGCGCTAATACATATAGAGCGTATAGTAGCGTAAGTAGCCTTCTCTAAGGTGCTAGCTATATACTTAGTAGAGATATGTCTAGGCTTGCCGCATATATAATAGGTAAGTACTAGAGCTAAATAGAAAGGCTATAGAGCACCTCTAGTAATAGAGTAGAAGGTAGGCGGAGCTATAGGCGTAAAGGTAGAATAAGGTACGTAAGTAGGTATAGTAGCGGCGTAGCTTATAGCTAGTATAGAATATAAAGCCTAAGTGCACTTAGTAATAAGGTTATTCTATTGAATGTTATAGTTAGTAGCGTAGGCCTTAGTAATAAAGGCAATAAGGTTATTAGTTTCGTAGTTAACTAGAGCATTACGTAGCTTGTTAGATATCTTCTAATAGATCTAGTATAGCTACTCCTCTTTAGCAATCTTAGCGTAAAGGGCGTACTTATTAAACTTGCTAATAAAGAAGTTAAACGTGCTATTACGCTAGAAGAGGTTAGTAAACTAAGTATATATAGTGGCCCTATAGTTAGGATCCTTAAAGCGCTAAACTAGAAGAGTAAGAACCTCTTCGACGCTAATAACGTTATTACTAGCTAAGTCTATAACAAGAGTATAGGCTTCTCTAGAGAGGCGTAAGTATAGATAGGTAAACTAGGTATCCCTTATAGAGAAACAATCTACGTTAGTACGTATCTTATTCCTTATCTAGTGCTTAAAGACCTTAAACTACTCCGGTGTACCCGTGCTAAAGATAGTAGAGTCTAGTATCTTTTCTAACAAGGTAGAGCTACGTATAGAAAGGGCTAGTATACTACGCTTTATCTTGTTTCTTAGTTAGTTTACCTTAGCCTTAAGCTCTTAAATTTTGTCTAGGTAGCAAGTAGCTTAGGCAGTAACGCTATTAGTATAGGACTAAGATACGTCTAGTTCGGATTAGAGGTTACTAAGCTAGGCCTAAGTAGTATCTAACTTATAGTAATAGTAGAGAGCGTTAGTATAAGTGCCTTTTACCTACGTAGTTTACTTATTATAGAAGGACTTAATATAGTTAAATACGTCTCTTAGTGCCTATATACTATACTCTTCCTATAGCTTCTTAAGGAGTATAGCGTTAGAGAGGGTAAAAAGATTATAGTAGGGAGAGTAGATAGAGGTATTATTATTATTAGGAATAGGTTAAGGTAGCTTACTTTAGTAGCGCTCTTTATTGCTATAGTTAGATCGAGCTATACTTAGCATAGTTAGTCGTAAATAAAACAGTGTAAAACATTAATATATAACAAAGGGAATATTAAAATTTTTAGCTAGTAGTCTACTTTCTTTAAGAGTTGTCTATAACTTAACTTATTACCTTCTTCTTATATCTTTAGGGTTTATAGTATTAACCTATATAGTAGCAGCGAGGATCTATTATAGTGTACGCGG
The DNA here is from genome assembly GCA_005959805.1 of Elsinoe ampelina. NCBI lineage: Eukaryota > Fungi > Ascomycota > Dothideomycetes > Myriangiales > Elsinoaceae > Elsinoe > Elsinoe ampelina. The sequence goes on from SMYM01000002.1 coordinate 2,966,413, forward strand.
GAACTATAGTTATAATAGCTTCTTCTTTAATTCTTTAATTCTTTATAAGTAATAGTTATTAGTAGTTACGTAAGTAGTAGAATAACTAGATAGTTTAATAGCTCTATTGCTTAGTTACGGTTGTTTCGAAGTCTCGATATAGTAATTACAACTAGTAAGATAAGAGGTTAATTACGTCTATTTATTAAGATATTAAGACTTAGAAGAAGAAGAAAACTAGTGTATAAAGCACACGTAATATCGAGGGCAGAGCGGCTAGAAGCCTAGGCTACGATGCTAAGATCACGTAACTAATCTAAACTAAATCCTAAGTGAATCTAGTTCGTATCTATCTTGTATTACTATCTCTATAAAACTAGAGATCTAGCTCTTACCTTTAATAGATTAATACTACCTCTAATCTTCTAAGCCTTATTAGATACTAGCTTTAGTAGTTACTCTTTAAGGAAGAGCCTTTAAGGCTATCTCTTTAAGATGTTCTAAGGATTAATTAACTAGAAGGCTATAAAGTAACTAATAGTTATAACCTTAACTATAGAGGCTAAGCTACTTACTCTTATAGAAACTACTAAGTAAGCTATATAGTAGAGGAGGCTAATAGCCTCTATTTATCCCCTTAAGCATATTAGTATTTAGTGTAATAATTAGTAAATAATTAGTCTTATTACTAATCTAATTAAAAAGCTAAATACGCGTCTTTACTATATTAATATTTATTATTATTAGCTAAAACAAGAGATTAATTAAGCTAGAGATCTATCTAGTCCTATCTTAGTTATATAGACACTATTAGTAGACATACTAGCTAATAGCTTTACTAAATTATTGCTACCTAGGAGGTATAAGGCCTTCTTATAATAGCTATCCCTCGAGTTAGTAGTCTACTAACTAGCTATTATAGAGTTATAGCTACTTAGTAAAGGGGTATATTAACCAAGGCATAAGCTAGAGCGCTAAGGAGACTCTAATTTAGTTTATCCTAAGGTTAAACTAAACACTATCTTACTATTTTACTAATCTATAATTAAATTGGATAATTATTGTCTTAATCTGTTGCTATTAAGGAGTTCTTTTGATTTAGCTATCTTCTAGTACACTAGGTTAAGTATTTATGTAGTTACAATCTACCTCATTTTGGTGGTTCAGGCAGTAATAAATCTCTTTCTCCCCACACACAAGCTGACAAGGCCAGAGCGGAGAAAAAGCGGCGTTTAGCGTGGAGTAATAATATCAGCAAAACCCCACTCGACCTGCTGCCTTTCCAGAACATCGTCCTGCGGTTGGAGAGACATCATTTGGGGTCCAAAGGTAGGGCTGCATTCTCTTGGACCGGCTCTGACTTGTGCTCTAAATCCGCAAGTGCACAAACAGAGCTGCATATCTCTCAACGGTCGAGGCTATAAGTACTGTCCACATCTCCTCACTTGTCTATATCATCAACATCAAACAACCTCACTTCAACACTTCAACACTTCTATCAAGTTTACAAACTCAATTACTACAGTTCAAACCACAACAGCTTCCCCCCACACACAATGTCTCCTCCAACCGAGTTCTACCAGCCATACGCTGAGCTCCACAAGACACCCAATGGACCAGGCGATGGCCGTCCTACCGCCATGAAGATCATCGAAGACGAAGGTCTTATCAACAAGTGGTCAAACAAGGTCATCCTTGTCACTGGCAGCAACATTGGTCTTGGTACGGTTCAATGTTAATCATATCACCTCCAACACCACTAACACTAATCCAGGCGCCGAGACCGTGCGAGCCCTCCATGCCACAGGCGCCAAACTCTTCATGACCGTCCGCACAAAGTCCAAGGCCGAACCCGTCATCGCCGATATCCTCAAGACCTCCCCCTCGCAAGTCCCCATCGAGGTCGTCGAGATGGAGCTCTCCAACATGGCCTCGATCCGCAAAGCAGCCGAATCCTTCCTCTCCCGCTCCTCCCAGCTCAACATCATGATCAACAACGCCGCCATCATGGCATCCCCCTTCCACAAGACCGACGACGGCTTCGAAGCCCAAATCGGCATCAACCACCTCAGCCACTTCCTCCTCTTCTCCCTCCTCAAGGACACCCTCATCAAGTCTTCCACCCCCGACTTCGCCAGCCGCGTCATCAACATCTCCTCCGCCGGCCACCGCATGAACCTCGTCGACCTCGACAACATCAACTTTGAAAAGGAAGGCTCCTACACCCCCATGGCAGGCTACGGCGCCAGCAAGACGGCCAACATCTGGTTCGCCAACGAGATCGACCGTCGCTACGGCGGCGAGGGTCTACGCGGCCTCTCCCTTCATCCTGGCGTGATCATGGCGACGGGTCTCACGAGGCAGACGGACCCCAAGGCGTTCGAGGGGTTCGACATGTCCAAGTGGGCGCCGATCGAGAAGAGCGTCGAGCAGGGGGCGGCGACGCAGGTGTGGGCCGCTACCGCCAAGGCATTGGAGGGCAAGGGCGGTGTGTATCTCGCTGATTGTGGTGTGGCGGTACCAGCAGACCCGTCCGGGGAGATTGGTGGTAATGATTTCTCCGACTGGGCTTACGATGAGGAGAAGGCGAAGAAGTTGTGGGAGTACAGCGAGAAGGCGGTGGGTGTGGCGTAAGTGATGCTTGCGAGAGGTATAGAATGGTAGTTGCAATCGAGTAGCATAGCAGTATAGGCGTATAATCGTTCTCCATCAACCTGGTTGAAATCATTTGCTTCGTGGCACTGCATCGCCGTGGTGCCAGTCTCGATAATTTCCAGTGGTGTCGGAGGCATCACTCGTCCACCCTTTCCCCGTCCCCCAATGCCACCGGGTTACCCCCACGAACCTCATCATCCGGCTGTCCCCCCGTCGTGAATCCACCTCCCCAGCCGTCCCACCAACCGCTACTCCCGGGCATCGCCTCCCCGCTCCGCTTCCCCGCGATCCCAGCGTTATCCTCACCATGACCCCGCCACACAATGTCCCAGCCTGCCCAACTCCCCCACCCTCTCCTGGCAAAGTGACTTCAATCATGGCCGGTGACCAGTGTGGTCACCATAACCAGGCAACCCCCTCCCCTCCACCTCACCTAGACACAGTCCCCCAGGTCCCGTCCACGAAAGCAGGTCCGGGTCGACGCGGATACTGCCTCGACAGCGACCGTACGCGGGCGGAGGGGGGTGGATGAGGATGGAGCCTGACTCCTCTCCTTCTTCGTCCTGTAGTGCTGCTTGGGTGTTGAATTGGACGGGAGTGGAGGGGTTCAAGGGGTTGTGAGGTAGGGAGGGGCTGAGGGGTGATGGGTGAGGATGGGTGGTGTTGGACTGAGGACGTGGGGAGGAGGGACGGTTGGTGAAGCGGGTGCTACGGGGCGCGGAGGGGGTGAAGGTTGTGGATGGGAGGAGTTCCGGGGTGGTGGTGTTGAGTTGGAGGTGGTTGAGTTGAGGAGAGAGGGTGGTTGAGAGAGCTGGGGTGGGGTGGCTGGCGTTGGGGATGGCCTGGTGGGTCGGGAGGAACAGTGGAGATGGGCGAAGGTCGGATTGCATCGAGCGGGGAGAGAGGGAATCCAGTTGTGTTGCCTCTGGGACGGATTCTAGGACAGATGGTCGTCTGGTAGGAGGTGATCGGACCGGTGAAGAAGGACCGGACATGGGCTTCATATCTTGTATGTAGAACTCGCCGAGGTAGGTCGAGTGTGTTGAGGACCTGGCCGTACGAGCTGCTGGTGGAGTGGGGAGAAGATCCGCTTCTATCTGAACTGTCATAGGTGGCGGACAGGTAGGAGTAGCTTGAGCTCGTGTCACTGGATATGCTTGCTTTGGACTAGGACGGAGAGGCGTCGGTGTTCGGAGAAGACCTGCTGAGGAGGTGATCGATGCTGCCGACGAGCATACCGAAGGTGTCGATGGCCATCGTCGACGGCTGTGACGAGACCGAACATGTCGATGCCGACGATGATGTGGTCGAACGGCCCACAGATGTCGAGGGACTGGAGCCAGCCGGGTTAGGCGAGAGGTGTAGTAGGCAAGGAGGACAGAGTTAAAGATGATCGAGACGATGAAGACTGTGTGGAGAGCTGGATGGAGGTTTCGGGGTGGGACCGCTTGAGAGACATCTGGTACTGTCAGTCGAATCAGTGATGTTGACGGAATGGAAAACATACATGCTGCTACCAGAGCCGCAAGAAAGCAAGCCAGCACAATGCAAGTCATGAACCTGAACCGGGTTTCCCTGTCAACTACCCTTCTTCGCTTTGTCCTCCGGCGATATGCAATAGTTGGGATCTTCTCCTTATTCTTGTCATAAGGCGGGAATAAGACCATTCCAGTCTCAAGATCGACCCTTGGTGAGCGAGAGTAGTACTCGAGCAGACTCGGTACGTATGAGCCCTGTTTTTTGGGAGACACCACTTCTTCATCGATGGCGGCATACTCCTCGAATACAGAGCGGCACTTGACGTCGTCGTCGTATGTGCGTGCAGTCGGTGTCACGTCCCGTGGGGTCCTGCATATATCCGAGTAGACCAGTCTGCCGCTAAGAGGGACATCGAGGAGAAGGTGCCGCACGTCGTCCTGTATGCCACTCGTGTTCGGAGCGCGTGAGTCGAGAATCAAGCCAGCCTCCAAGGCGCTCGAATCTGGCAAAGGGCTCTGCGCCGCCGTGTATGGTGGCAGCATTGTGGATGGTTTTCTGAGGGAATGCGAATACGACAGAAATAAGGTAGAAATGCTCGGGGATCATAAAGGGTATACATGGTGTTCACTAGCCGGGTGTACTCACTCTAGGTACCTCCAAACATCCCAGCCTAGTTTGTTTACAGTCTACTGGTGTCATGCAAGGCATCCTGACAACAAATCATCCTGCGCCACTGCTATGGAAGGGTCCTTCGCCAGGCAGCCGAGACGTATCGTAACGTGATCGGACGCGACGCGTACATTCACGCTCTGGGGCAGCATGCCTGATGGGCTTTGTAGCCATTTTGATGCGACTCGATGCTGTCGGATGGGTTTGTGTGAAGCAGAGAAGGATTGGTAGTGGTGAAGTCGTTTCAGAAAGGACAATGTTTCACATCAGATGCTTCCAGCCAATCAGGCTTTGCAACCCACCACGAACATCCTTGCATGAGAATGCATAATGGGATCCTTGTCATAACTCGAGAATAGAACAAAGGATGGTGATTTATACGTAGCGAGAGATTTGCTGTTTAGTCACCGTCGGTAATGGTGGATGGCATTCTGCAAAATATGGGTATATCGCTATCAACGAGTGCGGCTGCAAGCTATAGATGCTTGACAGCAGTGAAATCAGACCTCCTTCATATAAAAAAAACAGTGAACGACTATCCTGTAATCATCATAAAGTCCGTCTAAGTGGCCTTTTCGCCATCAGTGCTGCTCTTATCGCCATCATCCTTCCCACCAGCCTTGACCTCCTCCCTGACGACTTCCTCTCCCTTGAGAGTCCTCCCCTTGCCGGTGACATCCCTGTAGATCGCTCTGGTGGTTCTCATCATAGTAAACCTGCCCTCCCAGAGAGGATAAAGGCCGACGCAGAATGTGCTGATGAACAGCCAGATGAGGCCAACCACGATCCAACCAGTGAAGAATGGTCGGCTGAAAACGTAACCACTGCCATACAGTGGCATCGGCCAAAGGATAAGAAGAGCCAATGTAAGTACCACGCAAATGATTCTTGCAATCTTCGCCGACTTGTGAAGCTTCTCCATCTCCGCCATCGCTTCCTCAGATGACTGGCTGTGCTCACCAGGAACTTGTTCGAGGTCCATTGATGCTGCCGCCGCGAGATCGCTGTCGTCGCCCTTGCGAATGGCAGCCATAGACTTCCAATCATATTTGCCAGAGGGGAAGACGAAGGTGAGGACTGGGACGAATAGCATGGGTGACAGAAGTGCAACGACGTTGCCGACAAGCATGGGGTTATTGGCACCTGTGACTTCGACCGTGAGTGGTCCTTCGCGGGAAGCTTGTACGAGCCAACCTGTGAGGGAACATGCGAGGGCCAGGGGAGGCGAGAAAGTAGCGGCTGCCCAAGACTGACGCTCCCAGAGCAGAGTGAGCGAGGCTGGAATTACGGCGCCTGAGATGATGACACCCATTAGCAGATAAAGATAGCCCAGAGATATGCCCGCGTAATAAAGTCCGGTCGAAAAGCCTGCCATGACCGTGGCGAACACCACGCAAGCCATGTGAGAGGTCCAAATCAAGCGACGTCCGGATGCTTGTGGGTTGATGTAGGTCTGATACACGTCGTAGGTAGCGATGGATGATACTGCGATGAGCTGAGCAGACATAGCCGACGTGACCGCCATGAAGACGATGATGAGCACGGCGGCGGCACCACCAGATCCAAGAAGAGCGACAGCAGCCTCTGGTAGGACGAGACCTGCAGATACGTCTGCTGAGGCCATTCGTTCGGGGTACGTTGGCCAGCTGGGGTCGCCCTCGAGAGAAAGTGCCGCCAGTCCCATGGCCGTGGCAGCTAACCAGGGTATGGCAAACCAACTCAATCCACCCATTACGTAGCCAGGCAGTGCATTGGAAACGCCCGCTGAAATTGCCTTGTTGTAACAGAGGGGTTATTAGTAGATGTGATGATTCCTCAAGGTGGTCTGAAAACTTACTAGCCATTATCCATGAAAACCGTTCCAAAGTTGCCAATGATGTTGATGACGAAAAAGATACCACCCTCTCGTGATCTCATAGTCAAGTAGCTGCCTTGAGCATTGCCCTCGACTGGATGTCTTTCTGCTGCCGCCCTCAAGGCGTCCCAAACCCGACCTGGGCTGCCCAGGACCGAGTTGGTGGCGTAGGTTGAGAAAGAGAAGATGAATAGAATGACGAGAATGACGACGGTGTGGACGTAGTCAGTCAAGAAGGTGGCCTTGATACCGCCAAAGACTGTGTAGAGCACTACTCCAACTGGGAGGAGGAAACAAGCTGCAGCGGTCGGGACGCCGGTAAGTGAGTTGGTGACGGCAGAGCCGCCAGCGAGCAACATGGCGGTGACGAGGATATTAGTCATCAGGGCGAAGACCATGAAAACACCGTGAGTGACTGGTCCGTATCTTGCTCGGATGACTTCGAGGAAGGTGTGGGCGTTGGGAGCGCGGCGCTTGAGCTCAATCGCAATGGTAGCGAAGAGGATGATTTGGACGGTAGCACCAGAAGCATACCAGAATGGACCACTGACACCATATCTGTACGCGACTGCGGATGATTGGAGCACTATGATGCATCAGTCTGCAGTCTTTTGCCCAGCACGTGACCGGAGTTCTCACGAGTAGCGGCCCAAGTCCACGAACTAACGACCGCAGAAGCAATCAGACCAGTCTTTACAGTACGGCCTGCAGTGCTGAAGACCTCGGAAGTCTGCAACTCGTTGTTGTATCTCCTCAAAACATAGGTGGTAAGCATCATGCCAAAGCTGTTCACATATAAGCCACAACCCAACCCAGCTCCTACCAGCACATAAACCTACGCGAACAAAAAGCCGAGGCCAACAATAACACCGTAGCCCACCGCCTGGCTAAGTGGTGGCGGCCTGCCAGAACCTTGACCAATTCCTCCAGCCATGTTGACGATTGTGACAAGAAAAGCGCAAGAAATTCCTTACTTTCACAAGCTTGCTCGACCTACCTGGGACCTTGTCATGGTAATATAGCAGACGGCCTAAGCATGCTACCCCTTCGGGCATTGAGGATGGGGTCCGCCATGCAGGGTGGGCAAAGGGACAAGAAAGCTGGGTCGTGGGGGTCACAATGCTTGGGCTTTGATAAGAGGGCAGAAGCACGACAAATCGCTTGTACTGCCGAAGATAGCTTGCGTTCGGCGCGTGCATTTCAGTGGGCTGGTAGTATGCAAGTGTCAGGTGAGAAAAGATAAGGATATGTGCCTACCGATTCTCCCCGTGAATCGACCAATCAGAGCAGGGATCATGTTGATTGATGTGCATTCCCGATATCGGGCAAAGAGCATTTCGTGCATCGATTGTGTCAGAGCTGGTGTCTATCAATTCATGCTCACGTGGTAGTTTTGATCAGTGGGATGGCTAGTTCATGCTCGGCGGACCTGAAGATCTTGATGGCGTTACAATGGCGTTCAATCTTCGCTACACTTTTACCGCTGGGTATAGTGCTTTGGTAATCAAGCAGCCGGCCAAGAGGGATTGTAGCGGCGCAAGTGCAGCGTAAGCAGACATCTCCGATCCGGTAGAATGGTTGATTGAGATGTGACAACCTCTACTGGTCCTCAAGGTATAGACTAGTACATGTCTTACTGGCATTGCAGGCACCAAGCCCGCCACTGAGAAGGTGCCATCCTCGCATGCAAGTAAGGTTCAGGTCGCCCACTTCCAGACGGTGGTGCTGCACTCCACCTCGTTCGGCGCATCGTCGCTGCCCCAATCATCAAGCCCTATCTCTTTCTCCTCAAGAAGAAGTCCGAGCCCAATCGATTTCATCTGTTCAGTGAACAATGTCCTTTCCTCAACGTAAGCTTCGCGAATAGGAATGCCAATGATGACCCTGGCGTCGGGTGTTCGTTTCAGATGATATTTGATGGCGTTCACTAGTAGGACAGGGTGATCCATGGAGTAGATGGGATCTGCAGCCACTATCACCAATGCTTCCAAGCTGGTGGTAGGCTTGGCTGCAGCGTGGGTGAACTGCTCGTGGGTGTCCCCTTCATCCTGCACCTGCAGGAGATTTTCGGGTTGCGACCAATCCAAAACAGCCACATCTGCAGAGGCACCCGCAGCTTTGACTATGTCAGAGTTGTCTCTGACATTGCGCGCTAGATTCGACGCTATCAATGGGAGATCTGTGAGAAGGATCCGCACACCTAGTACAGCAGCGGCAGCGATACCCACAAGCCCAGTGCCACCACCCAACTCCAACATCAACTCTGGATGGGCAGCATGGCCAGGTCGACACAACTGCACAGCGGGGATCTTGGTCGCAAGAATTGCCCAGCTCCGTGCTAGAACGTATGATGCCGCCCATGTTTTAAACCCAAGATTGTCGGCGGTGAGAGCAGGCTCATGGATGGAAATCTCGACTTGTGGACCTTCCTCTGCTGCGATCGCTTCGTGACTTCCGGAGTCCCCTTCTACACTTCCAACCAGCTGTGCAGACAGTGGTACCAAGAAAGTCCTTGTGAATGAGCCCATGGCTGTCCGTCCTGACCTCTCGCTCAACCTCACAGCTGCCGTGTCCCATATCTTTTCTTTCTCTGCATCATCTTGTATCCACGCGAGCCGACTGGAGACGATCTTCGTCAAATATTGTGGTACCCCATCCGCCTGGACTTTTCTCTTGGGGACTCGTGCCGGTGTGGTGGTTCCACTTGCGGGTTTAGGGGTTGCTCTACCGGGTGTCCGAGGAGGTGTCACATCCCATGATCGAGACTCGATGCTCAATAACGCTAATGTGTCGAGCAGAGATTTGGCAGTCGGTCGGGTGTGTATCTGGGGTAGATCATGGACTGTATGGAGCAGTCAGTGTCCAATTCCTACACCTGATAGTACTTAACTCACCATGCAACGGCTCCTCCTCGAGAGCATCCAAGCCAAGATCCTCTCGAGTCAATCGCTGCTCCATACGATGGTACGTGACAATGTCTGAGTGCCATTGACTGGTCGAGCCGCAATCTCCTTGATGCATCTCGCGGGGTCAAGGAAATTTTGAGCACGGACCATACGTTCTCGACCACTGAATCTATGCGGGATGCATATGCCACACGTCCAGGACTCCATGCAAGACGGACGTAAAGGTTGGCTGGAAGCTCGAAATCTCATCCTAGGACTGATTTGAAACCATTGTAGGCTTGTTCCATGTCGAGTTTGAGTTCTCTAGCCTGCTCAGGGCTCAGTTCCTCTGCAGCTCGCATCTGATTCAAAGTGATAAGCCATTGGACGATCTTGCCCTTGTTCTCGAAATCATGATCGGTGACTCGATTGACAGCTTGAATCGCTTCGACCAGAATAGGATGTAGAGTATCCTTCGAAAGCATGTTCATCTGAATGGCGTCAAGCAAGGTGATGAAATTCTCCGAGGCGGCGACAATGTGTGTAGCTGCAGCATTACCTCCGCCACCACCAGAGGATTGATTTGCGGATCGCCCAGAAGGAGCTTCGACTGTAGCGGGGAGTCCAATCTTGAGCCGCTCAGTGGCACGTGGGGCATCCAGCTAATATATGTCAGTCAAAGCGATGAGACTCGACGTGAGATTACTGACATCCCATTCTTCCTTGAAGCTATCGAGATCTCTGAAAGCTCTGGACACGTTGTCATCCGAGAGGTTGGACTTGTACTGCTTGAGAAGACGGCTACATGTCTCTGTGTACTCGTTCTCGGCTACAGAGTCCTTAAGGTAGGCCTTCTCCAGTGCTTCAAGCGTAACTATAATACTGTATATCTCTGCGAGAGATTCATATAGATCGCGCTCGGCTGCATTGGTGGCAAGTTTGACTTCCTGTTGGGTATGAGAGGCGGCCACCAAGTCTCCGTTGAGGTTGACCCACCTCGTCCGGATTTATGGTCACTGACAAGTTGCTCGGTGTATAGCTGTATGGGGTCGGAGCGTACGCCAGTTGCTGTGGGTGCTGGGAATACATGTCCGTGAGCACGCGACCTTAAGATGGAGGAAGAGGCACACCTAGGCGAAGAAGAGAGAAGGCCAGTGCTTTCTCAACACAGACGTGCGGGGCTTGTCCGCAGAGCCGCCTCGGAGATGCCAAGGATCTGCGGAGTTTGCGAAATAATTTTTGGGTCCATGAGCAGATGGAGATTCTCGTACTGACTGTTTCTCACCGCATATCCCTTTCTCTTCCCCGTTGCCTATAACGATCGTCGACGCTCAAAATGGCACAGAGCAAGGCAACAAAGAAGTTCGAGAGAAATCATCTCAAGGACACAATAAAAAAACGAAAGGACTCCGCGAAAATCAAACAGCGACATGCGGTCAACGCAAAGAAGAAAGCCCGGAGAGCTGCTGATACTCGAGGCGGTGCCGAAGAAGAGGAGTCAGCCAATGTTGTGCGTTCCAGGAAGCAAATCAAGGACGCAAAAGATGCCGCGGACTTTGAGAACATGAACATGGACGATTTCTTTCAGAGTGGACTAGAGCTTGAGTCAACGACAGATAAAAGCTCGAAAGGGAAGAAGAGGAAGCGAGGGGACGAAAACGGTACGACAGTCGCAACGCCACAGTCCGACAGTGAGGCTGGATCGGATTCGGAAGACGAACAGGATCTTGAAGGTCACAAGGATCAGCTAAAAGGACTAGCAGAGAAGGATCCCGACTTCTACAAATACCTCGAGGAGAACGACCCCGAGCTGCTCGACTTGGAGCAGGCCGACTTCAACGACCTCGAACTCAGCGCAGACGAGGAGGAAGATGAGTCGACCTCCAGAAAGAAGCCAAAGGGCGAAGAGCTAGTCGTGGATAGCGGTGAGGTATCAAAAGCTTTGCTCAAAAAGTGGGAGAAGTCTCTGGTCGAGCAACACTCCCTCAGAGCTTCGAGAGAGGTCGTACTGGCATTTCGAGCAGCAGCACATTCAGCCGACGAAGAAGACAAGTCATTCAAATACAGCGTGTCTAGCCCAGAGGTCTACCATGAACTGCTGGTATTGGCGCTCAATCGAGTGCCAGAGGTACTTCAACATCATCTGCCAGTCAAGGAGTCTGCTTCTGGGAAGATTCGTCTCTCGACTGAATCGAAAAAGTTCAGCACGCTCAGCCCCTTGATCAAATCATATCTTTCGTCTCTGGTCTATTTACTCGGATATCTCACGGACGCATTGACCCTACGATTGACTCTCACATCGATTGAGACGCTACTGCCCTACACACTTTCGTTCAAGAAGCTGGTCCGAGATCTCACAAAGAGTGTGGTCAATATTTGGGCAACATCATCATTCGCAGACTCGAGTCGATTGGCAGCATTCCTGGTTCTTCGAAAATTGATTGTGATCGGTGACCCAAGCATTCGAGAGAATGTGCTCAAAGCAATCTACCAAGGATTTGTCAAAGGCGCTCGGAACACAACAGTGCATACACTGTCGGGAATCAATCTTATGAAGAATTCGGCAGCAGAACTGTGGGGTCTCGACTCAGGTATAGGGTACACATCAGGGTTCAACTTCATCCGACAGCTTGCTGTACATCTGCGTAGTACCATCACCAACAATTCCAACGACTCTTACAAGCTAGTCTACAACTGGCAATATGTCCACTCGCTGGACTTTTGGTCTCGCGTCCTCTCCATGCACTGCGACAGTCTGACGGAAGCAAAGAAGGGCCAGACTTCACCTCTTCGACCACTCATCTATCCCGTCGTGCAAGTCACTCTCGGCGCCCTCCGTCTGATCCCAACAGCAGCCTACTTTCCTCTCCGCTTCCACCTCACACGCTCTCTACTCCGCATATCCTCCGCCACAGGCACTTACATTCCTATGGCAGCCACGATGCATGAGGTACTCCAATCTGGCGAAATGCGAAAACCTCCCAAGGGTAGCTCACTCAAGGCTCTCGATTTCGCTGTCACCATTCGTGCACCCAAGTCCTACCTTGGCACACGCGTGTATCAAGATGGCATTGGCGAGCAAGTCCAAGAACTACTCAGCGAGTTCTTCGTTCTCTGGGCCAAGAACGTTGCCTTCCCGGAGCTGAGTCTCCCCGTCATTATCCTGCTCAAACGATGGCTCAAGGAGATTGGACCGCACAGTAAACACCCCAACCAGAACAGTAAAGTAAGCGGCATGATCGGATTACTGGTGCAGAAGCTGGACGCAAATTGCAAGTGGGTAGAAGAGAAGAGGGCAAAGGTAGAATTTGCCCCGAACAACCGGTCAGGTGTGGAGGGCTTCTTGAGGGAAATCGAATGGGACAAGACTCCCCTGGGAGCATTTGTTAAGGGTCAGAGGAGGGTAAGGGACGAGAGGGCGAAGGTCATGGAGCAGGCACGGAAGGAGGAAGAGAAGAGTCGAATGGAGGAGCGACACGAAGGAAACGAGAAGGGCATGAATGGAGGGAAGAAGGGGCGAAAGGCAACGGGTGCCAGCGATGATGAGAGTGACGAGGAGGATGCAAGTGACGATGCGCTTGGAGAGGATGACGAAGACGAGGCGATGGATGATGATAGCGAGTAGATGTCGCAAGTGGAGGAGCAATTATCTGTTGTACTCCGCCGAGCCATATCGGCAGGGGTTCTAAGAGAGGACATTGCGCACCCGCGATGCTTGCGTGCGCGGTCGGTGACCCCTGAGGTTCACGCCAAGTGTTGCAAAAAAGATTGTCGGTGCTGCACAATCTGGCATTGTGTGATGATACCTTGCAACAAGCTTGTCGCGTCTGCTGTCAGACGTCCATAATTTCCTCTCAACCATGGGCGAAAATAGAATTTCCGTGGCTCGATATGCGGCTCCTGTAACATTGCTCTTGACAGCCGCCTCAATCGAAAACACGTGCCACGATACTTCTCAAAGACGTCGAATGTAGAGTCACTTGGAAGGTGTAGTCTTCCTCCCTAGTGGCCGCCACGCAATAAGGGGTAATCGGACAGTATCAAAATACTTCCGGCCGGGATTCGCTATTCTCGGCGCCGAGCTGCAAAGACAAACGAGGGCAGCGTTTTGCTCGCGCCAAATCGTGGTGAGCCCTAAGGTCGTAAGCAGTAGAGATCGACAGCGAGGAATGGAGAAAGGGAAACAAGACGCGTGGGACAGACATGATCTGCTCCCCACAAAGCGCCGATCAGGAGATCCAGACAACAACAGGCATTGGATGTTTGGAGATGAATTTTCTTTTGTGAATCGGATATCATGTACATCCTCATGATGAGGAGAAATACCTACCAGCTCATGGGAGGGAAAGACATTGTAGAGACTTGCGACTCGAGAAGCATTGTGGAAAAGGCACTTTCGCAGATTCCAGGCACAAGGGTCGATTTGTACGGGTGAATTACTGCCCACGTTTTGCCCGTGCTTCCATTTCCACAACCGAGACTGGCAATTTTCCGAACGTGAACGCTTTACTTGGTAGATCTTTGAAGAAAGAATGTTTGTGCAGTGGCGAGCATCACGATGATCGCAACAGTCAGACGGGGATGAATAGATGACCATCGATCGATCCCATACCACCAAGACTCTACCCCTCTCTTAAGCATATCTCGTAAAGGCCGTACCAGGTACAATTAACACTTGCGGCTCTAACGGGAGGAAGAATTTTGGGGGTGTGGCGAACGGACAAGCTAACCACTAGCCTAAACACAGTTTGGTGCTGCCACGCCTGGAAAGAGTCAAGAAGAAAGAGGACCGTTGCACTTTCAACTCCAATGCTCTTGTCCTTCCTGTTCACTCTTGCGCCCTCCCTCGCCCTCGACGTTCACTCCCTGCATGAGTTTGCCGTTCCTTTTGGGGCAAGACCGACTGGAAAGACTCGGACATCAGCCAATTGCCATACGTTTCTGCCGCCACGCACGCTAATGCAGGTCGACCGCTTCTGCTGAGTTGTGCAACTTTCACTGGACTGTTCTGCCAATATTATCCTCGGCGTCAACCCTTCGACTGCTCTGTCAGCTTTCCCTTATTCTGGTTTCTGCACTTCACTCCTTCGACTCTTGGTGGCTTGATCGCTCGATAATACTTCTATCCAACGTGTGGCCTGGTTCCTCAGACATGGGCTTGGTGATTGCGACACAATCAACATTAATCTCTGGACCGTTGGTCAACGGCGTTTAGCTGATCTCGTGGTACGCGAGAGTCTGACACTCGAGTTTTGATCATCAGTGTTACACAGACAAGGCAGCGTAGCACACGGGTCACATATACCATCGCAAGAGTGGCTATTCTCGATTCAGGAGCCCTTTGGGCATAGAGTTCGTACTTCGGTCGAACATGAGGATACCTATCAGAGAGCAGCTGGCGGCTTTGCTACTGCTCGCTTCGGGCGTGGGACTTGGTGTCATTGCAATTGCGACATGGGTAAGTTATTGAAGCGCTGGAATACAGGTCATGGCTGATACTTTTCAGTACACCAACTACAACTTTGTCCTCGGCGTACGCGCTACTCGACTTGCTATATCAGCTTCACTAAAGGCTTCCCAACTAGCCTCAAACCTTGCCCTTCTCGAGAACAGCGTCCAGTTCACGGCTAGTCGCCTTTTGGTTCAAGACGCTCTCCAGCGCTACAATGACGATGACGATAATAGTGCAACGAATTGGGAACGAGCAATACCGGATATGCAGGCGGCAATAGGTGGGCCTGCTTCTGGCGGTGCTGTTGGAAACTCACTTCTTCTTCAATCTCAGATCCGACCGAGAACGAATACGGGTTCAGCTGGGAATGCACCAGTCATCAACACCACAAGTCAGGAAATAATCGGTCGAGTCAAACTTCCTTGGACCTACCCGAACGGATCCGATGTCTATCTTGGAGACGATGATTTGGGCTATCCGCCGAACCTTTACCCGAATTTCACATACGGAAATATTGTAACTTCGGATGGTACCGAAGTTGCTACGGCGGATTATCAAGGCGATGTGATAAGTCCAGTCAGGAATCAGGCTCTACTCCTTGGTCCATGGCAGATCAATTCGACCTATTCGATACTTTCACTCACGCTACCGATTATCAACAACACTTCTTCGCTTCAAGTCCTTGGTTGGATAACTGTTTTGATGGACGCAAGGCTTATCTCAAATGTTATCAACATGCGGCAAGGGCTGGATCGAACAGGACAACTACTCTTGATCAGACCAGTCAACGAAACCAACCAATATCCGCCTGGCGTGATGTACGACAGCGGCCCTGATGCGAGTATCTACAACAGCGAACAAGTCCAATTCATCCTCCCACTGAGTGCCAATTCGACGAGGCATCCCGGTCGAACACAAGGCACTGGTAATCCGCCTTTCCAGATGTCCGACTTTCCCTCATTAGTGCAAGCGGTCACGAAACAGCAGAATAGCGAGAACAACGCCGGGTCGATCATTGCTGCAAAGAACGAAGCTGGTCTACCAGTATCTTGCGGATTTGCCATGGTCAACGTGCCCTTTGTAGACTGGGCAGTTTTGCTCGAACAGGATCGACAAGAAGTCTGGACACCAATCGACAGATTACGGAACGTCATCATTGCATGCTTCTTCGGTACTATGGGTGCCATGGTTCTAATTGCGTGGCCCCTTGCGCATTTTGCCAGCAAGCCTATTCGAGATCTCAAAGTGGCGACACAAAAGACAGTCATGCCCGCTGGATACACCGATAGTAGCGAAACACTGGGAGGGTCCGAGTATGACGATGATATGGACGGGTCAAGTCCGCAAGCAAATGAGGTAGACGCTGCAGTCGCCCGGAAGGAAGGATTCTTTGCAGCAGTTTTGAGAAGACGGAAGCGATCAAGATCAGATAATACCGAGGAGCGAAGGCGACGACATTTCCGAATACCTGGCAAGGTTCCGGACCGCAAACATCTTGTCAAGGACGAGTTATCAGATTTGACAGGGACATTCAACGAGATGTCCGATGAGTTGATGATGCAATACGAACGACTAGAAGAAAGAGTACGGACGAGGACTGCCGAGTTGGAATTAAGCAAGAAGGCCGCCGAAGCTGCAAACGAGAGCAAGACATTGTTCATCGCCAACATCTCGCATGAGCTCAAAACACCATTGAATGGTATTTTGGGCATGTGCGCAGTATGCATGCAAGAGGACGATCCGATTAGGCTGAAGAGATCGCTTGGAATCATTTACAAGAGCGGAGATCTGTTGCTAAATCTGCTGACAGATCTCTTGACTTTTAGGTATGCTTCATAGTAAGGAGACATGAGACTGTACTGACATATGAACAGCAAGAATCAGGTCGGCCAACAACTTTCACTGGACGAAAAGGAGTTTCGACTTCGTGATATCAGCTCACAAGTGCTCGCTATCTTCGACAAACAAGCAAAGGACAATCAAATCGACCTCAGCGTTCAGTTCCAAAACAGCCTAGGCGAGATCGAGGGCAAAAATGCAGTCGGGAACAGAGTAAAGGACATGATCTTGTGGGGTGACACGCATCGCATTCTCCAAGTCATCATCAATCTGGTATCGAACAGTTTGAAGTTCACTCCGGCACAAGGCAAGGTCACATTGACAGTACGATGCTTGGGAGAAACATCAGATGTCGGCAGCCGCAAGACGAGTTTGGGGTCTAGAACATCTCGACGGAACAGGAATCGTCTCTCCGACTTGTCTGGGCCAGGTGGAAGGACATCTGGATCTGCTGAGGGTGGCTCCTACAGTGGTGGTGCCTTCCAACGTATCATCGACGTGGACCGAGCAACACCTCCTCCTGGAAAGACATTCATGTTTGAGTTTGAAGTGGTTGACACTGGTCCTGGTATCCCGGAGAATCTCCACCAACGAATCTTCGAGCCTTTCGTTCAAGGAGATCTCGGACTCTCGAAGAAGTATGGGGGTACAGGTCTTGGTCTCAGCATCTGCTCTCAACTAGCTGGACTGATGCACGGAGCTATGAGCTTACAATCTGAAGTCGGACAAGGCAGCACGTTTATGATGCGTATTCCTCTCCGACATCTGGTATCGAGAGCAGACAGCACAGCATCAAGCAATGTGTCGCAGAATGGTGACGCCATCTCATTCTCGGGAAGCTTTGGTGGAGGAGATGGGTTTGGCACTCCCAAGCGACAAAGCATGCTCATCGATAATGCTTCGGTATCATCCATCCCCGGCAACCTCGGTCCTTCGCCACAAGCACAGCAAAAAGACCACTTCGATCAATCCAATCAGCCCAGGCTAGTTGGCTTGTCACAACCCTTCTTTGCATCCAACCAGCCAATGGAATCACCTGCGTCACAGCCGGCAGCGATGGAGCAAATGAAAGTGGCAGCGTCATCAGCGGGTAGGATCCGGGTTCTCGTCGCAGAGGACAACAAGGTCAACCAGGAGGTGGTTCTCCGCATGTTGAAGCTCGAGGACATCTACGATGTGACGGTCGCAAAGGACGGTCAGGAGGCTCTGGATTTCGTCAAGGAGTCCATGAGCACACCTGATCCCGAAGACCCGAACAGTCTGGCAAGCAAGGGACCGTTCAACTTGATCTTCATGGACGTCCAAATGCCAAATCTGGACGGACTTCAAAGCACGAAGCTCATTCGAGAGACCGGATTCGACAAGCCGATTGTCGCACTTACGGCCTTTGCTGAAGAGAGCAACGTCAAAGACTGTCTCGACAGCGGCATGAATTACTTTTTGAGCAAGCCTATCCGACGGCCCGCGCTGAAAAAGGTGCTCAAGGAGTATTGCGCACCAATCATGGAAGAAGACGAGGGTCAACCCAGCCCAACAGAGAAAAGAACAGACAAGTCAAACCCTGCTAGTCTCGGCGGAAGCACTGTCGTAGACGTCAAGGGTAAAGGCAGCCTGAGCACAATGGGAAGCGAGGAAGCAAAGGCAGCCACGAGCAAGCGGCACTCGACAGAAGGCGTCGACCTCGGCATGCCGAACACTGGTAATACCACGGTCGTCATATTAAGCCGACCCAACAGTGCGGAGATACCCAGAAAGGAATAAGAAGGGGGACATTATTCCCCTGAATCCTTTCCATTTGCTTTGGAATATCATGCATTTGGCAGCACCTGCAGCATTTTCACCTTTGAGCGACGGCGTTTGGGGATACCAAGGGGCATATCTTGGGAACGGGAAAGAGCACACGCATTCGACTACTGGGGACTTTATCAGTTTCCTATCCCTTTGCTCGTCCGTGGCGTAAAAGCATGGATTTTCTAGACAGAGACGTGTAATGGCATGAACGACTCCTCTTTCATCACCGTTGTCATGCGCGTGATACTACCAGCGTGACCTCTTGCCTCCATCTCGTACAGCTCCAACCCGCCTTATGGCAGCATCAGTATTCCCACAGGATGCCTCCAATCAAAGCATCCATTACATGCCCATGTGCTGGCATCGTGGCAAACCTCTCTTCTGCAGACTGCACCGGACGTTTTCCCCCCAACCGTTGTCCCGCACTGCGGGGGTCCAATGCTCGCCCGGCTCCTGCGCTAGTGGAGCTTGAAGCTGTTAAAGGGGACGGGGCTGATCTGCGTTCCTGCATCTTTCGTTCCTCTTTCTCCGCTTTTGTACTTGTATTCCATCACTGGGGCTGCAATTTTGGACACAAAAGGCTGGGATTGTGTCGGTTCGGGACTCATTTCTGTGGAATCGTGAGGTGAAGAGCGGAGGAGGACTGTTGGAGGGGACGTGACGTCGCTCGACAGGGGAGGGCGAGTGGAGCTCTAGCACTGGACGTCTTGCAAGGTAGTGTCGAGATCGGGGGGTAGACTGGGATCAAGTGAGGGGAAGACAGGAGGAATAAGTAGCCATGCCTGTCCGGAGACTGGCCAGACGGCCTTTGAGGGTGTTGGCGCTGGCTTTGGTGGCGCTGGTACTTGTTCTTATATTCGAGACGCCACGGCATGAGAAGAGAACAGGTATGAGGTCTTCACTGTGGACTAGGTCGACGGTGGGGTTGGGGCTTTGGGGGTCGCAGAGTGTGCTTGCTGAGTCGAAGGGGGATGCAGTGTCTCCTGGGAGGGGGAGGGGTACGACAAGAACGACGACTGCGACCATCGGTGGGGTGGAGACGACGTATCGTCCTCAATTGACGCCGGATGCGAGTATAGCTTTGGGAGCGGAGCTGCTGCCTAACATAATGGATCCAGAGGCGGTGGATGCGCAGACTGTCTGTCCTGGATACACGGCGGAGAATGTGCGGAAGACGAAACATGGGTTGCATGCGAGATTGGTTCTGGATGGGAAGCCAGTAATGAAGACTATGGAGCCTATAAGATGCAGAGCTGACTTGTACAGTGCAATGTATATGGTACGGATGTTGAGGAGCTGGTTCTGACGGTCGACTACCAGACTGCCAATCGCTTGTCTGTCAATATCAAGCCTGCTTACATTGGTGCGAACAATCAATCTTGGTTTGAGATCCCAGATGGTTTCGTGCTTCAGCCAGAGCATGGGAAACCATTGGACAACTCGGAAGACACTGATCTTAAGCTGTCATGGTCGAACGATCCAACCTTCTCCTTTACTGTCTCCAGGGATTCGACAGGGGACATCCTCTTCTCGACCTTGGGAAGCAAGCTGATCTACGAGGATCAATTCATAGAGTTCGTCACCAGCTTACCCGAAAACTACAACATGTACGGTATGGGTGAGCACTTCCATGCGTTGAGACTCGGAAACAACTACACCGCCACATTTTATGCTGCGGACAATGGTAACCCAATTGACCCCAACTTGTATGGGTCTCATCCTTTCTACCTGGAGACCAGGTACTACGAGGTCGACCACAAGAGTGGCAAACGTGTCTTACTCACTGGTGACGCCAGCCCAGATGCTAGTTATCAGTCGAAAAGTCACGGTCTGTTCTATCGCAATGCTCATCCACTTGAAGCTCGACTCAACCCGACCAATTTGACATGGCGAGCACTGGGTGGTAGTATCGACCTATACTTCTTCGACGGTCCGACTCAGCCCGAGGTGACCAGACAATACCAAGAAGCTGTTGGCTTTCCAGCGATGCAACAGTATTGGACACTAGGCTTCCACCAGTGTCGCTGGGGGTACAAGAACTGGTCAATGCTCGAAGACGTGGTCACAAACTTTAAGGATGCTCAGATCCCACTAGAGACCATCTGGACGGACATTGACTACATGTTGCAGTACAGAGACTTTGAAAACGATCCAAACACCTTTCCATACGATACCGGCCGAGACTTCTTGAAACGTCTGCACGCGAATGGACAGCACTATGTCCCTATTGTTGACTCGGCCATCTACATTCCAAATCCAGACAATGCATCAGACGCCTATCCTACCTACGACCGGGGACACGAGCTGGACGTATACATGAAGAATCCAGACGGGTCAGAGTACATTGGCGCTGTTTGGCCCGGATTCACAGTCTTCCCTGATTGGCTTGCCTCGAATGTCACCAAGTGGTGGACTGAACAGATGACTTCTCACTACTCAAAGGTTGACTGGGATGGTATCTGGATCGACATGTCAGAGGTCGCTTCCTTCTGTACTGGCTCTTGCGGATCAGACAGCGTTTCGCTCAATCCGTCGCATCCTCCATTCAGCCTACCAGGTGAACCTGGACAATTGCAAGTCGACTATCCAGAACAATTCAATATCACGAATGTCACAGAGGCTGCATCTGCGTCTGCCCTGTCTGCTTCTCAGGCGGTTGCCGCTTCAGCAACAGCAGTGTCCAATGGTGTATCCGCTACTGTCGACTACATCCGTACAACTGTCACACCGGGCGTTCGGCAGGTCGTATACCCTCCCTACGTGATCAACAACGTCCTCGGAGAATTAGGCGCTCATGCCGTCTCTCCAAATGCCACACACGCTTCCGGCGTCCAAGAATACGACATTCACAATCTATTCGGGCACTCAATCTTGCAGGCAACGTACAAAGCCCTCCAATCCATCTCACCCACAAAGCGCCCCTTCATCATCGGCCGCAGCACTTTTGCCGGCTCGGGTCGCTACGCAGGTCACTGGGGAGGCGACAACAACAGCAAATTCTACAGCATGTTCTTCTCCATCTCACAAGCGCTGAGTATGTCTCTCTTCGGTATCCCAATGTTTGGGCCCGACGTCTGCGGTTTCAGCGGCAATGCCGATAAAGAGCTCTGCGCTCGGTGGATGGAAGTCGGCGCCTTCTTTCCCTTCTACCGAAACCATAACATCCTGTCCGCTATTGACCAGGAGCCATACGGTACGTTCAATACCTCCTCACTCACTCTTTCCAATCCCCGTCCCCCCCTCCCTCTCATACGCATATCCATACTCATTTCCCTCTTTTCCCCTCCTCCTGTCCCCCACTGACCCCCTCCCAGTCTGGGCCGACGTCGCCCTCGCCTCCCGCTCCGCCATGACCACCCGCTACCGCCTCCTCCCCTACACGTACACCCTGCTCCACCTCGCCTCCCTCCGCGGCGACACGGTCATGCGCGCACTAGCCTGGGAATTCCCCCACGACCCCAGCCTCGCCTCGACGGACACGCAATTCCTCCTCGGCCCCGCCATCCTCGTCACCCCCGTCCTCGAACCCAACGTGCGCGCCGTCCGCGGCGTCTTCTCCGGCTTGGACAAAGGGGAGGTGTGGTATGATTGGCGCAATGGGTCGAGGGTGATGGCTCGCCCCGGGGAGAACGTCACGCTGAGGGCCGAGTTGGCGGAGATTAACGTCCATTTGAGAGGGGGATATGTGTTGGCTTTGCAGGGGGCGGGGATGACGACGAGGGAGAGTAGGGGGTTGCCGTGGGAGGTGGTGGTTGCGTTGGACGGGAGGGGGAGGGCGAAGGGGGGCGTGTATGTGGATGACGGGGAGAGTGTGGTTCAGGAGAGGACGTTGTGGGTTGAGTTTCGGGCGGGGGAGGGGAGGGTGCAGGTGAGGGCTGAGGGGGAGTGGGTGGAGAGGCAGGCGTTGGGGAATGTGACTGTCTTGGGGGTGGGGAGGAGGCCGAAGGAAGTTAGGTTTGAGGGGAGGGAGGTGGGGTTTGAGTATGATAGGGATGTTGGGAAGTTGGTGGTTGGTGGGTTGGAGGAGAGGACGAAGAAGGGGGCGTTTGATAGGGATTGGGTGCTTAGTTGGGCTTGAGCAGTGAGGTGGTGTAAGAAAGTGGTTCATTGAGTCATGATCGTTATGTAGCATTCTGTATACTATGCCAGTCCCCGTGGAAGCCCTGGCATCCTGAAGCGTTCTTACCACTGAGGAGGTTTCTGATCTGTTGGATTGGTTTCATCGGATATCTTTTCAGACCCACTGCCCGGCGGGCGAAACGGGGAATCTCCGGTGACAGGCGCCATTTCACGCTTCGCCAACGCTGGACCACGAGGATCAGGCTCGAAGTCGCCAAATGTGAAGAACGGGCCATCGTCGACTGGTTCATAAGGTGCAACCATTCTCTTAGTGTTGTCTCGCTTGATAGGTGGGCCACCCTATGCATATCAGTCACAAGCCGCTGAAAAGTAGTTCGTGACACGCTTACCGGACTCGTAGCCTTGCCCTCTGTCTTGATATTCTCCAGGTCACCATAGGCCTCATCCACAGCATCCTCGTATGCTCTCGTGTTTGGTTCGACCTTCATCGAGCCTGGGTTGACGGCACGCTTGATTGGGCGTATGAATGCATTTGGGTCGTTGTCTTGAGCGTTCTGAAAGTCTTGGGCGATCTGGTCGAGGTCGACTACGTTTCGGGGGTCTCGTCTGGTCAAGATCTGCTCGCCGTCAACGCTGTAGCCATCACCTCGGTTGTAGCCATTGTTGACGGCAGGGTTGATGGGACCGGCATAGATGCCGATGGAAAGAGCGGAAAGGAGCAGAAGAGATGAAGTTCCAGCCTTCATGTTGTACTGAGAATGCAGAAAGAGAGGAAGAAGATTAGGGATCTATGAGTTTACCGACGGGGACGTATAAGGTCGGAATGGGCTGGAGGAGCCTACACTGTCCAGGCTCAAGGTACGGTCCCACAGGAAGATTTCTGTGACGTGAGATCCAGCGTCAAAAGTGGTCCAAGTTTGTTTGGCAGAGAAAGTCTCCGTATGGTCAGATATGATGAAGGAAACGCAGCCTCTTGAGAACGCCATTCGACACAAAGATAAGAGGAGGAATGGTTGAAACACTGCCTTTTCACCAAGGATGAAGGGGAATCAGCTACGTGGTCACAATGGAGGCGATCATATCTCAGGATGATGATGACAATGAGCAACAAACGTCAGAGGGAAGCTGAAATTGTTACAGCCAGATGTGGGTCAAAAAGGACAGATGTAAATGTAGTCGAACGCCACGTGGATGGCTGCTTAGTCACGCTGCATCATGGACTGAGCACAACTTGACGCTGGAAACCGACATGGGACAAAGTAGGGGTGTTGCAGCTGACAAGGGGATCTCAATTGATGGTCGTGGCTAGATCTGTGACTCAAAAGCACCTCATCGTGCAAAAGACAAAATGTGCTTGCTATAGGAAATCTTCCGTCAACATCACCGCAACTGGAGGCTGATCCAGTGGACATGGAATTGAATTCTCATATGGCAGCTGCTTCTCCTCCACCGACTACAGGGCTCCACTTATTCTGACTATTCTCCCCTAGCCGCGCAGTCCAGTCCGGATCAATGTATTCCTCGGACATGATAGGCTCCCGTTTCATGATGCTCATCGTATCTGCGTCCGTCGTATCAAAGAGCGGCTTTCCGTGGTCATCCACAACTGGGGTTCGCTTCGAATTCCATGCCGAGTCGATTTCCGGAATGTCGTGTACGAAGATGGTCATGGCTTCGGCGGCACGTTTCGCGGGCTTGTTCGATGATCCGACACTACTGTCCCCAGCCTTCTCCATCTTCTGTAGGGCTGCTGCGAGAGGTAGCAGTTGAGTTGAGAAATCTACTGCCTTTGGATGTTCGGGTGCTGGCTGTTCAGAACGTTTGCGGGAAGGCGGTGGTGGAGTACCTTCGTAGCCAGGTGCTGGGGGTGGCTCGGCTTGGCTAGTCGGAGCTGCTTGACCAGATGCGCACCATTTTGTGACTACGCTGGGTGGTGGCGGAATTCCTGAGGGCGGCAGGTAGTACGACAGTGTAGTCACGTCGGGTAAGTCTGCACAAGCCTTTGAGGCATCAGGACTTTGTGTGATCAATGGATATGGAGGATCTTCTTGTGGATGGGGTAGGGCGGTCGTTACACCCAGGACGAGGGCCACGACTGGTAATAGAAACGCTCGTGTGTACATGTTGTGTCGTCTTGCATTGGAAAAGATGGAAGAGGAGTAAGGACTGGGAGAAATTGAGACGGTGTTGACACGACCTACTCTTAACACATTTGATCATCCTTCGAGATGCCTAGTGGAAGCCATGTTGGGCCCGCGATAAAAGCTGACCCGTCCATTTGAGAAGTCAACATTGCTCTATGAGGAAACAGCTTCCGGTCAGACACGTCGATGGGTTTCAGCTTGGCTGCATAGTGGCGTTGTTACATTGAAAAGTTTCGATAGCGCTACTTGGTGCGGTGGTTTGCACGGGCGACTAGCAGGATGAGGACACCTTCACCGGTGCGGGAATGTTGGGATGGATGAAAGAAGAAGTCAAGCTGGCCTGGCCGGAAGAAGAAGCCACAGCCCCGCTGAACAGCCAACCTTACCTAATCAACCTCGGTTACAGCCATCACCTCACCTTGTCCGTTCTGGTGCCCTCAAACATGTCCTCGTTTGTACATGACTTCGAAAGGCCTGGCTCCTGCTTCAGATGCGTCGACAGTGTGACACCGGCAGGCGATGATGACTTTGCTGCTGCATTCGCCGAATCAGCATCCCCTCCTCTCGATCTTGACACACGATCTACAAAGCGGGGAAGTGAACAGCCCGAACGTGAGTACATGATTACATTCGAGTGGTCGTTCCATTGTTGCTCCCTACCAATTTACATGGTACTTGTATCGACGGCTAGCAGACAGTGACTGCCCTGAAAATTGCACGCTGAAAGAGTCGACTGAGCATCATGTCACATCTCTCGAGCGGCCTTTTTGGATCCCAGAACATCTATGATCCATATTTCACTACCAATCCAGTGACTAGGCTTTCGTTCCTACGACAATCGAACACATTGCTTCACAAGGCTTCCCAGCATCCGTCAGCAAAGTATCTCTGTCTGCAAAATTTCAATCCGTTGAGGTCTAAGGAAGGCTCCCTCGAATACCTGCCTTACGATGCCGTTCGACCCATCATAGGAGATCCATACTCACAGTCCGAGGCGGATGAGACAAAGTATTTTAGCAGCTCCAGTAGGAAGCCGATTCTTGTCTTTCTCGGACTCGACTTGGAAGCCAAAGCCACTGGCGTGGATTTAGACTCATACTCTGGCGTCCCCTACTTCGCTATCGATGTCTCTCGTCAGGACGAGGCCATCATCTCATCTTTAGCATCTTCGGGATCGAGTTTTGTCCCCACCAGAGTAGAGCTCGGTTTCTCATACCAAGAGTCGTCCATCTACGCCCAAGCACGCTCATTCATAGACTGGAATCAGCGGAACGCCTTCTGCTCTTCTTCCGGATCTCCAACTCTCTCGATCCATGGAGGTGCCAAGATCATTTGTCCACCGACAGACGATGGAGTGAAGCGTGGATCTTGCCCAACTCGCATCGGCCTGCACAATACTGCTTTCCCTCGGACCGACCCCACTCTGATCGCTGCTCCTGTCTCTGCGGACGGCAAGCGTGTGCTCTTAGGACGAGGCAAGCGTTGGCCAACAAACTACTTTTCCTGCCTATCTGGTTTTGTCGAACCCGCCGAGTCACTCGAATCCGCGACGCGCAGAGAAGTCTACGAAGAGGCTGGTGTCAGAGTCGGGGACGTGCAAATCCACAGCAGTCAGGCGTGGCCCTACCCTAGCACTCTGCTTGTCGGTACCATCGGGCAATGCAAAGAGGCAAGTGACGAGAAGATCACTTATCCCGAGCAGGAATTGGATGAAGCGAAGTGGTTTGAATTTGGTGAGGTCAAAGAGGCGCTGGATCATGGTCATGCCATGTGGGAGGATCCACCAAAGGGATATACGGGGATCAGGGTGCCTGGGGATAAACTCATGGCTCATAGGACTTTAAGAGGTGTGCTGAAGCTTTTCGCCAGGAGGTAGAACCTTAGCAAGCGCAATAAGCTTGATACAGCAATAGTCAGAATTCGACTCCCGACGAGAAGCGCAATGGTAATGAAATTCATTCGGTTCATAAATCATCGTCGGTGCCTCTCAAGACATCCGAGCCGTCCTTCCCTGACCGCTCCTAGCTTTCGTATCCCGTCGTGGGGTTGAAGCCTGAAGCATGTCCATAGTAGCCGAACGCCCCATTGCCGCTGCCAGAAGCTGACCAGTCGCCCTTCGGCGGGCCCTTCGGAGGCGATCCAGGCAGGCCTCTCTTTCTGAACCCGCCTCGTCCTCCACCAAAGCCTCCTGGACCACCGCCAAAAGGTCCCTGCCCATGCCCATTCGGTCCTCCAGGCCCAGGTCCACCACCATGGCCGCCACCATGACCTCCCCATCCTCCGCCCTCTCCGCCGCCGTGACTCCCCGGCGACCTCTTCCCATGTCCTCCCCGTCCCCCACCGAGGCCCCAAGAATGGCCCTGACCAGGTCCATGCTCACCTCCAGGCCCGCCACCATGCCCACCACCAAACCCTCCCGGCCCCCCTCCGTTCCCTCCCATACCATGGCCTCCCCCAGGGGACCTCTTCCCAAACCCGCCCCTCCCACCACCAAAACCCCCAGGCGGTCCATGATGCCCCTCCCCTCCTCCCGGCGGCCCATGTTGGCCCCCACCAAACCCACCACCTGCCCCTCCCCAACCCCCTCCACCGCCTCCCATCCCATGCCCACCAGGCGACCTCTTCTCGACCCCGCCCGCAGGAAAGGGGGATCGGCTGTCATCGTCGTGTTTAACCGCCAGAGTGCCCTGTGATGGCGGGCTACCTGGTGGACCGCCGCCGCCATGCGATCGTTTCACAGGGGCAGTGCGACCGAGATCGTGACCGTTGTACGAGCCACCATGCGTGATGCCGTACGGGGAGGGACTAGGGCCGGTGCCATGGGGCCCACCGCCGCCCATGATTTGGTCGCTGCCTCCTGCTCGCTTTGCGTGGTTGCCGAAGCCACCCCCGCCGAATCCTCCCCCGAAGCCGCCGGGTGGACCGTCGTGATTGCCGTGGCCTCCACCGAAGCTGGGTCCTTCGCCCGAGCCGGACTGGCCGGGTCCGCCGTGGCCATGGTTACCTGGTCCGTCTGGTCCGAATCCTCCTGGTCCTGGCCCACCGCCACCACCAAAGGCACGTCTTTCAAGCGTTTTGGATTCCTGGTCTAGCGGTTCATCCACGCGAGATGCCTGGGTTTTAACATCCTTGAGGGTGTTACCGTCGTTCATGAGCTGGTCGTGGAGTGGAGTGTTCTGAGGTGTCTTGTTGATAGGAGGTGGAATGTTAGCTTCGTCGAGGTACTCGGGTGGTTTAATGGGAGTTCGCTTGGCGATGGGCAGGTATGTACCATCGGCACCCAGCATAGGGTTGACGTGATCGGTGTTGCATGCTGGCGCTACGCAAGCTGTAGGGTCATTTGTGCTTGTCGGGGCGGCTGAGATGGTAGGAGCGAGAGCTGCAAGGAGTAAAGGGAGAATGGTAAGGAAGAAACTGGGTTGATCTTTCATCTTGTCTGTCGTTGAAGAAAAGACGACAGCAGAGGTTGGGTTGGTACTTGCTCAATTGACTCACAGTTCACAGCGTTAGTATATAACATACACTATCAGAAAGAATGCGAATACTTGTCATCTCTAGTAGAGGAAGAGCCGCCGTCTCGTGTGGATGATGTGTGTTTGCGGAAGGGCGGACGCAGACCAGCCGGATGCCATCTGGCGAGCCTGTCCTGCGCGACTGCACGCAGCGGGAAGAACATTGTTGTAGAACGGCTCGGATAAGGTACCTCGTCCTTCCGATGAATGTAGATGATTATCTGGCCGAACCTTTGAAGTTGTCTGCAGGGAAGGAAAGAAAAAGTGGCAACGTCTGCGTTACAGTACCTATGCGGAGCGCAGCCGCATTCAAGGTTGGTTGGCCAGCCGTGGCCACCTCACACTAGTCCCAACCTCTGCACAAAGGAACAGTTTGTGAAATCAACTCAAGCTTATCCAATGGTTTAGATTGTTTGCTATAGATCTTCGAAACGTCATAATACATGCTCTCGTCAAGCCGTGCTGTACGCCGACTAATGGGTATCAAATGCTGTTGGAGAAGCGTCATCCATCAATACCCTTCCTTTCATCCCTATCCAAGATGTTCCTGATCCTTTGACCCTCGATCTGCTTGCCTTCTTCCCTGACATTTTCCAATCGTTCGACGCCCATCATGATTTCACCAATGTGCATCTCGAGTGGGATCTCCTCTCTGGTGACGCCACCCGGACCTCCGACTCCCAACACCTCAGGTCTCGCTACCCGCTCCCGCAAATCTTCCAATGATGCAGCAATGGTTTGTAACTTGATGATGGTTGTACTGACGTGGGCGAATGCCAATTTGCGATATGCGCCGACTTCCTTCAAGACGGCAAGTTGTCTCTGCACCTTTGATACACTTGACCTGTTTCCACCAAGCTTGGTCCAGAGCAGGGCAAATAGCTCGTCCTTGCCATCTTGCACTTTGATGCCATCTCTGGTTGCAATTGATGCAATGAGATCCAGGCGGTCATCCAAATTTTGCAGCACCATGAGTAGAGCCTGAGCCTCCATGATCAAGCCCTGAATCTGGTCTTCGACCGCGGAAGTGTGACGGATATACTGATCGTACAGAATATCTCTCGTTAGCTTCGCCGGTGCTCCCTGAAAGGGCGCAAAAATGTTCAGCCAATTTGTAACAAAAGTTGAGAGACTACCCCTATCTGCCTTGGAAGCCTCTACACCTTCCAGGATTTGCAAAGTCCAGCGGTTGGTTGAGAGTATGCGATCAACTGCCCGACCAATGCGTGAATTGTACTTGGCGAGATCTCCAGAAGCTTGCCTTGCAGTCTCGATGAAGCCACCAAACTCAAATACGAGCTCGTTGCGAGATGGAAGAGCAGAGTATTCGACCACATGTCGGAGGTCACGGATGGAGGCCTCAGAGCGCTTCATGTCCATGGGTAGTGAAGCGCTTTCAGCCGACGTGGTCATGATCTCCTCAAACGCTGACTGAGTGCTGATGAGCTTGTCGAACTCTGGATCGCCATGCTCTTCAGTGAAGTTGACGGTGGCACAGAAGGGAAGGATGACGCTTGATCCAGGAATCTTACAGATGGGCGTGAGTGCGGACGTGACGCTGCTGAAGACCAGATTGCGTGTGACAATGAGGCCGCCGACCAGCAGGTATATAACCAAGGCGTAGGCGATGATGGGTTTCGCGAATCTGGCCGCAATGCCGAGGACTTGGAAGACATATGCCAACAGAGGGGCGAGAAAGTTGACCCAGACCAGCTCAAACATGTTCTGATCGGATTCGACCTTCGACCTACCAAGAGGTCTTCGCTGCTTCGGCTGCTTCTGTGCATCATACTTGTCTGCTCGAGACTGACGATTGGTGCCTTTCACGGGCGACGTTTCGTGACTGGATGTGTGGTCGAGAGTTGGCATGACAAAGTCTGTGGGTTCTCTCTTCCTTGGTCTGGCGATGCGGGCGCGTGGTATATCATCAACAGCACTGGTACGAGAAGCGCGCATCGACTTGCGCATACCATTCTGTTGTAGCGAACGGTTGTCTAGCGCTTCGTTGAGATGCTCCGCTCGCGAGGCTGTCAAGTTCGCCTTTGGCATGGATCTTGACTGCGTAATGAGCTCTTCTTCGTCTGATGTCAATTCGACAGATTCAGCACCGTCCCCCATGGAGGCCCAAGATTCGGTCAAGCCATCTCTGGGTTGATGAGCGCGATGCGCCATAGTGAGTGGGGTGTCTCCTTTCCCGCGCAAGGCGTATCCAATACCCAAACAGCCACAGTGGTCCAGAGGTGTTAAATCGGTGGTGTAAGTATATTGTGAAACATGATTGCGTTAATTGACACTCACGAGAGAGTGATGGCTGTGATGCTGGCGACGTCACACAGGCGCGTGCTTACCACGAATCAGGTGGCGGCGTCAGGAATGCGGCTCTGCTCCACGCTAGGCTCAATCCATCGACACCACCACTGACACGTGATTTTCCGGCCATGTCTGACCCGCTTTCACACAATTGTTCATCATCTCAACAAATCACTTGTCGAGCGACCTGATAATCGACCCCTACAGGATGCAATACGTGTATCAGATATCCAGCTCGGCTTGCATATTCCCGACTATCGATGGCCTATTTTCCATGCACTTCTCACCTCTCAATTTCTCTGGAAGAATTGGACAAATGATCTACCGACCAACTATTTTTGGACGGCCTTAAAAAACCCACACCGAGACTTTGTTGGTGCGTCTCTCTTCTGCCTTTAGCCATCAAGCGGGTCTGCCATCTCATTTCCTTGCCGTCTGCCACACAAAATGTACTCCCAGTACCTGGCAATTGGCCTGGCCCGACCCGCTCACGTTCCTGGCTTACCTTCAACTCCTTTGGACATGGTCGCTGGACGCCCTGCAGGACGCCATTGAACAGCTTTATGCCAAGGTGCACTATTCTTCCGGTCAAGTTTTGTGTGTTCGCTTCCGAAGGGTAGGTGGTGGCGTACGATGAATCGTACAAAGGCGTCCTGCGCCCACCGAATGGTAAGCTTGTAGTTCATCCTTCCGGTCAGTCGTTCCTGTGCGTTCGCTTCTGTGCATTCGATATGTCGTACTGTAAGTGGCCGACCAAGTCGAGAAAGGCGCGTGCTGACAACCACAGTGATTAACAATTCGTCCGTCCCTTCCATCTCGCCAACTTCGACATCCGTGTTTCCTACGTCCATCACATCCCTCGTACCAGGTGTCACGCCTCCTGGCGGATTCCCCAAGGTCGGTTGTGAGGTTCGCCTTGACCCAGCCTATGCGGTATGGAAGGTGAACACTGCCCTCTCGCCTCCGGGGACAGTCTACATCACCGTAGATGAAACTAAGAACACAACAATCACGTCCAAGACGTGTACACAATCCATTCTCGATGAAGATTGGACTGCTGGGATTTCGCGCACGGCCTGGTTCGGAGGCCAATATGGCGCCGACTTTGACACCAACTGCAACTGGCTCGGCAAATACATCGATTCCAGCGGACGAAACAGCAGCGTAGCCACCGCCATCTATCCCGGACCTTCCACAATCTGCGACCTTGGCGACCAACTCGGCATCAGCTTCACGCTCTCCAGCGATGCGACGAGCACCCGCGGCATCTACTGGGGCTCCTCGATCCAGGGCAAAATCCTCTACACCGACTTCTTCACCAGCGAATACAGAACGTACACCCTCCGCGACGGGAGCATCTACTCGCAGGTCAACTTCATCATGCCCTCCCTAGCCAACTACTTCCCAGACTGGTCCGACGTGATCAAAACCTGCACATCCGTCTGGTTCAACACCTCCCCCAACACACTCACTGCCGCCAACTTCCTCACCTCCGTCACCACCATCCGCGCCGCAGAAGGCGCAGCCACGCCACCCGCAGCACCCCCCACGTTAGTGCCCGGGGCTCCCCAATTACCCCCACCTACGCCTGAACCCACCCCAAGACCCGCTGCTCCCACACCAGCCAACCCGTCTCCATCACCGGCGCCATGGAATCCCCAGCCACAAATGCCTGGTGGCACGGAGCCGGTCACTAGACCTACGATGGAGGCAACCAATGGAGGAGGTCTGATCCCTGCTGTGCCGAGCGCGAGACCGGCGCAGAGTCAGGGGGATAACGTGGGCGGAAATATCATCTCGTTGATCAATTCCGGTACTAAGCCGACGGTCGGGGCTGGCGGTCAGGCTGGGTCGGGATCGGGGTCGGGGTCGAATGCCGGGTCTAATGCTGGTTCCAATGCTGGATCTAACGCTGGCTCCAATGCCGGTTCTAACGCTGGATCTAATGCCGGCTCTAATGCCGGCTCCAACGCCCCCGTCATCCCCGCCCCTCTCACACCAACCTCCACCACCCTCCCCGCCCTCATAATCACCGCATCAGGCCAGACCGCCACCATCGCCCCCGGCGCCGCCCCCGTCACCATCGGCGGCCAAGTCATCTCCATCCCCGCACCCTCCGCCGCTTCACCGTCCGCCGAACCCGTCGTCGTCATCGGGAGCAAGACCGTCGCGCTGGCGGAGGCATTGAGTCCGACCGGGGCCGTGAGGGAGTTAGTCCAGGGCGCCGAGGTGAGGGGGACGAGTTTTGTTGTTGCGTTGCCTACTGCCATGCCTGGTTCTGGGTCTGGGGCTGGGGGAGGGATGGGATCGGGGGCGGGGACAGGGAGTGGGTCGGTAGGCGCGGGAAACGCGGGGGGTTTGCAGGAGGGCGTCCCGGGGACGGGCGTGAGCAGTGGGCAGGCTGGTAGTGGGAGTGCGGGCGGGCAGGCGCAGGCGAGTTATACGCTTACTCTGGCGCCGGGATTGGTGGTGACTGTGCCCGTGGCGACGCCGACGGTTGGCGTGGGTGGGTATGTGAATGCGGGGCTTGGAGGGCAGGCTGGATCGGGCAGTGGTGGTGTTACGACTCAGGGGGCTGGTGTAGGTCAGAATGGTGGAAGGTCGAGGAACGGGACTGTGGTGCCTTTCACTGGCGCTGCTACGAGAGTTGGGGGCATGTTGGGCTTGCTTGGGTCGGTGCTGGCGGTGGGAAGTGGCGTGTTGGCCGTCTTGCTGTAAGAAGTAGTGGTGTTCTGAATGATTTAATGTATATTATGCTGTTGATAACCCTCACATGACAGATTTGATGAACTCGGTGATCGCTTTGCGTCCTTGTGGCTTTTCACTTGCTTGATGGTGCAGTGCTGCGTGAATGCTGACCCTTGAAACTGCAAGACCAAGATCATGGCAGAGCTTTTCGAGGTATGCAGCGTCGGTTCTCGGGACGACCTCGTCGTCTGCTGCTGGTAGGAGTAGAATTGGTGGCACTTGTGTTCTGGAATTTTTCATCTTCCTAAGCGCCACTTCGGAATCCCAATGACTGCGTAAAAATGGCCAGAGATGACGATATGGTAGCCATTTCTGTGGGTAAAGCTCGACCAACATGCGTCTGATGTTGACAAATGGTGTCTCCAGAATCAGGCCTTTGACATTAATCGGTTGCGCTGGATTTGACTTGGATACATATGTGGCGAGCGCTGTGGATGCGACACCAGCGCCGATCGACTGTCCCCATATTATCACTTGTGAGGAGGGATAGATATCAGCAGCCCATGCTAGGAAGGACTGGGCATCAATCTCAATTCCAGACTGAGAGGGTGAACCGGTTGACTTCCAGTAGCCACGGTATGACAGCGCGCAAATGATGACCTTGCTATGTGTTGCATCATAAACGCTCGCAGCAGCTCGAGATAGTAGCGGGAGCCGAGGAGGCGTAGAAGATCCATTCCTGATTCGGTCAATATCATGCCATAGTGGACAATCAGAAAATCCCCGGAGAACAGCTGAGATGAACAATGAAAGAGAATGCTTACCCTTGAAAGTAAAGGATGACTATCGACGGTTTGACCTTGTGATCAATGTCTTGGCCTATCTCACCTACAGCAATTGCTAGCCTGTAACCGTCGTTGGAGATGATTGACTCTTCTCTCCATTTGACTTTGCCGCACATCGATTGATAGTCTTCAAGCTTCTCTCTGCGTGTATATGGAGGCAGGGAAGGCATGTAAATGATCTTGTTCTGAAACAAGACCAAGCTCATACATTTAAGCGTCCACAAAGCCAAACTTATGCCGACCAACACGCTAGGTACTACTACAAGCGCAGGCAGCTCGGATAGTACAGTGGTAGCATCATTCGAGATTGAGCATCGATGGCTCTTTATCGATATCCCTGCCCGCCTTTCTTGCGCATGAAGAGAAGGGAGACCT
Organism: Elsinoe ampelina; assembly: GCA_005959805.1. Classification (NCBI taxonomy): domain Eukaryota; kingdom Fungi; phylum Ascomycota; class Dothideomycetes; order Myriangiales; family Elsinoaceae; genus Elsinoe; species Elsinoe ampelina. Next base: position 3,000,971 of record SMYM01000002.1, read on the forward strand.
GTAGTCCTTGATGAAGTCGATAGAGTGCGACCAAGTAAAGGCGACCTATGTACCATCAAGGGATGTTTACAGGCAGGCGTCCCAGTAGACCGAGTCGCCAAGCTGTAGAGCCTGGACAAGCCTGACATAGCATGACTGACTGGTCTCGTTGTGGAGTCGTTCGCAATTTTGGTTGAATAGATCAAAACGGAAGGTCAGATGCCCTTGCTCGGCACTTGTTTAGCTCTGCTGGTCTGTCGATAGCGACAAGTCATCGCCATGTAGCGTACATTTCAGTCATGCGCATATGTGCTTCAATTGTACGGTGACAACCTTTGTCAAGCTCGAAACATGGAAGAGGATAACCTTGAGAAGAAGATGGTTCTGGTCGAGATCTGGTCATGAATCATGTCAGCCCCACCTGCACTTTGCAAAAGAGCGATGACGGAACAGCGATCTGTCCCTCGATTTCCCCGCGGTCCCTACCTTATCTAGAACTTTTTTTCTCAAGCAGCATCACCTCTGACTCAACAAACATGGCTGCTTCATTCTTACCAGCGATTGATGTGCAGACCTACGCCAGCCCGGCGTCAGGTCTGTCAGTCAAAGAATTGGGCTTCATCGGAAGTGCATACGCAATAGCTACCCCCGAGAACTTGGAACGTATCTATGACTACCTGGAGGAAGTTCAATTCTCGACTTACTTGGACACAACCTTGCTGTCTTCCGCCGAGGAGATCATCTCCCTTCTGGACGCTGGGGTGGCCAAAGTCTTTGTCTCTGGTCCCCAGCTACAGCAACTACGTACCGTGGACAACTTGGACCAAAGTCGGCTCGTCTTATCACTGGCTGGACAGGCAGATCAAGAGCTAGGACTGTTGACGGATTCTTCTGTTGGCATTTATTTGCATGGCCTCAACGATGTGTCAGCCGTTGAACAACTTCTTCAGCAGTATGGCAAAGAAAGACCTCCAGTCTATGTCTCGTTCGGCAACGCCAGCAGCGAAGCGGCATTTCAGCTCGCTAGGATACAAGCTACACCGATCATCCCAGCTGCTCAGTTGACTACCGACAGCCAGACCAATCCTCTACTTATCAATGCTGCTGCACTTCTTATGGTCAATGCCCGGACAGACCGTCCAGACGGGCTCTTTACCACTGTGGTGACAGACGAGCAAGGAATTGCCCTCGGGCTTGTATACAGTAGCGCCGAGAGTGTAGCGGAGAGTCTCAGAACAGGGCAAGGAGTCTACTTCAGTCGCGAGCGAGGTTTATGGTACAAAGGTCAGACAAGCGGGGATACACAGGAATTGGTGCAGGTCAGCTTCGATTGCGACCAGGATTGCCTCGTCTTCAAAGTCAAGCAGCACGGTCGAGGCTTTTGTCACTTGGCTCGGTCAACATGCTTCGGAGAATACAAGGGACTGGCCAAACTTCAAAAGACCCTACAAAGTCGGAAGCGATCCGCGCCAGCTGGCTCTTACACGGCACGCCTCTTCAGCGATTCCAAATTGCTACAGGCCAAGATCATCGAAGAAGCAAATGAGTTGGCCGAGGCGCAGACCAAAGCCGAGATCGCCGCCGAAGCCGCAGACGTTCTCTACTTTGCTCTTGCCAAGTGCATTGCAGCCGATGTTTCGCTCGAGGATGTTGAGCGCAATCTGGATGCAAAGAATCGCAAGGTCAAGCGGAGAAAGGGTGATGCGAAACCACAGTACGCAGAGAAGGTCGGTCTCAATGGCACTACTAATGGTACTGCCAATGGAGCACCAAAGACGAATGGCGAGCTTGTCAAGGAAGCAGCATCCGTACCAAAGAGCAAAGAAGATCCTGCCGGCACCATCAATGGCAAAATCGAAATGCGCCGTTACATCACATCAGAAGTCTCGTCAGCAGAGGTTGAGGATGTCCTGCAAAGACCGTCCCAAAAGTCTACCGATAGGATCATGGGCATCGTCAAGCCGATTGTGGACGAGGTCCGGACGAGAGGAGACTCAGCTCTGCTGGAATACACTCACAAGTTCGAAAAGGCCACATCACTCTCGTCACCTGTTCTCAAAGCACCTTTCCCAAAGAACCTCCTGCAACTGCCTCCTGAGACTATTGAAGCCATTGATATCTCATTCGAGAACATCCGCAAGTTCCACGCCGCACAGAAGGAAGATAAGCCGCTGATCGTGGAGACAATGCCGGGTGTCGTCTGCAGCAGATTCGCAAGGCCGATCGAGCGAGTGGGTCTGTACGTCCCTGGTGGTACTGCAGTCCTACCTTCAACCACTTTGATGCTGGGTGTCCCCGCGCAGGTCGCAGGATGCAAGAAAATTGTTATCGCATCTCCTCCTCGTTCTGATGGCAGCATCAATCCCGAGATTGTGTACGTTGCTCACAAGGTGGGAGCCGAGAGTATCGTCCTGGCTGGTGGTGCTCAGGCAGTTGCGGCTATGGCATACGGTACAGAAAGTGTTACAAAGGTCGACAAGATTCTTGGTCCTGGCAACCAGTTTGTGACGGCGGCGAAAATGCTTGTCAGCAATGACACTAGCGCAGGTGTCAGTATTGATATGCCGGCAGGACCTAGTGAGGTTCTGGTAGTCGCAGACAAGAGCGCGAACCCAGCATTTGTTGCAGCTGATCTCCTCAGTCAGGCTGAGCATGGTGTCGACTCGCAGGTTGTACTAATCGCGGTTGACCTCTCAGAGCAAGAGCTCCAAGCTATTGAGGACGAGCTTCACACTCAAGCCAATGCTTTACCTCGTGTCGACATTGTTCGTGGAGCCATCGAGCATTCGGTTACTCTTGTGGTCAAGGACATCGAAGAGGGAATGCGCCTAAGCAATATCTATGCTCCGGAACACTTGATTCTGCAGGTTGAAGATGCCCAGAAAGTGGCTGGCATGGTCGAAAACGCAGGCAGTGTCTTCATCGGCCAGTGGACACCAGAAAGTGTCGGTGATTATTCCGCAGGAGTGAATCACTCACTTCGTAAGTACAAATCGCGAACTCCGATGTTTTACAAGACTAACAGCACGGAAGCGACATACGGCTACGCGAAGCAATATTCCGGAGTCAATTTGGCATCCTATGTCAAGCACATTACCAGTTCTAGCCTAACGGCTGAAGGTTTGCGGAACGTCGGTGGAGCGGTCATGCAGCTGGCCAAGGTCGAGGCTCTCGAAGCACACAGGAGAGCGGTCAGTATCCGTCTGGAGCACATGGACAGGACGAGTGCCGCCGCATAGAGAGCGGTCGTCTCGGAGTCCAGTCCAAATTCTGGGGACAGCATGTACATACCCTTTCCTATAAGCTTGTGAATGCCGGGAAATAGATCCGAGGAATGAAGGATTATGCGTGACCAAGCTAAACCGACACGATGGATGACTGCTTAGTGAGATGTAAGCGCAACAACGTGTGGTATGCGATATCGGACATGCTGCGAAGCATGCATGACTGGTAGATTGACTTTTGCACGTCACGCCCTACGCCTGTGTTGCCTGAAACACCGTGTATCAGCAATTGACAACGAGCCCTGATTGTACGGAATCCGGTTGCATCACAATCACCGCATGACAAACTCACGCGTGTTGCCATTTCTACGGACATCAACATGTGATCACGATCGTGCTGCCATGTGAAAATTTTCACACAAGTCTCAACATTCCAGAAATATCAAACGCCAACACGGTAAAATCGTGTAGGCTTAACATTAGCGGAACAAGTCCGAAATCGTGACACATAACCGGGCTGCAGTTCCTTTACACGATCTGTTCATCAAACGGATCGGACAACTTGACCCTACGAGGACACACAAGGTGGACACGATACTTTGACCGCTAGAATACCCACGTGTCTCGGTCGTGTTCATTAACGTACCTAGGGTAAGTTATTGGTAACGGAAGCCAGTCACTCATCAGATTTCTCGTCGTGGTTGGTTTGAACTCCGTGCGAATTCCGACAGTCAGTCACGACAGAGCACGATGTCAAACAAAAATTCCGTTTGGGCATTTCCGTGATTGAAAATCAGAGAACATCAAAAGCAATGCTCTGCCACCACCATAACGAGCATTACAAAGCGTACCATACTGACACGAAGGTGGCTTGAGCCTTGCGATATGAATATCAGCACGCCTTCGTGGTTAGGGCGTCATAAGCCTTGCTTTCAAACTACGAAAGTAGAGGGCTTTGTCAGCTCTGCGACCAAGGTGCCTCGATCGGGTTTAGCTTCTTCCGTTCTGGGCTAGACAACGAACTCCGTAACGCAGGGACAGGGCGCAAACGTTCATCATCTTGATGTGGTTTGACATCCACAGCAATGGTTGGTGACTCAAGTTTTGCATCGTTTTCGTCAAAGGAGGTCCGACAAATGATGGTTACACGCGCCCTTTGAACTCCTTGACGGAAACACTCCAGAGATACATATACCACAAGTCCCCACGGGATAGGTAGGTTCATTTTCATTCATACCAAGATTCTCCAAGATTTCCTTGTCCACTGCCAGCTTCAAACGCCCATCTACCCCTCCATCTCCGCGATATCTAGTTGCAGATCCCCGCATCCAACCATACAGCTTCAAGCTGCGGTCACCCGATAGGGGTTGATCCGCCACACACCATCACCGACCCGTTTTATCAGCAGAGTCATTTGCAACAATGGTTTACGCTTCTTCTGTTTCCTCAAATGAGGCTTCCTCCTCATCCAACAACAAGAGATCTGTTGCAGACAAACTCAGGATGAAGAGCACACGACCACAGATCCGAATCGCCATTGATGGCGCCGAGGATTCTTGGGTCATGACATACTCGACTCTCGACAGGATTGAGGGGAAAGTCTACATCACATGCCCAGTCAAGACCAACATTGAGAGTCTGTCCATCGACTTTATCGGTACGCATAATGGTGGCGAGTGATATTCAATTTGCTAATGTTCCCACAGGCACCACAAAGACATTCGTAGAGAAGCTCAGTACTGCGACAGCCATCAGTGGCCGAACAGAAGCCATGCACCAATTTCTCAAGCTCTCACAACCCATTCCCCAGGCTTCATGGCCCACAGGCAGAGTGCTCGAAGCCAACGAAACATACGAGTTCAAGTTCATTTTCGTTGTTCCAGCACAGTTGCTCCCACGTATCTGCCGTCACAACGTCACCAGCAGCACAGTACAACAGGAACACCTCAAGCTTCCACCTTCGCTTGGCGATCGTACCGTCTCAGGTCGGGGCAAGACACTTCTTGACGACATCAGCCCGGACATGGCGAGGATCAAGTACGGGATTGTCGTCGCCGTCCAGGAGTCCGACACTAACGGTCCCTTCTACGAGCCGGTGACCAAGATCAAAAAGGTTCGCATCGTACCTGCCGTGGACGAAGCGCCTCCTCTCACCGTCGAGGGACCCGACAACGACTACAGACTCCGTGCCGAGAAGGATATCCGCAAGAACATCTTCAAGCCCAAGCTCGGCACTCTTGTGGTCGAGGCAGCTCAGCCAAAATCCCTACGCGTGCCCTCACACAAGTCGGAAGAGGCCAGCATTGAGAGCACAGTGGCAACCATCAACCTTCGCTTCGACCCTGCCGATGCAAAGGCACAGCCTCCCAAGCTGGGCGGCCTCGGAACCAAGCTCAAGACGACAACCTTCTTCTCCAGTTCGGCCCGATGCCGAGTACCATCCAAGAACGACATGCAGTGGGACTTCAGCCAGGGTATGCACTCGGAGAGTATCAGTCTTGCTTCTCGCTGCATGTCTATGGTCAAGTGGGACTTTCACGAAGACACCTCCCGTCCGAACAGCCTAGAGCGCCGCGACTCAACTTCGTCTACCTCTTCTGCCCAAGCCGGTACGATCGAGGCAAGCTCGAAGTACAGGGGCAACGGCTACTACACCGCAAAGGTCCTGGTACCCATCAGCCTTCCCGCAAACAAAGCCTGGATCCCGACTTTCCACTCTTGCCTCGTCTCCCGCGTCTACGCTCTCTACATGCACCTCAACGTTGCTTCCGGAACCATGGGCGGCATCGACCTCAAGATCCCAGTTCAGATCTCCAGCGAGGGCAACCCAGAGGTCTTGACCGAAACCCGCAACTCGCTTACCCTCGAAGAGCAGGCCATCGAGGCATTTGACGCAGACGAGTTCTTCCTCCCTAGAACCGTCAGCCCAATGGACGCGAGACTGGCACTCAACAGCAACTTGAGCAACCAAGCCTCTGCTGATCTACCTCCCGAGTACGATGCCTTTCCTAGGACTGGATCCAGGATTCCCGTCATGGTATAACTTCAGAGTGAGGAGGGAGATGATAACGAAGATAATGATGAATTTGCGATTGTTACGACACGGATATATTGATCACCTGGCGTTCTTGTCTTGATTTACCGTCTCTTCGACATAATTATTCAATCAGCTTCTTCGTTTCAAGCGGTCATTCGACATTCTTGTTTCAGGCACACTTGAGCGATATTATCAGGATCTTGGAAGATTGGTTACCTTGTTGCTGCTCGAGTGCGATACCCAAGATACCCAAAGATGCTTTTGGTTGGCGTTGGTCAGATTGATTGGTTTCCCTTGGGATTTATGGTTCCTTTGATAGAGCGTTTTTCGACGCAGCACATACAAACAAAATGCAGATAATTTACAGGCTAGCCTTAATCTCGTATTCCCCTGACATCAAAATTGCCATGCGTGAGAAGCATTTGCCAAGTTCTAACTTTGCTGACCGGACAAACCCCTTGAGAAGCCACCAAACCGTGGTCACTTGCAAACCTTCTCCAACTTCATCGCGCATGCAAGTCACGGTCGACATGTGTCAACATATTTGCCGGGCAGGGCATAACCAATGATCAGGTAGCTTTGTTCCCATGCAAATCAGGCTGATCAGATTTCCATTTATCAAGTACGTTCCACCAAATCAGAACCTCCCAATCTCATGCTCGACCATGACAGGCTGTGACATCACGACCACACCATCAGTTTTTTTTATGCCCGCTAGCCAACTGCAGTGTAACCCGACGACACAGGAACGCAAACAACACGATCCAAACAGACGAATAGGCATCTCCTAACGAGCTGTTCCTGGCCTCATCGGCAGATTGAGACATGTCAAGTACCACCCGTTCACGCCGCAAGGTCCACCTTTTGCCCGCCGCCGCCACCAGATCACGCAGGCCGTGATGCCGTTATGATTGTACGTGACGTAGGTAAGCTATGAAGATGCGGTAATGTACGGTGTGGGAAGGAGGATATAATGCTTGCCTGTGCCGTTCCTGGAGAGTAGCTCTGCAACTACCTCTCCTCTGAAAACACCTCAAAACATCCCACCACCAGATCTTCATCATGGCAATGTCCCAGGCTGCCTTCAAGGCAGAGCAAGCCATCGGTCACAACGACAACGCTACTACTGCTCAGGATGTCACCAACCCAGCTAACGACAGGGAGAAGTTTGGCGACTCCAGTGAGACCATGAAGGCTCTTTGTTGGGAGGGGAAGAATACCGTCAAAGTCCGCAAGTACATTCGGTAGTCAAGCAAACATACCCAGCATCTGACTTGGCCAGGCGATGTTCCCAAGCCAAAGGTCATCGAAGACCGCGACGTCATCCTCAAGATCACCGGTTCCACCGTCTGCGGCTCGGATCTCCACTTGCTCCACGGCACAGTAGTCCAGCTCGCCAAGGGCGATATCCTCGGCCACGAGTTCTGCGGTATCGTCGACAGCGTCGGATCAAAGGTCTCAAAGGTCAAGCCTGGTGACCGTGTGGTCGCTTCGTTCCAAATCGCTTGCGGAGACTGCTATTTCTGCGCGAACAAGCTTTCGTCCCAGTGTGAGAAGACCAACAGTAATGCCATAGAGAATGGCATGTATGGAGGGAACACGGCTGGTGTAAGTTCATATATTGGGGAGCCACAATTCTCATACTGATTCGTTTGCTAGATGTTTGGCTACTCTCACTTTACCGGTGGTTTCGCCGGTGGTCAAGCAGAGTACACCCGTGTACCGTACGGCGATGTCAACCTTCTCAAGCTACCGGATGATGTCCCAGATGAGAAGGGTCTTTACCTTTCCGATGTTGTCGCCACTTCCTGGAACTGCGTAGTCGACACAAAGGTCTACGACGGAGACGTCGTTGCCATTTGGGGAGCTGGCCCTATTGGTCAGATGGCTGCTGACTTTGCTTTCATCAATGGTGCCAGACGAGTCATCATAATTGATCAAAACTGGAGACTGGATTTCATCAAGTCGAAATACCCCAAGGTCGAGACTGTCGACTTCTCGAAGCTCGAGAAAAGTGAGACTGTTGTCAGCACGCTCAAGAAGATGGTCGATGGTCGTGGACCCGACGTCTGTCTCGAGTGTGTCGCCGGTGAATATCCCAAAGGCTGGGCACACACCATCGAAATCGCCGTCGGTCTTGAGACAGATACCAGTGAGATCCTCAACGAGATGATTGAGAGTTGCAGAAACTTCGGTCGTGTCGGTATCACTGGTGTCTATGTTGGCTACGTAAGTGTATTCTCAAGCTCATACCTGATCAGCTATTAATGCCACTTCCAGACCAACCACTTCAACATTGGCTCAGTCATGGAGCGTGGTATCCGCTTCATCGGCAATGGTCAAGCACCAGTCCACCTCTACTGGGAGGACCTCCTCAAGAAGATCCAGAGCGGCGAGATTGACCCACTCAAGATGGTCACCCACCGCGTCCGCGTCGAAGATCTTGACAAAGTCTACTACAAGTTCGAGAAGAAGGAAGATGGTATGCAGAAGGTTTTCGTGGAGACCAAGTTCTCAGCGCCACGCTGCAAGGGCAGCCCTGCTTTGACGACATACTAAGCGAGACATGCTGGAAGGCTGGCACGACAGAGAGCATGGACGGATTGCACAGTAGAGACAGATCAGGTCAACGGCACCCAGAAAGGAGACACTGTACATAGACACCAGGGGGCAAGTTGACAGATGGTTTCGGAGTTTGGTGAATGGCATGGAGATGAGAAGATACCAGATGCATGAAAAGGAGCAGATATCAGTGATTAGGCAGAAGAGTAATTGATCAGCGACCTGTTCAATCACGTGTGAATTCGTTGGCATGCGATTCAGTGTTTGTCCAACCTGAGGTATCTTTCTGCTCAACCTCACCTCTTGTCCATCTCCACGTCTATAAATCTGGACCTCCACCAAACTTTTCTTCATCCTTGACACAGCACGAATATTTTGGATGCAACCATAACAATCACGACAAACACGATCTGCTAGGCGATCAGCGCATATATAATACCATACATCTTCCGGCGTCTCTGTGAGACCGCGTCGTCAAGTCCAGTGTTGCCTGGCGCATTGCTGTCCTGACGCGATCGTGAACGGATACACAACACAATCACACAGCGAACCATTCAAACCAGCACTCAGAACGTAACCCCAAGGACTCGTTAGCCTCGTCGTCATCCAGTCGGAAGCGTCCAAGTACGCTATCGCTGCCAGTCCTACCGCCACCTCGAGCACTCTTCTGCGCCCCGCACCGCTACCCCTCCGCCTTTCGCACTTGGTCGACATCAGTCAACGTTGCTCGCGACAACGAGCATTTTGCGCGATATCTTCTCACTTTCTCACTTCGCACCACACCGTCTCAAGATATGCCTCCTCTGTACAACGACTCCGATTCGGAGGATGAGTACCTGATGCGCGCGGCGAGAGGCTTGTTGACACCTTCACCCCCTCCCCAGGCCGCAGCTAGTACTTCGCAAACGCTTCCAAGAATAGGCAGGTCTATTCCTACAGGGCCAAGAAGCATGGTAGCAGGTCGAACAATTCCGACTAGACCAGCAGATAGAATCGCGGACACGGTGGTATCGACTTCCGTCTCACGCGATAATGAAGCTCGTCGACAAAGTGGAGCGAGTGTCAACGACTCTAGAAGAGGCTCCACGGACGGCATCTTCGTGGGGAAGAACAGTTCCTCCGGTACGAGTACGAGTGCAAGCTCATCAGCTGCGAGGCCCAGCGCTGGCTTCGCCATAAGAGGTGCGGCCAAGACGACAAGTGCACCAGGCATGAGCGAGAATGTGATCCCCAGCAAGCGAAAGTCGGAACCTAGTTCGCCTGCCATTGGCACAGAGTCTTCAGCGGGGACAGCTAGCAGCACTTCTTATGAGGGTCCGTTCAGAATTCGGAAGCGGTCAAGGACCGAGGATCAGCCCATCAAGTCGGAATCCTCATCAAGAAGATCATCAGGGGCAGGACTACCAACACCGGCTGCTGCAATGACAAGGTTGACGTCGTCCTCGACAGCCGATGTTCGTGTCACTATACCGGAGTGGTATACTCGCCTCAAGAAGAGCAATACCCGCCAGAAGGTCACGAGCGGAGCTGACACCACTCTTGGTCGGCTCAAAGACCTCATCAAACAGTCCATGGACACCAACCTACCCGGTCGACAGAATATACTCGACAGCCTCATACAGCGAATCCACGACTGTTTCTTCACCCCGGTCACAGGACAGCTGATCCGAGATCACTTCCTCTTCCACCCTGCCGGCCTACCGAGCATCATCCAAGCTCCACGTACTATCTCCTTCCCCTTCTATATCCGTCTTGATGCCGAGAATCTATTCCACAAATGGGCCAACCGCGACTTTGGCACCGACCTACTCCACGGGCTCAACTACTCAGCAAAAGACAACCTCAGCCTAAAGGACAACTACGCCCTCAAACGCCCCGGTGCCGTGCACGGCAACAACGATCTCGTAAACGGCCAGTGGTGGCCCTTCCAAATGTGCCTCGTCCGCGACGGCGCCCACACCTCCGCCATGGGAGGCATAGGCGGACGCACCGGCTCCGGCGCCTTCTCGGTGATCATGGCCGGCGGGCTCGACAGCGAGAACAGACCCTATCCCGATGACGACCAAGGCGACACAGTTCTCTACTGCGGCACCGACGGCGCAGACGGCAAACTCACCGCCAACACCTCCTTGTTGCTCGAGAACATCGACCTCGGCCGGCCGGTGCGGTTCATGAGGAGTGCGAAGGTGCATTCCAAGTACGCGCCTGAAGTGGGCATTCGATACGATGGACTGTACAGGGTGGTGGATTTCGAGGTGCTGGATAGGGGGAGACAGAGGTATAGGTTCGAGTTGAAGAGGGAGGCCGGGCAGGATCCGATCAGGTGGGAGGGGGAGGGGAAGAGGCCTACGAGGCAGGAGGTGGAAGCTGTGGAGAGGTTGAGGAGGGAGAAGAAGTTTGTTGTTAGTGAGTAAGTGTCGGGGGAAGAACAGAGGGGGGGGGGGGGGGGGGGGGGGGGGGAAATGTGGGCGGTGTTGACATGGCTGGGCCATGGCAAGGGCATCCATCTCCTTGCCAGTCAGACCTCACGGCCAGGAAGAGCCAGACGATCTTTTGCTTCCAAGATACCCAGACTACTTCACCACATGAGAGACGAAGATGATTGCTTCTGTACATTAGCACAGCGACAGAGAACCCAGCAGGTATAGCTCCAGCAAATTTACAGCAAGAGGCCCAATCGCCCAAGTCAACGATCATAATGCATCACTCTTCCTCCCTGTGTCGAGCAACTAGTCTACGGGTATCATATGCTTTTTCCCAAACGCCCTGGTGCAAGCAAATCATGTATGCCATTTTCCCCCTCCACCATCTCCCGCAACCATCACATTCAAAGCCAGCCTCACCCGACAAGCCTCCACTCCCCCTCCTCTTCGTCCCACCCGATCAAGTCCAGCTCAACATTCATCCCCTTGAGCATCACACCCATCGTGAACCCTTGCCCATCTTCCTCCGCCCGCTGCTCAGCTTCGCGCTGTCTCTGCTCTTCTCCCATGCCGTCATGCCTGCTCATCCGCCTCTCCCCTTCCTCCTTCTCACGAAAAGCTCTCCCGTCGCGCTCCTCCCCACTTCTGACCGTGTTGTTCCCCCTCCAGCTTCGGCCAGTCCCTCCGTCGCTTTCCCCATCGTGCGCCACTTGTCCTCGACTACGTCCTTCATCGTCTAGACCACTTTTCCCTCCTCCGCTGTCCCAACCTGATCGCTTGCTGGAGTCCCTCAGAGCACCCATCCCTCCGGCAGCTTCCACCCGGTCCTTCACTCCAGGGAAGAGGATATCAGCTGCTTCCTGCGCGGCTCTTGTCCATGTCTTGATCAGAGAGGGGAGGTCTTGCGCCCTCGAAGCGGAGGAGGAGTGGGACAGAGAGGGGTGGGAGGAGAGGAGGGAGATATCGTCTTTCAGGCGTTGGATCTCTGAGGCTTGCTGGCGAGGGGCGGGAGGGTGGCGTTTGGTTGGGGAGGAGAGGGAGGTAGGTGCGGGCTTGGAGGGGCTGGGTGGGCGGAAGGGGGAGTGGGTGTTGTCTTTGAGAGGGTGGGGTGGGTCGGTTGTAGGTGGGGGAAAGGTCGAGGCGGGTGTGAGTGTTGGTGCTTGGTCGTGGGCGAGGGAGGTGTCTGGGAGGGTGGGAGAGAAGAGCGAGAGAGGGGAGGCTTCGTCTTCCGAGTTGGGGATTTCTGTCCTGCCTGCTATGCTTGCAGAGACGGGTACAGTATCTGCGTCGGCGGGATCAGGAGATATGACATGCTCATCATGTCCGCGTGAGGGGGGTATTCCATGCTCTTGCGCCTTCCGTGCCTCTGCTTCATGGTGGAATCCAGTCTGGACGCAGAGATCTTCGCGCTCAAGACAGACATCCTTGACTGGTACAGCTCGGTCGTGGTGTGCAGATGGGCTATCATCGACACTTCTCGACGCACCAAGTCTGCTGGGGCTCTTGCTCTTCAATCCTTGTCCAGGCGTGGTCGGTACAGTCCGAAGAGGGGAGCGGAAGGGTCTATGTAGTGCTGAAGCAGAGTCGTTCAAGCGCCGTCTTTTGGCGTGAGGTGTTGACATGGTCCTTCATGATGGATCTGCTGAACGTACACGAGCGCGTGAGGTCGTGAGGTGGAGAGTGCGAGAATTCTTGCTAGAGAGAGACGTGCAGGTCGGAACTCTTGAGGTGGAAGATGCGGAGCTTGCTGTTCTCTCCTCTTGCTGACTATGAATGACAGGATGACATTCAATAATTATATACTATAATTTTTCTACTCTGTGCTATAATCTACTCAATCTGAGCTACAGTTTGATGCTGATGTTGAAATGGTCCAATGCCAATGCCACTCCTGTCAAGGTCGCCAAATACCCAGCTAGCACTCCCATGGCTGGGATGTCTGCCATGTCGATTGTCCTCAGACTCATATTCACCAACCCGGTGAGCAGGTTCGCCAACAAGAAGATAGCCAGGGCATTCCGATTGTATGCTCCAAGGACTCTCGAGGTGGCCCTTTTCACCCTCTCGACCTCGACCTTCTTGTGTCTCGCCAGATAAATATCGCCAAAGAACAAGCTCTCAATGGTGCAGAAGATCCAGAGCTGGACACAATTGAAGGCGCATACCCAAGCAACATATGACATGTTGGCGAAACGTCTGGAGACCACCATCCTAGGCCCATAGAAGCCGGTCAGGAAATAGTAGAAAACACAGGTGATGCCAGAGTATTTTGCGAGGTTCAGCCAGGCAAATTGACGGTGCGTCTGGCGCATCTCCTTGACCTTTTCTGATCCTCCGAGAGTCTCAGCTAACCACAAGTCGTTCTCAGCGTCGGCCGCATCAGGATCCTGGTCACGAGGAAGAATGTCCATGCCGAGACTCTGACCTGCCAGGAAGATGGCCAAGTAACCAGGAATGGACACTAGACCTTCCTTGTTGGCCGAGAGAAGGTCATCCCGGGGAGCGAATGCTACCCAGGAAAGCAGATCGGAATAGGTAAAGAAGGTCTGCTGGACGAGACTGACCACGAAACCGATGATAGCATATGAAGGAACCAAACTCAGAAGCGGCTGGAAGAGCGCAACGAATGGCGGGATCACTGCAAGAGTGAAGAAAAAGTTCCAGTGCACACCATACTCTGTGACATGCTCAACGTAGTTCAGCTTCTTGACCGAGTAGAGACGGGCCAGACCGAGGAGAAGTAGCGGCAACGCATGTCTGAAAGAGTTCTTGAGACGAGCGATGAAGAAGCTCCGTGGGATATCGCCATTGATTTCCTTGAGCTGCTGACGGACTGATACGACGCCAGCAGAGAATACGAATGATCCAACTCCGAGATCCATGACCGAGGTGCCAAGTGATTCAGTCTTTGCAAAGCGTCGAGGAAAGACCTTGAAGTCGACAGCTAGGATACAGATGCAAGTGATGACAATCATGGCACCTCTGTAATGGGTGACAAACGGCTTGACTGGCAAGGTATCGATGACTTCGAGGTCAGCAGGGTTCTCGTCCTTGGACTCGGTCGATGGCTTCCTTGGGATCTTTCGTGGTTCTGGACTGTTCGTATGCGCGAAGATGAACAGTGTTGGTAGTAGGAAAAGGCCGTTCAAGACCAAGGTATTCTCCGAGTAGATTGTGACGGCGAAAAGGATAGCGGCGCCATTGAGGAGAAAATCGGCTAGGTAAGCCTGCGGAGTGTATGGATCAAAGAACCTTCGTCGGACCTGGAGAATGGACCATAGTAATACCGTAGCCTGACATTCATCAGTATAGTCAACATAGAGGGGATGCAAGGACTTACAGGTGCGATAAAGGTGACCTTGTTGATGTCCCAAACAGAGCTGCCGTAATGATCAGACACGAATGCTTCCTTGAGCTTTCGGTATTGCTCTTCGTCCGCCGCAGAACCCGTAGCGGATACCATGATCACTTCAGTGCTTCTAGATGATCGACTGTAGATACATGAGTGAGCGGACGGGAATGGATTGTCGTGATGCTTGTAGTTGTTAATGGAGACGTGGCAGAAGACGCGAAGTTTTGCGCATGGAGAATTTCCGACTTCACCTCCTGAACTCATCCTCTTCCATCAACATCCGACCCGACCAGAAAACATCAAAACCATCCAGCAGAGCGCATGAGAGGTAGCGCCAGGCTAATTGGTCAATTGGAGAGGTTTGATCGTTGTTTGAAGTGTTTGGGAGTCAGGTCTGTGGCTGGAGCCATACCACATCCATCGATGCTACTCGAGTGGTGTAATCATAGGTACAGGGACAGTCTATCTCCCCAATTTGCTGATGAGAGGTCGTAGAGGCAATCTATGTGATATGGTGCTGTACCTGAAGGTGACAGGGGTCTTCACATGTCAAGGCAAGTTATGTGCTGGCACGCTTCTTCGACTTCACCTATACGCCTCATCTCCTTTCCTCATTCACCCACTCACCTACAACATCACCTTTCACCGCTATCAAATCATCAGAATTTCTTCAGAACATCCATACAGCTCTTTAAAAGCTCGTTAGACCATATACAGCACCCAAAGAAGCATCAGAGACTCGGAGAAGCTCAACTCACATCATCTCTCACACATTCTCGCCATATCACATACTCACAACTCGCCTCAAACTCACAAGAGTATAAACTGTACAAGTCTTCACAAGATGAAGCTCTTTGAAAAGGTATCCCTCTCCAAGCCCTCTGCCGCCGCCATTGCACCTGCCCGCAAAGAATCAGCGAAACCAATATCGATCCTCACGAAATATCCTCTCCGCGTGGTGAAAAGCATGACCAGCCTGCGAACTCCGACTTCACCTGCCGATATCAAGCTCCCGGAAACACCAGAGAATAAAGGACCAGAATGGATCGAGATGAAAGGACTCGACAAGAAGGACGCCACTCCAAGCAGCGTCGGAAGCAACAAACCACTACCCCCTCTACCAGCAAATGCCAACCAGGAGCATATATGGAGCGTCCGCAACTCACTCGACATGTTCAACTACCAGGCATTGTCGACACCCAAGGCGGACCGAGCAAGCACTAGTGCGCCAAGCAATCCGGCTGCAAGCACACCAGGGATTGGCAGCCAGGGGAGTGAGAACTACCAGACTCCGACTTCTAAAGGTACGTGAACAATTCTTTGATTTCTAGTATTATCACATTTGCTTTTGCCACTTCATTGCCTGCTGTCCTTCGCCGCCGCTGCCGTGTGAATACTACCACACCGTCGTCACCATGGTCACCACTGCTTGGACTCGACTGCTGGACTCGACCTCTTCCAAAGGAAATTACTACCACACCTCCATGTGGACTCGAGAATATACATATCGTACCGTCCTACCAGGCCAAAAGGTACTACCAGAACGACCGCATCGACTTGCGATTGACCCAGCGAATGGCATTACCCTTCCCACATTGGAGCAAAGAAATACTACCAGACCTACCACTCCAATCCCGATTTCTCCAGAAAACGGCACCTCTGGCCTCACCTAAGATCAAAAATATCCTACCAGACCACCCACCCCTCGACAGCCCTCCTCACCCACCACGTCTCTGCTACCATCCTGGCCTGCACATCCAACCACACCAAACCTCCAACATACCCCACCGCTTTCCACATGGACCTCCCCTTCTTTTTCCCCTCTCCCTTTCCCCCCACCTCCCTCTACCAAGTACACAACACCTCCCCCATCGCCTCCTCCCCCCAAGCGTACAAACCACTGACCAACCCCGCAGACAGAACCCCGCACACCCCCTCCCCGCTCTCCTTCTCCCGGCCCCGCCCCGCCCCCACCCCCCGCCCCTCCCCAAGAGAAGCCTGGTGGCTCTCCCCCTCCTCTCCCGCCGCCGGAGAGCCCACCGACAAGCAGGGGGAGTCGCCGGCCCCGCTGGAGGGGTGCGGGGCCAAGTCGACGGGGGTGGACGTGTCGGCGCTGGTGGAGTGGGTGGGGCGGACGAGGGAGGAGATGAAAGGGTGGAGGCACGGGGGGGACAAGACGCGGGTGATGAGGGCGGTGGGGTTGGTGGAGGGGGCGGTGGGGGAGTGTTTGGGGGAGTAGAGGGGGGTCGGGTTAGGGGAGGCAGTGGGGTGGACATGGGGGTCGGATGGGGCGCAGAACATGGGGATATGGTGGTGGGGAACTTGCTTGATACTTCAGTGGTCATTGTGTATTCTACATCGTCATGCTACATGATTCCGTCAGCTTTGCGCTGAACGTGTCCCATCGTTTCGAGATCCACCCGCTGGTCCATAGCTGGGTGTTGAGTACTGAATTCGGGGCATTGTTGCCGTTGTTTCCGTCGTCTTCCCATTGGTTTAAGCCTCGATACGTGCCGAAGCGGTAGAGTCGGCTGAGGTAGCATAGTCCCCCTTGGTTGATCACCGTGTCGTCGATGACGAAGCGTGCGTCAAAAGCCATGTGCGAGAATTGCATGCAGTCGCGGAAGGCGTTGCAGGCGCGGGCGCAGTCGTCGGCCGTGTGGTTGGGGTCTTCGGGCATGTCGGCTATGAGGCCTTTGTCTCGAGTCGCAGCATCGCGCCAGTCGATGGCCCATTCGCCGTCTTCGAGCGAGGCGCGGTTGTCCCATTTTTCGACTTTGGTGTAGGAAATGGGTGAGTCGGGGATGACGCGGGTGGTGCCCGGGTTGATAAACAAGAGCTCGTGGAAGAGGTCCTTGAAGGCGAGGAACTCTTTTGGAGAGAGGTATTTAAGGGCTTGTTCCCGTCCCAAGAGCCGAAGAGCCAGGTCCGAGGTGATGTTGGAGAGGGCCACGACTGGTTCGCACCACATATTGGTTTGAAAGGGGACCAAGCCTGGATTCTCCCCAATCATGATCGGCCAGGTGTTTGTGAGGGTCAGGTTCAACTCTGCGTTGACGGCCGTGGCCACAGCGTGATGTCCACTCTCCATGAAAGGCATCCTCCTGTCCCACTCGCTCACGATAGACTTGCCAGAGCCCATCAATGCCCTGACCGCCACTCCGGATAGTATGAAACCAGTCTCTCCATGTGGTATGTCCAAATCCGACTGTGGGATCCTTGTCGCTCTTGACAGAAATCGAGGTCTTGTAGCGTCCTGCTCTTCCAAATATCTCACAAGTCCCGGCCAGACATAATATGCAGAGGCGTCGGTAAAGACGTACCAATCCTTGTCTGGGTGCATCTGCCACATCTTCTCCACCATGTGCATGAACTTGTACTTGTCCAGATTCTTGTAAGCCTCCCTATTGTCTACGGGTAAGTCTGATGACAAGACCGGCGTCTGTTGTACATCCCTCACGCTCAATCCCGACTTTGCCAGCTTCTTCTGTTCTCGATATAGGGTAAAGTCGTGGTGGAGCTTGAGGAGGTCCGGGCTGATGTCTGACACGGCATCGTGGAGCTGGTACGAGCCCAATGTCTGTTCGAGGTCGGAGAAGAATACCAGTTTGTCTGATCGCAGACAGTGGAATATAGTCGCGACTCGATTCAATTGTTCCAAAGAGGCTTCCGCGGCGCTCGTCTTCACCGCGACTGCAATGTTGCCCGGATCGGGGTATGCCGCACACCTCGCGTCGTCCTTTGTCGGATCGTGGTGAAAAAGATAGCCTCGCTGTGGTATTATGTTGCTCCCATAGATTACATATAGACAGAAGAAACACGCCAAAAGAAAAGCCCGCTGGATAGAAAGAATCATCATCATGGTTTCGTCAAGGACAGAGGGAATGGGGTGCTAGAGAGTGAAGCAACCGCATCAGCGGTGAGGGATAGGAATGCCAGAGATGTGAGAGAAAGATGCAAGAGGAAAAGAAACAAGACTTGCACCAGGGATAATATCCACTCCCGTTGAAAGACATTAAGCCTTTTCCCCAGGTAGGCGATAACAGACCAAGGCTACGCTGCAGGGCGGCGGTTTGAAAGGAGAGCCAACAGTCGACCAACAGTGAATTTCCAGTGTAGCCTTTACTTCGTAGGGACTTTGGGCCCCGCACGTTCTTCTAGCCGCTCCCAAAGGCACTGAAAGGCTACGCCGCTTTGGTCGCCGAGACCCACAAAACCGAGATGAAACAGAGGTGCGAGGCACTTGTCCCTCTTGTGAATGGTGCGGCAGTGACCGACGCCATCGCCTTGCTCGACTGGAGTTTCTGGACGTGGTTGGAATCGACGCCCGTCGTTTGATCTTCGTCCACTGCTCCAGTCGAGATATGTAACAGCACGCCATCCAACACCTGTAAGCGACATGGGAGTCTGCGACGGTTGGCGACTCGAGCAGGCATGTTGCGAGATACCGGACGTTTTGCGTTGCATATGAATATCCGAAAAGGACAGCATGTAGAGCCGAGATCCAAGGATAAAATATTCGTCGAGGACCAACATCCGAAGAACCATGTCGCGTGTCGATCGTTCGGTCAATAATATGCAGATGGAAAGCACTGCCGAAAGTGACGGTCTTGCTGGAAACAATCCTGGTGGTAGGACAGGTTGTACCATACCAACTGTCAGTAGGGAAACCTAGTAGTGTCCTGAAAGAAAGTACTACCAGAATGCTCATGCAGGATCATGGAGCAACAATGTTATAGTTTTTGAACCTGATAGTCTGATAGCGCAATACTACCAGAATGTTGAGGCGACTTCACAGGAATAGCATAATTACGGTCAAGTCGGGCATTGTCATGTCAGGTACTACTACCAGAAAGCCAGGGCAAATTCCACATGAATAGCACAGTCATCCTTAGACCTAGTGGTATATCTCTAGAAAGAACTACCAGAATGCCAAGCCATAAACAACACCATGAGATTGGCATTGAGCCTGGTAGGATCAGATCAGAAGGTACTAACAGGACCAGGAGAGCTTCACGCAATATGACAGAATCGTCCGAGTAACTGGTGGTAGATTGCACCAAGAACTACCAGCTATACTACACATGCCCCTCACACCATGGAGAGGCGGAAGCCGCACACATGCCTCTCCTTCCCAACAGGCACTGCAGGTGCCACTGCGGCACGCGGCGCATTGCTTCCCCCTTTCACTCCTTGATTAGCCCTCCCATCCGCTCCTCCACCCCCTCCTCCATTCTCTACACCTTCCTCTCGCCTTTCCCTCGCCTACATCTCGCCCTTCCTTCTCCCCCCCCCCCCCCCCCCCCCCCCCCCCCTCTTCTTCTCCATCTTTCTCTCCCCCTTCTATCCTCCCTTCCCCGCCACCACGGGCACCGCCATCAAACCCTCCAGCATCCTCGCCGTCCCCTCCCCCTTTTCCTTTCCCCTCTACCCCTCCGCTTGCCCCTTCACTTCCTCCCTCGCTACTGCTCGAATACCAACCACTCTCCGCCCCCACAACCCCAGCCGTAATGCAGGTACGGCGTCGAGGGAACGTCACCTTCTGGTAGGTATGACTGGAATGGAGGGTGAGGGAGGGCGTAGATCTTCCTAGGGAAAGGAGGGGGAGGTTCCGTGGCCGTGGTGGCCAGTGGCGTATGGTGCTGCTGGTAGGAGTGGCGGGTAGATGAGATGCAGCGGCCTTGGATGAGCTGAGAGTGAGGTGAGCCTGCGCTGATTCCAGGACATGGCAGACCAGCAGCGGTCCTGTGGACTTGGTCCCTTGCTGGAGGCTCTGCTTCTTTAATCTCGTTTCCCTCACGTGTGCTGGCAGACAATAGCTAGCTAGGAGAAAGTGCAATTTGCCATTGTGGGATCACATGTCAGAATGTCCATTGATCTGCCAGTCAACGTGGCTCCGTCCGAATTCCGATTTCTGGCCCATCCAGAGTGTCCCCAATCTCGACCAATGTCTTGTCATATACCTTTGCGACGTCCATATCCCAGCCCTCATCGTTTGTATGTCCAGCATCGTCGACATCATCAAGCACCAGGTCACCTTCCAGATCCTCTTCGGCCTCATCTTCTTCCTCTTCGTCCTCAACATCGCCAGCAGCCATGACATTCGCCACGGATATCCTGGTTCTTTCTATCAAGCTCTTGATGCGCACTTTCTCCGTCGTGCTCACCTTGCGACCAGTCGAGAAGCCTGGAAGCGGCTCCCCAGTATCCACATCTCGACCTTGGAGTAAGGAGGCGAACGCATGGTCGAGCTTACCGATCGAACGAAAAAGCTGTTTTGGGGAAGCAGGAAAAGCAGGTATTATTGTGTTGACCAGGAGGGCGATTGAGATAAGGTAGGGGATCTGAAGTGAGGCTAAGAGGAGTCAGCGGCTATGTATACACAGTATGGACAACGACGTACGAGTACCGCTTATCCAAACGATTCCCAGCAGTTCTTCCACATCACGCGACGCTTCTCCAAAAGTGGTATAACCAGGAACATCTTGCCATTGCTGCGATTTGTCAAGCTTGATGCTTGCAATGCCAGGATCTATTGATCGACCTTGCTCATCCGTCTCCGGGACTCCGGCATCAAGTTTTGTATCACGCTTTGCGAAACGTCTTTGGATGTACAAGATTTGTTGATCTACAAACCTGATGAAGCTCGACTCTTTTGACCCACCAGGTTTTAGAGGCGATGATCGGGGCTCCGGTAGAGCGTTGAATTGTCTCGAAGATGCTACAGACGACGGTGGGGGCGAATAGGGCAGAAAACCGCCAGCTTCATTCATTGACATGAGAGAATTGATCAACGAGCCGTGTCAAAAAGCTTTTGGAAGCTATGGTGTGTTTGAAAAAGCGAGCTTGACGGAGATGCCCCCGCAAATGGCGGTCCATCGCCCTGACGCCAAGTACACGGCAGTGCGGATAGTCATGGACGGCCCTCATACTTCAACCTCATATCCGCCCAGCAATCGTTGTTCTACAGAGCTCAGAGTAGTCTCTTTCGAGATCATATTCTCAAAGATCGCAAGGAAGGTCCAACCCAGCAAGAGCACGCAGTAGAAGAAGATCCCAGGGCAAGCTCCACTTGCTCATTGTAAGGTCTCTCAAAAAAGACTATATATTTTATTGACGTCTCCCGCAATCAAAATGGCAACGTGGCGGAGTGGTTAACGCGCGGGCCTGCTAAGATATGTATCACAATTCTTCACAACGAATCTGCGCTGACTCTCCTTCACCCCGTTCCTTCGGGAGCGAGTGTTCGAATCACTCCGTTGTCGACCGAGAAATCTTTTTTTCATCATGGGTGGCCGTTGTCGTTGTAGTGAGGTCCAAATGGGCATCTCGGGCTTTTTGCTTTTGGGCCCCAAATAAGAGCAGTGCATTGTGAGCACACCTCTTTTTATGAAAAGGGGCTTGAGCTTGGAGGAACGATCACTCCAGCATCCTATCAAAATTCATCACCGGTCTGCTGTAACCTGCTTCACACCTGCGAATCGTCGGAATCTCAAGATGCCATCAGCACGATAAACACACCGGA
Source organism: Elsinoe ampelina (assembly GCA_005959805.1). NCBI lineage: Eukaryota > Fungi > Ascomycota > Dothideomycetes > Myriangiales > Elsinoaceae > Elsinoe > Elsinoe ampelina. Next base: position 3,023,073 of record SMYM01000002.1, read on the forward strand.
TCAGTGTCTTGGATGTCTTGACATCTACTACATTGTGTCTGGCTCCAGAGGAGTGTCGACGCATGGGCTTGACAGCTTACCGATTACAACCCTAGCGAGATCTTCAGACTTTGAGTGCAGCTTCTTCCTGATCAAGATCCAGCGTTGGTTGACATGGCTCGAAGACCATCTGGTCAATCGCGAATAGCAGACAGCGCTTCAGAGGTACAAGCAAACATCGAACAAGCTACCGTCCGCTTCCACGGTTCGAGTCTTACCAGTCCAATCGGTGAGCAGATACACAAGTTATGCAGTCTCCCAATTGTACGCGAAGCTGTTGTACGAGACCTGGGCACTTTTAGGCTCAACCACGCCCGAAGGGTTTTAGCGAGTGTAGCTCAACGTCGCACTGAGCTGTCGGAAACACCTTGCGAACGATGTCGCAATGAGGAAGGGGCTTTCGTTGAGTGTGCAAAAATTCATGCTGCGGCCAAGACATGTGCGTCCTGCTACTATCTGGCAGTCGCATGCAGCAACGATAGCAGTACGTTCATGCATCTCAGAGGATTAAACCCAGCTTCTGACCTGAGCACAGGAAAGAGATTTGCTCGCAGCTGCGCTGAAAGGCCAAATGATGGACGAACAGATCCATGCAAGAGAAGAGCTGACAGTAATGAACACAGGGTGAAGTCGCCGAGTGGCCGGCAGTCCGCCACATTCAAGGCACCAATTTCATATGCTGGTGTGCACTTGAAAGGACCTGGCATCCGCGGGGACTTCAAAATCATGGGTGAGCTATTCCTACCCGACCCACATCTAGCAGGTCTCTCGGACCTGCACCTGAAAGTCATACAAAAGATACTGCCGGGTCTGCGAGCTTTGGAGTCTCGTCCGCACGGTTGTGAGTCTCAAATGACAACCCCAACGGGCACCGACTGATGAACACAGGCCTGCGTAAGACTGTCCACGACATCTACTCCAGTTTCACCGACTTTCGGACCAGTGAAGAAGCAACATGGAAGGTTCTCGAGGGTCAAACCTCTCGGCTTTCGAAGGAGCCATATCTTGTCTGTCCTTCTGGACCACTCGAATCGCGCTTGATCCATCGGCTGCACCAGCCGTCCATGCATTGCGCCGATCCCTGTTTCGCCGAAACCGCCGACGCCTCAAATGGATGTATAGCCATGGTGATGGGCAATGCCTATTGCCGGGAGTCTACGATGATTATCGATAATCTGCATCGGCGCCACATGCAGTCAGAAGGATACCGGGACTACCCTGCTGAAATCACCGCGATGCATGAAAGATTCACTCAGAGCATCATGGACTCGTCGGAAGCTAAAGTAGAAGTGGTCTATGGTAAAAAGGTTCAAGCAAGGCTACGTGACATCCGGTGTGATGTGCTCCCTCTTTGGGGCTGTTATCAAGGTGTAACACTTCTGCTCGTTCACGAGTCTAATTACGGAAACGCCTTGGAAGATTATGCGTACCGTCGTATCATGCTTTTCGCCACTCATCCTCAAAGGCTTTTCTACGAGCCCCGAGGAAGTCCCGTGGCGGACATGCAGGCCAAGATTCTATCAGCTACTGCCTGTATGGCTGGCAGTATTCCTCTAAGGGAGGGCTATTTTGAGGATAAACTTTGGATCAACGACATGCCAGGGGTGATCCAAAATATCGCCCGTGCAGCTTTTGCTGACTGCAAGGTTGGACATGAGCGCTCGGGCGACATTAGAGCCCGTGATAGTTGAGGATATGGAGGAAGTTGTAGAGGACGATGAAGGGGATTCAATATGGTACAGTAGACCACATAGCAATGCGGTCCTACGGAATCTCGTCTGTCCTGCTTTGAGCGCTTTGGACCGGCACCCTAGCGATATCGACGACTGGTCCGCTGTTCCAACCGAAACATTCGAATGGCTCAAGGGTCAACGGGAGATAGCATTTTACAATTCTACAGTGCGAGACATTCCCGACTTGGTGAAGTCGCTCAATGTCATATTTGGGACGCGGCTCTGTGCTGAGGGCAAGGCACCATTCCAGTCTCCGAAGCTGGCTCTACGACAGCTCTTACGATGGCAACAAAGTGACCTGGAAGCGATCGCAAGGGTGGCTCACGAAGACTACTGGCATAGCCGTTTCGACGACTGTGAGTTGCTCATATGTTGCGAGAAATGTGGCGCGCTGTTGCCGTCGGAGAAGCATTACAGATGGATGGTCAATATGCCGGGCCACCTCGCTCTGAGCAGGGAGAAGCATTGTTCTTCCGACATGTGTCAAGGAAGGAGCTCTCTATCCGTGCCTGTGGACAGCAATGTGAGATACATTAGAATCAAGGACGCTACCACATGGCTACGCACGGAAACACAGCAAGACTTTGACGTACGGCCCTTTCAACTTTCAACAACAAGCATACTCAAGATGTCTTTACCCTCATTGGTGCGATATTGGTGCATCAAATGTCGTGAGGACACGGAGACCGCCACTGGTGCCCGATATTGGGTAGACGAAAATCCGAGATGGACCCTCGGGTTGCAGAAACCTCTATACATCGAACGAAAACCAAGATGTCTCAATTGCGTTCGAAATGGGATTACTTTGGGAAGAAGCGTGCCGATTGATGGAAGCATTGGCTCGATCTATGCATCACAATATAAAATATACCTCGCGCCCTTTATGGATTTGGACACACGCACACTTGCCATTCTGGCGGACAGTATCCCACCATCCGTACGGTTTCCGCGGATGATGAATAGCAAGCGCAAGGAGAACTCGTCAAACAAATTCAGAACCAAGGCTTGAGCAGAAATCTTACAATCTCGAATGTCTAGCGGCGGATCTGCCGCACCCATGTATCTCATGTTGTAGACATCCCTCAATATCATAGAGCGCATGCACTTCGATACCTTTGACGCCGGCTTTGATTAGAGCAAAGCCGCTTCATTACAGAAGTTCCCGAAATGTCTGCTTTTGCTGACGGTCTGTGCGCGTTCACATGTCAACTGTTCTCCGCAATCTGGTTCCAAAGTTCCCAGGCCGAGGGTTCTCCAAGGGGCAGCCTCTTGCGGCCTTCTCACACTTCATACATCAAGCACCTGCCCCATCCGAGCCTGCTGCTGCCAGACATCATCCTCGCCCATTTCGCACGCGGTCAGCACGCTTGCTATACAAGCCCTCTCTGAACTTACCCGAAGCTCTTGCCAGTTTTCCGCAAGCCCACCGAATTGGTACCAGAACAATGTCACTCAAGAACAGTATGACGTGACCTGAGAGGCGTTGGACGTATATTGATGAAGCCAGGCGCCTTTCCCTCCTCAGCAGGTTTCGATGCTATCAATGCTGCATTGAGCTCGTCCGAAGCTGAGCGCAAGGATGCCATCAAGAAGGGAGGAAATATCTTTGGCTTCACCCTCAAGAACACGGCCGGCGAGACCGAGAGCTGGTACATCGATTTGAAAGAGACGGGAACTGTCGGAAAGGGTCCAGCACCAGAGGGAAAGAAGGCTGCAGGTAAGCGATATCAAGAGACATTACGTGAGATTGGCTGACACCGACGGTAGTGACGCTCAACCTCTCCGATGACGACTTTGGCAAGCTCCTGACGGGCAAGGCGAATGCTCAGAAGCTCTTTATGAGCGGCAAGCTCAAGATCAAGGGAAATATGATGTTGGCGACCAAGCTGGAGCCCGTACTCGCAAAGGCAAAGACCTCGGCGAAGCTGTAGACAACTCTGTACAATATAATCTATCCAAACCCGTATGCTTCTCATCAGTGATCGTGTGAGTATAATATGCTATGCCGTATGCCTCGTGTACTTCCTCAACTCCATAAACTCATGAGACGCCGTATATGATCCATCTAGTCGACTCTTCGAAGACCGACGACCCTAGACATCCTATCCTCAGTGACTGCTACACCGTGTCTCATATCATCAAGGAGGTCTTTATAGGAGTGGAGCATACAAGCAATCTCACCAACTTGCCGGGCTATCCTTCGAGTTCTGGTCCTGTCAGTAGCTTCCTTCTCACTAATGGTAGCACTTACTGCACCCTGTTCACTGCGTTCAACATGTCCATAGCCTCACTCCGACAATTCAACCAAGTGAGTCTTCTCCTCAAGCTGATGGTGCTGTATAGATCTTCGACTCTGTCCTCATCACTTTCAAATCCATCTGATTGATACCTCTTCGCCTTCTCAAAGTCATACTCGCCCCCTGGTCCACGAGTACCACTCCTGCCCCTACTCAATCTCCTCCTCTGCCTCGCCTTCCTTTTTGCTAATTCATTTTCATCCGCCAAGAAAGGTCGCTCCATATCCTCAAACCTCCTCGTCAGTCGTCTGACCGTGGTCTGCAAGTTCCGAAGAGCAGATTCATCCAGCTCGGGGCCCTTGAAGACGTCCTGAGAACGCTCAACACCTCGTGATCTTCGATGTCGTTTGATTTCCCGCAACGAACAGCGCTCTTCTTCCAGCTCTATCCGTAACGTGGTGAGTATGTTTTTGGATTCCCGGCCTGCTTTGAACGTGGTGGTGATGTTTTCCCAGAAGACCCTGAGGAAAGTCAACAGGGTAAAGGCGAAGGAGATGAAGCCTGTTATGCTCGAGGCGAAAGACAGAGGAGCGAGTTGGGCTGTGGAGTTGACTATGCCCATGTTGCTCTCTGAGCACTGAAATCAGCCTTTAGATATTTGCCTCGGTCACGCGAGTGGAATCAAGAAGTGTCTGTCCAGTCCATTCAATGTCACCGACAAAACATGATGCGCGGCAAGGTGAAAAGTGAAGAGAACCTCGATGTGGGAGATGGTAAACACTGCTGCCACCTACCTGCGCGTGATTACACGAATCTGATGTCCAGACAGACATCCCGGGAGTTGATCACGTTCAGGTGTGGGTTTACGCCAGCCACTCCCCGCCAAGGATTTTTCCTACTGTGTGTCAGTCACCGGGGCGAGACGATCAGCGTGACCATCTCTTCTAATCATCAGACATCAAATTCATGGCGTCGTCATTTTGTTCAGCCCTATGGTTGATCAAGGCATTATCGGACCTTGCCCTCATTGCCGACGTTGACATCGTTGAAAGCTACACCCAAAAGAGCTGACTGCCTAGATTCACGGGTCCTGCCAATCGACTATACCAGGACAGCGGACATCGAGGCTCCATCTCCAGAACATTAATTGTCATTCCATCAAGCCATTTGGTGATAACATGACCTCGATCGTCTACCAGTCAAGCCCCTTCGATGGACTTATCTTGGTTGATCAAACAAGATGTCTCTCAAAGACGCCTCATCCAAGCCCATATCAACGCTTCTACCCGTGGAGCAACCAGACAACTCCACAACCGCTCAATGAACGCATGGTACTCTTTAAGTTCATCTCAAATACTATGTCTGCATGAGGCTGTAAACGTTCATAATGTCAACCCAGATCACAGCCAATCTGGTGTAGGAACTTGGGTCAACGGGCGGGAACCGGTTCATCGTCTGCCACTGAAAGCCTCGAATGCCATGGACAATTCGCCCAGAGTGTATCAGTTGTCGTCAAGGCTGTTGGATCTATAGCAGATCTTTACCGGATGGTTGCAAAGCCGGTAGAGGTTCAAGAATGGTAGGTGATGGAATATGTATGCCATGTGGGACCCCTAGTCTATCTTTTTCACGAGCTCTTGATATTTGCAGAGGCATTGACGACCTGCCTTACTTTAGCCTGTCGTCAAGATGGAGTCGAAAGCTCATGTCGCTCGGGAAGTGAAGATTGGTACACAAACTTACCATTACGAGCCTTATGACGTCTACTTCTGGTTTGGTGCCCTAGTGGTGCTCTTCCTTGCTGCAGGCATTCAGCGATGGCAGCAGTTCAGGTTGTGGCTAAGGTGCGCCCCAAGCGGAGGATGCATGTCCAAAACACTGTCACTGACCTTGACCAGATTACGGAGTGTCGCTGCTGGAGGACCCATTGCATTCAAGCCAACTAGTGTATTTGACAGAGTGTTTGTGCGTACCAGACAGATCTTCCGATCAATCGGCTATGCCCAAGCAACACCCAACTCCCGCGTCTTCAGCATGCCACCACTGGGTACTACATTGCTCATCACTTGCTACGTTGCATTCCTGCTAGCCCTTGAATTTTACCCAACATCGACAGGCCTGGAGTCGAGCGGGTATCGTGCAGGATGGCTTGCTATTGCTCAACTCCCCCTCCTCATTGCACTGATCAACAAGAACAATGTCATCACTCTCATGACAAGGATATCGTATGAGCGTCTAAACACCCTCCATCACTGGGTAGCTCGAGCTCTGCTCCTTCTGGCTCTGATTCACTTCGCTTACCTCTACGTCGCCTTCTCTCCTGACGGCTCGATCTTCGACTTGGAATGGACTGGCCGCCAATGCGTCCCTACCGGTCTCGCAGCGCTCTGTCTTCTCATCTGGATCAACCTCTCCACCCTGGCCCCAATTCGGCGTCTGTGCTACGAATTCTTTGTCATTCAGCACATCATTTGCTGGCTCGTCCTCATTGGTCTGCTCATCACCCACGTTCCCAGCTCAGAAGAGCCTCGCCTCAAGATCTACCTCTACATCCCACTCACCTTGTATCTCATCGACCGCCTCTGGCGAGTTATCGTCCTCCTCCACCGCCGCTCCGTCGGCACACCAATCGCCACCCTCCAACCCTTCCCCGACGACTCATCCTCCTCAGAAGGCTTCACCAAGATCACCATCCCCAAACCCAACTTCATCTGGCAACCAGGCAGCCATGTCCTCCTCTCCTTCCCGTCCTTCGCACCAGGCGAATCCCATCCCGCCACCATCGTCTCCACACCCACCTCGCACAACGGCGCCATCATCTGCCTCCTCAAAGCCGAAACCGGCTTCACCCGCATCCTCAGCCGCTACACCACCCGCACCGCCTCAGACACCACCCGCTCCACCGCCCAAGCCAAAGTCCTCATCGACGGACCCTACGCCAGCCACTGCCCCTCCCCCGCGGCATTCGAATCCGTCCTCTTCATCGCCGCCGGCAGCGGAGTGACCTACACCCTGTCCCACCTGCAAGCCCTCGCCGAGCGCATGGCGGCCGGCACATGCGTCCTGCCCGTGCGCAAAGTCCGCTTCGTCTGGGTCGTGCGCAGACTCTGCATCGTGCGCACCCTGCTCGGGGAAGTAGCGGGGGCGATCAAGCGGTTGGACGCCAAGGGTGTGGAGGTTTCGGTGCAGATCTACGTGACGGGGCGGGAGGAGAGTGCGCAGCAGGAGGAAGGAGGAGACGCGGGGAGCCGTGGCACGGATGGCTCGACGGGGGAGGACGAGAGGGGGATTGTCAAGGCTTTCACGCCGGTCATGGCGACGAGGGAGGCGAGTGTGGTTGCGGATTCGCAGGATTTGGAAAAGGGGGAGTGGAGGTTGTATGCGGTTAGGATGCAGAGTGTGGTTGGGCAGGAGGGGCCGAGGTTGGCGGAGGTGAGGAGGGGGAGGCCGGGGGTTGGGGAGTCGGTGAGGGAGGTGGTGGATGGGGCGGAGGGGGAGGTGGGTGTTATTACGTGTGGGCCGGGGGGGTTTGTGAGGGATGTGAGGAATGGGGTGGCGGGATTGGGGTGGAAGGGGGAAGTAGGGGCGGGGGTGTGGTTGTGGGTGGAGGGGCAGGGTGCTTGAGAGTGGGTATACTTGAGGTTTCTTCTGTTGATACTGCTGAGGTGTAAGATTAGAGATGCCCGGGAACGAGGCTGTACTATACATAATAGATCAAGTCGTACAAGGTCGCTGACATCCCGATGCTTTTAGAGCAATGAACAGACAAGTTACGATCGACATGGTCAGTGGCTGGCCCAAATGTGGAGAAATTGTGCCGACCCAAGCGACGGCACGGTCCATTCTTTCTTTCTCTCTTTTTTGACTTTCAGGAACCACTTGAATCTGACTCGCCAGGCTCGTCGTGTTCCTGGCGGCGACAGACGAGGGGACGCTTGCGTGTTCCACTCTGAGACGGCCGTGACTTTCATCAGCATCCACGGCCGTTTCCTCTCGACAGCTTGTCACGACTTCAAAGTTTGCATACACTTCACCTTCTCCACTACAATCTTCTCAGGGCATCTCGATGGATACCAGACTTGCTTACCGTAACTTACCTTGGAGGTCATTTCCGCAGATTTTCGAAATTACAACGCAATCCCAACCAAGCTAGACATGCGGGCTCATGTGAATCTGCAAAGCTTGTCGCCCGTCCGCTGTTTCACAACACGCCACCCTGCTCCCTCCACCCACTCGGATTCCTCCATTCTCACAGTAGCCTTTGTCTTCAGCCTTTTCCGCGCCCGCCGAGATTGCTTGCATACCCATTTTCATCACCCATCTCACCTGGCCCATGTCCACAATCACGGGAGAGCCCTTCCCTCACAACACTGCCCTGGTCGAGGTAGGTCTGAGCATGATGCGCCGACTGGCCGGGTTGCCAGTCAGGAACCATTTCTCCATATCACCTGTGTTTCTTCCTCTGTCTGACTTTGCTCCCACCCACGTCTACCTCTGTCACTCATTCACTCGTTACAAGACTCTCTGAAGTCGTCCATTCTTTACAGATAGCATTCACGACACAGGTCTGGGACCTCGGATTTCACTCTCTCTTCCAACTACCAACTCCGTCAACATGTCCATGAAGACCGTTGCTGTTTTGGCCTTGGCCTCTGGCTTTGCCAGCATTGCCAGTGCTCAATCATCTGGCTCTGGCAAGACCACTCGTTACTGGGATTGCTGCAAGCCTTCTTGCGGTTGGTCAGGAAAGGCTGACGTCTCTGCTCCTGTCGCCCAGTGCGATGTCAGTGGCAACCCATTGAAGGCTGGTGATGATACTCAGAAGAACGGTTGCGAGGCTGGAGGAAGTGCATACATGTGCAACGACCAGACACCTTGGGAGGTCAACGACAGCTTGGCTTATGGTTATGCCGCCGTCAAGCTCAGCGGTCAGGCCGAGAGTGCTAGCTGCTGTGCATGCTACGAGTAGGTGGACATGGATACTGGGTGTTGACATCGGACTAACATGTCTAGACTTACTTTCACGAGCGGTACCATCGCCGGCAAGAAGATGATCGTCCAGTCTACCAACACTGGTGGTGACTTGGGTGACAACCACTTCGACCTTGCCATCCCAGGTGGTGGTCTTGGTATCTTCGACGGCTGCTCCAAGTCGGTTCCTGCCGCCCAGCAGGGTCAACGCTACGGCGGTATCAGCGATGCCAGCTCTTGCGCGTCATGGGGTGCTCTCTCCGGTGGTTGCAACTTCCGCTTCAGGTGGTTCGAGAACGCCGACAACCCGAGTGTCGACTGGAAGAGGGTTGCTTGCCCTGCTGAGCTCACTGCCAGGACTGGTTGCAAGCGTAATGACGACTCCAGCGCTCCAGCTGCCCCTGCTGCTCCTGCTGCCCCAGCTTCGTCTTCTTCCACCTACGTCGCTCCCGCCGAGACCCCTGCGCCAGCTCCTTCTTCATCTACCGCTCCTCCTGCCACCTCCGACATCATCTCTGCGCCAGCCGGTACCCTCCCAGCTGTCACCGAGGAGCCCGTCCCCAGCTCCACTACCGCCGCCACTCCAGCCCCGACTGGCAACGCCTCCTGCGGACAGAAGGGCTACGACCTCCAGAACCCACCAACCTCGTACTTTGACGGTTCCGGGCAGTACGCGACTTTCGACACATGCAAGGCTCTCTGCACCCAGCAGACCGCCCAGTCCTTCGGCTTCGGCAACGGCCAATGCCTCTGCTACCCTGCCCCGATCGCAGGCAACCTCAACCCGGTCGCGGACAGCCCCATTACCTTCTACGACATCAGCTGCACAGCCGATGCTCCTGCGCCATCCAGCTCCGTCCCTGCGTCCACCACTGGTGCCGCAAGCACCTCCACCTCTGCTCCCGCCACCTCTGTCCCTACTGGTGCCGAGCCAGTCCCCACCGCCACCGATGAGGTCCCTGAGCCGACCGCGTCCGAGTACCCCGAGCCAACTGCCACTGATGTCTCGCCCGTGCCTACCGAGGCGCCGGAGCAGCCAACTGAGGCTCCTGCTTGCCCAGTCACCTACGTGACTGTCTATGATGACGAGTAGATGTTTGCAACTTCAGGGACGATATGGAAGGGGAGAGGAGGATGCTTCCAAGCGTGAAAATCAAGGTTCACTTCGGATTATATATTCATAAATGTCTAGTTTCTCTCGGTGTGAGGACTTGAATTGAATCCAGTCTCTATTTTTTGTGTTCTGCTGTCGGTTGTGTTGAGTAATGGTCATGTGATCTTCAAGTTCTGAACTCGAACGTTCCTCGCATCTACGTCCGCTCGCTGTGATGTACAGTATCTTGCCATGTTGTCAAACATACACACTGATCTCTACTCGTTCAATTTTGGCGAAAGTATCATTCCCATCTTTCAAACTCGTAGCCCTCAGGCAGCTGCCAGCACGTTTCCCCTCCTTCAACGCCGTCGGCCCTGCAGCTTCTCCAGGCCTTCAGCTCCTAATCAAGACAGCAAAACTCCTTCCACGCGATACATGTACAATCCCCATAGCACAGACCTACCCTCTCCTTGCACCACCCTCATACCTCGCCCAAAGTCCATCGCCCCCCCGAGTGCCATCCCAACCGGTACCTCCCCGTACCCTGCCCCAACCCACGTGTTGGGATCGACCCATCCCGCCAATCCCCTCACGGCCCGTCCCCCATCGTTCATCTGGACCATCTATCCACTACATCATCACGCAGCACCTCCTCGACAACCAACACTTGCCATCGCTTCTGACATCGCGATAGGCAAGTCCCGCCACATCAACTCGCCATCACTCGCGGAAGCACAGCACACGGCGTCGCTGCTCAGGCAAGTATGCATCCCCCTTCGCGGCCCCCCAGAGATGCGCCCCCCACGGTCCTCAGCCTCGTGGCCGTGGACGTCGCGCTAGTGTCCAGCTGGTTTTCCTGTCCCTTGTTGGCTGCGCTATCTGCTTTGCACCGTCGTATCGAGGTTGCTCGCGACTGGTGGACGGGTGGGCTTGGGCCGGAGCTGGTGCATCTGGTCTGCTGCTAGGGAGGTGAGTTCGCTTAAACTGTGCTGTATTGGTTGGAGGGGAGGGGAGTTGGGTGAGGGGAGGGGAGACAGTGCTTGTGAGTACTTTGATCGTACGCAGGGTTTGTACTGTGCGGCTGCTGTAGGGTCTTGAGGTGGGTGAGGGTAGGATAGATACTGCGTCCTGGCCTGGTGGGTTGGGTTTTCTTTCTCCTCGTTGTAGAAGTCGTTGTATCTTTCCCGTTCCAGTTCCATGCTGGAGACACTGATTGTGAGGGCTCATACTCTGGTATTACACGACGATCACTGCTGGGATTTAGGTCATGGTTCTCGGGGGCTCGTTGACGCCTGGTCAGTTGCAGGCTATCACTGTCACGGAGAGGGTGAACTCGGCGATTTCTGTCGCGAGTATCATCTTTATTGCGATCACGTATCTCACCGTAGCGGGCTTCAATAAGCCTATTAATCGACTCATCTTCTTTGCTGGGTTTGGAAATTTGGGGACATGTATCGCTGCTCTGATCGCAGATGCAGGACCGCTGGCGGGACAGGAGAGTAGTGTGTGTCAGGCGCAGGCATTTGTCGTTCAGATGTAGGTGACGAGATAGTGTTGAAGGTTCAAGCTTATAAGCAGCAGGTTCCTAGGTGTGGATGGACTATGGGCATTCTGTATGGCTATCAATGTCTATCTGGCCTTGTTCCAAGGGTACTCCGTCGAGCAATTCAAGCGACTGGATATGTGGTATCTGCTGTGTTGCTACGGCCTTTCCTTCCTCCCAGCATTCGTCTTTATCTTCGTCTCCGCCACGGATCGAGGTCGCATCTATGGCCCGGCGACAATCTGGTGTTGGATCAGCGAACGCTGGAATTTCATGCGATTCGCCTTTCTCTACGCTTGGATATGGCAAGACTTCCCCTATCCTACCACCTTGCCTCCTACTGACAGCCCCCAGGCTTGCCATCCTTTTCGCCCTCATCATCTACATCCGCGCCGCCCACCTCATCTACCGCCGTCGCCACCAGCTCTCAGGCTACCTCAACCCCCTCAACGAATCTCCGTTCAAAGCCACCGTCACCACCTCCGTCGAAGTCACCAGCGAACCCTGCCTCTCCGCCCCAATGCCCATCGCCAGCGCCGCCCCTCCTCTCCCCTTCGACCCGGACCTCGAGACATCCATCCCGCAATATCACATCGACGTCGACGCCCAATCAACCCACAGCATCAAATCTCTCAATCACCCCGACGTTCCCTTTCCGGCCATGTTCCGCGTCCGATCCTACACCCGAAAAGTCGCAGAAGAAAGCATCAACCCCGACGCATGGCTGTACGCCCGCGTGGCATTCCTGTTCTACATTGCGCTGATCGTGACGTGGGTGCCGAGTAGTGTCAACAGAGTATACTCGCTCGTGAACCCGGGCAAGGTGAGCTGGGAATTGAGCTACGTGGCGGGATTCATGTTTCCGTTGCAGGGGTTTTGGAATCTGGTGGTGTATTTGATCACGAGTCGGACGGCGTGTAAGGGGTTGGTGAGGACGTGGTCGTGGAGGGTCAAGGGGGAGAGGCCGGAGGGGTTGAAGAGGCCGGAGGGGAGTAGGGAGAGGTTTGGGAGTGAGGATGCTATTGTTTGGAGGTGATGGGATGAGGGGAGATGTATGATATGGATGTTTGTATACTAATCTCGAGCTTAATCTTTGATCGTTCACGTTCTGCTTACATGTGAGAGAAGGATGGGTCTACTTCCACACCACGGAGACCGAGGGCGGAGTTTCTGTGGAGCCAATGGGCAATTGCATCATCGTTTCTGGATTGGAGCTCGGGTTTTCCGCAGCGTCCCTGCAGCTCATTCTCAATCTTTCACTCCGCTCACATCTGTCCAATTGCACCTCTACAACAATCATGTTCGCCAGGTCATTCCAGCGCACTGCGCGCATGGCACAGAGCGTGAGTCTTTCCACCTCCTAGCAGTCCGAGAGCTTCAAGCTTCAAGCAGTTCAAACCTCTACAGTCCAGCTGACAAACACAGCAAATCCGCCGCTACGCGACTGAACCACCAAAATCCTCCTCCAATGCCCTCCTCTTCGGCGGTGTTGCCGCCGCCGCTGCCACAGGGACCTACTACTACCTCAACAACGACACACCTGCCGCGGTGACTGACGCTGCCTCGAAAGTCGGCCTCACCCCCTCCAAGACCTTCAAAGGCGGCGACCAAGGCTTCGTCCCTCTCAAGCTCACCAACAACACCCAACTCAACCACAACACCTATAAACTCCGCTTCACCCTCGACGATGACAACGCCGTCTCCGGCGTCGACGTCGCCTCTGCCCTCATCACCAAGTTCAAAGGCCCAGACATGGAAAAGCCCGTCATCCGACCCTACACCCCGGTAAGCGATGAAGACGCCCGGGGCTACCTCGACTTTATCATCAAGAAATACCCGGGCGGACCTATGAGCACGCACCTCGTCGACCTCAACCCAGGCGAGACACTCGAGATCAAAGGGCCCATCCCCAAATACCGTTGGGAGCAGAACAAGCACGACCACATCGCGCTGATCGCAGGCGGCACCGGCATAACCCCCATGTGGCAGCTCTGCCGCGCCATCTTCAAGAACCCAGGCGACAAGACGAAAGTGACGCTCGTCTACGGCAGCGTGAGCGAGGACGACATCATCCTCAAGCAAGAGCTGGAGGAACTCGAGCGCTCATACCCGGAGCGATTCAGGGCTTTCTACGTGCTCGACAACCCGCCCAAGGGGTGGAAGGGCGGCAAGGGCTTCATCACAAAGGAGTTGTTGAAGACGGTGCTGCCGGGGCCGGGAGAGGGCAATGTCAAGGCTTTTGTCTGTGGACCGCCCGGGTTGTACAAGGCTGTCAGTGGGACGAAGAAGAGTCCGCAGGATCAGGGCGAGTTGGAGGGATATCTCAAGGAGCTGGGGTATGGGAAGGAGCAGGTTTACAAGTTCTAGAGGGTGGAAGGGGGAATGTACAGTGGGGGATAGATATAGAATTCATGATCAACAGTTATCGATCTGAGATACGGCGTGCCTATATGAGAATTGTCTACCTTAACCCGAGCTTATGTCCACGTTTCGCAGAAGGGGATCCTGCCCGGACACCGGGCTTATATACCGATGAGCAAGGAGTAGCGACAGCATCACACCAGCGCCAATTCCTTTCCAATAAACGAGGAGGTGACCTACCATGATATGATACCAGCACACGCAGTGACGACTTCCGAAAGCAAAGCGACAGAAAGGCCTGAACAGAGAAACCCAATTTTTCATTATCATCACACTTTCCTCAGACCAAATTTCCCATACCACATGCCTTGCCCAATTCTATCGTACAATGCCCCCCCCCCCCCCCCCCCCCCCCCCCCCCCCCCCCCCAAAGCATCACATTACTTGTCGTCCCCTTCCCCCCACCAGACCAGCCCAAGCTCACTAAAAACTCATAACCACACTAGCCCTCACGCACGCATCGACCAGTTCCCGCCTGAACCCCGGCGCCCTCCCCAGGCAAACACTCCCCAACACCAACCCCTTCATCAACTTTGCCACCTCGATCGTCACGTTGATGATCTCCTCCCCGGGCACCGGTTTACCGCTCATCAGACTCTCCACGGACGTCACGCTGCTCGCGCTCCCGGCGCTACCCCCGCCGCGTCCCTCGCTCCCCGCCCCCGAGCCGGCGCCCGAACTCACCCGCCCTGCCGACGGCGGGGAGGCGGCTTCGTAGCTCGCTGTCCCTGGGATGGTGAAGAAGTGCAACGCCGGGCTGTCCATGAGGTCTGTCAGGGAGCCGAGGTCGAGTTGGCCGAGGTCGGCGCTGTAGAGGCCTAGGCTTGCTAGGTCCAGGTTGCCCGTGCTGGGGCGGGCGGAGGCGTTGTTGGGTGGTGCTTCGCGGTCGGTGATGCGGGCGGGGGAGACGGCGTCGAGGAAGCGGCGGTGGAATTCTTCGGCTGCTTCGAGCGGGGGCGTCGAGGGGTCGAGGGAGGCGATGTGCGCTTCCACACGGGTGAGGTGGGCCGGGGAGGTGAGGTAGGAGATGGGTAGGCGGGCGTGGATGAATGAGTTGGCGCCGTCGACTTTGATGCCTCGTTGGTGGAGGTAGCCTTGGACGTCGTGGGGGTCGAGCCATTCGCCTTCGAACCCGGGGATGGTCGAGGCGATGGTGTCGAGGAGGGCGGCGTTGGGGGCGGGTGGGGTGGTGCGCCGGCAGCCGGAGCGGTCGTCGAGGAAGTGGAGACCTGCACCTCCGACGTGGGATAGGGGCGATTGGACTGAGTCTAGGGTGTCGTTGATTGTGCGTTTAAGTGCGAGGGCAAAGGCTTGACGCATGACGGCATGAGATCGGCCAAGCGGTTGTGTAAGACGGAAGACGCGGTTGTATGTTTGCGGAGCGCGAGATGGGTCGTTGATGAGTTCCCAACCAGTCTCGATGCAGCCACGTTGAAGGCGGCGCGCGAATGACTTTTCAAACTGGGCGTATGTGCGCTGTGGAATGAGGCTTCTTGAGCGAGGTACCAGAGAAGACTCGTAATTGGATGTGTCGAGGAAAGGTTGGGCGATGTGGGAGAGTTGTGACTCGAGTTGCTGCTCTTCCGTGAGGATCTCATCTTTCGCCGAGTGCACAGGAGAAGGATAGAGGCTAGGTCCCAGGAAAGGTACCGGATGTGGAGCTTGGTAGTCCTGATGAGAACTATGACTATCGATGGGACTTGACAGTTTCGTGTCTGTCTCTTGATAGTCTTGTGACATGTCCTGTGACATGTCTTGTCCGTTGAGCATCATGGAGTATCCCATACCGATATCGACATGCTCGTCTTGAATTGCGCTCTCCGTCACGTCATTGTATGTCCCATTCAGAGGATCGACAGTGACAGCGCTGATGTTCTGTATGAGCTCCGATCCAGGTACGTGAGGGAATTTGCCAGGGTTCCTCGCGGTTGTGACGAATGGTGCAAGCTTCTGTACCATCTCATCCAGCTCCGATTTTGTCTGCTGTGGCAGACCTCGTCTATTTGCATTCTTCGCAAAGTCTTGCAATGATCTGTTCATCATCTCGATTGTGGTGGTGAGCTCGGATACTCTTTGGCGCAACTCGTCGATTGTGGTTTCCTTTCTTTGGCGATATGCTCGCTGAGCGAGTCGGATCTGTGTCCGCCGACGCTGGAAGACTTGTCAGAGCCATGCTTGCGACGGTGAGGTGGGTTTTGAACGAGGACGCGCATCCACAGCGAGTGTAAAGTTGATGATCGCCGAGACGTTGTGTCTCGAGGTTACATGAGACCACACAGTCGTCTGCATTGCGTACACATATTTGAAGACAATGCTGTTGAGTGATCATACGAGTAACTCACCTCTGCAGCGGATTCATCCTTGGAGTTCTTGCGTGGTCGTCCTCGAGGCTTCTCATCTATGTCGGCTTCGGCCGCCTTGCGCTTTCGGCCCTTTGAAGGTAGGGCAGTAGTAGTCATGGTGGCAGCGACGGTAGCCATGATGGGTGTAGATTATGTCGAAAGGTTGGCGAAGAGGTCGGTAACGTCTCCTTTTGTCGGAGGTGATCAGGGAGAAAAGGCAGAGACAATTACAACATTCTAGATCGGTTACTGACCACGAACCGTTGGAGATGGAGGGCAGAGACAGATGCAGAGGATACAAGCCAGTACCCGGTCAGATTAGGGTGCATGGAACTTACCAATCGCCCCACGCCAAAGCGTTTGTACGGCCGTTCGTCCTTCGATCCAGCAACAATGCGTGGAAGCTCCCAGGGTTCGCGCGAAGTGGAAAGAGGGGTGGTGTAGGGCCAGTCTCAGCGAGAAAAAGCGATGAGTGATCAGGAAATGTCGCAGGACCGTGGACCGTGGACCGGCGCAGCGTTTGGTTTTCGTGGCATGTTCCGCCCGATTCGATGGCGGTCGACATTCTGGCAGATGCCGGATCTCTCTTAGTAAGATGCAGCTAAAAGATGCATCCCGGAGGAAAGACTGGCCGTTCTCGAACGGCCATGGAAGGTACCCGGTACGTCAACGGATGTATGCCCTAATTCACCCTTGAGCAGTAACTTTGCCGTCAAGTTGTCCAGGAACCGGACCACTGTCGGATGCGAACCCGACAGCACGCAGGCGAAACATGTGAAGGATCTCATCAGCCCTGGATCGATGTTGAAGGGTGTCCAACTTATTTCGAGCACAAGTTGACGACAAGGTACCTTTGTCACCGCACAGCATTCGCTACCAATGTCGGGAGATTGACGGATCTTGCGCGTTAAGCTTAACCGTCTCAAGGATTGTGCGCTTGGACATCTCATGCCTTTTCAAAGTCGAAAGCTTCCCCTGCACGGGTACACCCACGTCCATGCGATGCGCGTGGCAGACGGTTTTATCTCCCGCTACCAGGTAAAGGTTGTGCCACGTTCCATTGTGGTGAACCGTCACGCGAGCGTTGGGAACGATGAATCGGATTAGGATCGATAGGTGTCGATGATATATGCATGGCGTTGTCGTCTGGTTACGCGTATCTGCTATCTTCTACCACCACATGCGTGCTGTTTCATTGCAGGGGTGCAATTTCCAAAACTGCCTTGCCAAAGTTCTTACCTGAGAACAGTCCAAGTAGACCCTCGATCGAGTTGTCAATACCCTTGGTGATGCTCATTCTTGGCTTATAGGTCCCTTCATGAATCCATTTTTGGACGTTTTTCTGGTGGTCTGCTGCATACTTTGGTCCCATGTTTGCATCGCTGACGATGAAGCCTCGGATAGTCAACCGCTTGCCGACGACTTGCATGAGGTTCTTGACACCGTAGCTCTGATCAGGCGGCAAGTTGTACTGAGAGATCATCCCGCAAGCGACGATTCTGCCGAAAGGCTTGAGTGCTGTGATGGCTGCCTCGAGTGTGTCGCCGCCGACGTTCTCGTAGTAGATGTCGATACCATCTGGGCTGAGCCTCTTCAGAGCATCACCAGTCTTCTCCTTCTTGTAGTTGAATCCCTCAAAGCCAAGCTCTTCTGTGATGAACTTCAGCTTCTCGTCATCACCGACAGACCCAATGACCCTGAGTCCTTCATGCTTTGCGATTTGACCAACAAGCTGACCAACAGCACCAGATGCTGCACTGACAAAGATGACCTCGCCCTTCTTTGGCTGACCAATGTCGTACAGACTGCTGTAAGCGGTCAACCCCGGCATGCCCAGTGCACCGATGAAGAGCTTTGGGTCGAGGTTGTAGGGGTTGTCCAATTGCTTGATATCCTTCTCGAGCTTCTCTTTCTGAACCACCTGGTACTCTTCCGTGGTCAACATGTCTCCGACGACTACATCACCCGCCTTGAACTTTGGATTGTCCGACTTCACAATAGTCGCGATAGCTCGGTTGGTGATGGGTTGACCGATGGTGAATGGTGGGGCGTATGACTTTACCTCCGGAGCTCGTAGTCGTCCTCGCTGGTACGGGTCAAAGGAGACATAGTTGGTCTTCAGAGTGGCTCCTCCAGATGGTGGTGCTTGGTCGACATCAAATTCGCGGGCTTCGACTGCTAGATGCTTCCCCGCTTCTGGGAGACCAGTGGGCACTGCCTTGAAGATGAGACCTTTGTTCTGAACCATTGTAGTAGTGAGTGATGAGTATGATCGGATTGGTAAGCGTGAAAGATTTGTCGGTCTGAAGAGAGGTTTTAAAGACACATGACAACAATTCTGCTTGGAAATGACGAAATACCTGGCCATGGAAAATATGCAGAGGGACCCCTCAGTCGGCCGAGAAGAGCTTGTGTGATCACTCAACTGGAATTCAGGCACTACCGATGGATTGACGGATCAATTGAACCATCCGAGCACAATCCTACATGTCGCTGTTCAGGCGGAGAAGATGCTCAACAGCTGGCACCTCTTGGGCTTGTCAGCGAGCATGTGTGAAGGCATAAGGATATTCTCCATTGCTCATAGGAGTGGCCGGACGTAAGGTATGACAGCATCAACCTCGGCTCGAAAAGCTTGTCTGAACTTCCAAGCCGTGGTGGGGCGCGACTACATTTGACCTCGACAGAGTTGTCGGCGGTGGAAGAATCATTTCTCTTGTGCTTTATCTGAACGACATGAGCACTTCTTTTATCTTTATGGTGGCACGTTGTATCCTTCGCTGTCTTGTTGGGATGGACATCAGCATCAGGACCCACGATGCGGTATGATTCCGCGTAAAAATGTCCTATTTCCGCGTTGAGAAGACGTGCGATGTCGGGTTTGTAGCATGTTGATATCGCCAGCGGTACGTGCACATTATTCCCTTATCTCGTTCGCGGCCTGTGATGCACCTTTGTTTGAGGTGTCGAACAACGCTTTCAAGAAACGAAGAAAGGGCGGACAGCTCAAGATGTGGCCATACCGCTCATGCAAGATGGTGAGCATGTCTGCGGCACTAGATGCACGCTCATGCGCGATGTCGCTCAACCCCTCAATCATTTGCAGCCTGTCCAGAAACATGCAGCCACATCATTCCTGCCGCCAATTAGCAGCTCATGTCGCGTCTTCAAGGGTCCGGATCGACAGAGATGGAACCATGTTGAACTCTGCTCGCCTACCCCAGAATTGCTTATCTCTCTAGCTTTGACAGCGGTTCATCTCCGTCGTCTTTGCATGTACCTATAGAAGGGCCATCTCGAGCTCTTCTTCGTCCCCCTATCGACACAAGAACGAGCTGTTGAAGACCTCAATTGATATCGCTTCGCAAGTAAGCAGCTAACATACACGCTCACAATGGCATCCAGACGAAAGTCTGTGGAGGATGATGCACAGCTCGCCGCTTTCGGCATCAGTGCCGAACTTCACCGTCAATTCTCGCCATTGGCTATGCTTGGACTGGCCTTTACCATTCTCAATACATGGACTGCTCTAGCTGGTAGCTTCTCACTCGCTCTGCCTAGTGGTGGATCAGTGTCAGTCGTCTGGGGGTTTCTCACTGGTGGTATATGCAATTTATGCCTGGCGGCTTCTTTGGCCGAGTTCCTCTCAGCATATCCAACAGCTGGTGGACAATATCATTGGGTTGCGATAATTGCACCCGAGAAATGGAGACCTTTACTGTCGTATGTCACGGGCTGGATCAACACTTCTGGATGGATAGCTCTCATCGCCGCTGGTGGTCTGCTCGGTTCTCAATTCATCTTCGGCATCATATCGCTGCAGAACCCTGACTTTGCCCCTCAGCGATGGCAACAGTTTCTGATCTATTGTGCCTACAACCTCTTCTCATTCGTCATCAACGCATTCATGAATTCGTCTCTGCACATATTCAACCAATTCACAATCATTTGGTCCACCGCGGGTTTTGTTATCATTTGCATCGTGGCACTTGCCACTGCAGCACCAAACTTTAACAGCGCTGATGTGGTATTTCGACTGTTCATCAACGAGACTGGTTGGCCCGATGGAGTCGCATGGCTGTTGGGATTACTTCAGGGTGGATTGGCCTTGACTGCCTTCGTGTGTACATCCGCGGCTCTTGTAATGACATTGCTGACCATGACCAGGATTCTGTTGCACACATGATTGAGGAGATCCCGAATGCCGCCATCGAAGGTCCCAAGATCATGGTCTATGCGGTTGCATTTGGTCTGGCCACCGGCTTCGTCTTCTTGATATGCATGCTCTTTGCCGCAGGTAACCTGGACGATGTCATCACTTCACCCTATGGGCCACTTCTTCAGATCCTGTACAATGCAACCAACTCGAGGGCTGGATCAATCTGTCTACTGATATTTCCATTGGCATGCCTTCTCTTTGCCAACACATCTGTACAGACCGCAGCTACAAGGATGACCTGGGCTTTTGCCCGAGATAGAGCACTACCTGCCTCTCACTTCTTTGCGAAGGTGCATCCGAAGCTGGGAGTACCCCTGAATGCTTGCATTTTGGGCAGTGTCATTGTCACAGTATTCGGCTTGATCCTGATCGGTAGCAGCAGTGCCTTCAACGCAATCATCAGCGCGTAAGTCCCTCCCTCCCTCCTCTCGTAATGCATTTGGCTGACACGACTTCAGCTCTGTTGTCGCTCTAGGAGTGTCTTATGGCATCCCGATTGCTGTGAATGTAGCTTATGGCAGGAAAGCCCTACCTAAGTCTCGCCATTTCATCCTTCCAGAACCACTTGGCTGGATTTGCAACTTACTCGGCCTGGCCTATGTCATCGTCACCACGGTCCTGTTCCTGTTCCCACCTATTCTACCGGTGACAGGCAGCAGCATGAATTACTGCATAGTCGCATTTGGCATCATCCTGATTGTCGCGGTAGTTCAATGGTTTGTCGACGGGCGGAAGAACTACACAGGTCCAAAAATGGATCTTGATCATAATGTGCTGGTGGCACCGAGGACCAATGATGAGGCCGCTGGTCAGAGCGAGTACTACAGTAACGCGAAAGAGGCAGAAGTCGAAGCCGACTCAAAAGTGTGATACAGACTAGTAGAATGTGCAGTCAATCCACAGAATGAATTGAATCATTTCTACAAACATTCTTTGTTAGTCATTGTTGTTATCTACGGATTCGTGAAGCTATAGCCCTTATCTCACCCCCGCTTTCACGCATGCGGCTACAACGGACACCACCAACTCCCACAAATCCTATACCAAGCGAATTAATCCATACAGCATGTTCGATTAGCTGAAGAACATCACAACAAAACATAGCCAAGATGCAATTGGCCCCAAGAGAAGTGCGCGATGGCTCAATGCTTAACCCTGCACCTCCCCGCTGACCAATACCAAACAGCTCGACAAACTCGTCATATCCCAGCTCGGCCTGCTCGCCCAACGCCGTCTCGCCCGCGGCGTCAAGCTCAACCATGCAGAAGCACTCGTTCGCCCCTCCCTCCCCTGCTCCCACCGCCCACTAACCCCCGCAGGCTCTCATCGCCAACAACCTCCACGAAGTCCGTCCCTTCTCCCCCGTCGCCTCCCTTTCCCTCCCCTCTCCCTTCCTCCCCTGCGTATCTGACCCCCTCCCCAGCTCATCCGCGATGGCACCCACTCGGTCGCCACCCTCATGTCGCTCGGCCGCACCATGCTCGGCCGATCCCACGTGCTCCCCAGCGTCGTCGCCTCGCTCACCGAGCTCCAAGTCGAAGGCACCTTCACCACCGGCACCTACCTCGTGACCGTACACAACCCCATCGCCACTGACCACGGCGACCTCAGCCGTGCGCTGTACGGTAGTTTCCTGCCCATCCCGGACGCGGGGCTGTTCACCCTCCCGGATGCGGAGGCGTATGAGCCCCAACGGCAGCCCGGGGCGGTGGTCGTGGTCAAGGGGAAGGAGGGGAGGGTGGTGCTTAATGAGGGGAGGAGGAGGGTGAGGTTGAGGGTGGTGAGTAAGGGGGATAGACCGGTGCAGGTGGGGTCGCATTATCATTTTGTGGAAGTCAATCCGCAATTGGAGTTTGATCGGGTGAGGGCGAGGGGGTATAGGTTGGATATTCCCGCGGGGACGTCGGTGAGGTTTGAGCCGGGGGATGCGAAGACGGTGACGTTGGTGGAGATTGCGGGGAGCCAGGTGGTGAGGGGCGGGAATGGGTTAGGGAATGGGAGGTTGGGGGAGGCGTTTGATGAGGAGGCTTTTATGGGGAGATTGAGGGATGGCGGTTTTGGGCATGTCCCTGAGCCTGCAGGCGATGGGGGGAAGATTGATTGGTTTTCGATGGAGAGGGAGGCGTATGTGAGTATGTTTGGGCCGACGACAGGGGATCTGGTGAGGCTTGGGGCGACGGAATTGTGGATCAAGGTTGAAAAGGACTTTGCGAGGTATGGAGATGAGTGTACATTTGGTGGTGGCAAGACTGTGAGAGATGGGATGGGCCAAGCAAGTGGGAGGGCAGATAAGGATTGTCTGGACACGGTGATCACGAACGCACTTGTGGTGGACTATACCGGGATCGTCAAGGGAGATATTGGTATCAAGGATGGTCTTATTGTGGGCATCGGCAAGGCAGGCAACCCGGATGTGATGGAAGGAGTTCATCCAGACTTGGTCGTGGGATCCATGACTGACGTGGTGGCTGGCGAGGGTAGCATTGTCACTTACGGAGGATTTGACAGCCACATTCACTTCATCTGTCCACAACAAGCCAACGAAGCTATCGCATCCGGCATCACTACCTTCCTTGGAGGTGGTACAGGACCGACCACAGGTACCAACGCCACGACTTGCACAGCCAGCACCGACATCATCAAGAAGATGCTTCAAGCCATTGATCATCTCCCTCTCAACATTGGCATCACAGGCAAAGGTAACGACAGCGACACCGGTCCACTCCACGAGCAAGTCGCCGCCGGCGTCTGCGGTCTCAAGCTACACGAAGATTGGGGCACCACCCCATCCGCCATCGACAGCTGCCTCACCGTCTGCGACGCCGAAGATGTCCAATGCCTCATCCACACCGACACCCTGAACGAATCCGGCTTCGTCGAAACCACCGTCGCCGCATTCAGGAACCGCACCATCCACACCTACCACACCGAAGGCGCCGGAGGAGGCCACGCACCCGACATCATCTCGATCGTCGAACACGCCAACGTCCTCCCATCCTCCACCAACCCCACCCGTCCCTACACCCGCAACACCCTCGACGAACACCTCGACATGCTCATGGTCTGCCACCACCTGTCGCGCAACATCCCCGAAGACGTCGCCTTTGCCGAATCGCGCATCCGCGCCGAGACCATCGCAGCCGAAGACGTCCTCCACGACCTCGGCGCCATCAGCATGATGTCCTCGGACAGCCAGGCCATGGGCCGCTGCGGCGAGGTGATCCTGCGCACCTGGCACACGGCGCACAAGAATAAAGTCCAGCGGGGGTTCTTGCCGGAAGACGAGGGTACAGGCGCGGATAATTACCGTGTCAAGCGGTACGTGAGCAAGTACACCATCAACCCGGCAATCGCGCAAGGGATGAGCCACCTGATTGGCAGCGTGGAGAAAGGCAAGCTCGCGGATCTCGTGGTGTGGAAGCCGGCGGACTTTGGGACCAAGCCAAAGCTGGTCATCAAGGGTGGGATGGTGGCGTGGGCGCAGATGGGGGATCCGAATGCGTCGATCCCGACAGTGGAGCCGGTGGTTATGAGGCCGATGTTTGGGGCTATGGTGCCGAGTACGGGGATTACGTTTGTGTCGAGGAGGGCGAAGGAGGAGGGGGTTGGGGAGAGGTATGGGTTGAGGAAGAGGGTGGAGGCGGTCAAGGGGTGTAGGACGGTGGGGAAGGCAGATATGAAGTTTAATGATAAAAGACCGAAGATGAAGGTGGATGCGGAGAGTTATGTGAGTATTCGTGGTGAGAAGGGAAAGGGGGATTTGCTAACGAGTGATAGACTGTGCATGCTGATGGGATGCTTTGTGAGGCGGAGCCAGCGACGAGCTTGCCGCTGGCTCAGCAGTACTTTGTGTACTAGCGAAAAGGAAATAGGAGAGAGATATGGTCACCTACCTGATTTGCGAGATCTTGTCGGCCATACAGCTGTGATGGCAAAGCTGGGGGAAGCAGAAGTGAGATCATGCGAGCATGTAGTGCTATTTGCAAGAATATTCATGCAATCCGTCCATGTTCCGCTTGCTCCGTGGCCAAGCTTGTGAGGCTGTCAATGTGCTGTCATGCTGCAGTCAATCGAGGTTCGTGATGTTGACAAAACATTGTTGAAGCCTTAGTGGACCGCACCCCATGGGGACGGGGGACGACCCACCGATCTGTAATAGCGGAGCGAGGTAGGGCTCGAAAAGGTTGTGAACATGCATGATGGTGTCGCCTGTATGTTCGTGGCCACAAGCTCATATCGGTGTATTACCCAGAAAGGATTCGCTACTGCACACTTGCACAATGGAGGGAACGACAACGAGTATTCCCCTGCCGGAAAAGACCATGACTAACATCGCGTTCAGTAGGTACTTGTGCATCTTGCACTATACATCGCGACTGTTCGATCGTCGTTCCAAATCGCGTGCGTGCCGTTGTCTTCTGCCACTGTTCACGCAGCGGTTGTGCATCGGCTATCAGTAATGAATAACCTCGGTCAAGTGCCGTTCATGAGTAGCGGTTGTGGGATGCTTTGTAATGCAAGGCACCTCAGAGGGAACCACAAGTGCCGATCTTGTACCCCACCATCACCGGGTCGAGACCATAATCAAGGTCTGGGCGCTCATCATTCGTTCAGTAAACACTGTGGCTTTTTCGATCTTGCGGTAGGTGAAGACGGTATGTTCTTGGGCTTTCTGTATGTTGTGAATAGAGGCCTTTCGATGTTGCTGTCTCATTCAGTGCGTTGTAAGATGCCAATACAAACGGTCAGATCTGAGCGGGGAGAGCAGTAAGACCAACGGTGAAGGAGCTCCAAAGCTCGCGCAGGGGACATCATCTGGCGGGGCAGAGGGGGCTGCATGGACCAGTGAGGGGCTCCCACATTGTCCCGGAACTCACTCCAAAATGCGTGGCAACCAAGAGCTAGCCTGACCCTGCGCTGGATTGACCGCTGGTACAAAGATCACCTGCCGTCCTGTTTCTTTGCCGGAGTCCATCTTTTCCCCGTGTACCCCTACTCCCACCCACCATATACCAATCGCAAACACGAGAACCCAAAATGTCTCCAGGCAAGGTCTCCAACATCGAGTGGGACAAGTTCTACAACATTGTTGATGGCAAGAACCGCAGTGGTGACAAGTTCCACCAGGGTGTGAACCCAATCAACAAGCAGAAGAACGCCGATGTGCCCATCGCTACCCAGCAGGATGTCGACGATGCCGTCGAGGCCGGAAACAAGGCTTTCAAGAGCTGGTCGCAGACACCAATCGAGAAGAGGAAGGAGTACCTCATGCAGTACTGCGAGGTATGGGGACAATACGTCGACGAGATGACCGATCTCCTCGTCAAGGAGACTGGCAAGCCCCGAAACTACGCTGCCTTTGAGGTCAGGGGTATTCCTCTCTGGTTCCACCACCACGACAAGCTCGATTTGCCCACAGAGACTGTCGAGGACGATGAGAAGGTCATCACGACCAGGTATAAGCCCCTCGGTGTGGTCGGTGCCATCTGCCCCTGGAACTTCCCTCTTATTTTGTCCATGGGCAAGGTCATCCCAGCTGTTCTCACTGGGTGCACAATCATCGTCAAGCCTTCTCCCTTCACCCCCTACACCGCTCTCAAGGCCATCGAGATCGCACAGCAGGTCTTCCCACCTGGAGTCATCCAGGCTCTTGGTGGTGACGACCGCCTCGGCCCCATGATGACTGCTCACCCAGGCATTGCAAAGATCTCCTTCACTGGTTCCATCGCCACTGGCAAGAAGATCATGGCCGCTTGCGCCAGCACCCTCAAGCGTGTCACTCTTGAGCTCGGTGGTAACGACGCCTCTATCGTCTTCCCCGATGTTGACGTCGAGAAAGTCGCCCCTGAGCTCGTTCTCGGCGCCTTCCAGAACTCCGGACAGGTCTGCGTCGCCACCAAGCGTATCTACATCCACCAGGACATCTACCAGAAGACCCTCGACGCCATGGCAGCGTTCGCCAAGACGCTCAAGGTCGGCAACCCCGACGATGCTGGCACCCAGATCGGCCCAGTCCAGAACGAGATGCAGTACGACCGCGTCAAGGGCTTCTTCGAGGATGCGAAGAAGAACGGCTACAAGATCGTTGCTGGTGTCGACACAGTCGAGGAGAGCAAGGGCTTCTTCATCACCCCTACTATCATCGACAACCCGCCCAATGGATCCAGGATCATCGAGGAGGAGCCTTTCGGCCCGATCGTTCCAACCCAGCCCTGGTCGGATCTCGAGGAGGTCATCGAGCGTGCCAATCGCACCAACACAGGTCTCGGTGCTTGCGTGTGGAGCAAGGATGTCAAGAAGGCCGAGGAGGTCGCTCAGAGGCTCGAGGCTGGTTCAGTCTTTGTTAACTCGTGGGAGAAGCCGACTCCTCAAGCAATTTTTGGTGGCGTGAAAGAATCCGGGTCAGAAATTGAAATGCCCCTTAGACTACAGTTCATTGCTGACTTTCAAACAGTATTGGTGGCGAATGGGGCACCCAAGGTCTCCTCTCGTACTGCAACTCCCACGCGACTCACGTCTACAAGCAGAAGTAGATTTTACGATCAGAAGAAGGGGGCTTATCGATTACTTACAGGTAGAATTGAAGATATCCAATGTTTCGACCATTCCATGTGCATGTGAAAGTCGAGAATTTGATCACGTGACGATGCAGCACCAGGTGAGGTTGGCTATCCGCGCTTCACATTCCCAATTCGAACAGTGAGCTGTTTGTTCTCGTTTCAACAAGCACATCATTTACTGCGCAATAACTCTCATTGTTATTGATCTGGTAATCGAAGCTATTTAAGCTGAGTCGCTGATGTCACGCCTCCAACTTGATCACCTACATGCCAAATAACCATTCCATCTTCACACACCATCATCACATCTATTGCATCCGCGATGATGGCTACCTACTACCAGGTGATCGAAAAGACTGGCGCCAATGAATGAAATGACCATCGCTTGTCCTGGTAGTACCTTGGATGGTGACACCAGCGAAGGAAAATGCCATCATACTAATGGAGTTCTGGATGATTTTTCTGATGACTTCCAATATCTCTCTTCTTTTCTTCTTTGGGACAGCTCGTTACCGACGACCAGCCAGACCTTACCGTCAAGCTTCCGAGCCGCCTTCTGTTCCTCATACTGGAGAACACTATGTCACTCACGTTCAACGCCATGCGAACCGAGTCAGTCGGGCTCCTAGGAGGAGTTTGACGTTCTGCGTTCCCGGTCCGGTTTTGGTGAGAGTCAGTTCTATGACGAGACGTGCACCAATCCCTCTGTATGGGAGATCAGCAAGGAAATGCTGGCCATGGAGAAGTTCACGCCAGCTCAGGTCCAAGACATCCGCGAAGCTCGCAGGTCCGCCAAAAACGACTACGAACGCCGCCTGTGTCGCCGCACTATGGCCCACCCCATCAAGGGTCCAGCGCTCCAGCTCAAGAAGCAGGCCTGGAAAGCAGCTCGTCAAGCCGATTCGGTCAAGCGTCAACGCGACCTGGACTCTTCCTGTCCGTCAGTTCGAGCTTGCTGCAAGGGAGGAAAACAGAGAGCATACCCGCCAGTACAGGATCGAGCACCGCGAACGCCTTCGCGTGCGTGAAGGGGGCAACCTCGTCAGCGCGAAATCGAAGAAGAAGATGAAGTCGGGCCGACATTATGGACTACACACTTCTGATGGTCAGCATATTGGCGTCAAGACCGTCACTCGTGGCCTTGCCATACAGGTAAGTTCAGGGAAAGAGAGAGATGCAACAGAAAATTGTCTGTACCATTGAAGTCCTCATCCAAAGCTTTCGCTTGTCCGGCACATGCACATAAATAAAGACGAATCACCGCTGTACATCTCCGAGCTCTCATCAGAGGGTACAAGAGTTTTTGCTGCTGGCATAGCTACTATCACCAGGCCGGGAAGACAATCGAGATAAGGTTTTGGGTTATGATACACGGAGCGCGACGAGTACGTGCGAGGCATGTTACACGCAACGAAAGCCACTTCTAAAAGGCGGATACAAATGGGCCGCCTTGTGATATACCGATTCGATGAAGACATTGCGTGAGGAGTAAAGGAGAGTGATTAAAAGACAAAGGCGTGAAGTGAAGCTCCTGCTTCGGAGTTCGGAATTTGGTGACGCTTCGGGAAGGTCACCGACCAGGGCAACCTTGGAGAGGAGAAGCATAACTTGATGCGTAAGCGTGCTCGACGAGTTGCCCTACTGTAGCGACATCAAGGTAAGGTGTCTAATTCTTGAATCTTCTACCGTCCCTTCACACATATCCTCACCGACTGCCCGCCATGACAGCATCCATTGATGTAAAGGCAATTCGCCAGCGCTTCCCCGCTCTTGATAAGGAGCAGGTCTATTTCGACAATGCAGGAGGGAGTCAGATTCTAGCAGATGTTGCAGAAGCGTAAGCACTTCAACACATCCTGCATGGTCACCTGCTAACCCAACAGCGTCTCCAAATACCTCCTCACCACCAACGTCCAACTCGGCGCCTCCTACCCCATCGGCCAACTCTCCACCACCTCGTACAGCACCGGCTACCAACTCGCAGCATCCTACATCAACGCCGCCCCAAACGAAATCGTCTTCGGCCCCTCCACAACCCAACTCTTCCGCAACCTCTCCCAATCCCTCTACAACCACCTCACGCCCGGCTCCGAAATCATCCTCTCCACCCTCGACCACGAAGCCAACCTCGCCTCCTGGGTGCACCTCGCCACCCTCCGCTCCCTCTCCATCAAATGGTGGCGGCCCTCCTCCCCGGGCACCAACCCCCACCTCACCCTCTCCGACCTCCGCCCCCTCCTGTCCGGCAAAACCAAACTCGTAGCCTGCACCCACACCTCCAACATCTTGGGCAGCATCACGCCCGTCCGCGCCATCGCCGACCTCGTGCACACCTTCCCCCACGCCCTCCTCTGCGTCGACGCCGTAGCCTACGCCCCCCACCGCGAAGTCGACGTGCGGGCGCTCGGGGTCGATTTCTACGCTTTCAGCTGGTATAAAGTCTACGGGCCGCATATCGCCATGTTGTACGCCAGTCCGGCGGGGCAGAAGGCGATGACGACGTTGGGGCATTTCTTCAAGGGGAGCGAGACGTTGGAGGATAAGCTTGGACTGGCGGCGGCGAGTTATGAGCTGGTCGCGGGGGTGAGGCCGGTGGTTGGGTATTTGCAGGGGTTGGGAGGGGGAAGGGAGGTGGGGGAGACGGTGGATAGGGAGGCGCTGGGGAGGGCGTGGGAGAAGATCGCGGCCCATGAGGAGGTGTTGCAGGGGTCGGTGGTGGATTATTTGAATAGTAAGCCGCATGGGAAGGAGGTTACGATTTGGGGGGAACCGGTGAAGGATAGGGAGAAGAGGGTGCCGGTGATTAGCTTTACGGTCAAGGGGTGGGGGAGCAAGGATCTGGTCATGGCGGTGCAGGAGAAGAGTCAAGGGAGGCTGGGGTTCAGGTGGGGGAGCTTCTATAGCAATCGGTTGGTAGGGGATGTGCTGGGGCTGGAGGATGTGAACGATGGGATTGTGAGGATGAGTTTGGTGCATTATAACAGCGAGGATGAGGTGAAGGAGTGGG
Source organism: Elsinoe ampelina (assembly GCA_005959805.1). Lineage (NCBI taxonomy): Eukaryota > Fungi > Ascomycota > Dothideomycetes > Myriangiales > Elsinoaceae > Elsinoe > Elsinoe ampelina. The sequence continues at coordinate 3,053,241 of SMYM01000002.1, forward strand.
TGAAGACTCTGGACGAGGTACTAAAGTCCTCTTGAGTGGCAGCAGGATGACATAACGATCGATACATGATCGATTCATGATTGGCATTACTCGTATACATGTACTTAGAGATAAACCCTCTTTGCCTCTCGAGGATTTGACTCGTTTGGGCAGTAGCTGCACTTGAATCTGTGTCGTGTTAGTATTGGTACAGCAAGCAAGCTTCGGGACTTACTTTGCACCACGACTGACCCTCTCCAACGACTCCTTTGCAATTACATGGCCACATGGCATCATCATGGGCGGGTTCTCATCCGTCCCTTGTTCCTTGCTGACAGGACAGACGAAGATCGAATGAAACAGGTATGCAGGAGGAAGCGGTATCTCGACAGGAAGCTCATTAGCGCTGGTCCACTGTCCACCAACCTCCCCCATGACCCGCTCCAGCTTCTCCAAGGTAGGCAACGCAATACCGCCGGCTGTGACTGCCGTATACAGCGGGCTCTTCTCACTCAAGCCGAGCAGGCCACAGAATTCCCGGGTAAAGTTGTTCGCAACATCCTCGAAGACATCGGAATCACAGAACGTCTTCCTGTACGGCGAAGACTGTATCGCGGGTGCGTATGCCAAAGAAGTCGCCAGTGATGCCGTTTCCTTGAAGTATCGCCGTGAGAAGCCAGGGAATACTTTACGGGCATACTCCAGAGCCCGTAGAGGTCCAGAGCCATCATTGGCTAACCCACCGTATGCATCATCCCTGCCTCCGTGATAAAGCTCCACGAACCGTAATCGACAGAGCTCAAACTCCAAGTTCGACCCTCGTGCTTCCAGTGCGTCGCTATTTTGTTTCGCCCATGCTATGGCTGGCTCCAGAGTGTTGTCCACGCGAAGAGCATGTAAAATCCTGTACATCTCGGCGAACTTGCTCTGTAGATCGGGAACGTCCCCATCGTCGTCCATATCCTCGTCAGAGTCGTACTCCTCCAAGCCTGTTCTACGGAGGCCCCTAAGGTTCCAGAACCTGCTCTTATCTTCTGGTGTCATGAGATCTGCATGCTCGCTTGCCTCGTCGACAAATGTCGAGGCCACATCGAAAAGTCCTTCTCGTAACAGATGCATCCCAATTGCTCGATTCGTGAGGTGCGTGTGGGTTGCGATCGGGTCCAGCGAGGTTTGAGGCGCTTTGAGCGGCTTGAACTTCTAGTAGTATGTTAGGAGCATTCGCGAAGTGTGAGGGTGCCTTTCTGACCTTGTCCAGCTGCTTGCCATAATTCGTGATCGAGGTGTGTAGTTCCTTTGCATCCTTGTTCAAGCTGTCGAAGTTGCCCTTGATGTTGCTTTTGAGCTTGGTGAGAGCAATGGCTGGCTCGGACTCTCCTTGTAATTAATCAGCAAAAGCATATCAACACCTTGTGGTCCAACGAACCACCTGCTATATCATCTCTAGTCTTGGTCAAGAGATCAATCATGGCCTGGACGTCGTCGATGGTCTTTTCCAGCCCATTCTGCCGCTCCCACTTTCTTTGCGAGGCTATAAGACCTTCCATAACTGAGAATGCCCACCCAGCGTGGTGATCAAAGACTCAGACAATAACGAGAGAGCCGATAGCGGCGATGTAGGTATACAGATCCACCTCAGCGTGACAACGGGGGAAAGTCGGCCGAGTCATGTGGGGTAGCTCAGCATGTGCTCGCTCATTTGGACCACATCTTGATGTGAGACACATGTCGTCCTTCACGTCGATCTTCATGAGCCTCTGCCCATTCATCAAATTCTGACGCGACATTCCTCTAGAACATGAGATCAGGGTCAATATCACACCATCTGCATGTCAGAAGGTCGCAAGTCCCGTTCTTGGAGCCGAACCAGGTCAATCGACAGTGACGGCGAGAGACCAAAACGCAAGTCCAAGGATTTGAGGAGGTCTGTCGATTATGGCAGACTCAGCAGACGTAGCGAAGATGCGTCGATTCAGCGATTTGTCCTTACAGATCCGATAGCATTTCGGTAAGTATGTCTACACAAGCATCTCCAACCATTTCTGATGAAAGCAGATACCTGGAAGACGATTCTTCTGTAATAGTCCTGGAATACAAACGTGAGATATCTGGGTACCAGAGCTATGTCGTCGAACAGTGGGCCACCTCAAGAACACATCCCACTTTCACCATCACGACCTACACAGGAGACTCATCGGATCGGATTATCGCCAGTGTGCTCGGTATTCCTAAGGACGAGACTACCTGGTCACGAAAGCTCAAAGTCTATGTTAGAGCTCTTAATCACTTCCATGCTCGACGTCGAGATACTCCGGATGGTATCATTATGGTCACCAGTCTACCCGGTTTTCCTTCGTCTCTCACAGTCATCCATGTCCCGGACGGCGATGTTAGCAAACACTATGCTGACTTCTTTGTGAACGAGGACTTGAAGCGGCTTGGCTGTTCAGGTCGTGTAGGTCTGACGCTCGCATATCCAAACAATGCCACGATCGCAAAATATCACCAGCTCTACCGGACATCCGAGCGAATTGCACTGTACAGCTCGGTCATTGAACTTGTCAGAATGTGTCAAATGGCCCTGCATATGTTTGACCTTCTAGAGAACGATTTTGTGGACGGACTGCTATGCGATGTGACTGAGAAGGCTATTGTTCAATGGTGGACGAAATTCGGTTCCGAGGTGTATAGTATCGAGCCGCACGATGGAATACTCGGACCTTCAACCGTAGCGGGACTCTTAGGTCTCTATTGCGGTGCTAGGAACCGGCTCCACGCGCTGGCAGCTTCTGTCCCCAAGGATGCATTCGATATTGAGCACATGAAACGAGCAGTCTATCATTTTCAGAAAGCACAGAAGCTCCAAAGGACTCGACGGCTGGATGACAAGACCTTGTTCAAATTGCATGCCCTGACGGAAAAGGCTGCCAACGCTGAAGGTTGGCGAATCCCGAGAGCAGTAAAGACGACAGTGGCGGAGCTTTCAGGCAGAGGGGAGGAGATGGTACAGGAAGGTACTGGGCGGAAAACTAAAGTGGGGATTGCCGATGTCGAGACTACCGATATCGAATCATTCGAGCAGTTGGTCTCAGGAGAGCGCTGCAAATGGCTTTGGCAGGGCAAAGCGCTCAAGCGGACCAACACTGCTGCGCTGGGTGAAGCGTCTCTCGATGGCCTCGTAGCGAAGAGCACTGCGATCCCTGTGGACGAATCGCAAGAGAAGAAGAAACGATATTCGGAAGGCGACCAAATAAGAGCCCTTGAGGAGGCTCTTGGTTTCAAAGCAATCAGAACCAGTCTGGAGGAAAGTAAACCAATCCGTCGCCATCACACTCACCGGGATGGAGCGACAAAGCGGGCTCAAGGTGTATTCGATGAGGGACGAGCAAGCATAGATCGTCTGCGCGGAGCCGTCACAGTTCACAAGCGTCCGTTGGGATCTGAGCGAACCGAAGCACCACTTGTGTCCCCAATTCGACCGACTCATTCGAGTGAGCCTTCGAAGCGACCTGTGCCACTCAGATCACATACTTCTCCAGTCAGTAGTCCGCGGAAGATATCGCCGCTTGCATCATCCCCTGGACAGAACAGTGAGAAGTCACCTGTGAGGACGCCATTGGGCCGCAACATGACCAGCATCGAAGAGAGGCGGACTTCATTCACAGAACAAGAAATACCAACCAGTCTGCGCAGGACATGCTCCGAAGATCTGTCATCTGCGAAGAGACACTGGATGGAAGATCATTCGCATATTGTACAGCGACGTCTGAGCTTCAGTATCGCCGAAGGAAGCATGTATCTTTCCGAAGAGCACTCTCCCACTCTTACAAAAGGCGATGACCTTGAGCAGCAATTCATCCAGCAACGGTATCTGTCACAGAAGTTGAAGGTACTCCGGGAAGCCATAGCCCGCCTCTCCAAGAAAGAAGCGAAATGGACGAACATTCAAATTGACGCCTTAGGATCACATCTCCGACAGGCGAACGAAGACCAGGATGTGCTGCGAGAATATTATGACTCTCCAGCACAGGCCGCCCAGAACCTGCGAGACATGGCAACGGCTGTGCTCCGAGATGAACAGGAGATGCTTAGCGAAGGAAAACGCGAGCTGGAGACATTGGCGGCCAAGTTGGATTACGAGATAGCGAATTTGAGAGGCAAGATTGAAGACGTCGAATTGAACGTTGACGATTTTGAGCGAGCGGTGATGGTGGCTGAGCAGCGGGTGGACGAGGTGGAACGGGAGATTGAAGGCAAGGCGGGATGGAGCTGTGTCGTCTCTTGATCTTTGTCAATTGTGATACCATGTTCTATTAATTGTAATGAGAATCGCGCCGTCATTCGGCATCTTTGAGTGCACGAGGATTATTGGTAGGCACGTGAAAGACCCTGGTCGTGATCCTGCACGATGCTGATCTGGCCGATGACCATGCCTGATTTTACAAATTACTTGCATGTATATCTGCAGTACTTCTATAGCTGATCTATTCTGATATGACTACGTAAGCTGCCTTCTGAGCCTTACAGGTTGCTGCATTGCATACTGCTGATGTTGACGTATCGATTTTGCCTTGTTTTGTGAGCAGAACCCCGATCACAGCCTCACCCTTGGCTGAAGGACTGCAGGTGCTTGGAAGCTCTAGGGTGACGATCTTTGGCTGGCGAATCCGCTGCACATTGTTTCTGCATGTATCCCGGCAGCTGCAGCCTCAGGCGAAGAGACATCTGAGGAGCACATGCTCGCAGGATGCACAAGCTGAAATTGAGACGGGTGAACCTTGAGGGTCAAAAGAGGCTTTCGAAACAGACGGGTTGATCCCCTGTCAACCTCGTCCTGCGGCCCTTTTGTGCCCTGTCAAGGTTCAACTGTCCGAGTCCCCACCAAAGGACCAGGACTCGCCAAGCCTTGTCGCGGAGGACCGAAGACCTTTGCCCATCAATCACACAAACGAGTCTCGCATCTCTTGCAACCTTGAACCACCCGGCCCAGCCTACGACTACGTCGACACCTCACCACTTCGAAACCTACACTCCCCTTTGTCTCTCAATAAACCTCACGCTATCCGTCCAGCCGACCACCCACTCAATCTCAGCTCGACTCACCCTGCAGTCCGGACCCTTACTTTCCTTCTTCACCCGGTTACATCACCTCCCCCCTCCGCCCCGACCTTTGTTGCACAAAAAAAGGCCGCTCTGTCTCAGGCGGCCCTCCCCTCCACCAAAACGTCAGGACACAAGAAACGCGTCTCCTTGCTGGGAGGCAGCCCGACTTCACATCACGACTACTACCCGATAGAGCGGGAGATTGCGCCGGGAGGGTATCATGACCGGAACGGCATACTGCCTGCGACGACCCCGACGACTCAGGTGAAGCGAAAGAAGATGTATTGGCCCAATTCGACGTGGACGTGGAGTTTGTTCCTGGTGGTGATAGGGCAGGCGGTGATTGGACTTGCGCTGGAAGGGTAGGATGCGTCTCTCGTCAGTGTTGGGGAGAAGTGCTGACGGTGTGTAGATTTGTGTTCAGCAGGTTTATTCAGGCATTACGAGGAGGACCACACACCCCGGAAGTCCGGTCGATCGACACCTTCCTCTCGCTGTTCATTTTTGGTTTCTTGTACGAGGTGTATTTGACGTGGGATGCGCTCAAGAACAAGAACACAATTCAGGTCATAGGGTTGTGTGCGTATAATGTTGGGTTGATCATCTACGCTGCAATTCAGGTCAATCAGATTGAGGACTCGATCATCACACTGGCTTCGAACGGCACGGCGATTACGGCGGATCTGTGGCCGATCCTTCGGCCATTCCTGGTTGCGATACCGTGTGTGACGGCTCTGGGTACTGTCTTGATCTGTATAGTGGCGTGGAAGCTATACGATGAGTTCTCTTGGTCCATTTACAAGAATATCTCGGCAGATGTGGCCATGCGGAGACGGTATCTCGTCTATCTGGTATGTTATGTGTTATAGAACTGGTTGGGTCATGCTTCTAATACTCTCAGATCTACATTACCCTCCTCAAGTTCGACTTTTTCTTCTTCATCTCCTTCACCGTCCAATTCACAGTCGTAGTACTGGAAACTCGAGATATCGAATTCGCGCTCACAATCGCCGCGCTCCCCATCATCATCATTGTTCTTTTCCTGGCCGCATTCTGGGCAAGAAAAGAGTCGGCACCAGGCATGATCGTCGTCATGGTCATGTACCTGGGAGCCATGGCATACTTCCTATTCAAACTAGTCCGAATGTACGACGTAAGCAGTCCAGCAGCCCAGGCGCGAGTAGATACGTACATCCCCTCGCGGAGAAGTTTGACGACATTCGCCGTTGTCACCTTACTTCTGCTGGTAGCAACCATCTTCAACGCAATGTGGTGCACGCTCAACTTTGGCAAAGGTCTAAAGCCACATCTGGAACGGAGAAAGTTGCAGAACGTGGAGGACAAGGTGTACCCTTATGAAACCAATGTGCCATACAACGGCGCAGTCCCTCTCGGACAAGTCACGACACGTATGACGATTGATTAGAGTCGATTCTGCAGGCAGCGACAATTGATTTCTGGGTCTCTATGAATGATGTATCTAGGAGGCGTTTCATCTCAGTCGAGGATTGAGATAAGGACATCGACTTCTTGGGGGGATACCACCACATTTTGGTTCTTCTATTCACGGCCTACCTTTGGATTGATGGGAGTATAGATAGCTCTTATCTCTCAATGACCACAACCTCTTATTTCAAGCTGTTGAACAACCAGACCGCGACTCAGGTACAGTGAAGCCACAATTTGTTAGGGCTCGATCATCAGGGTTGAATACTCGCAATCATGTCCGAAGTTCGAGCCATATATTTTGACAGGTCCCGCGGGATCTGTACACGGAGAAATAATCAAGAACGAATCGAAGAGCATGCATCCCGCCAGATCACTTCTGATTCGACCCTAGCGCCTTCATTCCAATCGACCATTTGCACCGCCACAGCCATCACGGACCAGCGTCACCCTGCATCACTGCATCACTTTGCGGCGCTCCAACCAGGCCATGTGAAACTTGATTCCACAGCTTGGACAACGCAGAGCAACATCCCACCTGACTAACGCCGCTTACTTAGTCTATTGTGTGGACGCCTGGAATTTATTCCCAGTCGACATGCGCTTTTTGATGTTCGACCAGTGCTCCAGTTGAGCAGTCGAAGATCATGCCTCCGAACGAGAAAGAAGCCGCCGCGACTGCGAGTGCAGATGGCGGGGCAGCTCCTGGTGTTTTTGAGTCTGTCGTAGCGCAGGCTGCGAATGCCATAGCTGCTGGCAACCAGGCGGATGGGCAGGATGGTAGAGGGTATATTAATTGGTACAAGCTCTCCAATTATGGGTTTACTGACACAATCACAGCTCAGATCCAGCACCTCCCACTCGAGGCCCCGCGCAAGTCGAGGATAGCACCCACGATCCACCACCGGCTTATGGAGAAGAGCTGTTCCAGATAATCAATGACGACCGCAACCTAGGAGTGGACACACAGGCGAAGATCACAGAAGATGGACGTGTCAATATCAACATCAATCAGAGATCGAGGAGGCTCTCCACTATCCTCACGCCGGCCCTTCATGCTCAGTTGGAGACTACACCATCCGAGGCCGAACCCTTGCCGCCGCCTTACATCCCTCCCTCGCTGGGAGGTGAAGAAGGTCAGACACCGCCGCCACCTATGAACGTCGTCATCCACGTCGTCGGATCAAGAGGAGATGTACAACCTTTTGTCGCTCTAGGAAAGGTGCTGAAGGAAACATACGGCCACAGAGTCCGACTAGCGACCCATCCCACCTTCCACGATTTTGTCCTTGAGAATGGCCTGGAATTCTTCAGCATAGGTGGCGACCCTGCCGAGCTAATGGCATTCATGGTCAAGAATCCCGGACTCATGCCTGGCTTCGACGTGCTTAGATCAGGAGATGTAGGCAAGCGGAGAAAGGAGATTGCGACTATGATCAAAGGCTGCTGGAGGAGTTGTATCGAGACTGGCGACGGGACTGGTGTTGAGGTCACGGACGACACCGTGGAGGACTGGATGAATAGCACGACTGCGAGCTCACATTCGACCGATCCAAGAGACAACATCAATCGTCCGTTCATTGCTGATGCGATCATTGCCAATCCGCCGAGTTTCGCGCATATTCACTGTGCTGAGAAATTGGGGTGTCCGCTGCATGTCATGTTCACGTATGTCGAGCTCGAAATGGGTATTGGACAACTGCTAATGAGGTCGTAGTATGCCTTACTCTCCGACACAAGCATTTCCTCATCCGCTTGCGAATATTCAGAGCTCAAACGCCGATACAAGCATCACCAACTACATGTCTTACGGTCTGGTCGAGATGATGACCTGGCAGGGTCTGGGAGATGTTGTCAATCGCTTCCGACAGAACTCGTTGGGTCTTGATCCTATCAGCATGATATGGGCGCCAGGAATGCTCGCACGGCTGAAGGTGCCACATACTTACTGCTGGTCTCCTGCACTGATTCCCAAACCAAAGGACTGGAAGAGACATATCTCGATATCTGGTTTCTACTTCTTGTCACTCGCATCAAATTACCATCCCGATGCAGAGCTGGACGCTTTCCTAAAAGCTGGACCGCCGCCGGTTTATATAGGCTTTGGCTCAATCGTGGTCGATGACCCGAACGCCATGACCAAGATGATATTCGAGGCCATTCAGAAAACTGGTCAACGAGCACTCGTTTCGAAGGGCTGGGGCGGTATCGGTGCAGATCAGCTTGGCATACCAGAAGGCGTCATGATGCTTGGAAACGTACCACACGACTGGCTCTTTCAGAAGGTCTCGGCGGTGGTTCATCACGGTGGCGCTGGAACGACGGCAGCTGGGATTACATCTGGCAAGCCAACGGTCATTGTGCCATTCTTCGGGGATCAACCATTCTGGGGAGCAATGGTGGCCAAAGCTGGAGCTGGACCGGATCCGATTGCATACAAGGATCTCAATGCGGATAAGCTGGCTGAACAGATCAATATTGCTTTGAAGCCAGAAACACTGGACCGAGCGAAAGAATTAGCTGCCAGCATCGCTCATGAAAATGGGTGTCAGACCGGAGCACAGAGCTTCCATCAGCAGATGGAGGTCGATACTGTCAGATGCACACTTGCGCCCAGTCGAATCGCGGTTTGGCGACTGAAGAGGACAAAGGTCAGACTCAGTGCGCTTGCAGCGACTGTGCTAGGTAACGAAGGCTTGCTCGATTTCAAGGATCTTAAGTTGTTCCGCGCCAAAGAATACGAGCCGGATACTGGCCCAGTCGAACCGATCTCTGGCGGTGCGAGCGCGCTCGTTGGCACTGCGAGTGGTGTCCTGATGGGCTTCGCTGACTTCCCTGTGGAGGCAATGAAGGCTCTGCATGTTCACCCGGCCACAGCGAAGAAAAGCAAGGGCAAAGGGAAGGAGCAGGATAAGAACAAGGATAAGATGACCAGTACGGACGACTCTTCAATTCATACCGTCGATGGTCCTCATAGTTCGAGTGGCACAAACACGCCTCGCATGTCCACTGAGAACGTATCTCTCACCGATACTCGCTCTTCTGATGCAGCATCAATGCGATCGCAAGAGTCTCTCGTGTCTCCAATCTCGACACAGACGTCGCAATCACAGTTCAACCTCAACGAGAGTCTTGCTGCTCTACAATCGCCTACAGCGGAGTCCCCTGGTGGGGACCAGTCATCTCGCGGCAACTCCATGCGTATGGCTCTGCGGGACCAGCTTTCCTCCGAATTCGTCCGCCGCACATCCGAGCAATCACAGTCACCGACACGCTCCCGTAGCCGACGACGCTCACAATCTCCTTTCAGGCGGAGCGATACGTCATCCTCTAACCCAGTGGACACTGCGATTGGTACTTCGAAGGGGGTCGGTCGCATCCTGGAGTCCTCATTCCGCTCACCCATGGATTTTTCGCACGCTCTTGCACGTGGTTTCCACAATGCTCCACGACTGTATGGCGATGATACAGTCCGGAAGCAGGATAAGATCACAGATTTCAAATCAGGTGTGCGCGCAGCTGGTAAGGAATTCGGGTTTGGTATGTATGACGGCATTACGGGCATAATCACTCAGCCGCTCCAAGGTGCGAAGAAGGAAGGTGCGGTTGGATTTATCAAGGGCATCGGCAAAGGCATTGGAGGCATAGTCCTCAAGCCGCAAGCCGCAGCCTTTGGTATTCCAGGGTACATGATGAAGGGTGTGTACAAAGAGCTGCAAAGTACTTGGGGATCCAGTGTGCAGAACTACATCATCGCTGCGCGGACTGCACAAGGTTTTGAGGACTGGCACGGTAGTACCCACGAAGAGAGGAGTGATATTGTCCAACGCTGGGCCGTGTTGCAAGAGACGATCAAGAAGAAGAAGAACATCGACGAAGTGGTGGTTGAGTGGGGCAAAGAGCAGAAAGTCAAATCCGATAAGCGACGACTGGAAAGGAGGAGAAAGATCAAGGAGTGCCTCGACACGACCGACTTCCGTGGTTTGATGGGCAAGCAGAAGAACATTGGACGCATCGAGGCCGGACCTGCGCATGAACCGCGCCGAAGCGAGAGCATATCTTACCAGTCCGAAACGCCTAGCGATGTTGATGTTCTTACGCCTGCGAGCTCATTCGATGAATCACGAGAACTGGGACATGTACCGTTGCAGCACCGCTCGACCACTGAGACGGTCCGCGAGAGCCATGTCGAGGTTGAAGACGAAGACCTCGAACTCGCGATCCAGAGATCAATCCAAGAAGCTTCCTCAGGCGACAGGGAAGAAGACGAACTGCTCGAGCGAGCGATCAGAGAGTCAGTCCGTCAGCTAGAGGAACGACCCGAGCACGACGACGACGAGGAAAGCCGAGCCATCGAGGCCGCAATGCAAGCTTCCCTCCGCGAAGCCGAACGTCTCCAACGACGAGGCCACCAAGGAGAATACGGCGGCTTCGGCACCCTGACCAGTGAAAGCAAAGGTCGCATCGAAGACGGCCGCTCCGGCGCCGGTCCAAGCAGCGCCGACACCAATCAGGAAACCGGCGTGATCAACCCCTCGGAACAACCACCTGGGTACGAAGCCGCGACCGCGACAGGCAGTGGGTCAGGTGAAGCAGCGGGGGAAGGAGAGAGCGAAGACGATGAGCAGCGCCTCGCGGACGCGATCAGGCAGAGTCTCCAGGATCATGAGCTGAAGGAGCGCGAGAGGACGGAGGAGGAGATTGTGATGGAGTATGTAAAGAAGCAGAGTTTGTTGGAAGAGCAGCATAGGAAGAAGATGAGTGGGGAGGGGAGGGGGAGGGATGTGGAGGCTGGAGAGGGGGGAAGTGGAGGGTCGTAGGTAGGGAGGGGAGGAGATGTGGGGAGGAAGGGAGAGTGAGTGGTTAGATAGATACCCAGATGTCTAATGTGAACATATATGAAACCACAGACACACCGAACATCATGAAACTTGAACAAGTATGCTCTGTGAAGTAAAAGCGGAATGGTCCCGTTGGAACGCAGATGTGACGACACAAGATCAAGTTTGGGTCCACAAGCAGGGATGACAGCCACACCTACGCCACTATAAATTCGAGGTCAATTGTGGCGTCACATCTTGATATCGACACTACATCGCATACGAGAATAAAGCATTTTCCTGAGAATCATGGCAGCTTAATGACCTTCTCCTTCCATCGGCTTCATACCGACACCGTAAATCCGTACTGGAACAGCCACAAACTGCACTTCTCGGCCGTCACATCGACCCATCATCCTGGATCTCGGTCACTGTAGTGCGACTCCTCTGCACCTGAAAGGTACAGGATTGATCAACCTCTTCCACACTCTTCAGGGTCACACCCTCACAGGCCTTCCCCGTCCCTGCTTCACCCTCACAATCCCTACCTTCACCCACTCCCACCCTCTCTCGCCCCCTCTCGTCCCACACCGTCCCTCCCCAAACACACCGGCCCCCCCAAAAATGGACTTCATCCTCGGCCTCGGCATCTCCCTCCCCGTCGTCATGGGGAGCGGCATCGCCGTCGTGACCGGCGTAGCAGAAGGCGTCTCACACCAACGAAAAATCAACGAAGAAGCCTCGTCCGAAACGCGCCAATTGAAATTCCACATCGACGTCACCGCCTCCCTACCTTGCTCCACCTCCCCGTCCGCGCGGGCCCGCTCCCGCTCCTCCTCCCGCGTCGCCGCCGTCACGGGCTCCATGGTGGTTTTGCACGGCGATAGATTGTGGCTCGAACCCATGGACCCCGCGACCAGGCAGCCGGGGCGGGGACATCCGTTCACGGGGTTTTATATCCCTTACCCTGACGAGGAGAGGGGGGGAGTCAGGGGGTTGGTGAGCACGATCAGTCGCGATCCGCCCATGTTGAATTGGGTGTATGTGGAGAGGGAGACGTTGAGGGTCAAGTACAGTAATCGGACGGGGAGTATTCGGCATCATGTGGGGCCGTGGGATTGGACTGAGGAGAGTGGGCCGGAGAGTTGTGTGACGTTTGATGGGTGGGAGGGGTTTGTTGCGGTGGAGGAGGAGGGGGAGGAGGGGGAGGGGAAGAGGTGGGGGTTGTATTTTGATTTGGAGGATGATGGGTTGAAGAAGCAGAAGGGGGGGAGGAGGAGTGTGGAGGTTAGTTTGTTTAGGAGGGTTATTAGTGAGCAGGAGGTGAATAAGTGGGGGCTAGGGGCGAGTGGGAATTTGGGGGTCAAGAAGACGGAGCATTCGGTAAAGGGGAAGGATATGATGGAGAAGGATGAGGATGGGGGATGAGCTGGGGCCTAATCGAGTTGATGTTGCGTTCTGGGACTGATTGAATCTGCTACGATGATACTGTACAGGTATGACAGTCTGCGGCTACGACATGTTTCCTTTCACTACAGCTTCGCCACCTTCTGCCACAACCCGGCTAGTCAGTAGTTTCCCTGCTCACGCAGATGCGACTGGTGCTTATCGATCTTGCCCCAGATCTCTGGATCAGTATCGACCTTCTTGTCGTCGGGGATAACCGCCTTGCCATACTTGCGGCTCTCAGCACCGGCTCCCTGTGGCAGTAGCTCGTCGTAGCGGCGCAGGTCCATAGGGTCGACGATCAGGGGGATGAAGTAGTCGTTGAATCTCGACCAGTAAGGGTTCTCGAGGTGATATTTGGTGGCCTAGAAGGGATTAGCAAGAGCATAAGGGAAGCTTTGATTGAATGACGATCCAGACGATCAAATGGTGTGGCCAGAGCGATTTGATGAGTATAGGAGCGAGCTATGTAGGTAGTAGAGGTACTCACATCTTTGCTGTCGTAGCGCTCAACCACAGTGAAATTCCTCGGTTTGCCCTCTTCCTGCATGACAAACCTGCGGAGCCATTAGTACAACTGTGTCAGTAGTGACGATACATTTCATACCAGTCAATGGTACCCTTGTCACGGTTGTAGACCAGGGCAGCTTCTACAAGCTTTGCATGCAGCTTGGGAATAGCATCATCGTCTTTGGCTGTAACGTGGACGACAAGAGTGTAGACCATGGTTGTGATTGCTCAACTGATGTGATACACAGATGTCGAGTTGAAAGGGGACAAATCACAATGTCGATGATGCTTTAATGGTTGAACAAGGTGTGGTCGGTCATTTGGGGTAATGAGGGGCAGACGCGGGGGCACTCCCCCGTCGCTTGAGGACGCCCCCCAATGGTTGCTTTTGATCACGGTCATTTATGCATGGCTTGCATAAGCTGCCTCAGAACCGCTGAATCACATGCACGCTGGTTGTGGGTATCTTCGAGATTTGATGTTGATTGTCCTCACCGCTTCGATTTTGACGCTTTCGACTTGGCCACGAACCCTACCAAGTTCTCGATCACGCCTTCAAACGCTTCCTTGTCCCCCAATGCAGAATCTTTCCGATGTAGCCAGTATTCCAGCACTTGGTTGGCTTCTGTGATGATGTTCTCGAGCTTCCCGACATGACCCTTGAGTTCGACATCGGAGAGATTCGTCAAAGCTGCAACCGTGGTCTTGCTGATGAGAGATGCTGCGTTCGTGTCAAATGTCGGCGGAGGTGGAGGTCCTGATCGCTCTGGTGGTCCTTTCTTCCTTCGCTCTCTCTTTGGCTCTCCCGTCTTTGAGTCAGTCGTCACTATTGATGTTGATGATGCGTTGTTCTGCATCGTGCGTGCCAATTGATTCGAGCCTCGTGGTGTTTCTCCATTGAGATGTATCGATGGTAGTATAAGCTTCTTCTGTTTCGAAGCCGGAAGTATCTCGTCGAGGTCAACGGGTACACCTAACGAGACGAGGAATAATCTCCGTATCCGTGATTTGATCCAGTTAGGAGGTTGGAGAGGTGGAGGCGCTACTAGTTGTGACCAGAGCGCTGAACTCCGGTCCGTGAGTAGCGGCTCTGGTGCATTGAATTCGGTAGGTATTGTAAGGTCGTCAGTTATATCGGGAAACAGTTCTCGCAAGTAAGGTGATATCGCATCCTCTATCTCCTTGGTCGAGTCTAATGAAAGTAGATCAAGAGAGGGCTAGGTGGTATCAGTATTGCCCAAATTGTGACGGCAACGATACTTACAAGATCTGCCAGCGGATTCTGCAATACTGGCTGATGCTCTTGTGGTTGTGGTGTTGCTTCTTCCGTTTCTCCAAAGTCGCCAAAGTCGTCCCCTTCCACTTCCTCCCCATCCTCAAAATCGTCAAAGTCGTCTCCAAACCCGTCATCATCCTCCACCTGATCGTCCTCATCATCACCATCATCGTTTCCATCAGGAGGTCGATCGACATCCACCGTTACTTCCTCCGACCGCTCTTCGTCGGCGATACGTTCGGAATCAGATCTGTGTTCGGTTGGTTCACCTTCCGCTGTCAAAGAATGACCTGATGGGTCAGACTGGGTAGCTTACCTTCCAGGTTCATTCGTGCCTTGATTGGTGATGTGAGGACCTCATCCGGCTCTGCGTCTGCTCGTCTCTTTTCGTATGCCTCTGTGCCAGGCACTTCCCCATAACTTGGATTCTCGGGCTCCACTTTCTCCACGATCGTCTTTGGAATCATTGTGCCTCCGGGTGTCAAAGGTCGGTCTGACTCTGAAAGTCTGGAAGCACTCCTACTACGGGTGCCTTCCGGAACAACCTCTATCTCGTCCGGTACCGCGTCTTGTGCCCTCATCTTGTATGCTGCCGTGCCCGGGACTTCGCCGTATGCCGGTATGTCGTCCACTCGCTCTACTCTCATGACTGGTACAGGTGATGTTGCTGAACGTGGACGGCCAGTCTTCTGCTCCCCTTCTGAAGCATCGGAGAAGTGATCATCTGAGGACTCTCCCAGCTCGTGAGCTCCTGGGTCGAGCTTCTCATGCTGCTTGTTTCCTGGTGGTGCCAATCCTGACATCTTGAGTCTGTTTGATGGAGGATCTATCTTTGATGGTTAAAAGATGTCCAAACAAAGAAGAGAAGCGAATTGATGGGAAGGATGGACATGAGTGTGGCAGTACAGACACAAGCGCTTGGCTGACGGGGATAGCTTCCCTGTCTGCTCTCTCCCCTGCCATTTCGCACGGGCCACATCAACTTGTGAGAGCCGAATGTCAAGCTTCGAAGCTCCAACAACGCGTCCTCCACAATTTCTCATCTCACTTTCACGAACCATTGCGAATGACCGACCTTTTCTGAACGCTCGAAATAGTACGAGAATCATCGGAGAGAAGCGATAGCTAAAGATACCCCCTGCGGAATCGCCCTCGTGCCGGGCTAGGCACTTGGCGCATATCTCTTGCGATCCCTTGCGTCGACCATCACAACCATGTCGAATCCGCCCAAATTCACCTTTGGTGCTCCGGCATCCTCAGCTGGCTCTTCTGGAGGTCTTTTCGGTTCGTCGGGCGCCACGAAACCTCTTTTCGGCCAGAGTACCGGCGAGACGCCAAAGCCTGCTTCTACTGGACTTTTCGGGAGCACACCCTCCTCTGGTGGTGAACAGAAATCGCTATTCGGGGGAGGCGCAAGTACTGGGGGTACATCATTCGGTTTCGGAGCTGCAAAACCGACAGAGGGCAGCAGTGGTGGAGGTCTTTTTGGTGGAGGCGCAAAACCGGCGACACCAGGCGGCTTCAGCTTCACCAAGCCAGGTGAAATAACATCCACAACCCCGCTACAGACTCCTTCAGCGACTTCAGCGCCCAACATGTTTGGCCAGCCGTCCACGACTTCGGCGCCAGCGTCCGGCGGCTTGTTTGGCAACTTGAACAACGCGGCCAGCTCTTCCCAACCAGCTAGTGGCACTGCAACACCTGCTCCTAATAAGCCAGCTCCCCTCTCATTCTCTACCACACCTGCCGGACCGCCGCCAAGTAGTGGCAACAACCTCTTTGGTGGATCGAAACCGGCAGAAGGTGGATCGGGTCTGTTTGGTCAAAAGTCGGATAAACCTGCCTCGTCCCCGTTTGGACAACCGCCATCTGCTGGAGGAGGGGGTGGTGGACTATTCGGTGCAAAGTCCACGGAACAGCCTGCGAGTGCTGGTCCGACAACGCCATCATTCTTCGGAGGTGGCGCTACAGCCTCCTCTCAGCCAGCTAGCAACCTTTTCCAGAAGCCGACAGCCCCTGCTTCAGCGACAGCGGAGGGCCAGAAGCCCACCTTCAGCTTTCCATCGTCGAATGCGAGCAAACCATTGTTTGGCGAAGTGAACAAGACAACCGAGAGCGCGCCTGCAAAGCCTTCATTCAGTCTGGGACAACCGGCCGCATCAAAAGAGCAACCCAGTCCAGCGACCACAACGCCTTCCGCGCCAACGAGTCTGTTCAGCCTAAACAAGCCTGCAACGACCCCTTCCACATCTTCCGCACCAACCTCAACACTCTTCTCCCAGAACAAGGACACTGCAGCGACTCCGGCGTCATCGGCGCCAACTACTTCCTTCTTCAACAAAGACAGCACATCACAACCGCAAACATCCGGCAGTGCTCCGAGTGGCGGTTTGTTCAAGCTGGGTGGTCTTGGTGGTGGGGCAGCAACATCCAGCTCGTCCACAGCACCAGCATCGACTGCGACAACGGCGCCGACGACATCCTCCGCTCCAGCCCAGCAATTCTCAACATTCCCAACAGCAGTCCCCAACTTCCAACAAGGTCTTCAGGCCGCTCAAAATCCAGGAGCGTCCACTACTGGACCAGCGCCACCAGCAGCATCACGTCTGGCTGCCAAGTCTCTAGACGAGATTCTGACCCTGTGGACTACTTCGCTTACTACGCATCAGAAGTCGTTTGGTAATATGGCTACTCGTATCTCGGCATGGGACCGTCAGCTTGTGGAGAATAGCGACAAGATCAGCAAGCTCTACGCTCGAACATTCCAAGCTGAGCGCGACACTGCTGAGGTTGAGCGGCAATTGACCTCGGTTGAGGGCGAGCAACAGGAGCTAGAACGATACCTCGACCAATATGAGAAGACCGTTGATGAGCTTATTGCACGAAGTGGCGGCGTGGAAGGAGGCATTGACGCTGAGAGGGAAAGGACGTATGTTGATCCAGTCCCACAAACATGTGATAGACTGCTAATAATAGCCAGATACCGCATCGCCGAGCGTTGCTCTTCCCGCTTGACTTCCATGTCACATGACTTGACTTCCATGATCGAGGAGATCAATGCCGCCTCGGCCAATGTAAGGCAATCCAACAAATCAGCAAACGCTTCAGATCCTCTCACGCAGATCGTCAAGGTGCTGAACGGGCACTTGTCCCAGCTCCAGCTTATCGATCAGGGTGCATCGCAGTTGCAGCAGAAGGTGACGGCTGCGCAAAGGGAGGCGAGGGCTATAGGAAGGAATGGAGCATTGGGTAATGATGAGGTTGATGCGTTTGCCAGAAGCTATCTTGGGAGACGATAAGAGTGCGACATTCACGAATCAGGTCTACGAGTACGAGCAGACATGATATTTGAACATGATTCGAAAACAATGTCGGTCGGAAGGGGCATATGTACTTCTAGCAGAAACAGCGCTGCCTCAGCAGTGATGGAGGGCTTAGATAGCACAGCTCAATTGAGCAAGCATGCTCGAACATGATCAGCAAGCATGCTAAACCATAAATCATCATCTGCTGAGCACTTGTGATTTAGTTGTCCAAGAGTAGCAAAGTTCCACAGACACCGCTGTCAGAATTCATCTTCCATTAATTTGGCGTTCATCGTATCTACGCTGTACATTGACCTATCCTGTCATCCATGCATCAAATCACAGCTCACAGCTCATAGCTCATACACTCCTCCCAATCCCTCCCTCTCAACCCTCCCAGCCCACAACCATCCTCACACCCCCCTAACCCACCCCTCCACCTTCGCCCACACCTCATCACTATTCCTCTCCAAAAACGACAAATGCCCATTCCCCTTGATCCCCGCCTTGCCCAGTTCCAAGAAATCCGTCCCCTTCGCCCCGGCCTGCCTCAGATACTCGACCGTACAATAATCATACGGCGCATGATAACTCGCCTCCCCGACCACGACCAGGATCCTCTTGTCTACAAAATTCGGCAACTGTCTCGGCGCCGGGTCCTGCGCCTGCAGGATGCAGGGCACGGTGGAATTGTCGCTGTTCGGCACGGGAGGGGGGTAGACTTGCCTCACCAGATCGGAGGGGGAGGAGAGCGGGGGGGAGTAGTTGAGCGGGATATCCGTCAGGCCATAAGCGCGGGCGGCGTTTGTGGAGAAGACGGCTTCCTGGAAGGGAGGACCGGAGGGTTCGAGGAGGACGAGCGAGTGGATGAGGTCCGGGCGGGCGTCGGCGATGAGGAGCGGGAGGATGCCGCCTTGGGAGTGCCCGAGGAGGATGGTGGGGCGGCCGATGGTGTCGAGGAGGGCGGCGCCGGCGCGTTGCACGGTGGATTGTTGGTAGGTCGCGTTGAGGATGAATTGCACGTTGGCCGAGTAGAAGGCGTCGAAGATGGGGTCGCCTTTGGTGCCGTTGCCGGGCCATTGGGTTTGGAGAGAGGCTTGCGGCCAGCTGGTGTTGTAGAGCTTGCCGGCGGTGAAGCGGCGGGAGATGTACTCGGCCGAGTAGACGGAGGGGCGGGCGGCGCCGGCGCCGGGCTGCCAGGGGCTACGGCCGCGGAAGGTTTGGTCGACGATGTAGACTGTGTAGCCTGCTGAGATGAAGTTGGAGGCCCATCCCCTTCCGCCGTCGGGTTTGTCGAGGAAGTTGGTGCCTGTTTGGGCTTGGCCGTGGATGAGGACTATGGGGGCTGGTTGGGGGTTGGTGTGATTGAATGGTTCTAGCTTTTCGACGTAGAGCTGGTTTCTGAAGATTGATTCCCCTGTTCCTGTGCCGTCATCTGCATATTCGCCGCCGACGTAGGAGAAAGTCCGGATGGTGGGGACTTCTTGGGCCACGGCGGAGAGAGTCAGAAACCCTGCAAGGAGCAATCTCGATATGCAGCCCATCTTCGCAGCAAACAGTTGCAGAAAGACAGAGCAATACAGGGCTAGAGATGCAGAATGAAGAGGAATTGAAGAAATCTCACCAGGATGCCGTATATCCTCACCTTATGGCAAAATCTGTACCACCTGCGGCCCCATTCTCATAGCCACCCGCACCGCATTGTGCTAGACAGAAAAGAAGCAGGAACTCAGGGTCTTTCATTGGCGGTGAGCACAGACTTGGACAGAATTGTCATCGCATGAGAGATAGTTGTCGATCAACACGAGTCGGAGAGGAGAAGCCACGACGTCAAGCCTCGAGGGTCGGCAAATCGAAATTGACCAGTCTCCACGTTCCCTGCAGCACAGACATCCTTGACGCCAACCTTTTGCTTCTTGACACCTCTACCTTGTACCCACCTCAGCGTGGCGATCAAAGCGAGAAGATGATCTTCAATAACAGTGGATCCTGTCACTGTCCATCGAGCTCGTCGGCCCGCCGATATTGCGATAGCGAACTCGACTTGGAATAGCACGACATCTAGGCAGAGTCAAGAGTCGTCGTGGGCTGCCATTCGGTCTTGACGTCCCTGGGAGAGATGCCGGTGGGTACTTGATAGCCAGGGGGTGATTTTCTAGGTATGTCTGGCAGGTATTTGCTCTTTGCGACAGTCCTCTTCAGTCACTCGTTTGTACAACCACACTGCCAGAATACAATGGATGACCCGACTTTGATCATCCACCATACCTTCACCGCCGTGGCTCTGGTAGTCATGGCGGCAAGGATAGTGGTCAGGATCAGAGTCTTTGGAAAATTCGACCTGGGAGATTATCTGACCATTGGAGCCATTATCTGTGCAGCGGCACGAGGTGGTCTCATCCACGTTGTACTGACCTGGGGGACAAACAACCTCTCGGCGGCTGCCCGAGCAAGAATCAGGTTTACCGACGCTGAGATATATCGACGAACGATCGGAAGCAAGTTTGCCATATCAAATCGGCCCATCTACAATACCTAGTCGGTGAACCCACCTCGTTATATCCGGAGTCCGTACTGACTTGAAGGGTAGTCTGTGGTTCCAGAAGTTGATCCTGCTGCACTTCTATATTCGACACTTCCACTCTCATGAGAAGAGGAAGAACAGATTGATCGCTTGGACATATGGACCGATCTTCTTCTTTACCTGGGCGGCTGCCCAAGTCGTTGGCTTCACAGAGTGTGATCCTTTTCCGCTATACTGGCAAGTAGTACCAGCTCCTGGTAAGCGATGACCGAATGGTGTACTTCTGCAACGGGATACTAACAGGCCATAGGATCATGTGTCCAGGCACAGGTCCAGCTCATCGTCCTCGGAGTGCTCAACATTGTAAGTTGATGGCTGAGATTGTCGTTGATGTAACCAAGCTGACAGCTCAGTTCACTGATATCATGCTTCTGATACTGCCGATACCCAGTCTCATCTCGCTGCAGACTCCATGGCGACTGAAGCTTCGATTGTATATCCTTTGTACCCTTGGTCTCTTTATCATCGCCGTGACGGTGATCCGTCTGCCCATCAACGCGCTCAATGCGTCGGTGCAAGCCAATCGAACAACTTGGGCCAGCACAGAGCTGCTCGCTGCCGCCATTGCGGTCAATGCGCCTACCTTGTACGGCGCCTACAATAGTTGGCGGAGATCAGGGACAGGCATCGCCTCTTCGTCGTACAGCTTGCCAGCTCATTCTGCATCGCGCCCCGTCAACGGATCTCATCTGGGCAACTCACGTCTCGGCCAGTTCTCGCAAAACATCGGTCGCAGCCGTAAGATCCCGGACGAAGAAGACGAGATCGTCCTCAACATGGAGATGAGAAACAAGAGATCCGAAACGTCAATGTCGAACATCACTGCCAGAAGTGACAGCGAAGAGAGGCCGGGAGTCATCACCAAGACGAGGGAGATTTGCGTGCGCGGCGACGACCGTGCGCCACTGTGAATTTGATAGCTCCCTCCCCAGCGTCGTCCCTCGAATTCCATCAACAACATTCCCCAAAACAATCCCTTGCATAAACCCCCTAAACATGCCTACCCCCAACCACAACCTCTCCGACAGCGAAGACGAGATCGAGAAGCTGGCGAGGAAGCCAGCGACGGTCTCTGGTATGTCATCCTATCCCTCACCCGCCACCAACCTCACTGACGTCTTCACCAGGTGGCCATCGCCAACCCGCCGCACGTCACGCGCCCCCAGCCGTGACTGCCACGCCACCGGCCACCGTCGCTGGTGCCCCTCAACAGCGCCTCGACGCTGCCCCTGCCCCTGCGCCCGGTACGTCCACTCTCACTTCCCCCTCACATTGCCAAGCACCTACTGACACTCCCACCTAGCCCGCCAGCCTCGCCGCGAGGTCACGCCCGTAGCCCGCTTCATCCCCGACGGGTGGGAGGTCGACTCCTTCATCGCCAAGCTGGAGGATACCGCCCGGTCGCTGGGGGAAGCGGATCCGTTCTACGAGGTCGTGGCCGCGGAGGGAGGGTTGGTGGTTGCCACGGCGTCGCAGGTGGTGGGGAGGAATAGGGAGACAGGAGAGGCGATTGTGGTGACGAGGAAGGGGCTGGGGTATAGGTTGGAGAAGACGGCGAAGGCATCGGCGGCGAGGGCGGTGATGTGTGTTTGGGACGCGATGAGGGCGGCGGTGATGTGGGGGGATCGAGACTGGGAGGAGAGGGAGGAGTCGAAGTGGGTGCAGGGGTGTGAGCTGATTAGGGACGATGGCAGGGGGCATAGGGAGGCGTTGGAGAAGGGGATATGGGATTTCGAGGAGGGGGTGGATGAGAAGTGGACGGAGTGGAAGAGGAGCAAGGCGGTGGGGTTGGAGGAGATCCTGGATGAGGGCAAGTTTGATGAGGAGGCGGTGGGCAGGGCGGCGGGGGTGTTGGGGATGACGGACTGTCGGCTAGAGATGAAAGAAGACGAGACGGCATGGTCCGTGTTCTTCACCATGAGAGGGGGGAGTCAATTGCGCATGGTAGGCCTTGTCGAGGGGCTCTTGCAGAACTCGGAGCCAGGACCTCTCAGAGAAGCAGAGGCGCGTCCGAAGCAACGACAAGCAGTCGGCCGGTCCGCTGAGCTGGCACTTCGAGGACTGCTGGACGACTTGTATCGACTTTGAGGAAAGGACGCACAAACACAGCGATCGAGAGATGGATACTACCAAGCAAGGGGAGCAAAGCGGGACGACACGGCTGATGGCCACGACCTGGTAGTGTTTGTGGCGAGATACTACCAGGCAGAAGAATAGTCGAGAGACGGCGACCTGACACGAACAACGACTCCTCTTACGGTATAGCGATCCAAGAAAAACTACCAGGCAAAGGGACGAAAGCGAGATGACACGAACAATGACAACTACGGTCTGGTAGTATTCGTGGCTAGATGCTACCAGACAAGAGGATGAAAAGCGATCAGACACCAATAACGACTTCCCTCGCAGCATAGCGATCGGCAAAATACTACCAGGCAGGGGGGTGGAGAGCGAGCAGACATGAGCAAAGCAATCATATGTATACTACGAAGCCGGTGAGAAGTACCAGAGATCGATTGCGAGCAAGGAGAGAAGTAACGAAAGAGATCGAGGTCATACATGTACGATAGACACGCAAATACGGGCTCGAGATGGAGAAGTCAAGCAGACATGAAGTCGAGAGACTCGAATCAAAGTTTGGTCGACCGCTGCAAAACCGTTGCGAAAGGAAGTGAGCCGATGGGTCGACGACCAGCTCTAGTGAACCCCTGCATCATGACCGGTGTGGAATTTGCGGCAGAGTGAGCCAAGCTGAAAGATACGGACTACGTTTTGATTGACCTCGAGTCGGCAGCCCGCGGAAAGCCAAGGAGAGAGCAATGTCAATTGAGTTGCGACCCCAGAGACAAAACAAAAGATGAAGCCACCGGTACACTCGTGGTATGACAGGCAGATCTCCGATCTCGACAGGATTCAATTTCATAAATTCGACACGTTCGCGGCGAGTCGCGTCAGAGTTCGAAAAGGTGAAATGGACCAAGACGGACGAGGAAAAACTACCTTTGACGCTTCTGCAAGTCATTTCTGTCCTCATCTCGGCTAAGGGCAAGGACGGGCGCATCCTCTAGCGTGCGCCATACTTGGTTCACTTTCGGTTTCGAGCTGCAGCCTGCGTGTGCATCCAAGGGCGTCGCGTCTCGCGTTGCTTGTTCATCCATGGTCAGGTCCAGGGCTCAATAATTGTTCGAGAAGGATTGCCGTCGATCTTCGTGAAGACGCAAACCCTTCCAACGGCCAGTCTCCCGGCATTCTGTCATTGTGGAGAAGCCCACGCATCTTATTCTCGTCTAAACAAAGTCCTCCCAGCCACCCGCGAGACCAGGCCGACTAGGCAGGCTGAAAGGCTCCATGGAGTCGGTACACGACTTAGGTAGAAGTTGACAGCAGATACATCTTTATTACTCGTCGTGTCAACAAACCAACCTCACCTTGAGACGCGAAAATTACAGGTCAGGACGCGTAGGATGACGAAGACATGGGTGGTAGACGAGAACCAAGTTTGGTAGATGAAGCAGGACGTGAACCGGCCAGCGGAGTGCATCAGGGTGGATACGACCAGCAGAACGGGACAAGAGACATCTGCCTGTGACCGACTGCGCTGTAGCCCGCATTAATTCTCGTGCTCGTAAGGGGGAACAAACATTTGGTAGTCAGGAACAGGTCTCAGTCCTAGTCTTACCTGCTGTGGCGATCCCGAGTGACGATGGCCAACGGGAATATCAATCCACACGATCCTTTTTGTGGACCGTCAATAGTGGGATTGTGATGTTGTAGGAGGCGACTATTGGATACGCCCGGGTAGATGCAGGTAGATGCAAGCAGAAAATACACTCGAGTGCCACCGACGAGCAAAAGTGAAAGTGAAATCATTAACTTGGATGCTTGTGTTTAATCTGTGTCCAGAGTGCTCCGAGTGCCCAAAGTGCCCCAATGCCATGTGCGTCTTTGCTTAGCGCAACCACTCTCCAAGGGACAATCTCAAGACTCTGGCCCGTCATACTCGAACAACCTGGCTGCATCCATTCTTCTCTTCTGTCCTTCACATACACCTTGTCGCTACAATCCTCGTTGTTCTTCTTTTCCACCCATTGTTGCTTGTCTGCTGCACATTTCTGCATTCACAGGGATAAGCAACGCACGAGCACGAGCAAGCAGTAGCTCGAACACTGGCTTGAAGTCTGGCGTGCCTCTCTTCGGTCTCTAATTCGCTAGCCGCTCCTTCGCAATCCACTTGCTCGACCCAAGTCCAGCCCTTCGCACTCCTCAAAGGCTCAAAGGCTCAACTTACTGTAACGCATCACCACCACCTTCGCTGCTCCCCCTCCCCTCCGCCCTCCGCTCTTCGCCCGTTGCGCCCGCGATAACAATCGACAACAACTCATCGCAAGCAAACGCCTTCCCTCCGGTTCATATTCCCCAGGCGCCCGTATGAACCATATCTCGACCGCTCAGCCCGCCCGGATCGCGACCATTCCATCCTCTGCACCTCGGGGTCAGTAATTAGGGGGCCGTTGAACACAGACAAACGCTCTTGCATTGTTGTTCACCATTCCACATCTATCGCCCTATCTGCTATCCTCGACCGAACATCTCAGCTGTCCTCTCTCCTCCACAATTCAACCTAAACCTTGCGCTGATCGCTGATCGCTGATCGCCCAGGCCTCAGGTGGTAGAATGTCTTCCGCCGTCGTCCAACCCATACAGCAGCAGCCACAGCAATATCCACATCCCGAATCATACGTTCAAGAGTCGAGTCAGCAATCTGCATCACTTGTGCAGCAACAACAGCAGCAGCAGACTCCCGATTTGGCAGCTTCACCTGCTTCATCGCGGCATCAGGGAAAGTACGCTACTGGCAATGGCGCTCCTCCCAATACACCTTCGTCCTCGATACCTTATTCTCCAAACACGGCCATGAGCACCCCGCGCGCTCAACAAGTGCCATCTTCAGCCCGCGCGACCCCCGCGTCGCGTTCATCTGCTGCTCAAGATCCATACTACTCGGGTCGATCAGATCAGACTTCGCTTCCTTATCGGCCGCAACAACAACAAAGCTCATCGCCGTATAGCGAGAGACAAGATTCCGCGAGGACATCAGTGCCGTTCAATACACCAGAAATCGCCAGTGGGTTCGACCTTGATCGCAGCAGAGAGAATGCTGGATCGACACCGGGTGCTGGTCAAAATAAGAGGAAAGATCAGAGGATATTCAGTGAACCACAATCGGCATTCCGACCTCCTCAGGACGAGCAAAGACGACCCACCCAAAGTCGATCAGCTAGTAACCTATCGCATTCACAATCGGCACAAACCGAGTCAGTCCCAATGTCTCGCGAAGACAGCGCCGTCATCAACAGGCTCGTTGCCTCCGATCCGCAAGAAGACGTCGAGAGGGAAAGAGCACGTGTAGCAGAGGCACAACCGGCACCACAGCAGCCACCAGTCGAGATCAGTCCAGTGACTGGACTCGGTCTGGTCAGCAGCGAAGGCGTTGACGATGGCGGTCGAGGTGGTCAGCAAAGAAGCAGACAGGAGCATCTTAGAAATAGTGCGCCAAAGAGGGAGACCAAGTTCGGCGACTACATTCTGGGTCAAACCATTGGGGAGGGAGAATTCGGCAAGGTCAAACTCGGCTGGAAGAAGGATGGTGGTGTTCAAGTCGCTATCAAGCTCATACGGCGTGAAAGTCTAGGTCACAACCCAAATCGCCTCCCCAAGATCTACCGGGAGATTGCCATTCTTCGAGGCCTGCAACACCCCAACATTGTACGATTACACGAGATGGTTGAGACTGAGAGGCATATCGGAATCATCCTCGAGTACGCTTCTGGAGGTGAACTGTTCGACTACATCCTCAACCACCGCTACCTCAAAGACCACGCTGCCCGCCGACTGTTCGCTCAGCTCATATCAGGTGTTGGCTACTTGCACAAGCGAGGCATTGTTCACCGCGATCTGAAGCTGGAGAATCTTCTGCTTGATCGTAACAAGAACATCATCATCACCGATTTCGGCTTTGCCAACACTTTCAATCCAGATGACGAGCTAGGCGAGGAGATGGAGTACAACTTATCCAACAAGGATTACGTGCAACGCATGAATCTCGAGCAGATACGGCCCGATGGTCACAGAAGAGGCGATCTCATGCAGACCAGTTGTGGAAGTCCTTGTTACGCCGCTCCAGAGTTGGTGGTCAGTGACTCGCTATACACTGGCAGGAAGGTCGATGTGTGGAGTTGTGGTGTGATCTTGGTCAGTCTCTTTGTCTCCTACGATCTGATCTTTGCTAACAAGAAGCAGTATGCAATGCTTGCAGGCTACCTACCCTTCGATGATGACCCAGCCAAC
Source organism: Elsinoe ampelina (assembly GCA_005959805.1). Taxonomy (NCBI): domain Eukaryota; kingdom Fungi; phylum Ascomycota; class Dothideomycetes; order Myriangiales; family Elsinoaceae; genus Elsinoe; species Elsinoe ampelina. The sequence continues at coordinate 3,080,058 of SMYM01000002.1, forward strand.
CCCGAGGGCGACAACATAAATCTGCTTTACAAGTACATTGTATCTACCCCCCTCACCTTCCCCGAATACGTCACTCCGCACGCCCGAGATCTCCTCCGACGCATCCTCGTCCCGGATCCAAGAAAGCGTGCCGACCTTTTCGAAGTTGCAAGGCACAGCTGGCTCAGCGACTACGCTCACGTCGTGTCCTTCATCACTAGCACAACCACGACCAATGCCGACCTCAACCCGTCAAGCGCCGCCCCCGAGCAGTACGAACAACCGAGTGCACCTGGTTTGGGCAGAAGTGCTTCGGTCAGAGAACCCACAAGACCCTCGCCTCTTATTGGGTCAGGAAAGAGCCCGGCTATACCAGCTACGGAAGACAGGCAGAAGAAGGACCGCGATGCTAAGCGCAGGACAGTCCAGCTGGAGTATGTCGCGCCACAATCGCAGACTGCGAGGGGCGAAGTACCTCAGGTTCCGGCTGGGTACACTCAAAGCCAGCAGCCGTCCTCGAGAGAAGCCAAGTCTCGATCAAGGGGACAGGATACTGCACGACCAGGAGATGTTTCGCCCTTGCCAGAAGCTCCCGCTGCATCCTCCTCGAACCAAAGACCTGTCACTCTCAACGCCATGGCTCCTCCTACCAGATCATCCCGGTCAGAAGTCCCTCGTGCGGTGTCCGACTCGTCTGCTTTCGTTTCTTCGCCAGTGCCATCGAATGGCAGGCCATCTACTCGTGGATCCATGAGTGGTGCCGCTGCTACCACAAACACCGCCAGGCTTCCATCTCGCGGCAACTCTTATGGCCAGCCAGCGGCTGCAACTGTTGCGCCTACGAACGTTGAAGGTCGCTTTGCTCAACCGAATAGGTCAAGCATGATTATTACTGGTCAAATGGCAGACGAAATGGCCGGCAGAGATCCCAACACTGGTAGGCCTATGAGCCAGCAGTTCCCCGTCGGCTATCAGCCACGACCAGTTACTGGTGAAGCTCGTCCTCGGCACAAGCGAACAAACACTGTCGAGAGCTTTACCAACAAGATCTTCGGCAGGTCAAACAGCACTCGAAGACAATCTGGCGTGGAAGGTCAGCCTCAGCGACCTGATAAGAAGAATAGGCAGTACCCTCCTGTCAGTATGAACAACACTATGCCGATTGACTCTCCTGGTGGACCTAGGAAGTCGACCGAGTCGAGGCGATCTTCGATCGGTTTTGGTCGCAAGGACAGCGAGGATGCGGGCAATAAGAGAGCCTCCAAGCGTTTCTCGTTCCTGCCGCAAGCATTCTCACGCATGAGCTTGACTGGCAACAGTGTCCGCGAGGATACCGAGAGCAAGAAATCACCACAACAGCCTCCTCGAAGCCGACATGATTCGAAGATGCTTTCTGGTATGGCGTTCGGCCAGGGACGTAGCAGGTCTCCTAGTGGAGAGACCAGCAACAGCTCGATCCCTGTTGTCTACGATAGTCAGCTTGACCGACCTCGGAATCTGCCATCGCAGTCTGGACCGCAGCGAGGCGTCACAGCGCCGAATTTGGCGAACTACTCCTCGCAAGAGCAGTATGCTCCTGGACACCAACAACAGCAACAATACTCTGGGTACCGCCCGTCTTCTTCTCAACAGCAGCAGGAGAGGTTCTACACTCCTTCTCAGACTCCCGACACCCAGGTCACTGAAGGCTCCCTGCACCCACCATATCAATCTCAACCACGGTACCCGCAAGGTTTCAACGATAACGAGAACCAACGTCCTCAGCAAAGGCAGCCAGCCACTCTCCAAAAGCCAAACCGCAAATTCGGTGAAGAGGCCGGCAATAGCGGCTCCAGCAGTGGCGCCAGGAGAGTTATGAACTGGTTCCGCAGCCGAGGACGGGAGCGAGGTGGTTGAACCACGCATACATCATCCTACTAGACCGACATTTTCCTTTCGCTACAGTACTGCTTGTGTCGATTCTATACCTGGCGCGGAAGATTCCCCTTTTGTTCAGTGCTTTGCATCGACTGCGAATCTCTCTTACTGCATCAATCGGAACTGGACCTGAGCCATGCTATTTCTGCGCGCATCGAGATGGAACTGGAGGAGAAGCAAAGAGCATCAGCGCGGCGTTATCGGGTGGCTTGTGGAGGAGATGCATAATTATCATTGCGAACATGTGTGAGGGCTACTCTACTCTGCGATGCGATCGTTTGAGCTGCAAGGGCATGAGTGTGGGCGGATTCCATTTGTCGCTATCTTAGCTGTGTTGGGTAAGCATGGGGTTGTAGAGGTGGATAATAGATCGGAACTTTCTTGCTGGCATCAGTGCTTGTCTGTCGCGTGATATGCTCGTTTCGAAAGCCGTGACCTGGGTATTTGGTGGAAAGCGACTCGAAAAGCACGCCAGGTCACGTGCGGAGTCCTACGCCCTGTGGAATATAGCGCCATGCTGCCTCATCATCCCTAGACTTTCAGCAACCATACATTTTGGCATCACTCTGTCAGAACGAGGTCTTTGCTCTCGCCACCGCAAATAACAGACGTGTTTCACCTCTTCAATGCGGCTGAACAGCCTCCCCTTCGCCGTCCAATCATGCCCCACGTGAAGCTCAAAGGCTTGGCCTATTTTTAGCTCCCCATCTTCAGCCTTTGATCTCATCCGCAATGACTGCGCCCGCAGAGTACTAGCTGAGGCTCTGTGCCACTCCCTTCAGGCCTCAAAGACTCTCTCGTCACTCGCAGCGTACATGCAATGCGGCGCGAGCGCAGCGTGCCGTACCTGATCGCCGCTCCGCATGGTGACTCGCCCACGGCGTTCGAAGAGAAGGTAGACCTGAGCCCGTACGGCGCGAGGTGAGCGGCGTACGCCGTGCTCGTGTCGGATCACTATGGCAAGTTGATGCGAGCCTGACTCTTTCCGCTCTCCGGTCTTGTTTCTGCCTGCTCTTTGGGCGAGGCACGGGGAAGGCTGTGAGATGGGCTGGAGCTGGGAGGGGAGGGTATAGATGGGGGGTCTCGCTGGTTCGTGGGTTGGGATATACTTTCCTTGATTGACGATTGTGTCTCTCTCTTTTGTTCATATCTCTTGATTGTATGCTACTGAAGGAAGAGGTTGGAAGCTGGAGTGTGATTTATTATTGAACAGACTGATCCGAGGACGGAACAAGAGACCCCATTGAGTCACCACTAGGAGATACTTAGGAGGGAGAACGATTTGGATCACTTCGTCGACGCTATACAGCCTTCATCATGGCTCGCTTCTTACTAGCAGCGCCGCTCTTCTCGCCCATCCTTGCGACGCCCGTCACAGATCCACCTTCACTCCCCACGCCTGTCGTGAAGCGCACTGGCGACACCCTCGATGCGGCTCAACTGGTCAACGCGATCCAGTCTTCGGTAGAAGCAGCCATCAGCACGACTCTCGACTCGGCCTTTCTTTCAAGCTTGGTGGTCGAGTACAAGCTCACCGAGATCCCCACTGCACTTCTCTCTGGCATCATCGCGTCGGCTACCGCCAACCCTTCCGCCATTGGTGATATTGCTAAGGGCATCGATGGCTTGAACCTCGCTGGTTTGACCAGCCTACTGCCGACACCCACACCTGCTCCAGGAGGTGGTGCAGGAATCATGGCATCGCATCCGGATCTGTACACGCCTGACGGACCGAAGGGACCTGTTGGTGATCGGCCTGGTTTCGGCCCGGACAATGCTGATAGCAATGGAGTTTACCTCGAGGGAGGAGACTGTGATCTCGCGGATGAGGCTGCTCAAGCAAGCAATGGTGGCGTTGCGGTGTCGACCACTACGACAGACTCTGGCCCTCTTGCAACACCGGGTACGAACTCGCCTACTGGCGGAAACGCCGATGGTGTTGTCGCTGATGGTTCTGTCTCCACTGGACCGAAGGTTGTGATTGGTGGCGAACCAACTACTCCCGGCTCAGCCGGTACCACTGGAGGGGCAGACGATATCGATACCACTAGACCCGATGGCGCGCCAGGGGGTCTTCGTGGCGGGCCCAACTCTGAGGAATGCGCCCCTGAGACCATTACCGTGACCGTCACCAGCCCCATCGCCGGCTCTACCGGTGCAGCCGACACTGGCTCAACAGGTACAGACACTACAGGCACAGACTCTACCAACCCACTTGCACCAAACACCGACCCTCTCGACGGTCTCGCCACCGACGGCAGCGCTTCGACCGACCCCAACATCACGCCAGGCTTCATCTCCGCCCCCGGCCCAGGCGGGAACACCACCATAACCGGCCCCTCGGTCAACATTCCCCCAGTCATCGGCCCAGACGGCAACCAAGTCCCAGGCACAGGCAGCTCCGTAAGCGGAGGCAGCATCAATGTCCCTGCCGATGGGAGCGAGCCCATCCTCACACCTCCGACGACAAGCTGGGACAACCCGGAAAGCGCAGGCGCTTCGGATGGTGATACGTCCCCTGTGACCGGCACGGGTTCTGGTACTGGCACCGACACCGACACCGCCACCGGATTAGACCCCGAAGACGGCCTCATCCCAGGCGACCCCCTCTCCACCCCCACCTCCGGGCCCGGTCAATCCGCCCCTCTCCCCACGGGCTCCTTCGGCTCCGGCTCAAGCTCGACAGGACAAGGCAACACCAGCGGGCCCCTACGACCAGGGAACAGCACCGGTACCTTCACCACGAGCTCAAGAGGGGGCGCGGTGCCGACCGGCACAGGACCGACTGCGAGTTCGGGGACGACGTTTCCTTTTGTGGGCGCTGCGGGGAGGGGCAGAGAGGCAAAGTGGGGATGGGTTTTGGTTCTGTTGGGAGGGGTGGGTGGGGGGATGGTGATGCTTTAGGGGACTCGAAAAGCATTCGTGGTGAAGGGGGGAAGGGGAGGAGTGTGGAAGGGGCAGGGGGGAAGGGACGGGAGGGCGTGAGCGAAGGGGAGATACGGGGAACTGGAGGGCTAAGGAGAAAGGCGAAGACTGGGAGAGGGTTTATGCTTGTATATGATACCTATTTTGCATTTGGGCGGTGTTTGGGTTGATATCAGAGGCATATTATAGCAGAAATCTACCGATTCTGAATTCCGAGCTGCATGATTGTCGAGACGAGTGAAGCGTTACGCACTGATCTGGTTAAATATATAAATTTGTAAGAATTGAAACTCCGCTGGAGATGTGGTGTGAAAGAAGGAGGGGTCCCCAAAGTGAAGCGAGTCTTGGCGTCATCAGAGGGAGCTCCGATATGGAGCTGCCCTTGCCCGTGACTTTTCATTCACTCACAACACGGCATTCCACCTCAGTCCCTTCCGATCACTCTCGACACTGGCGAAGAGCCGCATATAGATCAAGATGGAGCAACAAAAATCCCTCTCAGCCCTCTACCCATTCCTCGCGCTCTCTAAATCCGCCTCTTCTCCCCGCCAGGCCGCCGACATCGTCACCCAAGCGACCTCCGCAGCCAACACATTCGTCTTCGCCGAGCTCCTCCAAACACCCGCGATTCAATCCCTCCGCAACGACCCCCAACACGGCAACTACTACACCCTCCTCGAGCTCTTCACGTGGGGCACCTGGACAGACTACACCGGTTCGTCTCTCACAGCCCATCCACCGTCCACCACTGACACTCGCAGCACAATCCTCCTCCCTCCCCGCCCTCTCCCCTCAACAGACCCACAAACTCCGCCTCCTCACCCTCCTCTCCCTCGCCGCCACCACCCCCTCCGCGACCGCTCTCACGTACCCCTCCCTCGTCTCGTCCCTCGGCCTCTCCTCCCCGTCCGACCTCGAAGCCCTCGTCACAGACGCCATCTACGCGGACCTCCTCACCGCCACCCTCGACCCGGCGAACCGACTCGTCGTCGTCTCGGCCGTGGCGCCACTGCGGGATCTCGCACCGGGGAGTGTGGGGAGCTTGATACAGGAGCTCGAAGCGTGGAGCAGGCGATGCGAGGACGTGCTGCGCGAGATTGGCGCCAGGGTGGAGGAGGTGAAGGCCGATGCGAGGAAGAGGGGGGAGTGGGAGGTGATGGTGCAGGGGCAGAGGGAGAGGGCGGAGGGGAAGTGGGGTGGGGGTGGGCAGGGGGGTGGAGGTGGGGAGGGGATGGGGGTGGGGAGGTCGTTTGGGGAGGAGGGTATGGGGGGGAGGGTAGGTGGGAGGGAGGGGTTGAGGAGTAGAGGTGCGGAACCAGATGCGATGGATGTGGATGGGTATGGAGGGCAGGGGCAGAGGGCGAAGAGGAGTTGGTTTGGGAGGAAGAAGTAGGGATGAGGAGGGGAAGGATGAGGTGTGATTTCTGCATGGCGAGGTTACGGGTATGACTTTACGAGAGCGGGAGTCATGGAAACGACAACTGCGAGGTCGATTGCTGCTATGCGGCAGAACAGCGGATCGAGCAGCTGCAGCTGCTGGCTATGGGGACACCTGCTCAGGCTGCTACATGGTTCAGAGTGCAGCTACGTTGAGGGAAGACAGAGCTTGTTCATGGCAGAAGCGGGCAGCTCTGGTCTTCTTGGAAGCTGTCCTGGTCCTAGGGAGGGACACGATGAGCTCTGCGAATGGAGAAGAGGTTGTTTGGAGGGAGTATGATCATGTCTCAATGCAGCTAGAGCGATAGCATCGTAAGCAGAATGAGCTCGATGCAGAGTGGCAATCCGATACAAAGATAGCCGGGCCGCAATGAATCAACCTTGATGAACATCTAGTTTTCGCGCATCCACCCATATCTGGGAGACTCGCAAATTTACATGATCTCTTTGAGCTATGCGTGGAGAGGATACAGCCTGGGCTTGCGAAGAAAGGCCCTATCTTTGGGCAGCTACGCATAAACATCACAGGTCATCTGTCGACGCACGACGCCTCATAGCGTGGAGTTTGCAGCAGTTCACCGACTCACCGCCACACGAAGTCGAACAGGGAAAGATGCCATCGCCCCCGCACTTTGGGCTCTGGTCTACAGTACGCGTGGGATGGTTATTCCTTTGACTGCATTCACTTTGCTCGGCGCGAGTGAGCCGGACCGGGAAAGCCGCGCGCCAGGGTGGTAGATCTCTTCTCTGATCCCTGCTGGTGGAACAGGGGGAGGAGGGGAATTGTTATCGAGTGACCGCGTTTTGGTTATGGAGTGACCGCAGTAACCGTTTTTAGACAAGTCGCGGCTAAACCCGCATATCAGAACTTTAAATTCTCCGTGCATAACGATCAACTTAAGAACAGAGTTAGTATATAGTATATAGCTCGTCTTATAGCCTATATCGAGAGGTAGAGAGAAGGTAGCTAGTAGCTAAAGATAGATAGGAAAGATAGTAAGAGGAGGTAGCTAAACGACGTAGGAGACAGCCGGGGGAGACAGCCGGGGGAGATAGCCGGAGGAGACAGCCAAGAAGAGACGATATGCACATACAAAACTAGCCAAAATTCGTAGTGGACATTACTAAAAAAGTCTAATCTAGAAACGGTTACTGCGGCTACTCGATAACCAAAACGCGGTCACTCGATAACAATTCCCGGGGAGGAGGTGCGGATCAGTGGTTGTGGGAAGCGAAGGTTTTCTGCGTCGGGGACTGCGCTGCAGCCTGCAGGGCAAAATTGACAGGCGGCCGGGACGTTGAGGGCCGTTGATGGAAGGTCTGAGGTGTCATTGCGCGGCTTCGTACTCCGTATGGTAGGTGGGAAGAGTGACGTCGGTGTGGAATGCCGTGAAGCGGATAGGGTTGGGTGTAATTTCAATTTTTATGCCTCGTTGTGCTTGGTTCCAGATGGTGTCGAGTAGGGCATGAGATTGGAGGTCGGTCGGCGAGGGAGCGACCCGTGACAGGGGGTTGACCGAGGCAGAAGTAGGATGTTATGGGGGATGATGATTGGTTCTCACATTCCTTTTGCTGTCTCTGAGACGTGCACGAGGGTGTGAAGACCGAGTACGGAGAAACTGCATCTTCACAGATAGAGCAAGTAGAGTGGCAGATCTGAAATGTGAAACACGACAGACCCTTTGTGGCTTGTCCGTCATCCACAGCCGTCATGGCCGGAGGGAAGCTTGCTCGTGTAGATCACTCCGGACACGATTCCAGCATCGTGGACGAATCTTGATCATGTTGAACAGCGCGACGCTGGGAGCATGTACCACGGTTCTACGCGGTGAGTCTGTATGGTTCTGATTGCGTGCCCTAATTCTGGAAATAATCCCGTCGTGTGACCACGCGCAGGTGGTGTGCTGGCACGAGAAAAAGAGACATGCGCCCTGGAAAAGATGCAGATCATTGACTAGCATGTCGTAGCTCGATTCCACAGTGGGTTTGGCCGGAGCGGCAGCATCCAGAGAAAGAGGCAGAGGGCAGACAAAGACAGACAGCCAAGGGGGTTTCTTCCATCAGGGTCTACTTGATAATCCTCTTGCTCGGATCGCTGATTGCTTTCCGCTCCTCAAGGACTGTATCGTTTCCTGTCAGCTCGAGTGGTATTGCGCTGTGGCTGTCGTCGTCGACGTTGATAGGATCATTGATCATTTCCAATTGGCCCACGGACGACGACTCCGACTCGCGATTCTGCTCTTGGGACCCTTCTCAGAACCCAATCTCGACTCTCGAACCTCTTCCCGTGCCGTCTCTGCTGCACACCTAAACGACTTCGCTCACTTGCTCGCTTCCCCTGCCGCTCCGCCTAATCTCACAATCCTTCATTCATCAATCCATCTCTCGCTGTCTCTACCGACGACAATCGCATACCAGCGACATCATCCTCGGTTCTCATAGCGTTTGCAGACTGCCGCCTTTTGTCTGAGACAGGAGTTCAAGGGTCCGCGTTTCCACAAGATCACTACCACCTTTGACCGCCACGTCCACAATCTCTGTCAGCATTCGCTATATGGCTGCTAGTAGCGTCTAATACATTCGTTCGATCACTGTACATTGTCACAACCGTAATCTACTCGGACCGCCAATCCTCCTCTCTGTATAATCACGACCGGCCAGGAGCCGAAGCATACGAACAGCGGCACTTATCCTGCCTGGTAAAAGGGCAGGAGTCATGACCACCGATCTTGACCATAGCAGCTTGCTGCAGGTCATTCAGAATTTGGCCAAATCGCATAATCCCTCCGACGATCATACCTTCACAAGCCGCGTGGCTCAAAATCGCAACAAGTCAATCAGGATACGTTTAGAGGGCAAGGATACACCAGAGAAGAAGGCAATTGAGAGCCAGCTCTCAGCTCTCGCCAGTCGCATAGAGTACCTTGAATCGAGGTCCAATGGCACCTCGAACTCCTCCCTACCTATCACACCCAATGAGCCAGATGCCTCGCCATTCGCCTCAAATAACTCGCCAGCCCGAACAAACATCTCCGTCACCGAATCCACACAACGCCCGCGGTCAGCATCGCTTGTCAATCAGCTGCTGACAAAGAGGGAGAACATCAACGGTGATGGCCAACCGCACTGCCTTAGTGAAGAGCAATTGCAGGTCTTGCGAGAGCACGTGGAAGAGCAAGCACGACATATAAAGTCACAGGCCGAGTACATTGATACCATCAACGACAAGTTGGATCAACAGCAAAGGGCAACCCGTGAAGCTCTGGGTGGCATCGAGACTTCCGTCCACGATGTCGAGACGCTCAAGCGCGAACTGTCCAAGAACCAGCAGATCAACATGACATATCAGAAGGTGTTGCGAGAGATTGGCAGCATTGTCACTGCAGTCGCCAACGGTGATCTCAGCAAGAAGGTGTTGATCAGCGCAAAGGAGAGAGACCCTGAAATTGCTACATTTAAGCGCACAATCAATCGCATGGTGGATCAGCTGCAGGACTTTGCCAGTCAAGTCACCCATCTGGCCAAGGAAGTAGGCACTGAAGGCAGACTCGGAGGACAGGCTGTTCTACCAGGTGTAGACGGTATCTGGGCCGAGTTGACTCAGAATGGTCAGTTCACACTATCTTCACAACTCATATCCTGCTAACATCGTCACAGTCAATATCATGGCCGAGAACCTCACCAATCAAGTCCGAGAAATTGCTGTTGTTACAACCGCAGTCGCTCGAGGTGATCTCAGTCGTAAGATCGAGCGGCCGGCCCGTGGTGAGATCTTGCAGCTCCAACAGACCATTAACACCATGGTGGATCAATTACGAACCTTTGCGACAGAAGTCACCCGCGTGTCAAGAGATGTAGGGACAGAAGGTGTGCTAGGAGGGCAAGCTCAGATCGAAGGCGTGCAAGGCATGTGGTCAGAACTGACCATGAATGTGAACGCCATGGCCAATAACCTTACAACACAAGTCCGGGATATTTCGCAAGTCACAACCGCAGTCGCCAGAGGTGATCTCACACAAAAGGTCAAGGCTGAGTGCAAGGGCGAGATTCTCGAGCTCAAGTCTACTATCAACTCGATGGTGGATCAGCTCCGTCAATTTGCTCACGAAGTAACGACACTGGCCAGAGAAGTCGGCACTGAAGGACGACTCGGCGGGCAAGCGACTGTCTACGGCGTTGAGGGTACCTGGAAGGATCTGACAGAGAATGTCAATGGCATGGCTCAGAACCTTACCACTCAAGTGCGCGAGATTGCAGAGGTTACGACCGCTGTTGCCAATGGCGATCTCTCCAAGAAAGTCAGCGCTGAAGTCAAGGGCGAAATCCTAGAACTCAAGGTCACGATCAACACCATGGTGGACCGTCTGAGCACGTTCGCTTACGAGGTGAGCAAGGTCGCTCGTGAAGTCGGCACTGAAGGTGTCCTTGGCGGTCAGGCAGAGGTCGAGAACGTCGAGGGCAAATGGAAGGATCTCACAGACAATGTCAACACCATGGCAAACAACTTGACCAATCAGGTCAGGAACATCTCCGACGTCACACAGGCTATCGCTGCTGGCGATATGTCGCAACGGATCAAGGTCCACGCTCAGGGAGAAATCTTGCTTCTGAAAGACACCATCAACGACATGGTTGCACGTCTGGACGACTGGTCGCTGGCTGTGAAGAGAGTCGCCCGAGATGTGGGTGTAGATGGCAAGATGGGTGGACAAGCTGAAGTCGAGGGCATTGCTGGACGATGGAAGGAGATCACTGGAGACGTCAACACAATGGCCCAAAACTTGACATCCCAAGTACGAGCATTCGGAGACATTACAAACGCTGCGACCGTCGGCGACTTCACTCAGATGATCACCGTTGAAGCGTCTGGTGAGATGAACGAGCTCAAGCAGAAGATCAACAAGATGGTCAGCAATCTCCGAGAATCTATCCAGAGGAATACCGCTGCTCGAGAAGCTGCCGAGCTTGCCAACAAGACAAAGTCAGAGTTCTTGGCCAACATGTCACACGAGATCCGAACACCCATGAATGGTATCATCGGAATGACGCAGCTCACGCTCGACACGGAGCTCAATCAAAGCCAGCGTGAGATGCTGAATCTCGTCTACCAGCTTGCCAACAGTCTTTTGACCATCATCGACGACATTCTGGATATTTCCAAGATTGAAGCCAACCGCATGGTTGTGGAAGAAATTCCATTTACCCTGCGTGGTCAAGTTTTCAACGGCATGAAGTCGCTCGCAGTAAAAGCAAACGAGAAGATGCTCGATCTGGCTTACGAAGTCGACAGCTCAGTACCAGACTACGTTATTGGCGACTCTTTCAGATTACGACAGATCATTCTCAACCTGGTGGGTAATGCCATCAAGTTTACGGAAAAGGGCGAGGTCAGACTGAAGATATCCGCAGCGGAAGAGCTTCAAGCAGTGTGCAAAGAGGGCGAAGTCGGCGTCAAGTTCTGTGTCTCGGATACTGGTATCGGTATTGCAGCAGATAAGCTGGATCTGATCTTCGACACTTTCCAGCAGGCCGATGGGTCTACAACAAGACGCTTCGGTGGAACTGGTCTCGGTCTGTCCATATCCAAAAAGCTTGTCGGCCTCATGCATGGTCGCATGTGGGTCGAGTCTGATTATGGCGATGGCAGCAAGTTCTTCTTTACTGTTCGCTTCAAGGTTGGCAGTATGAGCGTCACTCAGATTGAGAAGAGTCTGGCCACCTATCGCAAGCACACCGTGCTCTTCCTGGACAAGGGCAAGACTGGATGTTCGGAACAGATTGTGGAGCACATCAAAGCGCTCGATCTTATTCCTCTGGTTGTACACAACGACAAGGACGTGCCAAAGCCGACGCGGAAGGGCAAGGTCTCCAACTATGATTGCGTCCTGGTCGACTGCCTGGAGTCATCGAAGGCTCTTCGCCACGTTGAGGACTTCAAGTATGTTCCTATCGTAATCCTCGGACCCAAGATCGAGATGTCGTTCAAATCTGCGCTCGAAGATGGAATTGCGTCTTACATGACAACGCCTTGCTTGCCAATCGACCTTGGCAATGCACTCATTCCCGCCCTTGAGGGTCGCGCAGCTCCTTCGCAGGCCGATGCAAGCATGAAGTTTGACATCTTGCTTGCGGAGGATAACGCTGTGAACCAAAGACTTGCAGTCAAAATCTTGCAGAAGCATCATCATAGCGTCACGGTTGCCAACAATGGTCTCGAAGCCCTGGAAGCAGTTCAGAAGAAGCGCTTCGACGTCGTGCTCATGGATGTACAAATGCCTGTGATGGGTGGGTTCGAGGCGACCCAGAACATCAGAGAATGGGAACGCCAAAACGAGTTGACAAGAACACCGATCATCGCCCTCACTGCTCACGCCATGTTGGGTGATCGTGAGAAGTGTATACAGGCTCAAATGGACGAGTACTTGTCGAAGCCGCTCAAGCCTACACAACTCATTCAGACAATCCTTAAGTGTGCCACTCTTGGAGGTGCTTTGCTCGACAGAAACCCAGATGCTCGAGCACTGGGTGTGGATGGTGTCAGCATGCTGCCCGCGGGAGGTCCAAGCCCAAAGAAAGGGGCGAAGAGACCTGACGCAGGCATCAGAGGATACACAGATGTTCCACTCGAGAGTCCCGCCATCCTGCAGGAAGAGACTGATCCCATTACTGCTGTAAGTGTTCTGCTCTAGCCTTTGAAAGCCGTCCATGCTAACGTTTGACAGGGTATCCTCAACAGAGCGAACAGCACATGATCGTTTTTTACACCTCTACACCACACAAGTGAGATTCCTGAAGCGATTCATTTCTTTCCAACGACACGGCGTATTCGATACACTCATGGCTTCACCTGCACATCATTCACTTCACCTTCATCTCGCTGGTCGGGGCGTTCTGCATGTCTTACTTCAACTTCTTTCACCATTCATAGCGCGGATCAAGGAAACGGGAGTGGGCGGGCTGCATTGGGCAACGAGCGGGCAGCGGATGGTGGTAGGCGAGATCACCACAACTTTATACCCAGGATGACAAACGAGACCTTTTAGGGTCTGGTGGGGCGCATGATTCGTTTCTGCCTCTCTGAGAGGTCTTTTTTTTAGCTACACGCAGATGCTCGGGGGGATATACAGTGTTATATATTATGATGAAGATGGGGGTGAATGAGATATGCTTCTCCGCTGCTTACTTCGCATCTTGTGATAGATCTGCTACGATGGAACTTGAGCCACATACAAGAAGAATCGTACTTGTTGCACCCTTGACTGCTCTTTGTTGCGGTTCAGAAGTGGCATGAGCCTTGAAAGATACACGTGATAGCGGAACTCCAACCTCAGTCATTGACAACAAAGAGACTTACAAATCCCTAGCAACAGGTACTGATCTACAATAAATGTAAATGTCGAGTAATCTCAATTTCCTGCCTGATTGGCAACGAACACCAGGGCTCTGCGGACGTCAATGATATATCCGGCATACCAACAGCATCGCGACCAATTCTCGCCACCCGCTCAGCTTCAACACCTTGATCCTTGGGCTTTGGAACCTTCCGGGCGAGTGGACAAGACGCTCTTCCTCGTCCCACTGAACCTACCACCCCGACCAGCCTCTTCTCCGGTCTCTACTTTCCGCCCTCGCCGCCACCCTCGCCGCCACTCTAACCTCACCAAACCCACCACCCACCACCCACCACCTACCTCTTCCCGACCCATGTCCACCTTCAACGGCATCATCCCCGAATTCCCCCTCTTACGCATCGACTACTTCCACATCACCTCCGGCCCGGCCCCCCTCGCCTGCCTCCTCTCCCACATCCACACCGACCACCTCCGCGGCCTGCTCACCCTGCGATCACCCTTCATCTACTGCACGCCGACGACGCGCGCCCTCCTCCTGCGCCTCGAACGCCTGCCCCACCGCCTCAATTTCGCCCGCGGCATCCTCGAGGCCCGGGTCCAGACGTACCGCCACTTGAAGAAGTTGTTGCGGCCGGTACCGCTGGACACGCCGACGGAGATCGAGTTGCGCCCCGGGGAGAGCGTGAGGGTTACTGCGTTGGAGGCGAATCATTGTCCTGGTGCTTGTATGTGGCTTGTTGAAGAGGTGAGGTCGGTGGAGCGGGAGGCGCGGGAGGGCAGGGGGATGGCGGTGTTGTATACGGGGGATATTAGGGCCGAGAGGTGGTGGGTGGAGTTGTTGGGGAGGCAGGGGGCGTTGGTGCCTTACTGTGTCCTGCCGGGAGAGGTCGCGGGGGATGGTCAGGGGAAGGGGCAGGGGCAAGGGCAACTGAGGGTGCTGGACAAGGTGTATCTGGACACGAGTTTCGCGGTGAGGAGGGGGGAGTGTTGGGCTTTTGAGGGAAAGGGGGAGGGGGTGAGGGAGTTGCTTGGGAAGGTGGAGGAGGTGGAGAAGAGGCAGGGGAGGGGGAGGACGAGGTATTACTTCCATGCGTGGACGGCGGGGTATGAGGAGGTGTTGGTGGCGCTTGCGAGTTTTTTGGGGAGTAGGGTGCATGTGGATGAATATAGGTACAAGCTGTATTCCGGGTTGTTGGAAGGGGAGAACAGGGATGTGCGAGAGGCGGCGAGGTTGGTGGGGTTTAGGGAGGGGAATAGGTGGCAGGATGGGTGCTTGACGAGGGAGGATGGGGAGGAGGTGAGGATTCATGCTTGTGAGAAGGGTATGGGGTGTGATGTGTTGAAGGATGGTAGGTCTCATCAGCTGCAGTGTATGGGGGTGTGGTGCTAACCAGATGCAGAGAATGTGATACAGATCATGCCGATCGTCACGAGATACAAGGGTGTCGAGTACATGGAGATGGGCGTCGGAGGAGGTCATGGAGACCTGGATCAAGTCCACGAGCTGGAGCTCAACGACCTCAACACTGTCGGTGCGCTTGTTGAGCTCTGTCAGAAACGATTGCAAGACCGTCCAGAAGTGCTGGACAAAGTCAAGAAGTGGCTTGCAGATTGCGTACAGCAAGGTGCGACCAATATCAAGCTTGACACCGAGGCATTCTACGACGCACTGGAAGATGGCAGCCAGACTAAAGATCTGGATGAGATCCCACTCGATCGCCTAATCACCGCACTAGAGAAGCTGGTCAGCGAGAAGAAGACGAAGACCGAGCTGCCCTCGAAGAGAATCACGTTCCCTTACTCAAGACATGCTTCCCTGGAGGAACTGAGGATGCTGGTCGCAGCACTAAGACCCAGAGCCGTCTATCCAAACACCTATGAGCCAGGCATGGACATGGACGATCTGTTCGGGGATCTGCTTCAAGAGCCACAGGTGCCAAAAACTACCACGGCTACTTCAAAGGAAGAGGCCGCACCATGTGCGACCGACGGATCCGACAAAGCCAACAAACCGGGCGCAAGCAAAGAGACGAGTACCTCCAGTGAGACTCAAGCAGAACAAGTACATGCCCCGGAGAAGGTCACTCCCCACTCAGCCACAATGGAGACACCCGATCGAGTGGAGCAGATTCGTCCTCAAAGCAACCAGCAAGGTGACAACGCGCCAGGCCCAACATCATCGACAGACAGCAAGAGGAGAAAGCGCACTCGAAGCAAAGACCTCGAAGTCGAAAGATCAATCCAGCGACGTCTATCAGCATACCGATCCGTCCTCGAATCCGACGCTGCCGAGTTCACAGGTCTCGATCTGTTCAGCGTGTCAGGCTATCACAACGAAGAGAAAGAGGTCGAGTTATGAATAACGACTAACGGCTCACGCTAGCAATGATACCCGATACCCAACACGAGACAGCCGACGCGTAGCAACCCATGCTTGGATCACTGGGCCGACAGTGTAGAGGCCCAACAACCCACACCGCGATGTGGGTATACCTATTGATCAGGAGGACGTCATGATATACAAGAAGAGCGCCCAGCATCACCCGTCAGAAGTGTATATCATCAACCGTCAGAAGTGTAGGCCACGGTATTTGATGAGGCACTGCGATGAGAAGCGACCAGGTATCATGACAGGTCCTTCTATGCAACAACTATGTACAAAAATTCACTTTCCGTCATCTACACCTCCCCCATGTCTCGCAACGGGACATACTGGCCTCTCTCCTTCTCCTGATCCTTCTTCTTTCCAAAGCTTGTCAGACGTCCCCAGAGACCCTCCGCCTCCTTTGCCACAGTAGCGACACTGTCCAGCGGAGCGACCTTGACGTCACTCTCCTCTACTCCTTCATCAACGGCGAGTCGTCTCACCCACCTGGGTCGCTTCCATCGTTTGAGCAAGAGACTGCTGCAGACGACTGTGACACTGGAGCAAGCCATTGCTGCACCGGCCGCCATTGGTGGTAGGGTGATACCCCAGGGTAGGAAGAAGCCCATGGCGATCGGGAGGCCGATGAAGTTGTAGCCACATGCCCAAAGGAGGTTGAGTTTGATACGTCTGAAAATTGATCTGCTGAGAAGAAGACTGCTGGGGATGTCGAGCAGTTGATTTGGCTTCATAAGCACGATATCAGCGGCCTCCATGGCGACATCGGTACCAGAGGCGAGGGAGATGCCCACATCGGCAGTGGCAAGAGCGGGCGAGTCGTTGATCCCGTCGCCAACCATGGCGACTCTTTCACCGCGTGCTTGAAGTTCTTCGATGATCCGACGCTTCCCAGATGGTAGTACGGAGGCATGAACATGATCTGCGGGAATAGAAAGAAGTGAAGCAACGTGGAGGGCTGTAGGCCGAGCATCACCAGTGACGATGGAGGTCGGGATGCCCATGCGACGGAGTGCCGAGATACAAGCCTGAGCCGAAGGTTTGAGCTTGTCAGCGAGTGCGATAGAACCAGTATACTGGCCAGCGATGGCGGTGTGGATAGTCGTGGTGCCTGCAGCCTTTGGCTTATCGGGGTTTGGTGAAGAGTCATCTGCGTACTCAGCCGGGACTGAGATACTCTTGCTTGACAAGAATGCCGAGTTGCCGACAACAACTTCATATGTGTTTGACATGGCAGATATGCGAGCGGCGATTCCACGGCCAACCTCGGCCTCGAATGATTCGACTCGTCCATCGATCTGGGCATTAGGGTCGAGTCGGAGATGCTCCTTGGCAGCCAACACGATCGCTCGAGCGATGGGATGCTCACTGCTCGCCTCAGCCAGCCCGACAAGAGTCCACCATTCCCTTTGCTTCCCAGGATTGGCGTTCCATTGACCAGTAACATCCGCTGAGCTCACACTCATCTTGCCAGTCGTCAAAGTACCAGTCTTGTCTAGAACAACATGTGTGATCTTAGTTGCAGTCTCCAATGTTGCGCCCCCCTTGATGAGGATACCTTGCTCGGCACCAATACCAGTGCCGACCATGACAGCAGTCGGAGTAGCCAGACCAAGAGCGCAAGGACACGCGAAAACGATGACGGCAATGCACAGCTTCACACAAACCATGACACGGCCTCCACTGGCGTCGTTCAGGAAGATCTTGGGTGGGTGGTCCAAGACATGACTGAGAACCATCCAGACGCCGAACGTCGACAATCCCAAGGCGAGGATGATGGGTACGAAATACCCAGCTAGCATGTCAGCAACGCGCTGAATTGGTGCTCGTGTTGTTTGGGCTTCCTGCACAAGTCGGACAATCTGGCTGAGCTGTGTATCTCGTCCCGCACGTGAGACGGTGAATTCAATCCGGCCAGCTCCGTTGACCGTGCCAGCTAAAAGTGGAGTCCCGTTACTCTTGTGAATAGGCATTGCTTCGCCAGTAACCATGCTTTCATCGACATAGCTCTCGCCAGTGATGACGGGTCCATCTGCCGGGATTTTGTCGCCAGGCTTGAGGATGACAACGTCACCAACCTCAAGAAGCTCTGTCGGCACAATGATTTCTTCGATAGTGCCCACTTTTGATTCAACATTCGCTTTTTCGTCGGTCGAGTTGGCGTTTGCATTCTCCGCTGCCTTTGCTGCAGCAATAGGATCAGAGTAGATAACAGCCGAGCTTGGTGCCAAACTCATCAACCTCGAGAGCGCCCTCGATGTCTGCCCCTTGGCTCTGTTTTCCAGAAATCGTCCCAAACAGATGAAAGTGATCAGCATCGTGCTGGTATCAAAAGTCGTCCCTGGCTTTGTGTGTGGAGGCATGAGG
This sequence comes from Elsinoe ampelina, assembly GCA_005959805.1. Lineage (NCBI taxonomy): Eukaryota > Fungi > Ascomycota > Dothideomycetes > Myriangiales > Elsinoaceae > Elsinoe > Elsinoe ampelina. The sequence goes on from SMYM01000002.1 coordinate 3,098,418, forward strand.
AACGAAATGAGCATGGCTGCGCATGAAAAGAAGAATGCCGCAGATGTGCCCATAACGACCAGCACATCCATGGTCGGAGAGCCATGCCGTAATGACTTGAATGCTGAAACATAGAATCGCTTGCCAATGAAGAATTGGACGGGTATCGTAAGAAAGAAACAGACGACATCGCCTAGCCAGAGTCCTGTACAGAGCTGAATGCCGCCGTAGTCGAGCGCTGGGAGAAACATAGGAAAAATCATGCTGGTAAGGAAGACGGGAAGGGCAAAAGCGAAGGAGATCTTTAATGCCCGTTGCCACTCTTGGATCTCTTTGGTTTTGGCGAGAGATTCCAGCTGAGCATTCGTGTCATCACTGTCTGCGAGCAGAGCATTGTATCCGGCTTCTTCAATGGCTGCTACGATTGACCGAAGACCGCTCTTGCCAGGTTGGAATGTGATAGAAGCCCGCGATGTTGACTTGTTGATGTTGACCTGGGTGACACCCTCTCGTTTCCGCAGCGTGTCTGCCAAGGTGGAGGCATCCTTCTCCTCAAGTAAGCCATAGATCTTCAATTGCGCAGTCGCATTGACATTGGAGGTATCGGCCCCATCGTCAACTGAGCTCAGAACCGTCGCATCGAAGCCTCGGTCGTCGATAATCTCGGAAATCTTCTCAGCACTAAGCATTGTCGAGTCGTGTGTGATCACAGCTCGCTCCGCTAGAAGAGATATGTTGAATCGTATCAGACCTGGAAGATCCTTAAAGCCACCCTCCACAGCGGAGGTGCAGGCGCCACAGGTCATGCCTTCAATTGCAACAGTCGTCGTCTTAATACTGGAAGTGCTTTCCGGAGAGTCAGGTGTGCTTGCTACCGCCACAGACTCCAGCAACTCAGCATCAAACCCGCAGTCGTCGATGATCTCAACGACTTGCTCGGTTGACAGCTTCGCTTTCTCGTGCTCCACCACTGCCCTCTCCGAAAGGAGCGACACGTTGAATGTGCGGACGCCGTCGACGCCAACAAAAGCCTTCTCGATGGCACTCGTGCAAGCACCACAGGTCATGCCTCCGACCTTTACCGTAGTAGTCACTACTTCCGGTCCCTGATCTTTCGCCTGTGGAGCGTTGGAATGGAGCACCTCTGCGTCGAATCCTCGGTCTTCAATCATCTCCCTGACCGTCTCCGGGCTTATGACCTTTGCATCGTGCTGCACCACTGCTCTTTCCATGACTAAGCTGACAGTCACGCTGCCCACTCCAGCAACGTTCTTGAATGCCGACTCGACTGCGGAAGTGCATGCGCCGCATGTCATGCCCTCTACCTTGAGAGTCGTGGTTGACATGTGCGATGTTCGATTTGCCGAGATTGATGTCCGATGTGACTGGTCGGACTGTGCTAGAGACAGAAGCGGCTCCGCATCTTGATTTGAGACAGGCAGTAGGGGCGCCATGGTAGTAGAAGGAATTTATTAAGTGCGTCCTGCGCAAGTGTCGGAATACGTGTCTAGTAGGATGTCCGGCTTCCAGCGCTTGTGGTTTCGTTATAGCTCCTTTCTACAGTGTGACATTTTGGGTCGCCTGCGCGGTTGATGTGGATGGCAGGAGGAAATAGTCGTTTGTTTGTCGCTGACAGTCAGAACGTAAGAAGTATGGCAGTACCTGCTGACATTCGTGCTCAGGAAGAGGCTCGCTTTGATAAGCAGAGGCGAAGGCGTCCGGACTTCTTGAAGGGTCCCGAGTGGCAGCCAAATTGAGCCGGAAATGGAAGGCGGAGAAAGGCGGAGTGGGAGGAACCGCACTCCAGAAGCCTTGGCGCGTGATTGTCAAATTCTGGGCGCCATCCCGCCACGCACTTTATCAGATTTTGGTGGGCATGATCCGCATGACCAGATCGCTGACTGTCTTGTGGTACAGTAAGAGAAAGTATGCAGGAGACGTGCTCTATGGTATTTGCCTCTCACTCAAGCGGTATGGCAACTTTCTCTTCCATATTTTCACGTCTACTTCATAATCGCTACGCACCCGACGTTTGAGGACTACAGTCAAAATTCCGTAGGACTCCGCCCTGCGATCGAACTATGCTCCCTGCGATGGAAGCCATATGGCCGCCTAGAAGATTGTGTAGAAATTTCCAACGACGTGCGAAATCCGGAGTCCTCGTGCCGGCCCCTCGTCCTGTCTGGAGGAGGTGACGGCCAATCCTGCCTCAAGCTTGACGACATTGCCGATATGTCAATCACCACGCCGCCAGTCTGATCAGTCACAGTATGTGTATACGAACTGGAAGTGGCTATCGACGAATGGGTAGAGGATCACTTACCACATGCTGATTTGGACTCTCCTGGTTGCGAATGGACCACCATTCCCCGACCACCTCAGAACGAGGAAGGCATCTGGGGAGATGACAACGAAGGGCATGTGCTACTTCGATGCTGCGAAGATCAAAGACCGCGTGAGCCTCAGAGAGTAACGGTCTCGGCCTCGAACAAATCATATGTCACGATAGGTGACTATGTGACCACGGTACATCACTGGCTCCAAACGGTGACTGAAGACATACTCAAGGTCAAACAATCATACACTTCGATACCTGTGTCTGCGAGTACACCCGCAAACGTCTTCTATATTGGAATCAATACATTACACATAGAAGAGCCCAATTACGACACAGGTGACTTCTCGAGGATGTGGAAGCGTGCGGCAAATCATGTCAGGAGGCTGGAAGCACAAGAAACCGTGTAGACTACCGACCCTCAAATATCGAGTTCTCGCAGCATCCATTCGGGCGTGAGAGGTCCACTGTCCGGCGTGGAAACATTTTCGATTGTTCTTGGTATGATCGCCTTCATTCAGTGGTGGCGCAGCCGGTGGCGTGGGTGCTGGCGGCGGGCTTGAAGTCGTTGAGGTCTTCGTATCCGCTGGACACTCCCGGTGTGCGTCTTCGTAACCAAGCTCGAGCTCATCAGGGTCGGCATCAATGCTATCGAAAGCCGGGCCTTCCCATTCCCATCCAATTGAGTTGCACTCTGGATCATGATACATACATCTGTCAACGACTGGTGCGACCGGACCCATCATCACTGTCACAGCCCGGCCGAGCCACTTTCCCTGGGGCGGAGCTGGTAAAGGCATGGTGGGACCGGGTGGTGGCGGATGGGTAGGGTTAGAAGGTCGTGTTGTTGGTGGTAACATGTCCGTGGAACACATGCTTCGGCCAAGTCGGAGTCGTTGACAGAACAGGCCATATTGTCGTTACGATTTCGTCGGCGGTAAGCTGAGCCCTTTCGGTGGCTTGTGCGATAGCCATAGCTGCGTAGTCGTGCAAGATGCCAGGTCGCTAGGTGATGGCACCATCGTGCCGGTTCCAACAATGAGCCACTGCACGAAGTCATCCGCGATGAATAACTTGGAAGCCGGCACTGTGCGTCGGGATGCGAGAAATGAAGACGAGACTGGATACATTCAAGGTAAGTGGACCTTTTCACAAATTTGAGGAAGGAAGCCTTGGCAGGGCTTCGAATGCTCTACGATTCTTTCTGACAGCGGTTTGACCAGCACAAGTACAACAAGTCCCATGACTCGAAAAAATGGAAGCGATTCTTGTAAGTATAGCGATGCAGTAGCCTGATCGTAAATCGCTGGGACTGCAACTGAGGCGCGTGACTACGAGAACGTGTTCGACCCTTTCATAGGCCGGTCTGAGACAATAAGTACCATTCCAGTCAATTTCAGGCTTCCTGTATCGAAGACTCTCTTCTGCCGGCACACTCCAAGAAGAAGCCATGCTCAGATCTTCACATTCCTCCCCTCCGCACCCCCCAAGTACCCAGGCGCCTCCAACTCCTTCCCCCCCTCGGTCCAAACCTTTGCCAATTCCGCCTCAATCTCCTTCTTCCTGCTCTCCCACGTCTCCTTCTCCGCCAACCGCGCCCTCAATTCCGCCAGCTCCTTCTCCACCGAGCCCTTTTCGCTTTCCGTGCCGATGCGTTGAAACTCCCATTCGTCGCCTGCGGGTCCGAGGCCGAGGGTGAGTGTGAATGTGTGGTACCGCTTCAGGGAGGCGCGGGTGGAGATGGTGATTAGTGCTGATGTTGTTAGTCAAGATTGACCAAGAATCGGTGCTGGGGTTGATGGGACGGGACTTACTGATTCCTCTCGCCTTTGCGCCTTCGTACAAGACTGGCTCTACGTCCGCGCTGCAGGCACTCGTCGCCTCGTCGAGTACCGCATATCGGGGCTCGTGGTACAGCATTCTCGCGAAACCCATGCGCTGCTTCTCGCCTCCCGACAACACATCTTTCCATTCCTTCCGCGTGTCCCAGCCTCCTTCACGCTCGGGGATGTAGCCTAATCTTGCTTCGTCGAGAATGAGCTGCAGATCAGCGTCACTGCGGCCCGAGTCGCGCATGTCCAGTTCTGTGTGGGGATAGATGACTTGGTCACGGAGTGTGCCAGGGCTGAGGTAGGGTCGTTGGGGAAGGAAGATGATCCCGTCGAGGCCGGACTTGCGGGGACGACTGACCAGGCCGCGGTAGGTGGGCCACAGACCAGCGAGGATGCGGGCTACCGCAGACTTGCCAGCGCCGTTGGGACCAATGATGAGAAGGTGGTCGTTCTTGGCTATGCTCATGCTGAGACTAGGGATAAGTTCCTCACCGCCTTGTGGATAGAGGTTTGGGGCTACGACTGGGACGTCTTCCAGGCGGATGCCATCAAAGCCTTTCTGTACGGTGCCTTGAGTGTCGGCAAGAGAGTAGAGTTCAGGGTAGGTATTGCGCGGGGCAAAGTAGGCGTTGGCATGAACACGATGGAGTGTGGAGATGAGAGTGTAGACTCTGCTGGTGTAGCCGGCGAGCTCGGAGAGATCCTTGATGCTGTACATCATACGACCACCTGCGTCGGCTAGAGATAACATGAGACGCTTGTTGATGATGAATTGGCGCATGCGAGATCCTGAAGAGTCTTTGCTCGACGTGGCCATTAGTGCTTCCTCTGATTGAGCTGCACCTCCCGATGATCCTGATTCGGAAGAAGAGGCAAGACCGCCCCATGCTGGAAGAAAGACTGGAAGCGAAGTGATTAGATAGCCGAATGCAGACCATGAGTACTTGAGTACAAAGTCCTCAAGCATATTGTAGCGGATCTTCAATGAATAGATGCTCTCCATCAAGGATTTTAATTCGCGGAAGCCCTTGTCAAGGAAGACCTTCTCCATCTGGTCTCCTCCATAGAATGCCACCTCCTCGGCATTGGCAATCAATCGGGCATGTAAAGCACGAAAATCGCCCTCACGCTTGCCTTCTACGGCCTTTAGCTTCCCGAATGGAGGTGATAGGCGACGCAGGAGAGTCGCAGTCAGGAAGTAGTTTGACCACAATCCAGTGAGAGCAAGTGGTCCAAGGCTGTGGTACAACTGCCAGGTGAAGACGACCAGATCTACGGCCGGCTTTCCAAGACTACTGTACAAGCTTGCGGCCGAGTCGCAGAAAAGAGTGAGATCCTGGGTGATGAACTGATCTGCTCCCTGACCGATGCCACCATCCAGGTTCGAGAGCTTATAGAAGTTGAGGTTGTCGTTGAGATACAGATCATGTATGTACCGCGTCAGACGTGTACGGAAAGCGATACTGATCTTGCTCTGGAGAAACTTAATCATACTGTTGGTGTAGGATGCCAGACTGCCAATGGTGCACCACTTGGCAATGCCCCAGAGGAATTTGCGGCCATGGCCACCCACCAGGTCTCGCACGAGCTCTCCATCTAGCCGTGCTACCACCAGAGAGAGGTATGTCCGTAGTAGCAGGAAGACGCCATGTGAGAACAACAACCCAGTCTCTTTCGATCCCCACCTAGGTATCATGATAACCAACAAGCTCATGAATTGATGGAGGAAAGCCAGATTGAGTCCAGGCTTCGTCTGAGGAGGTGGAACCTGCGGTACGCTGCCATCACTGAGACCCGCCCGCCGAGGAGGCTCAAGGAAGAGTCTCCTGTGCGCATCGAACGTGGTATTCTTGGTCGGATAGATGGTCACTCTCGCGGTCGACTTCTTATAAGGTACATATATCGTTCGCGATCCATCCTTTCCTCGTATCCCAGAGTTCCGACGCAGTAGATGTCGACCCTGCTTCTCCTCCTTTCTTGAGCGCTGCCACCACTTGAGTGTGCCGTATGAAGTGGAGACGAGGGATACGGTAAAGGCGACCAGAGCTATCAAGCGGTATGTTCGAGGTACACTCTTCCAGCGAGCTCGGATGAGGTCGATGTATTTGCTGAGTAGTTGGGCGAGGGGATCCGCCTTGCCGCGGAGGGTGGATTGCGCAGCCATGAGGGAGGGGCTATTCGGGATTCACTACCATTGACGGCATTGCTATCGTGATTGAGATTCCATACGATTGTGTCGGAGTGGACTCGAATCCTGAAGCTTGACAGGGAAGATGCCGAATGCTGTGTCTGAGCCTCGAGATGTCGTGCAACGTCTATGTTCGAGGCTGGCGACGGGGCAAAGGACCTTTGACCTTCACATGCTCGCTTCCCCACGATCCACAACAACGAACCGCGGCAGCCGAGCACACGCTAAGCGATCAGTAGGTAATCTCGGAAATTTCAATTTCACCATGTCTTAATGGTTCTCATGGGGCTATCAGGTCGTGACTGAATCATCCTGTCAAGTTACTACTTTCAGATGGAGCAGACTTGTGCGAGTGTAGCAGAAGAGAAGGTCGAGGCATGCGCAAGACACCACCAAATCGTCACCACCATAGTGCCGAAAATATCATCGCTGTAGAGATTGACATTCCATCTATGACTATCGAAGCTCGCGCCTCAATCCAGCCAGGAAAGCATCTTCGCGGAAACACCTCATCAGCCTAACGCAACATCCAGCTGCTCAGGTCTAGAGAAGAAAAGAGAACAGAATAAGTCATAGGTGCCCACACGTTCAATTGGTATCCCGCGCGACCCATGTTCGACTCTTTTAGGAAAAGAAAAAAGGGCGAGAAAAGTAATTGTCTTTGTCATCGTCTTGCGCATACTCTCTAATAGTACTGCTGACCACCAATAAAGTTCATTGACCCATAGGAATCGTTTCTCCAGGTAACATGAAGCCCGCTAGTGGCTGATGATGGGCATGCGTTGCGTCGGGGCAGTCGCAGGTTTCTACTCTGTGGCCTTCTGCTCCTCAGCTGGGGCGGCGGATGTCTCGGCCTCCTTAGTATCGGCGGAAGGTGCAGCACCCTCTGGCTGTGGCTCGGCCTCGGATGAAGTCCAGAGCGTCAAGTTGTCACGGAGCAGCTGCATGATGAGAGTGCTGTCCTTGTAGCTCTCCTCGCTGAGGGTGTCAAGCTCTTTAGACATGTCAGTAATCTATACAACATCAATGATAGAATTCCGACTGACCGGCAATGGCGTCGTCAAAGGCAGCCTTGGCGAGATGGCAGGCCTTGTCCGGCGAGTTGAGGATCTCATAGTAAAAGACTGAGAAGTTGAGGGCGAGACCGAGGCGGATGGGGTGAGTTGGGGCGAGGTCGGTGGCGGCAACTTCGGTGGCAGCCTGGTAAGCCTCGAGGGACTTGTCGGCAGAGGTCTTGCGCTTGTCGCCAATGGCAAACTCGGCGAGGTAACGGTGGTAGTCACCCTTCCTGCAAGATTGTCAGATGAAGCTCCCGTGTTGAGTGTGTCCGATCCTTACATCTTGTGGTAGAAAACCTTGCTCTCACCAGTCTGAGCAGAGGGGATAAGGTGCTTGTCGAGAACTTCAAGGATATCCTCGCAGATCTGAGCGAGCTCGGCCTCGATCTTCTGGCGGTACTCCTTGATCAATCCGACCTGACCCTCATTGCCCTTGGACTCTTCCTTCTGCTCAATCGAGGTGACGATTCTCCAGGATGCACGGCGGGCACCGATGACGTTCTTGTAGGCGACGGAAAGGAGGTTGCGCTCTTCGACGGACAGCTCTTGGTTCGATGATGCGACCGTCTTCATGTTCTCGACCATTTCTGGGACATGGTCAGTCATGTGAGGACGGCTCAATCAATCATTGCTTACCCTCATAACGCTCAGCCTGCTCGGCGAGCTTGGCCAGGTAGACCGAGTTCTCATAACTTGATGACATCTTGGAAGTAAGTTGGGATGTGGTCTGGAAAGGCGGTCAGTGACTCGTGTGAAAAGACAGAGTGCAAAAAGTAGGTTAGTTGCAGCAATAGCAGCTCCGAGTAGCGCAGCGCAGTCCACCAGTCAGAGCAATGCGGTCATCTGCAATGGTTTGAGTGAGCCTTGAAAGCCTCCAAGTAGCAATTACATCAGGTGTCCTGTCCCTCGTCCTCCTCGGGTTCTGTCGGGAGTTCAGTTATCTACCTCGTCATGAAGTGTTCATTCGGCATACTATCTGCACATCCCGTGCTCTTCTCATGTATAATATGTCCTCTTCCGGGACAGAGCTGTCGCTGGAGAAGACGGTGTCTATCTCCTCGGGGTCCCAGTACTCCTCCTCAGTGAGGTCCTCGTGAGGTGAGGCTACCTGCACTGAGGAGGAGTTGGGTTTGTCGTATGTGGCTGGTGCCACAGTGGAGTCTTCGTCGGACTCGTCGTCGTCGAAGACTGGAGCGTAGTAGCGCTCCATTTGTTCTGCCATGTTGAATGGCAGTGTCGCTGCTGTTGTCGAAGGCGCGCGTCTGACGGAGCTGCTTGCTGAACGAGAGAGGAGGGGTGCGCGCCATGCCAGCGCATCATTGAATTGACTCACCTATTGCTCGATAATGTTGACACGTGAAGGGCGATGTCGAATGGTATGCGGGATTGATGCGCGAAATTGGCAGTGTAGGCGAAAGGTGGGATGATGCAGTTTGGACGGAAAGAAGGGTGAGGTCTGGAGCCAGGCAAGCACGAACCGGCCCACGCTTGCTCGTTGTGCGTGCGCCAACTCAGCAGGGAAAGCGCGGCTTGGCAGTTCCCTCAATTTTGGAAACTCTGCCTCTACCAGACGACTGTGGACGCTAAATCCGAAGGCTGCCCCTTTTACCGCGTCACCTACTCGAGACGTGGCTGTATGGAGGTGGCTTAGACGGCGTGAGCCTCGTTGCGAAACTCGCTTGTATATTTACCACGTCGCATGTTGGGATAGATACAATATAGATGGGTCTCTGTCGTTCATCATGCTCATGTGTTAACTTATGCTACCGTCAACCTAACGCCCAGCTAGAATCCATGCCCCAGCCCTGACCGCGATGCATATCTGAAACTTCAACTAACTTCCATCCCGTCGTCATCAACACTCTCATTCTCATCAGCATCAATGCTTCTTGAACTGTTGGCTCTGCCACGCTTCCGCCCTTCCCTCCAGCTGCCACCAAAGCGTGAACCGCTCAAGCCACCAACAGCCTCGAGTTCGTCACCACCTACAACACGGCCCTCCTGATCGACTTCTTCGCAGAGTTCGAGCATAGCGCTGCGTCGGAGGCGGCGGAAACCTTCGGTCCGTACCACCCGTCCCCAATGCGTCATGCAGAAGCTGGCAGCACGTCTCTTGAGCCAAGCTTCTTGAGCGACAGATGCCCGATCAAAGATAAGGGCAGCATGCTGAATATCAAGTTCCTTGACCAGCCTGTTGACACAGAGATGATGCAAACGAGGCATACCGTAGATGTTGCTCATGACAAGCATGCCTGCAACATCTTCAAGGGTTGGGGATGAGCCGGTGTGGCTTCCGCCAAACGACGGGTTCGGTGACGCCGGCCCAGATGCCGGGCTTGCAGATATCGAATCGGTGTAAAGGTAATATAGGAAAGCTCGGACGGCAGAGTAAGGCTCGGGTATGTGCATCTTCTTGGTATGAAACTCCGCCATCTGCGCATTATACAGACGAGCAAAATGCGGCCAGCGCGCTGAAAGGATGAATCGATGAACATGAATGGGTCGTGATGTTGCAGCAGACCTGCTTTCGGATGTTGCAGTTGACACAGAGACATTGTCGTCGTCGATATCGGAGTACTCTGTGTCTGGGTTTGCGGTGATGATGAAGTCCGTTCCAGAACCAGATTCGGGCGTACTGTCAAAGGTACGAGCAAGATCCGCACCTATACCAGATAGATGTGAGAATCCAGACCCGTCGGAGCTCGGAATGTGTGTCTGATCTTTTGCCTCCTGCGAAAGGGCATTGCCGAGAAGACCTAGCTTACGGAGGTCGATGTGCAGGACATCGCTAAGCGTCTCCTCGCCGTCGTTATTTTGGTTACGATTCGGTTGGTTCGGAGTTCCAAGCAACCATGCATTTGTACCATCCTCGTCCAGACAGCAGTAATGCCAACGATAGTTGGGGTTGAAGAGATCCTTACCGTCAGCAAGTCGTTGCCATCGGAGTGTGTCAAGATCGAATGCACTCAAGCTTGTCTCCACCGAGGAGATGACAGAGGCTGGCGTGACAAAATCAAGGAGACAGCCCGAAGAGAAGACGTGAAAATGATACCCAACGTTCTGAGCGGGAGAATTCGAGCCGGAAACAAATCTCAAGGCTGACACTGCACCGGGGGCCATGGGCGGATTTCGGGGATGAATCGGAGGACCTGGATTGACCTGTACACTGCTAGAGTTTGCCGCGTAGCTTGTCGTTACAGTGACAGGCGGCGCAGTGGGCACCACGGCGAAATTGCTGTATCGAGGTGGCACAGGAAAGGATGGGTCATCGGACGCGGATCCATATGCAGGAGCACCCTCGAAAGCAGGTGCTCCTCGAAAGTCCAGCCACCAGAGTTCACCAGTGCGCTCCATTTCCTCTGTGACACCCCCGGATATCCACAATCTACCGTTGTAAACAAAAGCTGAATGATCATAGCGAGGCACAAAATGCCATGTTCTCGACCATGTCCACGTCTTCAAATCAAGGTAGCAAATATCGCTCAGTACAGAGTTCTCTTGACCGGTCATGCCGCCGGAAACGAACAATTTGTCGTCATGTATGACCCCCGCATGCCTTGCTCTTCCTCGTGGGGTAGGTCCAGTAAGCTCAGGCTGTGTCCAGTGCGCAGTCTTCAGATCGAAGATGATCACGTCTGACAGGTGAACTCGATGTTCATTCTCGCCGCCATATACGAGTAGCTTGTCCCCTTGCCATAGACACGCCGTATGACCTGCGATCAATCAATACGTGGTTAGGCCATCGACATGATTGATACTGACCCATTCGGACCCCGGGTATGTCGCCATAGTTGTCGACTAAGCTCCACTGTCGTGCGTTGAGATTCAGCTTGAGAACATGATTGTAGACTGATGTTATGTCAGTATCGATTGTGAGGATGGCAATTCCGGATAGTCACCTTCGTCCGTGTACTGGTCAAACCCTCCAAAGGCATAAATCTGATTGTTGCCAACGTACGTCACCGAGGCATTGACCAGGCAAGCGGGGCGTTGGCCAACTGTGGTGATAATCTTCGGCAAGTATGGCTCATGAAGTCGTTTCCGACTGGTCTTTCGTGGACTGCCGGACATGACATAGGTGTTGTTCGAGCCAGTAGATTCTCTGGAGGCTGGGAGTGGGGATCGAGGATGCGAAGAAGTTGTTGTGAGACCAGACTGACTGAAAGCAAAAGACGGAGTAGGACGGGTGGAGGGACCCGCAAAAGCCATGATTCATTCACTCCATGCTAATGCTTGTATCCGTGAGATCTGAGTTGTTTGCACGACGTCGACGCAGAAATTATCGATTGTCAGCGGATTGGATTTGAGATCTGCAGCTGGAACATGTGACGATCTCCAGGTTTCTTCAAGCGGCTCTGCTCGGCGGCATGACGGAATTGGGTGGGTCTTAACGCCGACAGATCACGTGAGCGTTACCGGTCCAACGCAGCGGAGTAAACACTGGTCCAAAAAATCGTCCAGCTCAGCTCCAAGCCATCCTTTCTTTCACTACCCTTATACACAAAACACATTCGAAGCTCTAAGCTTCAAGCTATACGCTCTCAACCCTTCTCAAACCCATCAACGGCTACTGCAAAATATCTGCGATCGAATACTAACAGAGCTCTTAATTGAGTCGTCTACAGCAATCAATCAACTAACCATCAGCACAACCAACCAGCAACACAGCTACCAGCAGATATGGCAACACTTTCAGTACTCACACCCATCAAACGCCGTGATGGCATCTTTTCTACCCGCCTTGCAGGTGGACGGGCTCCTATGACGCCGTCCCCTCAAACTCCCCGTCAATCCATCGATATTCCACAGCAAACCGAGTCCATCCACAGAGCGGGTGCTCTCTTCTCAAGGTTCTCGAGGTCTGCATCCAAGGCCAATGTCAGGGATTCGCCCAAGTCAAATATTGTCCGTCAGACACAGAACTCTCCTCGTCGTCTTGACCTCGGTGTCAGCGATTTCACCTTGACCGGCACTGGTCCTACAGCTTCTGCCAGAGCCACTCCTTCGCGATCAAGAAGCGCAAAGTCAACCAAGAGTGGGAAGACCAGGATCAACTATAGTGCTGCGGACCGCTTCATACCAAACCGTCAAGCCAGCGAGGGTGCCAGGTCCGGTGTTACCAAGATCGAGACTCCTGCCCGCCCCAAGTCGCAGGGATCTTCTATCCTTGCCTCCAACGCTGCTGGTGCTTTCTCAGTCGGTGGTCGTGGCGCTGAGGATGATGCTACCTTGTCTCTCGAAGGTCTTAGCCTTGACGACGATGAGGACGACCACAAGCAGTACTCCAAGCCATCGCCATCCACTGCAGCTTACCAGTCTTCCGTTGCCAACGCCTGCGGCATCTCTCTTAATCAGAGGATCCTTGCCTTCAAGCCTGCTGCCCCAGAATCATCCCGTCCTATCGATCTCCGCTCGCAGTACAACCGCCCCGTCAAGCCAGCTGCCGCTGCTAGCGCCCAATTCCGTCGCCGCGTGCCAACTGCCCCCGAGCGTGTCCTGGATGCGCCCGGTCTCGTCGACGACTACTACCTCAACCTTCTCGATTGGTCTTCAGGCAACCAGGTTGCCATTGGTCTTGAGCGCTCCGTGTACGTCTGGTCTGCCGAGTCTGGTACTGTCAGCTCCCTCCTCGAGTGCGATGCTTCCACCTATATCTCCTCAGTCAAGTGGAGTGCCGACGGCGCTTATGTGGCCGCCGGTCTCGGCACTGGTGAGGTCCAAATCTGGGACGTCGAAGAGGGTACCAAGCTCCGTTCCATGTATGGTCATGATACCCGTGTTGGCGTCATGGGCTGGAACAAGCACATCCTCTCCACCGGTGCTCGCTCTGGTCTCGTCTTCAACCACGATGTGCGTGTCGCCCAACACAAGGTTGCCGAGCTCGTCTCCCATACTTCCGAAGTCTGTGGTCTTGAGTGGCGCTCCGATGGTGCTCAGCTCGCCACCGGCGGTAACGACAACCTCGTCAGCATCTGGGACGCTCGTAGCCTGAACGCCCCCAAATTCCAGAAGACCAACCACAAGGCCGCCATCAAGGCCCTTTCCTGGTGCCCATGGCAGAGCAACCTCCTCGCCACTGGAGGAGGTAGCCACGACCGCATGATCCACTTCTGGAACACCACCAGCGGTGCTCGCGTCAACAGCATTGACACTGGTTCTCAGGTCACCAGCTTGAGGTGGTCTCCTCAGTACAAGGAGATTGTTTCCAGCTCCGGCTTCCCCGACAACTCGCTCAGCATCTGGAGCTACCCAACTTTGGTCAAGAATGTCGAGATTCCAGCGCATGAGAGCAGAGTCCTTCACAGCTGCCTCAGCCCTGACGGTCAGATCTTGGCTACTGCTGGTAGGTCACTTCCTTTCTTCAATATGATTGAGTAGTCACTAACAATACTCAGCTGCCGACGAATCCCTCAAGTTCTGGAAGGTGTTCGAGAAGAAGGCCGGGTCCAGCACCATTGGTGCTGGCGCCGGTGCGACCTCGTCCAAGGCCACCTTGACCAAGGCTACCACCATCAGGTAAATGACAACACTGGATCATGATCAAGCTGGTTCTTCTTGCCTATTCTGGGCTTTCTTTGGGCGCTCCATGGTGATGATAATGGTTCATGGTGGATTCATTCCTGGTCGGGTAGAATCTAGTTTCGGTACTTTTAATGAAGACACTCGTTCACATGCATCAGTGGGATATTGTTCCTTGTGGGAGATAAGAACCAGATCAACGACTCTGCACTGATCAGACAGGGCATCGTGATCACCTTGACCCTGATATTGCCTGATGATAAAAGGGTCGCATCGCGGAAGTAATCTGGGAAACGTTGTTCGTAATTAATGTACTGCCCCTGACGGCGTGCAGTACCACATTGGATCTCTTCCGAGTGTAAGGTTTTTGTATGTCGTGATACCTGTACATTGTAAAGCTTGAGATATCAAGTTGCAGAGCAGATCAAGCTTGAAAAAAACATATACTTCACATTCTTCGTCGGTTGACACTACATCCGCAAGCAAAGCTCTCAGTCCGCATCTCTGAATTTCCCACAGCGCAAGCCAGCCTAAAATGCCTGGCAGATGTACGTGACATGCAAAATTGGAGAGGAATAGTGGTATGGGAGATTGTGTCTATAGAAAGCTCGACCTCGAACATGACGTCGCCGCGCCGCCAAAATTTGTGCCTTTTCCCATCCATCTTGACTTTCATCTTACCTTATTTCGCACACCAGTCCATCCACCCTCTGATCGTTCAGTACGGTGTCTGCAACCTCAACCTCCCAGCCAAAGACGTCACCTTTGGCACATTCTTCGGGATCAGCACCTCATCGATGACATGCGCCACACCGCCATATACAATCAGATCCTGCCTCAGCACCTGCGCGTCGTTCACAAACACATTTCCTCTCGCATCAGAGCGAATGTGAAGCTTTGCTCCATTCAGCGTCTCATACTCATGATCTCCCTCCAATGCATCATGGTACAGCACCTTGTTCGGCACAGCGTGGTACTCCAGGATACTAGCCAACTGGCCCGGCGACAGCAACGAGAGCAACGGATTCAGCTTCTTAAATGCCGAGTTTATGGGGAAAAAGTACGTCACGTCCTTGAGCTCCTCGAGCTCGTACACGACCGACGCGTCAGATAGGTCGGTCAGGAACTCAGTGAGTTGGTTCAGCGCCAGAGTCGCGGAGATGTTATGCGGGAGCACCATTGACGAGTTGAGCGTGTGGATGACGCCGTGCTCGTACTTGATGTCTGTGTCTTCGCTGCCGCCCAGGACGGAGAGGCCGGATTCGGTGACGATCTCGCCTGCGTCGCCGCGGGAGAGCTTCACTGCGGCGCCCTTTGTGACGTTGGTGAGGACGGGGGGTTTGAGGTAGGTGTGCGCGATTTCAGGGAGGCCGGTGTTGGGGATGGAGCTGGTGGGGTATTCGCCGTCGAGGAGGTGGTAGCTGAGGAGGGCGACTGCGACGGGCGCGGGCACTTCGCTGACGTTGAAGCCCCATTTGGCGAGGGCTTCGTAGGCGGCGTTGGTTGGGGCGAGGAGGGTCACGCCTTGGGCTGAGTTGAAGGTGTCGAGGAGGTCGAATTGCTTGAGGAGGCCATTGAGGATGGAGAGCTTGGGGTTGCTTGAGAGGGCTGACTCTAGGGATTTTGCACTTGTGGCTGCCAGAAGGCTGCTGGCGTAGACGATCGTCGTGGTGAGCTTCATGATGATTTTGCTACGATATGCTATATCGACAATGGTAATGGCAGAAGATGAAGCTCACGCAACGAAGTTTACTGACGAGTAGCTACACAGAGCTCCAGAGCTTCCGACAATTCCGTCATACTGCTTACCCAACAGAGCTAGGACACAATAGCTCGAGCATATCGGTCTCCAAGGGACAAGCAATTGTCAAGCATAGAGACCGGCAAACAGTCGAAACACCTTCGGTATGCGGTGTTTCAGGCCCAATTCCAGCACAACCAGGCACATTCTCGAGCAAACTTACAAATTGGCTACACCGAACACAAGAGTACGCGACATTTACCTCGAGCACATGCATAGACCGATACCACCATGCAGGCAATATCCTTCGCATCTCGTCGTTGGAATCAATGCTGTTCAGTCCCCTGACTCTTTACAGGCGGCGTTTGACCCTGGGTAAACTCTTTTGCCCGACCTTCGGGGAGTGATCCCCGACCGGCGTCTCGCCCACCCCACAATTGGCCACACGAGACCCGCCACTGCGATAGCAGATTCATGCCAGTCGTGTCCACATGTACCGATGTGGTACAATCGCACCGCGAGATACGCTGAGCACATGTTACAGGGTGCATCTGTAGATCTGAAGGTAGGGTTGGTAATGTTTTTCTGCTGCGCTGGTATAACTTTTGCCAAACACTGTGCGAATCTTCACTTCGTCAATCGTTGCAGTCAGGATGGTCAACCTCATCCGTGCGGCTGCGGCGCTATGCTGCTCTATTGGCGTCTTTAAGGACACCCTCAACTGTGCCCATACTGAAGAGGCGCCAAAGCTGGTCAGATTCGAGATCGCGGTTGCAAAAGGACAAATCAATCCAACTGGTGCTGGCTTCCGGGAAGCCATTCTCACAAATGGCTCCATGCCTGGGCCGCAGCTCGTCGTCAACCAGGGCGACACTGTTGAATTCTTAGTACACAATTACATGGACGAAGAGACGGCTGTACATTTCCATGGCATCACACAGAAGAAGACTCCCTGGGCCGACGGAGTGCCTGGCGTGTCGCAACCTTTGATCAAGCCTGGCGCATCATACCTCTACACATGGGTGGCGGATGAGTCGGGTGTATACTTTTACCACTCTCACAACCGCGGTCAGATCATGGACGGCCTGTACGGCGCCATTATCGTCCATGCACCGCAGTCGACTGATCGACCATTCCACTATGTCAGCTACGAGCCATCAGACTGGATACCTATGCGCAAGGCCGAGAAGAAAGTAATACCCATGATGGTCAGCGACTGGAGTCAGATGACCTTTAAGCAATTCTTCGAGACCGAGCGAGAAGCCAACATCGACTTTACCTGTGTCGACGCAATTCTCATCAACGGAGCTGGTTCGCAGTACTGCTTGGATAAGGCAGAACTTGACAGCTTCACCAATCCATTAGTCGTACCTATCCTCAAGGCTGCTGGGTACGATGGCATCACGGCCAAGGGATGTGTCCCTCCCGTCCAGCTATTCCAAGGCAACTACACCCTGCATTTGGACAACCTGCCCGACACTGCTTACAACAAATGTATTGGTGGGGTCGGTGGCAAAGGCAACTTCACCGTTGATGTCCACAGCGGAGAAAAGTGGGCTGCCCTGACATTCATCAATCCTGGTGGCCTCTACCCACTTCGTGTCAGCATCGACAACCACCCACTCCATGTCTATGCTGTCGACAGTCAGTACACCTATCCTCAGATCGTTGACCAGATCACCGTCAACAACGGCAATCGTATTTCTGTCTTT
Organism: Elsinoe ampelina; assembly: GCA_005959805.1. Taxonomy (NCBI): domain Eukaryota; kingdom Fungi; phylum Ascomycota; class Dothideomycetes; order Myriangiales; family Elsinoaceae; genus Elsinoe; species Elsinoe ampelina. The sequence continues at coordinate 3,115,782 of SMYM01000002.1, forward strand.
GTCAAGCTTGATCAAGAGGTCGGATCTTATACCATCCGTGTGGCGAATGATCTTCTCGGTCAGGTTCTTGGTGGCTTCGGTCAGCTTGTCTACAATGGAGTCAGAGAGCCAGTCGAGGATGCTAAGGCTATGATCGACTATGCTGGTCGCCCTCTTGACCCAAGGATCCGCAGATTCGACCAAGCTGTCGCTCGTCCTTACCCACCAAAGCCACCTGCCACCAAGGCAGACCGCACACGCAAGTTCACTATTCGCAAGCTGCCTCAGCCATACGGTGCTTACCAGTGGACTTTGTCGGGTCACCAAGGCTACAACCACTCTTCCGAAGCTCTGGATCCTCCCATGCTCTTCCGCAAACCCAACACTATCGAGGAAACGGAATTGGTCCTCAAGACCAAAACTGGTGAGTGGGTCGACTTGATCTTTGAGATTGAAGGTCCCTTCGCACAAGGTCACCCGTTACACAAGCACGGCAACAAAGCCTACATCATCGGATCCGGCAAAGGTTCCTTCCCATGGAAAGACGTCGCAGAAGCGGAGAAGCACCTCCCACCCGGCACATTCAACTGGATCGACCCTCCTCTCCGTGACAGTTTCGACACCCTCGAAGGAGTAGGCTACAACACCTGGCTCGCCCTCCGCTACAAAGTCGACGCGCCCGGCGCCTGGCTGATGCACTGCCACGTCCAAAGCCATCTGACAGGCGGCATGGGCATCACCATCCTCGACGGAATAGACGAATGGCACAACCTCGACATCCCCCTCAGCTACAAAGAATGGAACGGCTTCCCGGTGCCCCAATTCGCCAAGGTGGATGAGGCGCAACATTTCGGTCGTCTCCAGAAGTTCATCTCGGACGATCGGTGATGGTTTGTCACGTCACATTTGTCCCAAATCAAGCAGCATTTTTCATCCGGAGTCTGGGCGTGCAGTCAAGGAGAGAGGGGTCAGTTACCGTTTGAGCAAGATACTTTACTTTGTAGGCGAGCAAGAGAGCCGGTCCTTGGGTGTGAGCAGGCAAGCCCCCATACTGAGGGGTAAGGTATAGATTCCCATCGCCCATGTATGCATCCAGTATAGTACCGCACCTCCCCCCGTAGCCAATCTATCCTCCACGATCCGCCCGCCGTGCCTCGCCCCTCCCCCCCCCCCCCCCCCCCCCCCCCCCCCCAAGACTCGTCCCACATCATCCGCACAACCACGGCGCTGGCGATCTCGCAGGAGCCGTGGGGGCGCGTGAATCGAGTCAGGGAAAAATGTCCGACGACCAAGCCATGACTACGGTGTGGTACTTCGCTTGGGAGAAACCGTATCTTGGTCTTCCTCGCTCGCTTGGTGGTCCCCATGGGCCCATCGAGGGGACACCGGGCCAGCATGACTCCCGGGGTGGAGACTGGGGGTGCGCCGAACGACGCTGACAGGGGGACGATTCATGTACTGTACATGACTCTTCGCAATCTGCTAGGGGGCGCTTTTCCCGTTGTTTGTTTTCCGGCGCCGACTGGAGGTACCAAGATACGCTGCGAGATGCTCCGATAGAGGACCTGCTCGGCGCGGATGGGGCGGTCAGATTGCAGATTGGGAGATTGCAGATTGCCTTTCTCTTACCTGTCGTGAGCAAGTCAGGCACAGTAGTGCGGGCGCGGGCAAGTGTGCGTTGCCGTGGCCACTGGGTTTTCGCCCCCGGACTTGATCCCCGAGACCCTCGTTGAAAAAAAAAGAGTCCCTGCGTTTCAGGCACGAGGTGAGCTCTTACACGGTCCCCGGTGCAAGCTGTGTTTCGGTCTTTGGAGCTTGCCACGGGCGGGCAGACTCCTCAAGTGGGAGCTCTGGTAGCTGGGCATGGCGAGATATCCGCGGTGGTCCGATAGTGATGGAGTGCAGGGTAAGGTAAGAATTGTTGTAGAGCTAGTGAGGTGAGTTTGGTGTTTCTATCTACGAGACAAATTTTGGCTGTAGGAAAGACTTCAACGTCTTGAGCTCGTCGACCTAATCTTGCTGAGATTGTGTTACACGAAAGGGCAATATGGTCAACTTTCACTTTCCGCAATGGCTTCTGGGTATGCCCAGGGTGGCGCCCGTGGCAGACCAGCCGGTAGCGGTGCAAGGACATGTTGCTCACCATGAGCTGCCGTCGACTCAACATCATGCGCCTACTACGCAGCATCACAACACACATTCAAGTGCCTGGAAAGCGGTGTCCTCTTCAGGATCATGTGTGAGTGTTACAACTGTGCAAACATGCGGGCAGGCCTGATATGATCAGTGTGGAGCTCTCCAGAAGACGCTCAAGGACAAGGTCGTCTTCCCAAATGCTCAGGCATACTCAAAATCGGCTGGGTCATACTGGAGCTTGAAGAACACAGATATTCACCCCAGCTGTATCGTGATTCCGTCGTCAGCTCAGGAGGTGTCGGAAGCAGTGTCGGTACTATCCCTTGGAGCTACAGTGTGGTCGGATCGGTGTCAATTTGCCATTCGAGGTGGGGGGTAAGTACTTCAAGGTCAAGGAAGACAAAACACATGCTGATAGCAACCAGACATACACCGTGGGCAGGCGCAGCTACAATCGAAGGAGGAATTGTAATTGACACCACGTATCTTCCTCGGCCAGGTCTCTCCAAAGACAAGAAGACCATCGTTGTCTCACCCAGCGAGACATGGGACGGCGTCTACGCTCAGCTCGACCCTCATAACCTGAGCACTCTCGGCGGCAGAGTGGGCGGTGTTGGTGTTGGCGGTCTTGTCACCGGCTGTGGTATCTCCTACTATTCTCCCCGCTACGGCTTCACCTGCGATGTCATTGACAACTTCGAAGTCGTCCTCGCCACGGGCGACATTGTCAATGCTAATGCAACCCACAACGCCGACCTCTTCAAGGCTCTCCGCGGCGGAGGCAACAACTATGGTGTGGTTACGGCCATCACCATGCAAACCTTTCCACAAGGCAAGTTCTGGGGCGGCCAGACCTTCCACCCTATGACCACCCGCCAGAAGCAGTTCAAAGCCCTGGAACGCCTCATTGGTACCCACCCCTACGATCCCTATGTACACTTCATCAACACCCTCGTCATCAACAATATGACCTACGGCAACTGGATCATCGGCGACTCACTCCAGTACACCAAGTCCGACCCAGCAGTCCCCAACCCAGAAGTCTTCAAGCCCTTCCTCGACCTGCCTCGCTTCGCCCCCTTCCCCGGCGGTCCAGACAACACGCTACGCGTCGACAACATCACAGACTTCGAGCTCGAATACTCCTCCCTATTCACATACAAGAAGCGCTGGCTCTTCGCCACCATCGCATTCGGCAACTCGGCCGAAATGATGGAAGAATTCTTCCAACTCGCCAATAAGACCGTCTTCCCTTTCACCTCCCTCCCCGGCTTCCAGCTTTCCATCTCCTACCAACCCCTCCCCACCGTCATGACCGAACGCCGCGGCGCAGTCGACTCCCTCGGCCCGTAAGTTCCCTCCCCCCCTCTCTCCCCCATCCCCACTGACCCTTCCCTCCCAGCATCCAAACCGGCGGCGACATGTTCTTCATCCACTGGGGCATGGCCATCGACGGGGAATACTCTTCCTACGATGTTGTCTTCCAATCCGCGGTGAAGGAGCTCTTCGCCGAGGCCAGCGCCAAAGCAAAGGAGCTCGGGGTGCAGAGGGATTATATCCCCATGACGTACGCGGATAGCTTCCAGGACCCGATCGGGACGAGGTCCAAGGGCACGATTGATGAGATGTGGAGGACGAGTAGGAAGTATGATCCGTTGCAGGTGTTTCAGAGGCAGGTGCCGGGGGGGTTCAAGTTGCCTAAGCAGGAGTAGAGGGACGGAGAGGGTATGAGAGATCGATGCGGAGGAGGAGGGCAAGACTGGGGAAAGGAGCGGGTGAAAAGGTATATTGGGTAGCTTTCTATGTATGCATGAATTCGCTGAACTGCTTCGACCAGAGTCCTATCCTCCGCTTGATGGGTGAATGTGACATGAAAGGGACAGGTCTGACTTGGCTTGCCGCGATATCATTCTTCAAGGGGAGGGAAACAGAATCAGACGCAGGACACTGTCGCGAACTTGTTGTATTGTGACCACGGTGCAGGCAGAGTAATGGCGAGTCCGGTGTGAAAGGCATCATGTTTTTGCTACGGTGAAAAGATCATTCAACGACGCAATCCCACCAAGGTCTGGATACATTGAGCCCACTGGTCACGAAAGGTGCACGAAGCTCAGCCATGTTTCGACAAAAGAAATGTATTGCACTATCTACCATACAGGTATACCCAATCCGATCCATCCCGTTGCATCCCATACCATCTCAGCCCTCATCTCAACTGCCTCCCAGCGAGAACGCAACGAACGCAACCACCCCCACCCTCCTCAGCATCACACCACATCGCCCTCCCCACCAACCCTCCCATATCTCCCCACCTACGCCTTCCAATAATTCGCAATCCTCTCCTGATACAACCCCTTGGCCCACCCTTTAACCCCCTCCTTCAAGTCCACCTTAGCCGCACCCCCCTGCAACTTCCTCGCCATAACCCCAAACGCCCTCCTCCTCTCCTCCGCCAAATCATACGCCTCCTCCTTGTCCTTCAAGTCCAAAAACGCCTTCCTCAATTCCCCCCCGTCGATCCCCGCCTCCGTCTTGCCCATCCACAGCAAGCCCAACTGCTTGCCGTGGTTGGCGATCATTTCGTTCCTGGGGCGGCGCACGGCGTCGTACCCCGCCAGCGCGGCCGTGACGCCGTTGCGGTCGTACGCGGCGCCGAGGAGGGCGCCGAGGATCATGGCGTCTTCGACCTGCGCGCCTTGGCCGAGTTGTTGGAAGTTGGTCATTGTGTGGGCTTCGTTGCCGGTCTGGGAGGACGTGTCAGTATCGCAGGTAGGGCAAGGGGAGGGGGAAAAGTAGGGGCGATGGGGCATCTTACCATGGCCACGCGGCCGCGGACGTAGGTTGGGGCGTTGAGGTGCTCGATTTCTGGGATGAGCATTTTACCGGAGTACGAGGAGAGGATCTCAACGAGGTTGTCGCCGTCTTTGAAGCCGGAAAAGTACTTGGCCAGTTCGGCGTCGGAGGTCGGGCGGGCGAATTGGGTGAGGTTGTAGTCTTCTGTGGTGTAGAAGGAGCCGAGGCAGGTGAAGAAGCCGTCGAGGTAGGCGTTGAGGAACCAGGAGCCGGAGCCGACGCGCTCGAAGCGGTAGCCGGATTCGATCTCACCGTAGGGTGCGCCGAGGAGCTTGCGGGCTTCTTTGGGGGGCACGTGGGCGATGGCGGAGAGGACGTTCATGAAGCGCGGGTAGGTGGCGACGTTGTCTGGGCCGAGCACGTATTTGCGGGTGGAGCCCCAGAGGCCGCCGTCAGTGATCAGGACGTCGGCCTTGACGGTTGTGCCGTCGTTGAAGCTGACTTCGATGGGTCCATCCTCTGGGTCCTTGATGCCCACGAGAGTCTTGTTGGGGTGGAGGCTCTCCTTGGGGTAATCCTCGAGCATGAGCTTGAGCCAGGAGGCGGGGTCAATGACGGTGACCTGAGGGACGTGGGTGGTGTTGGGAAGCTTGGAGTAGTCTAGGACGACGTCGCCTGCGTGAGGACCTTGACCCTGTTGAGTGTTAATTGTAGTCTCGCTCCCATGGCTTCATCAACTCACCAGAACGATGATGCTGGGCTCTTCTGGATACCATCCCGCCCTCTCAATGGCACCGTAAGCACCAGGCCCAATGAGCTTCAGCGCATTGTGAGCTTGAGGAGCAATACCCATAAGTCTGTATGAGCTTGGGTAAAGGTTGACATTTGGGTCATAGTATTGCACATTGATGTGATCGTAGTCCTTCAAGGCATAGGCGAGAGTACCACTGGTGATGCCACCACCATAAATGACAACATCAAGGGCAGTGGTAGACGCCGCCAGGGCAGACAAGGACAAGAGGCTCTTGGACAACATGGTGAAGATCTCTCAAGACTCGAATGGATAAACACCAAGAGAAGGACAATGAAGGGAAGACGAATTTTGAAGCTCTAAGAAATCCATCGAGCTTCGAGCTTCAAGTCGAGCTTACCTAGCTCTGTGCAACTCCTCGAGCTTCGAGGAGCTACCACCAACAGCCCTTCAAGCACGTCAGGGTTCTGTTGCCCGGTGAGGCCTTTCCCATCAGCAGCCATTGTTACGACGACAGTACCTGTGCCTGAGTGTGGCATCACAACTGGTCCACATTGAGGTTAGACTGCCGAGGAGACGGGAACCGAGCCGGGAAATGGTACAAAGGCAGGTTCATCGTTGGGACGTCTCGGGGAGCGATATTGCACGTATCGCTAGCGGCCACGAATCATGCCCGGAGCGAGTAATGTCTTGCCTCCCGCCAAGTCGTGTCGTGTCTCGCCGGCAAGTTCCAACTTCTGATGCGGACAGAAGCAGATATGTGCATGACGAGCGTTGTTATCATTGCTGTTTCAGGAAGGCGAGTGATGATGTCGACATGGCTGGGATTCTCGTTTCAAGAAGTGAGGAGAAGGAAGCCTCAGTCACAGATGATGGAGGGTACCTTGTCTCGTGTCGGGCGCCTCGGGGTGGTCCGCTCTTGCATCGGGGAATTTTTTTAGTCTTGCAGGCATCACGTGATGGAAATGCGGGAACCAGGGCCAGAACCATGTCTCGCTTTGACTTTGTGTATGTGAAATGTACCACCGTGCCGTAGATGAAGGCACGGAAAGCATCGTCCGCAGATGACGGCTGCAGGATAGACGACCTCCCCCCCTTGTTCCTGCGCGGCAGGTCGCTCCCGTCGGACATTTTCTTCGTTTTCATTCACGTGGAGATCTGCCATGGCTGCTTGGACGGTTGATCGGATGGCTGCAGGAGGCACACGGGGTGGCTGCAGGATCAACTTTGACCATGACCAAGTGTGGAACCGAGGGAACTTCTGCTGCTTCGCTTGTTGATATGACTTGACTTGTGGGTATTGGTATATTCGTGATCTCTCTTACTCTACCCAATCATCGTGGTGGCGATGATATTCAAGGCCGAGGGACCACATGTCCCGACGGTGGTCCCGTCCCCTCCTTCTTGCGTCAGACTCATCTATCGCGACCGTGATGCTATCGATACAAAGGAATTGATCATTGGTATCTTTCGGCTCGTAACAACAGGTAAAACTCAGATAATCCCCCCCAAACTCCATGAACAAATGAGATTCGTCGTCAAACAAAGGTGGTATATCCCTGCCGCTCTACTATACAGCTTTATTGATGTTCCCCGCTTCTCGGATGATCCGTCGAATCTGACTCCGTAACGCACAAGGATGTCCGTCGTTGTCCTTGGGAAGGCTTGATGAAGACAGGGGCATGGAGGAGCCGTGTTCGGGTCTGCCGAAGCTTGACACTTGATGCTTGGGTAGCTTAGCCAGCAGGGGTTGGATGTGCTCCCTCAGCTCGGTAAGGACTACCTTTGCCCTGACGGATCGTTGTGCCTCGGCGTCCAGACAGTAACGACCCATGAAGATGGGACGACTGACGATGAGGGGAAGTGAGTTGTCAAGATGGTCGGGCTGGCCGTCAGTAACACCTATCGCGGCGGCATACCAAGAGACTATTTTGGTAGCAGCGAGGTAGCAGGCAAGTGATACCGAAGGATCGGAAGAGCAAGGGCAATCGAGGACTTTGTTGATAGTGGTGATGGCATCTCTGTTGAGGAAGAGCACTTGATCCACATCGCGTGCTTCTTCGTGGGCTGACTGAATGCACGTCATCGGGTCCGATGCCGCAGTAGAGCAAGAGTCCCGCACGACGTGCAGATCGGAGACGACCTGCAGCACGAGTGCAAGGCAGTCTTGGCCTCTGCAGTGAGGTCTTATCGATCCATGCCGCGACGGGAAGTCATGGGTAAGGCCGGGACTAGTCGATGTTGATGTGTCAGTTGAAGCGGGCATGCCTCTCCAATCATGAACAGGGTTGAAGCCATGAAGGAGTCCGGCGGAATTAGGCCCCGTGGTGTTATCAAGAGTGGAGATTGATGTCGGTTCGGTTGTCGGTGACCATAGAAAGTCGAGCGACATGCCTGAATTAAAGTCCTGAAAGACGTCTGTCTCTTTGAACGGATTGTGCCCAGTGTCGAAAGCCATGGGATCGCCGCAATGCCCGTCGAGGGGTGGGAGTGCTTGGATACCTGATTGGTCGGAGACCGAACCCGAACGAACGGCGACAAAGGGGTCACAGTCGCTAGCAGGGGTGGCGGGAGGTACAAAGGTGGCAATCGGTGTCGAAGATGTTGTTGATGTAGAAGTGCTCGGTGGCATTGATGATTGAGGGATTGCTTGCTGTGACGCTGCTACAGCTGCTGCGGCTGCAGCTGCGTTGGCTGACGAAGGAGCTCGTCTACCAGTTCGTTGCGAGAAGGAATAGTTGCAGTCGATACCTTTGGTTACACAACGAGCGCAGGCGGGCCGTTGCTTACCACACCTGATCTTCTGAGCCGAACACGAGTTGCAGCTCTCTCTGATCTTCTGGCGGTGTTCGCTGTCTCTCCGTCGACTCGTCATGGTATAGCAATGTGTGGAAAGACGGTGATGTGGTGGTGGTGGCTGCTAGACCAGCTAGTAGCGACGGTACGGCGCAGGGGGAGGGATGCAGCAACGTGGATGGTGGACCGGTTCGGAGAATAAAACAAAAGGGTGGTCGAATGTCAAACGTCAGGGAAAGAGAGAGCGAAGAGGTCGAGATTAATAGCCCGTGTGTAGTGATCAAAGCAAAAGACTGTTGGTCTGTAACCCAGGATGCGGGATGCTTATTTGCATTTTGCCATGCTGGCTCAACTTTGGGGTGGGCAAATCCTCTGGGGGAGTGAATCGGTATGCCGCCAGTGTCCCAAGACTCGCTTGACTCGCTTGTGGGAGCGGATGGTTTTGACGTAACTTTATTTGATGAGTGTGGAAGGCAGATGCGATGGTTGTTATCGCTGGAACAATAGCGCCCGGCTCCTCTCGGGTCGTGGGATGATCGTGGAACCATGAACGACGAGACCTATCGACCCTCGACAGCACTTTTGCGGGCAGGATCGCAAGGTAGGGCATCAGCGGCGGCGTCAGCCATCAGATCAGGGCAGAAGTGAACAGGCGAAGGGGGTGTGGGCTGTTTGCGCCTAGAGCAACTACGTTTTGCGTTTTGCGAGCGAAGAGTGGCGAGCTGCCAGCATGGGGAGCATGGGGCGCTGAACTCACCTGCCCTGTGGAGGCCTTGCTGCGGTAGCTTGCCCATAGCTGATAATCTGGTCGAGATGAGCAAAGAGGAGCGTGTTCGCGGCCTAGTGGAGGAGAGGTGGACGTCGGGAGTGCCTGTCGTCTAGGGACGAGGCTAGCACCGTCTAGAGAACCACGGATTGACCCTAAGGTCCTTAGGGACAAGAGGGACAAGCCTGACACGCTCCCGCATGCCATACGCAGTCCCACTGACTCTCTGATCAGAGAGACCCCACCTGAAGACGAACACGAGTCGTGCCTGATGCCGAGGCAGGGCCAAGGGTAGGTAATGGCACCAAGAGCGCTTCTTTTTTGCTTGAGTGGGCCGTCCACAGCCTGCATGAGGGTTAGCACCGTCACGTACCTTATCAATCTGCTACGCTCCATTTGGGTGAAGGCGGAGTCTGGTCCTGGCATTACCGTGCTGTATGGTACAGCAGTTGTGTGCAGTGGCGTCGAGCCTCTTCGTCACCTTCTGTCGCAGATGTCGCAGATGCGTACCCACAACCCACATGGGCCCATCTGCGCACCATCTGAGCACATCTCTCTCTCATCGGCGGCTCGGCGGGACCAGAATTGGGAACCATGTTCGACCTTGAAAGCAAAAACACTGGATGGGATACGGGAGAGCTCCATCGAGCCGTCGCTTAGCCACTGCTGCCCCGACCACATGTTTCTGATAATGCTAGTCTCCAGATCATCTCCTTGGGTTCCCTTTTAGCCTCTCTGGTCTTTATGTGGTAACACAAACCAGCCATGCTCACGTCAATAATGCAGACGATCGACCGCACAGGCCTGCCGAGCAATGCTACTTTCGCATGTACAGATACCTTGCACTTCAACCTTGAGTCAATCACGTTATGCTTTCAGTCCACCACGAGCCGGACCATTAGCACAACCCTGGGCATACAGAGATCCGGCAAAAACACGGCCACGGCATTGCTTTTGAGCTTCTGCATACAGTTACCGCGTCTTCTTGCCTGACGGTCCTGACCTTGGGGTGCTCTAGCCTCTCGGACAATTATCGTCCCCTTGTACCTTTTAAAATAAATCATTGCCAGCCATTGCAGCAAGGTTTCATCAGCGGCGAGCCGATCAGCAGCCGGCCCCATGATTGGTCTTGGGTGGCTGAATATTCGTGACCTGTTCTCCAGGTGTTTTGGATCGCTGGCTGCCGGCTGATCACAACATCCAGCCTGCGGTTCTCACGGTTGTGGCTCGTGGGAAGCTGGCGATCATGGCCTGTTGCCGCTGATTCTCATGGCTCATGGCTGATGCCTCCCTTCATCTCCGTGACACCATGTTCCTCGCTTTACCCCGTCCGCCAGGCCATATATCGTTTCGACATTGTCGATGGAAGGATGAGATCGCAAACAACATGGGGGCTCTGCGTTTTCCGTCTTCGATCTGGTTGCTCGATCGCAAACTCGGTTCTGTTCTTGGAAACACGGCGTTCTCTCGCTCGTCTGCGCTCGCCTGCCCTTGTCTGCCCTGGACGCCCAAAGCCACGCTCATCTTTGCTGACGAACGAGGGTTGTCCTCTTTCGGCACGCGAGTACGGGCAGAGGCGAAATCTTGCATAATCTCTCCCGAGCGATCCAATCCCTTCCACTCAACAACGAGCTCACCAACCCGTGCACCATTGTCTAATTACAGATTCTCCATATCATGAGCAACACGTGAAGTCGGTATTCAGGGCAAGAACTACGGTGAGTAGAGTCGGTCCGTTCACAACTCTGTCTGCAGGGCAAAAACTGGAGCATCTCTGCTTTACCCACCTCCTCCCCGTGGACGGGGGGATCGATCCCACATGGACCAGACTCATCAAGGACAAGACATGATTTACACGGGCTGATATTAACCGCCAAGGTAACGTCGTGTCGAGTGGTGCTCTCAACACTGGGCTGAGCAACGTGCGAAGAGCAAGGATGTGTGATTGGCAGAATGCACTATGTATTGCTTGGCTACTTGCACATCCTCCACATCCTCCACTTTTCTCCTGCCCCTTCTCACGGCATCTCACGCATCCAGAACAATCTCAATCAGTGACAGTTCGCCCAGAGCCGGTCTGAATACGTCCTTGACCTTCAGTTTCGGCGTGCACGATTGGGCAATGTCGTTGAATGCGCCCAGCGTCCGCTCCCTCCCGTTGAGGTTCATGAGCATGAGCAAATCACGGTCGCTGTAGAGTTGCGTGTGTCAGCATTACCAAACAACAAAGAAACCCATTCGGTCCGGGTGCTTGATCGACTTACTGCGTTCCCTTTTCGAGGTCCCGCGGGAGTTCTCCCGGCTCGGGAACCACCACTTCATTTAGAATCACTGTATCTTGCGACCGCAGCGCGCTAGCCAACGGCTGCAAGATCTTCTGTGCGTACTTGTCCGACCAGTCGTGGAGGATGAATCTGGCAAAGTATGCGATTGATTGATCGTCCTTTGCGGCGTGCTGGGGTTGGTCCTTGAAGAAATCGTGCGCCACGAATGACACTCTGCTCTTGAGTTCTTCGGGGCAGTTGCGTGCTCCCACTTCGACCGTCTCTGGAAGGTCTTGTACTTCAAAGGTCAGTTCTGGGTACTTCTTCGCGAGTGCCATGGAGACGTGGCCGGGACCGCCTCCGACGTCGACGATCAAGGAGCTGCCGAACTTGTCCCAGCCGTACCCGCCGTCGACGGCGTGCTTGATGTCGTATGCACCACCAGCGGAGATACCGCGCATGGCTTTGGCAAACATCTCGTGGAGGTGCTGTCCATCGGGCTCACGGAAGCGCTCGAATTGCGCCACCTTGCGTCCGAGAGAAATGCCGTATGCGGCTTCGTTAGCCTCAGAGCTGTAGCCATATGACTCGATGGCTTCAGGGATCTTTGGCCCGGCGGGGTAAGCGACGTTGGTGCAGAGGTATAGCCAAGACTCCAAGTCAGGATCGGTGGCTAGCAGGGATGAGGTGGCATTGTGGGCGACGGTGTTATCCGGACCGGGGGCGAACAGGCCAAAGGACATGGCATGCTTCAAGATCCTCTCCACCCAGGTACCGGTGACGTTTTTGCCGACTTGCTCTGCGATCTTGTCATAGCTGATGCTGCCGGCTAATGGGACAAAGTGGGCAAGTTTGAACGAGTTGATAGCCTGAAGTGTTGCTGGGGCACAATGCTTTGATCTGTTAGCCCTTGTATCATGTTCAAAGCCGCCACCCTGCGCGGCCAAGAATGGTAAGGCAGCATGAAGCTTGCACGGCGCCGTCTGCAGGTACCAAAGATACGTACCAGGAAGGATAAGTTGACCAATTGATCACGGGGTCCCCTGACCAATTCTGCTATGCGCTCCGCAGCTTCGATGATGGTGCCCTTTGCATCATGGAATGGTGCATTTTCGGTTGATAGGGAAATGGATGGATACTGGCTCGCATACGAGAGAGGGGGCAAATTCTTCTTGCCCAAGAACTTGTTCAGATCGGCCGATGCTGAGAGGAGAGTCGCGGCCAGCTCATAGAGCTCCTGATCGTTCACACGGCTGCGCATTCTGTCGTCGTTTGTGTGGTCAGCTGGTAGCGAATTTCGTGATAACAGCGAGAATAGGACAGTACAGAGATTTGCGCGCGAGATGGCTGGCTTACGTCTATACACATAGTCGCAGATCAAAAACAACGTCAGGCATCGTGCGATACATGTTCGCCGTCACCTGCATCCGGCTGGGTTAATCGCTGAGCGCGAGTCTCGAAACCCGACGCAGCAGTTTCACGAAGGCATGCCCGCCGCGTGCGAGACAGAGACGGTGGGTGGTTGTCGGGGGGCAGGGATGACCGACTCGCCCGAAACTCGAGAGCGATTCTACGAGAATTCGATGACCGGGGGGCTTGACATTTTGAGAAGATTTGCGCCGTGGGTCGCCGACTCCATGACCTTTACCATTTCGAGACATGGTGGGCGTTTAGGGCTAAGACAGGAACAATCCTACACGCGCCGAGCCTAGCGCAGACAGAGGTGGACACTGGGCGGCAGCCATGGTTGATCGTCTCGGCGCCAGATATTCAGAGTGGGTATCATGTGGATGTGCGAGGCCCCGAAGAACGCGTGACGGGAGGCGGGAGGCGCCTGAGCCGTTGTAGTTCGTGCCAACACATGCACGAACTGTTTTTGTTGGACAATTTCAGAGCATCTGCGCGACCACTGGCTGTGGTTGTCATGCTAGTGGAAATGAGGTCAATATGCATGAGGAGATGCATGTCTTACCGTCCTGCCTCGTGCTTGCCCAGCTGACCATGCGCCGACCAGCCGCTCAGATTGCGTGTTGCTTTCGATAAAGTGCGTGGATAGTGGTTAGAGTGGCATTCGCAGAACCGTTCGTGGGGCAGCAGAGGCTCCCAAGGCTGAAGGGAACGGAACGGGAGATCTGCTGAGCCTGAAAGGAGAAGCTCATAGGGAAATCCAGGGCAAGACCGGGCGAGGTGCGGAGAGGCACACGACTCGTATTGCTGATTGACTACCTCTATCGAGTCCTCGCCGAGGAGCTAACAAAGGGCATCACGATTCGTGCTGGATCGCGTCTCTGCAAGCGATGCCTCGACTGCGCGTGTCTCTATCTTGGAAGAGATAACGAAAATGATGAGACGGCTGGATGAGTGAACAATAATCGGAAGATGCTGGACGCGACCTCGCCGTATCTTTAGGGACGTCGACGTGGCCTTTTACGGCTTGACTTTTGCTTCGCAGAAGTAACTTGTCCAACGGTACTGTACCTCACCACAATCCGCATACTGACCTCACCAAGTGTATCATTTGACCAAGGTTGGCCCCGTGTCTATGGTCCCACAGGTCCTGTGAACGATATCGTCGTCGATCGTGGTCCGCCCCCGACAAATAAGCTCTCGGGGAACGTCCCTTTTCCCTGCCAACTCCCAGTCATGCATTCACCGACTCACTGTATTTTCTGACACACTCTCTCTGACCAGGTCGGGCATCGTGAAACGCATCCAGCTGATTCTGCCGTACAGCACCAGCTCACTGGGCGAGTCTGATCGACATGGAATACTCTTGGTAACGCCTATCTGGAATATGCTTCCCAGCCTTGGATGGGATCAAAGATGAGGTTCGATGAAAGGTGGCGATGGCGAGATGCAGGCTGGGTTTTGTACTCCGCCGTCGCTTAATGCTGGGCGATACAGTACCCTGTTTCGATCTTCGCGGATCATCCTCGCTGTAAGCGGAACAGCCTTCGCGCCCACTCTCTTTGACAGCTCGTACCTGTGGTACTACTGGCGAGGAGTGCTGCAGAAAAGTGTCGGGGGCATGCTGCTTCCCCGTCAGCTTTGCCTAGGTGAATACCAGGGCCCGCTCCGCACCGACCCTCTATGATGCTCACATGTTTCCATACAACGCAGCCATCGAAATTCACTTTTTGACAGCTGGGACCCTTGGCCTGTAATATCTAGTCGTCTGGTTGTCCTACTTTTCTTTTCTGTGTTCCAGGCAACTTTGGTCTTGAACATCAACGATCCTCTTCATTCCATAGCCCAACACACCAAAGCGAGTACCATGGGCATGTTTGGTAAAAAGCCCGAGCCCAGTTCGGCAGGTGGCTACGACACCAAAGGTTACGATGCAAAGGGCTACGATGCCAAAGGATACGACACCAAAGCTGAACCCCAAAATGCTGCAGTAGCAGACGAGGTAGACACATCCTCGCCCCAACAAGCACCTCCAAAGGGTCAATGGATACTACTGTTCACATCGTGAGTACAGACCAAAAGACCCCACCAACAGGGCCGATTCTGACATTGCATGATTAGCCTCTGCATGGCAGTCTTCTGTCAGGCATTGGACAGTGAGTAACCCTATACCAAGACCGACCGTCACAGACGAACTGACTTTACACAGACACCATCTTGGCGACTGCCATCCCTCGAATCACAGATCAATTCCAATCCCTGGATGATGTTGGGTAAGTCTACTGCATTTGCTCTTTGCAGGTCTCCCTGTGTCTGACTATTGGTAGTTGGTATGGCTCGAGTTACCTGGTATGCCTTGCATCTCAACACTTGCGCCGGCGAGTCGACTGACCACTATAGCTCACAACATGCGCATTCCAATTGTCCTACGGCAAGCTATACAACTTGTTCCCGATCAAATGGGTCTTCTTGTCGGCACTGGCCTTCTTCCAGCTTGGCAGTCTGATATGCGGTGCGGCCCCGAACTCATTGGCCTTGATCATGGGTAGAGTGGTCGCTGGTATCGGCTCAGGAGGAATCTTCTCAGGAGCCCTCCTCATCGTCGCTCAGAACTTGCCCCTGCAACAACGGCCAATCTACAATGGTATGCTGGGTAGCATGTACGCCATTTCCAGTGTTGCCGGACCACTGTGAGTATCAACGCAACAGCCATGGTGGATTACACTGACATCAGATCAGTATGGGTGGTGCTTTTACCGACAATGTCACCTGGAGACTTTGCTTTTATATCAACCTTCCGATCGGTCTGCTCACGGCTATCTGCATATTCTTTTTCCTCAACAAAGAGGCTGGTCGCAATGACCGCTGGGATCTACCTCTGAAAGACAAAATCTTCGAATTGGATATCTACGGTGTTGTGGCACTGATACCGGCGATTGTTTGCATCTTACTTGCGTAAGTAGACCCTTAGCCGTTGAAGCAACGAATAACTAACATCAAACAGCCTCCAATTTGGTGGTTCGACTTACGGATGGAACAGCTGGAGAGTCATTCTCCTTCTCGTCCTCTTCGTTGTTCTCTTCGGCATCTTCATCTTCATTCAATTCAAGCAGGGTGATCGAGCAACCATCCCACCGACTGTCATCAAGGTCCGCACCATGTGGGCCTGTGGTGTCTACGCCTTCTTCTTCTTCGGATCCTTTCTCTCCATCACCTATTATCTTCCGATCTGGTTCCAGGCGATTAGGGGAGACTCGGCGACAGAATCCGGTATCAACAATTTGCCGTTCCTCCTCGGCACAGTCGTCTTTTCCATCATTGCCGGAGGAGCAGTCTTTGGAGTTGGTTACTACACCTGGGCTTGCATTGTGGGTAGCGTCATGGCATCTGTTGGTGCCGGCCTGCTGTCTACCTTCACTGTCAACACTGCCAAAGGAGCATGGATCGGCTACCAGATCATCTACGGTGGTGGTATCGGGTTTGGTCTCCAACAGCCACTCATTGCGGTTCAGACTGCACTACCGGATCGTCAAGTGTCCGAAGGTACTGCCATCATTACCTTCATCCAGGCCTTTGGAGGTACCATCTTTATTTCTGTGGCACAGAACGTCTTCAACAACCAGCTACTGTCCAACGTGGTCTCACGCAACATCCCTATCAACCCTGCCGCTCTTCTCTCCGAAGGTGCGACCAGACTTGCTGAGCTTGCCCCGGAGGGATTCCTCGAACCCCTTCGGGAGGCATACAACGCTGCTTTGACGCAGACTTTCTACGTCACTGTCGCAACAGCCGCTTTGTCGACTCTGGGTGCAGCGTTCATCCCATGGCTCTCAGTTAAGAAAGAGAAGGCAGCGCCAAAAAAGGATGAGGAACACGAGATGGCCTCTTCGGATCGTGAGAACAGCCCATCGCCTGATGTCGCGCACGCCTACATGAAGGATGATGTCGAGAACCAGGCGTCCCCGGCCAAGGATCTTCCTCGTCTACCACTCCCTCGACAAGCAAGCAACATGTCCGAGAACTTCCAATCACGCTTCGGAGACAAGGCTAGCATCAAGTCACCCTCGGTCCATAACGGATCCATCCGACCCGACCCTAGAGACCAACAACTCGAAAAGGAAACGCAACACTTCCACCGCGACGCCGAGCTGCATGAGCGCAACGCCCAGCTCTTCGACAAGAAAGCGAGATTGTACGACAAGAACGTCGAACTCTACGAGCGCAACGTCCGGCTGTACGACATGAACTCTCGCCTCTACGACAAGAGCGTGAATCGCTACGATCGCGAAGCCGAGCAAGTCGGACTATCAAGATCCAGATTTTAGATCTGAACCGGTACCTCGATGAGGCAGGAGCGCACGATCATGGCTCGATGACTTGAATCGACATGGTTCGTAACTTACCCGGGAGCTGGCACAATTTGACAAGGCACATGGTGGGACGGAGCGTGGGGGGAAGGACATTCGATCAATGCAGGGGGACGTACGTACATGGTGGCGTAATGTCGCGTATATGGCCGAAGACGCAATCACGATAACCAAACAACCACATGGCTTGATTGCGCGGAGCTTCTCAGTGTTTCTGAAACTTGTAGATAGCTGATAGCGATACCTATGCGAGCGAGTGGGTGGAATGGCGGGGTATGTAGATTTGTAGCGACTATACCAATTTCCCTTTTGGCGCTAGACGGCATGCTTTCGGGCGGCGGCACAGTTCGGCTGACTTGGCCGTGGATAACCTTTTGACAGCGTGAACGATGGGTTTAAGCCTACTGTTAACCTTACACGGGCATTTTTTTTGTGTTTGTGATGGTTGCATGGCTGCAGATATGCAGGCGAGGTGAATCTCCTGGTGGTGGGTTAATCAAATAAACAATCCCATCATTGTCTGCCCGTAGCACTATCTGCTGCAGGGGGATCGTCCACGTGGTGGCACTACAATTGTAACCCAAGCCGAGAATTATTTCGATTACTGAACGCCTTGGGACCATCGTGTTGCCCATCCCATCTGTCGATTTTCTGTCCCCTCCCCCAAATCTTCGTAGGTATGAATCTCCCCCAAGCAAATCCCCTCCCTATCACCGAAAACCCATCACTCCTCATACATCCTCTCATACCTCCCCAACTCCACCCCCTCCGGCTCCCCCGGATCCGCCAACTTCCAAACCCCACTCCACGCCAACCACGCAAACACAGTCCTGAGCAACCAGACCCCCCACCCACTCTCGGGGTTGATCAACTTGGGACTGATCCCGCCCAGCGGAATCGTCTGCGCCTTACCGACAAACCCCCTCAACCGGTCTTCGTACCGCTCAAACGCCGCCCCGGGGTCGCCGGGATCCGCGCTCAGTTCCCCGGCGACCGTGTACGCCCCGACGAGCGCGAGATTGGTGCCTTCGCCCGTGATCGGGGACGGGGCGTAGGCGGCGTCGCCGACGAGGGCGCAGCGTCCCGTCGACCAGCGGGGGAGTTTGACCTGGGCGATGCGCTCGAAGTAAAAGTCCGAGGACGCGTGCATCTCCCGGAGAACGCGGGGGCCTTCGCCCGTCATGTCGCCGAAGATGGCCTGCAGTGCGGCTTTTTGGCGCCCCACGTCGCGGGATTCCAGCGCGGCTTCGAGCTCCGGTGATGCGGTGGCGAGGTTGAGGTACGCGGAGGAAATGGTGCGGTGCGCGGGGCGGACGAGGATGGAGCGTCCCCCCGTCGCGTTTTGCCAGCGGGCTTTGCGGAGGTCGCTGGGGAGGCGTGGGATGGTGAAGTAGGCGATGTATTGGTCGCGGGGCTTGAGGGAGGTGGCGCCTTCCGAGGGGAAGATTAGGGAGCGGGTTTTGGAGCGGAGGCCGTCGGCGCCGACGACGAAGGAGAAGGATTCGGTCGACCCGGACTTGAAGGTGACGTCGACGTGGGAGGCGTGTTGGGTGATGCTGGCTGGTGAGGTGCCGTATCGTATCTCGACGTTCGGGAGAGAGGTGGCTGCGTGGATGAGGATCTCGGCTAGGTTGCCGCGCATGATCTCGAGGCTGCGGGTGAGGCCTCCGCCGATGGAGGCGATTTCGTTGGCGTCGTCGTCGATGAGGGCGAAACCTTCTTCTCCGGTTGTTTTGGACTTGATCTCGTCTTCGAGGTTCATGCGCCGAACTATCTCCCTGGCGGGGCCTTCGACGTCGATGCCTTGACCAGATTTGAAGAGTTCGGGTGAACGTTCGATGATGGTGACATTGAAGCCACCCTTGGCGAGCCAGTATGCGAGGACAGGTCCTGCGATGCCTCCTCCAATGACCAGAGCCCTACGATCTGGCATGATTACGATTGAGCTTGAGAGTCGTGTTCCTCCGAGTCAGGTCGGTTGTATCGCTTGCGAGTCGTGATGCTGTGGGCCTTGCAGATTAGGTTTAGGAGATGTGTTGGGGCAGGAAATGCAGGCGAGATGACAATGTCCACACAGTCAATGGTGAGAGGTGGAAGATGTGAGGCCGGTGGAATTGGCATGTATGTCAGAATCTTGCCCAGGAATGGCGAGCTGAAGTGTTATTTGTATGGCCGATTGAAGAAAATGGTGGAGTGTTTGATACTACCTGTTTGCAAGTGATATACTGGTCATGTTACGTCACGAAGAGGAAGTGATCATGCATCTCACCGCGTCACCTACATTGCACATCGGGAACAAGGATTCGTGTTTCGTTTGTTTAGCGAAAGCATGAGTAGCAACAGATGCAAGCATATCCTGTCGAGTCGTGTTATCTTGAATCAATCCAGAGCAGGAATCGGTCAGCCGTGAGGGCTGGGATAGGGCGTGGAAGCCGAGAATCGTCCATGTCATTGTGCAGACTGCAAACCAAGCACGGAAGAGAGTCGACAAGGATGAAGACAAGCTCTCGCATCACCCTCACTCCCCCGCCATGTGCCCTGACATGGCACTCTTCTTACCTCTCGTGTTCGTGATTGAGAAGAATGCTTGTGCAAGCGACTTAATCTGGACACACAGTCTTCCAGAGGGTTAATCTTCGCTGATTGTTAATTTAGACTTGAAGATCTGGGTTGTCGGATTGCATTTCCCATCGACGGCACCGTAAAACACTGAAGACGATAGACTTCGAGTGAATATCCATTGACTGACTACCCATGGGAGAGAGTATCGGGGAACGCCTTTGCTACCAAAGAATAACGAAAAAAATCCCATCCCACGTCTAAAACTCCAACACCTCACACTCGTTGTACGGCTTCTGATCAAACATCTTCTTCGACCCAGCATAACTCCTCATCAGACTCCGGAAAGTCCTGATCTTCATGTCCTTCTCAAACGCCCCAATCTTCTCCGCCGTGACATTCTCCGTCCCCGCCCCGGCAATCGTCTTTGCCAAATCAGCCGCGTCCCGGAGAGCGGTGTTTGCTCCGACGCCTCCACACGGGCTCATGGCGTGGATGGCGTCTCCGATCAGCGTCACCACGTTTGACGGCTTCCATCCCGGTGCCTCGGGCGTGGCTGAAACCACCCGGAACGTCGACGCCTGCCGCACATCCTGCAGTTCGAACAGCGACCTGATCGACGGATCCCACTCCTTTGTCAGTTCCAGAGACAAGTTCGCCGCCTCCTTGTCCGTCAGGTCCACGCGTGCTCCCGGTGCCACGAACATCTCCTTGCGTCCGATCAGCACCCAGTAGACATAATCCTCCGGGAGGTTGGCGATGGCGTCGCGGCTCTTCTGCTCGAACCGGATCGGCTCAGACAGTAGCGTGAGGGGGCTGTCTCCGATCAAGATGGATTGGATCAGTGGCGCCCCGTCCGTCGCAGCTGTCATCCACCGAAGCCCGCGTGCTGGGAATCTGCGGAGGAGGTCCGGTGTCATGACAGTCTTGCCGTAGATGCAGATGGCGCCCGTGTCGACGTACTTGTGACCGGGAAGCATCTGTTTGCGGACAGTCGATGAGCGACCATCTGCGCCGACGATGAATGACCCTTCGTAGTGGCTGCCGTCCTTGAACTTGGCGACGACGAGAGATTTCTCCTCGTCTGCAGTGTAAGACTCGATCTCCTTTGCATAGACGATCTTATCTTCGATCCCCTTCATGAGCTGGTTTCGGAACACAGCCCGATCCACGGTGTAGGAAGCTCTCAAGCCACCGACAGCAAGCCCACCCCCGGACCGACTCTTGACAATGTTCCCACTGAACGGATCGTAGTCGGTTTCACCAACTGTGGAGATGGCGCACGACGTCTGAAACTGATCGTAAACATCCTGGGGTAAGCTTTCCTTGAGTGCAGCCGCAGCGTCATCTTCAAGCTTGAGTCGGTACCCCTGCGGACGCCAGTCTTCGGTAAGGTCCCGTTCGAACACCAGGAAGTCAACACCATTCTTCTTCAGCCCTTGGGCGAGGAGCAAGCCACCGATGCCACCACCGATGACAAGCACAGGAAGCTTTTTCCCTCTCTCGAGAGGGGCGTGAATCCCGTTGGTGCCGTTTGAGGTTGCAGTAGCGGTAGCGGCACCATTACCATTGACGCCGTTGGTTTGAGAAGCTCCAGCCTTGAGCCCGACAGTGAGAACACCCATGACGCTACCAGACGGCTGGGTAGAGTTTTGGACCTCGAGGCCAACCTTGTTCGTGAGCTCCTTCCAGTCACCAAGCTCTCGTTCTTTCGCGTTGAAGACCTGAATCATGGTGAGGTCACGAACTCGCAACTGTCGCTCCTGTAACACGGGGATAGTGCCAGGCTCAGGCAAGATCGTGTCCATGATGATGACGCGAGCTCCGGGCTTCTTGAGCCCTGCTTGGATGTGTCCCAGGATCTTGACCGCCTCGGAATCGGGCCAGTCGTGGATGATCATGCGTAGGAGATAGATGTCTCCATCGGTAACAGGTTGAGGCTCGAAGAAATTGTGCTCCTTGTAGGTGAGTCGGTCACCGATCTCAGCTTTGGCAGGATTGGTGTCCCATGCCTTGCGAGAGTTGGCGATGGTCTCAGGGAGATCCTCGACGATGAACTTGAGGTGAGGGTATGCTTGGGCGAGGGCGATGGAAGCGTGACCAGTCGAGCCTCCAACATCGACCACAGTTGAGCCGGCAGGTAAGCTCTTCCAGTCGAAGCCGTTGATGAGGTGTGTAAAGCTGATACCTTCAGTGGCCGCGACGTTGCGCATGTAGCTGGAGAAGAGAGTGTTCATCTCCTTGTTCTCCCTGAGATGGTCGAAGAAGGGAACGTTGACAGTCATGCCGACGTTGAAGGCAGTCTGATCCTTCTTGTCCGTCTTGCCCCATTTCTGGGTCGCTTCTGGGAGCTTGTAGGCGGTAGGTACAGAGTAGTTGGTCATCCACTTGGCCCACTCGAGGAACTTGGTGTCCTTGATGAGAAGGCCAGAGATCCTGCTGTGGGTAACCTTCTCAGGTTCGGGTTCGTAGAGGAAGCCATGAGTCTGGGCCATGCGGGCGATGGCCTTGAGCTGACTCTCCGGTACGTTGGCCTTTTGTGCGAGTTCGGTGTATGAAATGGCGGAGTCGAGGGGAACGAGGGGAACGATGTTCAGGTTGACGAGCCATCTTAGGCATACAAGATTTTGATACTATCACATCTCAGCATGGGTAAGGTTGAATCAACATGGCAGTCATACATTCATGGCCACATTGTCAAGGTACTCTTTGGGGTCAGTGGCGAGAGCCAACAGCTGGGCTGCAGCATTAGCCAAAGCCTTGCGGGGTCCATTGAGAGCATCAGGTGTGCTGACAGGAGCGGTAGGTGCGAAGGGATCGTCAGTGATATTGGCTGCCTTGAGAATTTGGGCGATCTGATTCACGCTGGCAGTGGCCTGCTCAAGAGCAGTCTGCACACCAAGTTTGGCCGACATTGTATATGATCAATGAATGTTGAATGGATTGCCAACTCCTCTCGTACTCGCAAAACAGGAATTGCAAGTAAGCCAAATGATAAATGAGGTGTTGAATGTGCAAAGCGCGGAACTCTCCTAGTTGATAGTCGGACTACAGACAGGCGATACTCACCTACAAAAAGCGAGATTGCGAACCGAGTACCACTGATATGAAATGTCCCACAAGATACTCAACGGCATACAATGTCGTTGCAATTGCCTTACCAACGTTCGGTGATCATCTGCAGTTCCCGAGCTAAGCAAAGCACGGTTGCGGGCCTTTTGTGGTATTGACCCGACCCACCACGCACGTTCTCCGGTTCCCAATTGGCGAAAACCTTGGTATTTTTGCTTGCTCGCCACTCTTACCCACGTTTATCGAGAATTTGCTTGCCAGTAATCGGTGACAGCTGAAACGATGCTTTCAACGTAGATGGCTGGTGCCAGTCCCGGTGAACGCTATGCGCCATGGCACTGGCCCGAGCCTTCCGGTAGCATCCACTCATGCATCCATCATCCGTACCAGACCCAGTTTACCACCGGTATCTGTACTCGCCGAAGCCAAACGTACTCGACTGCTTTCCCTGAAGCTCCCCGTAGCACCGCAGGGTCAGCAATGTGATCGCGATAAGGCCAGTGTGAAACGAGCGGCAGTAGAGGCGATCAATATTCGCATGAGTCGGTCCTGTTGCATTCCAAGAGAGTATGAATAATCCTGGTATCCAGACAGCCCGCAGTGTGTCCCCATATAGCAGCCCTAGTCTCCGGGGTACACTCCCACCCTTCACCATTCAAGTCCTTCTTTCAACTCGTGCTTCCCGCCGCTGTCTTCAACAACGCACAGCAATCATGGCCGGTCCTACGAGGGTCTATGTCTTTGGTGACCAGACCTACGACATTGCCGATCTCCTGACGAAACTCCTTCACACCTACGATGATCCGGTATTATCGGATTTTGTAGAAAGGAGTACCTCTGCGCTCAAGCGTGAGGTTGCCAGGCTAGGTCGGGATCAGCAGCAGGAATGCCCTCCCTTCGCTACTCTTGTCGACCTCATTCCCAAGTGGCGGAGCAGTATCCTCAATCCAGCTTTATGTCAGGCTTTGACATGTATCTGCCAGCTTGCTGCATTTATCCGGTATGTATTGGTAGGGCAGAGAGACCCTACCTAGCTGACTCGTTGCAGCGAACATGGTGCTCAAGGACGTCCTTACCCGACGCCGAAAGACTCATGTCTCACCGGGCTATGCACAGGATCATTATCAGCCGTAGCAGCCAGTTGCGCATCAAGTTCTTCAGACCTGTTGTCGCTCGGTGTACAGACCGTCAAGGTCGCGTTCCGCGTCGGCGCATCTGCATGGGACTTGGGTACCCGTCTCGCCAACAGCCGGGACGAAGCAGGCAGATACCAATCTTGGACTGCTGCGCTCGCTGGGATCAGTCTTGATGAAGCCACTGCTATCATCGAAGAATTCTCGAAAGGAAAGGTATGTTGCGATCGTCGACGTCAGATTAATTCCCAGCCCTTGCTGACTCAGCCCCCACAGTCTCTTGCCAAGACCACCTCCCCCTACATCTCCGCCAGGATTGCTCCCTCCGCCGTCTCGGTGTCCGCTGCACCGGGGATTCTAAACACTCTGCTTTCGGAAACCCCGCTGGGCAAGAAGGTCGTCTCTCGCTTGACCATCACCGCTCCTTACCATGCCCCACATCTCTACACACCAGAGAATGTCGATGCCATCCTCGCCGACCTCAAGGCCACTGAGGGCTCAATATCATGGCCGTCACTCTCTATTCCCATCATTTCCAGCATCACTGGCCAAAATATCCCCACCGCATCATTTCCCGATGCACTCAGAACGGTAGTCCATGACTGTCTTCGTGACCAGATCCGATGGGATCTCGCTCCTGCAGCCGTTGCTGCTTTTGTTCAACAGAGATCGTCTGATGGGGCCTTCTCGATCAATGCTATCGCCGCCAACGCGGACAGTCTCCGTCCAGCTGTACAAAAAGTCATGGGATCTTCCAATGGCGTTTCAAATTCCATCACCCCATCAAGCATCGACCAGCAGAGCGTCGGTGTCAGTGGCCCTGCTGCAAAGTCGAAACTTGCCATCATTGGCATGTCTGGACGATTCCCGAAGTCTCGCAGCATGGAAAGTTTCTGGAATGTCCTCGTAGATGGCGTTGACTGCCACGAGATTGTCCCAGCCTCTCGATGGTCGAGCCAGACACACGTCGATAACGTTGCTAACCCAGCTAAGAACGTCAGCGGAACTGGCTTTGGATGCTGGCTGCACGATGCTGCCGAATTTGACGCCCGTTTCTTCAACATGTCTCCACGCGAGGCACCTCAAGTTGACCCAGCACAAAGAATGGCTCTCTTAACTGCCACTGAGGCCCTTGAGCAAGCTGGTATTGTACCCAACAGGACAGCTTCGACCGAGAAGACCCGTGTCGGCGTGTACTTTGGATCCACCTCCAACGATTGGATGGAGACCAATTCTGCCCAGAACATTGACACATACTTCATTCCTGGTGGCAATCGTGCGTTTATCCCTGGACGCATCAATTACCACTTCAAGTTCTCTGGCCCGTCTTACACCATCGACACTGCCTGCTCTTCGAGTCTTGCCGCACTCCACCTGGCTTGCAACGCTCTGTGGAAGAATGAAATCGACATGGCCATCATTGGTGGAACCAACGTCTTGACTAACCCTGACATGGCAGTTGGCCTGGACCGCGGCCACTTCCTGTCCCGCACTGGCAACTGCAAGACATTCGATGAGGGTGCTGACGGCTACTGCCGCGGTGAAGCGGTGGCGACCGCCATCTTGAAGCGCCTTCCTGATGCCATTGCCGACAAGGACCCCGTGAAGGCCTGTATTCTTGCCATCGCAACCAACCATAACGCTGATGCAGAATCCATCACTCGTCCACACGTTGGTGCTCAGCGCGAGCTCTTTGAAAAGGTTCTTGGTCAAGCTGGTATCAATGCCGCAAATATTTCGTACTGTGAGCTTCACGGCACTGGCACTCAGGCTGGCGACGCTGGAGAGACCGCCTCAGTCATTAATACACTCGCTCCCTTTGACGGACCATATGCCAGAAAGGAATCCCAGCCCCTCTACATTGGCGCGGCAAAAGCCAACATCGGTCACGGAGAGGCCGCTGCTGGTGTGACCAGTCTGGCGAAAGTGCTTCTCATGCTTGAGAACAACACCATTCCTCCTCACTGCGGCATCAAGACGAAGATCAACAGCAAGATCCCAGAACTCAGCTCCCGCAACACCTTCATCGCCAACAAGCCAACTCCATGGCTGCGACCCAAGGGCGGTGTTCGCCAGGTCATGTTGAACAATTTCTCTGCCGCTGGTGGCAACACAGCCATGATTCTCGAGGATGCTCCGGAGATTACTTACCCTTCAGATCCTGACACCAGGAACCAGCACATCGTCACCATCTCTGCCAAGACACCATTGTCTCTGGAGAACAACCTCAAGAATATGATCGACTGGATCGGCACAACCAAAGCGGATGAGCTCACTCTTCCTCGTCTGTCGTACACGACCACTGCTCGTCGCATCCACCACAACCACAGGGTGGTAGCTGTAGGGTCAGATCTCGACCAGATTCGCAAGTCTCTTCAAGACTCACTCGAGAAGAAGGAGGGCTCAACGAGGCCAAAGTCTGCCCCCAGTTACGTATTCTCCTTCACCGGTCAAGGTGCTCAATTCAACGGAATGGGAGCAGACTACTATTCAAGGCTCAGCGACTTCCGCGCCGACATTGATCGATACGATCAGATATGCCGGCAGCTGGAGCTTCCCTCCATCAAAGCTCTATTCCAGGATGCTGCAGCTTACCAGAGCGCCACGCCAACCATGCTTCAACTCGCAGCTGTCTGCCTCCAAATGGCGCTCTTCCGCTTCTGGGTGTCAGTCGGTGTGAAGCCGGTGGCTGTCGTCGGTCACAGTCTTGGTGAATACTCCGCACTCTATGCAAGTGGCGTGCTCTCGCAGGCCGATGTCCTCAACCTGGTCGGTCGCAGAGCTGAGCTTCTTGAAGCCAACTGCGAAGAAGGGAGCCATGCTATGCTTGCTATCCGCTCCAGCGCTCTCGGTCTTTCTTCAATCTTGGGCGAGCCAGGCAAGGACTATGAGATCTCTTGCATCAATGGCAAGGAGAGTATCGTTCTTGGCGGCACTAAGGAGCAGATGCAGACCATTCGTCCTAAGCTTGGTCGCAGTCTCTCGCACACTTTCCTGGAGGTTCCGTACGCATACCACACTTCCCAAGTCGAGCCCATTCTTTCTTCGCTGAGCTCAATCTCGCGTGGTATCAAGTTCAACGATCCTATCATTCCTGTCATCTCGCCTGCCATTGGCAAGGTAATCCACAAGGCCGACGAGTTCCCCGAGGACTTTATCTCTCGACACTGCCGCGGTACAGTCAACATGTTCGACGCACTGAACGTTGCCAAGGAAGAGGGTCTCCTTAATGACAAGATGTTCGGCATTGAGATTGGTCCCGCTCCTGTTGTGACCAAGATGGTCAAGGAGGTTGCCGGTATTGGATTCCAGACCTTTGCATCCATGCGACAAGGTGACGATTCCTGGAAGCACATCACTCTTGCTCTCTCGAAGTTCTACTCAGCTGGAGCCAACATTGACTTCAACGCCTTCCACAAGGACTTTGAATCTGCTCAGCAAGTCTTGCCCATTCCTGCATACAGCTGGGAATACAAGGACTACTGGATTCAATACGTCAACGACTGGTCGCTCCGCAAGGGTGATCCCCCTCTTCGCATTGTGAGTGGCGGATTGGACAGCTCTTCAATTCAGAAGGTAGTCAAGGATGAGCTCAGTAAGGACGGCGGTGAGCTCATCATCGAGTCTGACCTTCTCAGACCAGACTTGCACCCCATGGTCAAGGGTCACCACGTATATGGCGTACCACTTTGCACGCCCTCTGTGTATGCCGATATCTCCTTGACGATCGGTAACCATATCAAGAACATCCTAGATACCAATGGTACTCTCGGTGTTGAGGTTGCAAAGATGACAATCCAGAGCGCTCTCGTCGCCAACGAAGAAGGCAGACCTCAGATTCTCAGAGCCATTGGCAAGATTAATCACAAGGAGAAGACCTGCCACATCACATTCCACAGTGTCAACAAGGACGGCAAGGCGACCGAGCAACACTCCAACACTCTTGTCCGCTTGTACGATCTCGAGAAAGTCAAGAAGGCACATCTCGCCAAGGTTCCTGAAGTTCAGAACCGCATGAAGACGTTGCACGATCAGACCAAGAGCACTGGTAGTACTTTCAGATTCAGCAAGGCGATGATCTATAAGATGATTGGCAAGCTTGCCGACTTTGATCCTAACTACCGTGGACTGTCTGAGATTACTCTCGACAACGACAACATGGAGGCTACCGGTTTCGTCACCTTCAAGAATGTCTTGAATGACGGCAAGTTCAATACCAACCCAGCCTTCATCGATGCTCTGTCTCAGCTCGGTGGTTTCGTCATGAACGCCAACGAAGGAGTCGACCTGGAGAAAGAACTCTTTGTGAACCATGGATGGGAGAACTTCCAGCTTTTCGAGCCGATCTTGCCAACCATGAACTACACTTCTCACGTCAAGATGGCAGAAGGTGCTGATAAGCTCTGGTCTGGTGATGTTTTCATCTTTGACGAGGCGAACAAGTTAGTAGCTGTCTTCACTGGGGTTCAACTTCAGGGAGTGCCAAAGAGGCTCATGGAGATCATTGTCAACGGCGCGAAGAAGAGGCTAAGCACTCTGCTTGGACCTGCTCCAGCTGGATCCGCACCCGTCAAAGCTGCCGCTCCGAGAGCAGCAGTCGCCGCTGCGCCCGCCCCCGCACCAAAGGTTGCTGCAACGCACACTCAAGCAAAGACTGTGACCAAGACTGTGGCCGTAGCTCCAAAGGCCGCCGGCGAGTCTCCCGCTGTCATCACTGCCATGAACATCATCTCGGAAGAATCTGGCATTGCACTTGCCGAGCTCACTGACGATTCTCGCTTCGACGACATCGGTGTGGACTCGCTGCTATCTCTCATGGTCAGCAGTCGTATCCGCGATGATCTCGGTATTGATCTCGACTCGGCCGTATTCATGGAGGTCAGCACGGTCGGCAATTTCAAGACTCACCTGCGTGGGCTCAGCGGCCACGTCGAGACAGAAGTCGTCACAGAGACCATCGTAGAAGAGGTCGCTGTGCCAGTCGTGGCGCCACTGGCCATCTCGGTACCGGCACCCGGACCCGTCGCTGTATCGGCTGCCGAATCTGCGAACAGTGAGGCCTGGACCAACGTACTCACTATCATCAGTGAGGAGAGTGGTCTGGGTCTTGGTGACCTTACACCTGACACCTGCTTCAACGACATCGGCATCGACTCTCTGCTGTCTCTAGTCATCTGCAGTCGCCTGCGTGACGAGCTTGAGATTGACATTCCGGACCGTGCTCTGTTTATGGACTACACCACTGTTGAGGCACTTCGTCAACACATCGTCGGTGGTGTCTCACCTTCCGAGTCTGACGTGTCAACTCCAGAAAGCGAGGGCTCTCCAGCGCTATCTCCTTCCTCGTCCGTTTCTGACATGAGGGATCTCACCCCGATCACGCCCGCCACAGAATGGTCTGATGATGAGTCGCACACCAAGGAAGGCTTCTTCGATCGTAAGCCTGGCTTGAAGAAGTCTGTGTCCTTTGAAGTCATCGAGCCAGCCCCGCCAGCCAAGCCAGCATGGTCAATTGTTCTCCAAGGCAGTCCCAAGAGGTGTCCCAACAAGTTCTTCCTCTTCCCCGACGGATGTGGTGCAGCTACCTCTTATGTCAAGATCCCCAAGGTAGCTGACGACACTGCCGTGGTTGGTTTCAACTCACCATACATGAAGTGAGTACATACATATACCGTCTTCTTCTGTCATTGTGCTGACTGTCTAAGGAACCCATGGGAGATGAACAATCACACCCTGTCCGAGGTACTTGCCTCCTACGTTGCCGGTGTCCGTAAGCATCAGGAACATGGCCCATACCACCTCGGTGGTTGGTCGGCAGGTGGCATCCTCGCCTATGCCGCTGCACAAGAACTGATGGCCGAGGGTGAAGAAATCGCCTCGTTGACCCTCATCGACTCTCCAGCGCCTGCAGACGGACTCGACCGTCTCCCCAAGCGCTTCTTCGATCACTGCACTAGCGTCGGAATTTTCGGTTCCGAAG
Source organism: Elsinoe ampelina (assembly GCA_005959805.1). Lineage (NCBI taxonomy): Eukaryota > Fungi > Ascomycota > Dothideomycetes > Myriangiales > Elsinoaceae > Elsinoe > Elsinoe ampelina. Next base: position 3,145,785 of record SMYM01000002.1, read on the forward strand.
TCATCGGAGACGGCAACGGTGCTCCTCCCAAGGTACCTGAGTGGTTAATGCCCCACTTCGAGGCCACCATTGAGCTTCTCCACGACTACAAGGCTCCTGTCTGGCCAAAGGACCAACAAATGCCAGACGTCAACCTCATCTGGGCTGGCGAGTGTGCCTTTGACGGTGTCAAGTACGCTCACCTGCCCGGCGCCACGGCCGACGACGAAGATACGGAAGGCATGAAGTTCCTGACTGAGAAGCGGACGGATCTTGGGCCCGGAAGATGGCAGGAGCTCTTCCCGGGCAAGAAGCTGAATTGCGAGGTTGCCGAGGGTGAGCATCATTTCAGTATGATGCGGGGCAAGGGGGCGGAGCAGTTGAGGGACTTTATCAAGAGGAGCATCAAAGTATGAGGATGATGGTAGATTGGGATGTTAGATGGCGGTGCCTTCTAGATTGTACATGCTTTACGTTTGATGCTTGATCTTGTTTGGATAGTGCGGCGTTCTGAGCGGCAATGATGTATTTATTATTACACTTTTTACGATCGTTTCTACTCTATACTGTGGGATGCACTTGCTTGTCCAGTTGCTTGTCCAGATGCTCTTGCTTGTCCCGTTACTCGTTGTTGCCTGTAATGGGCTCCGAACTGGGGCCGAGGCTACAATTTCTCCAGCCATCCTCAAGTAACGGCACACAAACCTCGTTAGGCCGTCCATCAGATCGACAAGATCGAATACCATTTTGCCTCGACTTGTAGGCCGGTGGAAGCTATAGCGAGGACTTGGGGCAACGGTTACCTTATGGCTTAAACACCACGTCAGTGCCAAGTTCAATATTACCATCCTCGTTGGACGTGTCATGGCGTTCACATGGTCTATAGAAGGAGACCTCGATTCACCTTCTACTCACTACGCGAGAGGTAGTGAAAGATATGGCAAGGCGGTGCGATGTCGAGCACAAAAGCGAAATTGCTGAATGGTAGTGATAATCGGCCGCAGTAGAGTTCTTGATCAAGACATGGCTTGCGTTAGTCGTGGCACGGAGCTGCGCAAGTTCCGCTCACTATGCTGGTGCCAGGTCGACCTGCCTCGAGCAACAACGATCAACGTCGAAATCGGCTTCGAGAGAACGGTGTCAACGACCTCGCAACATCCGAACACCTGGCCAAGCCTTGCTCTCGCTTGATAATCCTGGCATCACAGCTTTGGTTCTGGAACAATCGTCTGCTCCTGACGCGAATCATCGTTGAGTACACCAGACACGCCGTAAGTACACCGAGCTCGACCCCTTGTGGCAAGCCGTGACGGCAAAAGCAGTAGACTATAACAGCCACGCAGAACATGACTACGGGGACCCACTTGCCACAGCCAGAATTCCAGACAATTGCTGAAGTCGTAGTCGTGGGATCATATGTTTGATCACCACGAACCAGCCGTTTCTGTCGGCAGGTTCCAAGAGACCATCGGAATGTCCGAAGGCAAGCCCTGGAAAACTTCCCGCAACTTGGCGGGGGTTGCTATTGGACATTCACTACTGTCCCAGATATTCAACCGGCTAATCCTCCGCCAAGTTCGTTCAGGGGAGGCAGCCACACACATGCATTTGTCTGTGCAAAAGGATCAGAAACAAGCTACCGCTGCTGCACGCCAGCATGTCTCACGTGGCGCCTGTCTCTTTAGACGAGATGTCCGTGATGCGATGGACTTTGCGAACGTGTTGTGCGACTCACATCGAAGCAGCAGCTGCAACCGTTAACCATATCGAGTGTAACGGCTCCACGAACGATACATAACGTGGTTCAATCTGATCTCGGAGAGGATGGCGCTACTGAGAAGGAGACCAGGAGGGATCGGTCCCTCTGCTATAAGGAAATCTGGTAAACCATCGCTAGTGGGCACCGAGCTTTTGGTATTCCTCCTTCATCCTGCAACTTGAATTCCCCTCTGCCGGATCGTCTCTTTTCTCCCGGCTCTCGAGAAACGATAGACGAAAGTCTATACTGTCGGTGGTAGATAATAAGACTTTCTGGATCTGAGGTCTTAAACTCTGCTCGCGTGGTACTTTCTGCTGCCGTTGGATCTCGAAGCTTTTACTTTTGTATAACATAGGGCAAGAGTGGGAAAAGGCAGCAGTCAACACACAAGCATCATACTCGGCATCAGTGGGACAGTATGGTGCGGCCGGAAGCATATGGAGGTCGGGGACCTACTCTCATGGTGGTCGGATACGTAGAATGCCTCATCGGTATAGTACTTTGCCTACTGCGACTGTATGGTGCGAGTCAGAAAGCAGGTCAGAATTTCTACTGCCAGCGTATATTCCAGCAAGATGCTTACACGGTCCAGGACACATCCGAGCAGACTTTGCCTGGATCGCTGCTGCTACACTCTTCGGAATCGCTTCCCACGCTTGCTTCACAGTCTCGATTCTGAATGGTATGGGCAACCACGTAGACGAGCTCACATTTGGGGAGATCTTCCAGTCGTTGCACTGGAACTGGATATCCATCTTTGTCGGTATTGTCGCGGTGACCTTTGCCAAGTTCGCCATCATCGCTTTGATCTTGGAGGTGCAAGGACCGAATGCAAAGAAGCGGCGGTATTTTCTCTGGGGTCTGGGTGCTTGGATTGCAGGGACGGGTGTCATTCAGATCTGCCTGTCCCTCACGCAGTGTAAGCCTATTGACAAGCTCTGGAATCCGACATTAGATGGAGAATGTCCTACGCAGCTGGTCGCTGCCAGATGGTCGTACTTCCAGGGAGGTCAGTAATATCATTCCAAGCTTCGAGACCACTCTCTGACTCTCGTCACAGCAATCGCAGTCGTATCTGACTTCACCCTCGCGTTCTGGCCAATTTCCATCGTCTGGAACCTCCAGACCACCTTCAAAGTCAAGCTCGGCTTCTGCGCACTTATGGCAGGTGGTGTCCTCCCAGCCATCGCCAGCATTGTACGGACCATCCTCCTCCCCACGCTCATCGACTCGACAGACATCACCTGTAAGCTCTCCCCTTGCCCTTTACGCACCACCCACTAACCCACTCCAGACGACTTTGGCGTCTTCATGGTCTGGTCTGCCACCGAGCTCTGGGCCGTCATCATCCTCGGGTCCATCCCTCCTCTCCGGCCTCTCTTCCTTCGCTTGTTCTCCAAAGTCTCCCAGACGGTCACCAGCAAAACCCGCTCCGCAATGGGCCACTACGGCCGCGGCACCAACGCCGGCACGGCCAATGGTACCCAACACGGGACGCACAACGGCGCCGCTGTCCCTTTACGCGCTGTCAGCAGGGGCCGGGGCCAGGGTCAAGACGTGGACAAGAAGCAGGTACACACGAGCGCAAAGCAGGTGGGCATTGGAAGGAGTCTTCGTGGTGGGTCCGGGTCGGAGGAGGCGTTGGCGAGAGATGGGGCTGGGCAGGGGATCTATGTCAGTCATGAGTACGCGATTGAGACGGGGAAGAGCAAGAGTCAGGATGGGGAAAGCTGGTTTGAGGGAGGAGACTCGATATGAGGGACTGTAGAGGGAAGAAAGGTCACGGCCGTGGGTTGGGGATTTGTTTTAGCGGGTGGCGCGGGGGCATCCGATACCTTTTGTTTTTGGGGAGGGGTTTTGGTCTGAATGTATAGTCTTGACAAGTCATTGATGGTCTGCTGCGTGATGCTAGTAGGAGCTGACCGCGAGGTGAACAGTAAAGGTCGTGATTGGCAATGGCTTTCGTGGCAAGGCAAGCCCGGAAAAGATCAATCTCCTCAACTCTGTCTTTCGACGCAACTTGTCCCTCGATCCCATCGACAAGTAAAGCAGCGTGAAATTCGGAACATCGAAAGAGACCACGGCATCAATTCTGATCCCCCATAGATCCTCAGGTCCGTTTTGACTACGGCTCCGGAACTGCATTCCTGCCGACTTCAAATTTCGAGACTTTTTGTCCACAAATCTAGCCTCGTTCTATTTTCTCCTCGTTGGGAGCTTGCCATCCTCCAACCACAAATCAACATCAAGACCACTAAGCAGGATGGTCTTCATCTCTGAGCAAATCCGCTTCTATGAACCCTTGCGTTCACGACCCGATCCCAGGAAACTGGATGTCTTTGTACCTTCACGGTGTGATCTGTCTTCTCCCGTGTCTGGAGGCCTGACTTCCATTCGCCAATTTTGTCGGAGATGGATAGTCTTGCATATCGCTACCAGTATGCCATGATCCTGACATGTAAGGCCTTGCTGTCTTGTCACTGAATCACAACGTCGACGGCATTGGCGTGGTCGTGCTAGAAGATATATGAAGTTGGACACGGCACGTAGGCATGATGCTCAGACAACATCCAACACCATATCACACACAAGCTATACCCAAGAAGAGAAGGGCTTGCGAAGTCACTGATGCTGCAAACATGAAGACTCAAACAGTCTCCGCCTTCTTTGTGGCGTGCTTACTCTCAGGCGCAATCGCGGCACCCACAAAGCCTTCGAAGCCGGGTGCAACACCTTCATCACAGCAGTCTTCCTCCACAACCGGCCAGCAAGGCAACCCTTCTGCACAAGTACCCCCTGTGAATCAGCAGGCTGGCGGTATCTTCGATGATCCCAAGCCGAAGCCCCAGATCAAGCCTGGCGATGAACAGCCAAAGCTATCCCCCAACGATCCAAAGCTCCCACAAGGCGACGAGTCTGTCAAGGTTCCGAAAGAAGACCCGAAGAACAATCCATCTTTGACTGCACAACAACCGAACGTAGATAACATAGCAACCTACCGACCACCCGAGCAGAATCCAGACGGTCAGCCAGGAGTTGCCCCACACACCATCAACGATGATCCCAAGACTCATCAACCACCCAAGGACGGCAAGCCCGTTCCCGACCAAGTAGGAACGAACCAACAAATCAATCCTAATCCAGCAGAGGCAGCCGCCCCGAGCAACTACGACGTCAAGTCCACTTTCGGCGGCGCATCCGAGAACAAGCTCTCCGGCACCGGCTCCCAAGCGGTCGACACCACAGGCAGCGCCATCGGCTTCTCCAAACCCGACGGCATGGCCGCCACAGGAGCGGGTGGACTCGCGCTGAAAACCGTAGAAAACCACGAGATCAAGAACGCGGGCAACACGGTCCGTCTCCTTCTCCCCCTCCATCTCCCTCTCGCCCCTTCGTTGCCATCCACTAACCCATCACAGGGCCTCAACCAGCTCGAGCAGGCCAAAGAGGACGGCACGCGAGGCGGCGAGAAAACCCAGACGGGCACGCAGGTCAAAGACCCGATGCAGCCTGCTAGTATGCAGCAGGGCGAGCAAGGGGGGTTTGCGCTGCCGTCGGAGCAGGAGAAGAAGGATGCGAGGGAGCAGGTGGCGAAGGAGACGAAGTTGGACACGAGTGGTGGAGCGGTGGGGGATGATGATGCTGCTTCGGTGGGGCAGCCGAGGACGCCGGGGGGTTCGCCGCCGGACTCGCCGGAGTAGAGAGGTGGTAGAGGGAGGGGAGGGCGAGCGGGTGGTGTCCGGTGGTTGAGGTTGGAGTTGTCTTGCTTCTGTTTCTTATGGATGCTGCTTTGTCATTGGGGTTGGGAGTTGATTGTAGAGTGCGTAGAATCATAGAACATAGAACATAGAGAATTGGGATGTGATTCTGAAGGAGAAAGACATTTTACTTATGAAGTATATTGAGGGAGATGATGCAAACAGATGTGGTGGTGGCTTTTGTTTAGCAAGTGCTAAAGTTCTCCTTGCTTCGTCACCAAAATTTCCTGCCATGATTCTTTTGCATACATTTATCGACCACCACTCACCATCTGATCTCGTTATACGCAGAGTATGCACCCTCGCAACGTCAAATCTTACGCATCGAGACAGCCTAGCCCGGATGCAGTCGATGACAGCTGCGCAGAGCCATTGAGGCTGATGCCATGAATTATTCAATCCGGGAGTGACCCGACTCCAGCTGGTTCTATCGTGTAAGATGCCCAAGATCTCAGAGATTGAGACTTTTGATGGTCCAGCTACTTGGTCGCTGGGTTGGATCGCGAGTCTCTCCGACCGCATAGCATTGAAGCTCATCTCGGACTTTGGATTGGCGCTTCACAAGACGTGCACGACGGACGAAGAGTGACTCCGGAATGCACAACGCCTTCCTCACCAGGAGATGTGTCATCAAGGGCTGCAAGCAGGGAGAAAACCCACACGGACAAGCCCCATGTCTCCGGCTGCTGCACCGGGTGTGCCCTGATTTGGCCCCTCTCTTTCACGCTGGATGCGGCTCTGAGACACGCGGTGTGATCGGTCCCCGCATGTTCCTGCTGGATTGGCTCAGGTCTGCGGAGGAGAAGGAGGGGCATTTTCTCCAACTGCCTCTTCTTCTCCACAGCCAACGGGCGGTGCCACCACTTTCGAAGGTCTGGGTCAGGAGGGGTCCAATGGCAGGTGAGCAGAGAGATGAGGTTCTGAATAAAGCTCCGTCATGAGTTTTCTTCTCGTCTTCGTATCTCATACTGTAGTGCTACTCTAAGCAGACTCTTGACATATTCTCTGCTAATTATGGCCCTCGAACACGTGAGTAGACAGCTGCACTAGCTATAGTCCTTTCCCTGACCCAACCAGGTAATCATCGTCGGCGCTGGCCCTGCTGGCTTGGTCATGGCTCTTATGCTAGGCCAGCAAGGCGTCAATGTTACCCTCCTGGAAGCTGCAGAGCATCTGGACAAGAACCCTCGCGCTTCACATTACTCGGCCCCGGTCACCCACGAGCTTCGACGAGCCGGCGTCCTCGACGACATCTTGAAGGTTGGCTTCATTCCGAGCGGCGTGTCATGGAGGAAGATTGACGGCACAATGCTTGCAACCCTCAGCATGGCAAATGTAGCACAGGAGGACAAGATGGTCTGCTTGCCACTCGACAGGATGACCAAGATTGTCTATGACCACCTCGTCAAGCAGTCCACAGTGAAGATTCTCTGGAAGCACAAGGTTACAGCTAAGCTCGACCAAGACGATAAGAAGGCCCGCGTGGTGGTAGAGACACCGGAGGGCGAAAAGACCTTTGAGGCAGATTACATCGTTGGTACCGATGGGGCCAATAGTCAGATCCGACGAGCTCTGTTCGGCGACTTCAACTTCCCTGGCAAGACGTGGGACGAGCAGATCGTAGCGACCAACGTCTACTACGACATGTCACCCTATGACTGGGGTGACTCCTCGTTTGTCATTGATAAGGAGCACTGGGTCATGGTTGCCAAGATCACCAACGATGGCATGTACCGCATCACATATGGCGAGAAGCCTGGTCTTTCGTACGATGAGCTCAAGGCGAGACAACCCGAGAAGTTCAAGACTTTCTTGCCCGGTCGCCCCGATCCCGACAAGTACAAGATTGTCAACTTTAGCCCCTACAAGGTCCACCAGAGGTGTGCGGAGAGTATGAGGAAAGGACGATTCTTGCTGGCAGCTGACTCGGCGCATTTGTGCAACCCATTGTGAGTACGACGAAGGAAATGACTCCTTGCAGCATCTGACAAGGTCCCAGCGGCGGCATGGGTCTCACAGGCGGCCTAGTAGACGCCGGCAACCTCTACGACTGCCTCATCGGCATACACAAGGGTCTCACCGACGACTCTATTCTCGACAAGTACAGCGACGTTCGGAGAAAGGTATACCACGACATTATCGATCCTGTTTCGAGCGGCAATATCGTGCGCATGTGGCAAGATCCGGAGACGGTGCTCGAGGAGGACAAGTTCTTGCAAATGTGCCGCAGCGTGCAGGATGATCCAGAGGCCAGCAAGGCTATGCAGGCTGGTATGAAGGCTGTCATGCATGACTTTACCAAGGACTATACCAATGGGACCGGAGTGCAGGATGGACCGGAGAAGCTTAATGGTGTGCCTCCTGCTGCGCTGGTTGCTGCTTCGGATGGTTGAGAGACTGGTCGATATGCATGTCTGGTGTTTGTAGCTTGGTAGCGTTGTCAATACAATTATAGTGTAATCACTTCGTCTATCCATGCTGCCAGTCGCGTCACGTCTCCCACTGTGCCCGAGAATGACACTCCGATAAACCAGACGCGTGTGGAGCACCGACAAAGATTGCACCACATCGGCAAAAACACGGTCAAACATTACCGAGCTTACGGGGGCCTCGTTTGGGCCGGACCAGCCGTCAAGCCCTAAATGAACCCCGTGTCAGGCCCGTTTTTACCCCATGCGACTCTTCTCTCTCTCTTCCCCAAATCTTCACATTCCCCCACAAACGCGACAGGGCGGAGATTTTTGTTTCCCACGCGGCTCTGGGAGCGCCGTCGTCGTTCACCGAACCAGTGGTGCATCTCCTAATTGCCATGATGAGACAAGGCGGAGCTTGCGGAGCTCCCGTTGTGGTGCGTAGGTGGTATACTTTTCTTTACCCAGAGCGTTTCGTTCCCTCTTGCTAGCTTCACGTCGACCACTCTGTTCCTTGGTCAATTCATAGCACAATGGCGATCGTTGCGTACACCCCTCTTATCGGCGTCCTGGCCATTGTGTCATGGATTGCGTACAGTGTTGTTCAGTCCAAGCTCAAGGCGAGAAAGTACAACATGCCCAACAGAGTGCCTGGTGTGCCCATCTTTGGCAACACATTTCAGATTCCTCTTGATACCCCATCACAAGCTGTGTGGGCGACGGAGAATGCGAAGAAGTATGGCGAGATGTGAGTACCAAGCACAACCTGCAGCTATCACTCCTCTGACATTCTCCAGGTTCACAGTCCAACTCGGCACAAAAGACTGGGTCTTCCTCAACTCCTCCCGCGTCGTCAACGAACTCATGGAAAAGCGGGCTTCCAACTACTCCTCCCGCATGGAACAGCCGATGGTACAAGACATCATTTCGGGCGGCCGCCGTATCGTCATGATGCCCTACAACGAACGCTGGCGAGCTCTCCGCAAGATCATGCACTCGATCCTCAACTCAACCCACCTCAACCTCTACGCCGAATACCAAGACCTCGAAACCAAACAACTCCTCTGGGACTACCTCCAAGAACCCGCCACCTGGCACCGCGCCAACCAAGCCTTCACCAACAGCGTCATCATGTCCGTCGTGTTCGGCCGCCGGCTCCGCCCCAATGACCCCAACCTCACCCCTCTATTCCGGCAAGCCGAAGCCTTTGTCAAAAACATCCAACCCGGCTCCAACCTCGTCGACGGGTACCCGATCCTCGCCCGCCTGCCCGCGGCCCTCCAATGGTGGCGACCCCGCGGCGAGGCCCTCTACCGCGAATCCGTGCGGGTATACAAATACGAAGTCGACCTCATCCGGAGCAAAATGGCCACCGGCAGCCCCCCGGCCTGCTTCGCCGTCGATTTTCTGAAGAGCGTCGAGAAGTCCGACATGGACGAAGAGCAGAAATACTTTGCCCTCGGCTCCCTCATGGAAGCGGGCAGCGACACGTCGCGCATGACCATGAGCCAAATCATCGCCGCGACGGTGCTCCAGCCCGACTGGGTCGCGCGCGCGAGACAGGCGCTGGACGCAGTGTGCGGTGACGCGGAGCGGCTGCCGACGTTTGACGACAAGGGCAGGCTGCAAATCATCACGGGGGTGGTCAAGGAGGGGTTGAGGTGGTTCCCTTTCAACCCGATTGGGTTCCCGACAATGTGCACCGCGGACGACGAGTTCGAGGGGTATAAATGGCCGGCGGGCACGATTTTCACGTGGAATAACCAGTTTTTGTGCAGGACCGGGGACGAGTATGAGGATCCCGAGAGGTTTTGGCCCGAGAGGTGGTACGGGGGGGATTTGGATAAGGTGTTGAAGGGGCATTGGAGTTTTGGGCCTGGTGAGTTTCGACTTTTTCTTCACTTTTTCCTGTTGCTTGGAGAGAGTAGAGATGCTGATGGTGTGCAGGGCGAAGGGTCTGTGTGGGATATAACGTTGCTCAGACTAATCTTTGGATTGCGATTGCGAGATTGCTGTATTGCTTTGACTTTAAGCCTGTCGAGGGACGACCGATTGAGATTGACAAGATTGAGTGGGGTCACTGGGAGCAGCCACATTTTGCGGTTGATATCAGGCCTAGGAGTGAGAAGCATAGGCAGTTGATTGTGAGGGAGTGTGGTGGGGTGAGTGATGTTGTTTACTAGATATACAGGGGGAGCAGTCGCATTGGTTGAGGAGGTAACATCTTGCATTGCATACAAGGAGTTTGGACTGGTCCTCTCTCATACTGAAAGGATCAATCAGCTGTGCCCCTAGCATGGCTCAGTATTCATTCTGTATAGAAGGCACATCATCACTGCAAAGGATTTGCTCTCGTTCCTCATCACTCGTGCTTTCGCAATCCCGACTCAAACTGGTCGTGGTCTTTCCTTCCCATTCACGAAGACCCACGTCCTCCATCTTCTCGGCTCTCCATAGCATCATAGATGACACGTCACAAGATGATCAATCAGAGTAAAGAACAAAGCATCAATTTCTCATCTCTCATCCCAACTACTCTACATACCATCCCCCCATCATTGCCTATTCACCCCTACTCCTCATGCGTCACAATCCCCAACTTCTTTACCAAATTATTCTTGTGCCAAAACAACCTATACCTCTTACCAAAGACATACAACACCGGCGTAGTCAACATCAACCCCGCCCCGACCGCGCAAAGCACATACAACACCTCAGCCGGCCCCTTCCTCGCCGCCCAATCATTAATAAAATACGCATACGCGAAAATGATCAAATTCTTAAACGCCATGCCGGCCAGGAAAATCTCATTACTCATCTCCCTGTACGCATCGAGCGCGTAATTCGTGCTCGACACAAACACAAACATCAACCCGAAAAGGCCGACGCCGTGCAGGAAAGCAGTCAGGTACAAGCTCTGGCCGTTCTGCGCCGCAAAGGCCCAGCCGATGAAGCCCGCCAGGGCGATGACGCCGAGGTGGGCGATGAGGAGGCGGTACTCGGGCTCGTAGGTGCCCCTGTTGCGCTTGGCGCACCACATGACGATGCGGTCGTTGATGGCGGCGGCGACGACGGCGGAGATCAGGCCGCCGATGAAGGGGCCGAGGGAGAGGTAGCCTACGCCGGACGCGGAGAGGAGGTAGGGTGGGGGCGAGAAGATTTGGGCGAGGAGGTAGGCGACTGTGACGAACAGGGAGAGGTAGTAGCCGCTGAGGATTACGACCCAGAGGACGGCGAGGTTGAGGCAGGTCGCGAACGGGCCGAAGCAGAGCATGAAGAAGTTTTCTTTGCTGTAGGTGCCGGTGAAGATGGCGAGGGATTCGACGTAGGTCTTCTTGCGGATGGAGGAGCCGGAGTTGGAGCCGACGTCTTCGACTTGGACGTTGTCGAGTTTTTCGTTGAGGTTCTCCGGGGCGAGGTTGTTCTCGTCGAGTTCGTAGGCGCGGTCGCGGTTGAATTGGGTTTCTGGGACGAAGAGGAAGTGGACGATCATGACGATGGAGCCGAAGATGAGGAGGAGGTGGAAGAGCCATTTCCAGCCCAGGTTGGTGGTGATGGGTCCGCAGATGACGGAGGAGAAGTTGGACACGGCGCCGAGGATGAAGTTGGCCAAAGCTGAGTAGAGGCCACGCTCGTGGAGGAAGAAGAGGTCACCGACGACTGCCAGAAGGAGTGACTCGTAGGCTGTGCAGGAGAAACCTTGGATGATACGGGCTGCGAGGAGCTGGTTGTAGTTTGTAGAGGCTGATCCGACTGCTGATCCGATGAGGCCCATGATGCATGATGCGAGAAAGACGGGGCGTTTGCCAAACTTGCGTGCAACAGCGTTGACAATGGTAGCTGAGCCTGCAACGACAAGAACCTGGTATCCGGATGCCTGAATGACTGCTGGGATAGTCACACCGAGATCCATCGCAATGACGACGGTTCCGGCGTTCAGGAGAGGAGGGATGGTTGCTCCGTAGACGCATGAGCCGAATCCGACAATCAACATGACGGACAGCTTTTTGGCATACGGCCAGTTGAGGGGGTCGTTAGGGTCGTTACTTGGTTGAGGGATGAGGATAATGTTGCCATGCTTGCCAGCAGCGTGCTTGAGGTTGCCGGTAGAATTCTCGGAGTGAGCGGCTTGATCATCGAGGACGACAGTGCCAGGGACATGCTCGCCCGACGCTGGCTCTAGGATGCCTAGGAAGCCCATGGCTGTTGACTGTGATGATGGACAAATGTAGGTGAGATGATTGAGTGTAAAGACAAGTGATGGCTACGAAAGAAGAAGGTGACTTGAAGACGGTATACCTGATGGAAGTGCAGATCTTCTATATGCATGTCCAAACCGTATGTAGGCTAGGCTTGCGGGGCTCCTCATTTACCCCATGGCGTTCGAAGTGCAAGACAACGTGTCGGTCTTGTGCATGCAGACTCACAGGTGGGACCGGTTTGGATTGGTCTAGCGAGGTGGTCCCCAAATGGAATCGCCGGGACGATTGCGCCTCAGACTCTCAGAGCAGGTCGACAGGACTAGCGTGGCCCGTTGACTTAGGGCTTTGCCGAAGTGAGAGTTTGGAAAGACTGTAGAGTCGGAGTACTGTAGACTCGTGATGATCTGCAATGCATATATTGGTCGGTGAATGTCCGTTCCTCGATTTGCTTTCAGGACAGACTGTGCCGTACATGATCAAGGTGATTCTCCCGGTCTCTTGCCTGTAACCATAGCACTTGGGAGCTTGCTATCGACCTTCTCATGACCGTCCACAGACGATACAAACCGCATCAAGGGTCTTCTCCTTGTCTCGTCCGCGCGGTTCCTGGTTGGAGAAAGGATGCGAGACGTTGCCGGGACGAACCAAAAGTCGAGCAATTCCATGATGAGTCCGAGTGTGGACTGCACGATCTGGATTGCGTCTGAATCAGAAGCGGGCGTTGGGATGGCTTGACACGTGAGGCGAAACGGGCAGACGCTGACTGGGAAAACATGTGGAGATTTCGTTTGTGTTTTCCCCCAACTTTTTCGTGTTTTTGGTCTCTCCAACCTCGACTCCACACACTCACCACTGTCCAGACGGGTGGCAATGTGGGGTATCGCTTTCTTGCCTGCTTCACTCTGAGGACACTCTTCGTACCATCGACATGCCCGGAGAAATCTCGCCGTGGCCTTAGTCTCCAATCTTTATTTCTTCTCCAGGTTCTCACTCGTCTGCATCCACCCGTTCATGCGGCTCCCCTTCATGTTGGTGTCGGCGCCACCTTAGGGTCTACTGCCGTACTGCCATGCCTCCGCAAAACCAGTCCCAGCTAGATCCAGGCTCCATGTAGGTTTATTTCACATCTGTAGAGCTTCTTCCCTTCGCCTTTGCCTCTTGCATTGCACCTCAAACACTCCCCCACCATGTCTGCCACCACCCAAGTCCCCGTCCGCTACCAAAACACCGAATACCAGGGCCACCACACCCGCATCTTCAAATCCCTCACCACCCCTCTCGAAGCCGTCCTCCCCCCCGGCCTCTCCCAATCCCAATTCGACGCCGCAGTCGACGACCTCGTCTCCGCCCTCGGTCCCGACTCCGTCTTCGTCGGCGACGCCCTCAAAGACTACGTCGACCCCTACGAGCTCTGGGAAGCCGAAGGCCGCCGCAAACAGCCCTCGGCAGCCGTGACGCCCCGCTCAGAAGCCCAGCTCCGCACCGTCCTCTCCCTCGCGAAAAAGCACTCCTTCCCAGTCTGGACCTTCTCCCGCGGCAAGAACCTCGGGTATGGCGGCCCCGCACCCCGAGTCAACGGCAGTGTAGCCCTCGACCTGCACCGCATGGACAAGATCATCGAGGTGAACTCGGAGTACTCGTACGCCGTCGTCGAGCCGGGCGTCACCTTCACGGATCTGTACAATTACATCGTCAAGCACAAGCTGAACGTCTGGCCTTCTACCCCTTCACTGGGATGGGGCAGCGTGGTGGGCAACACGGTCGATCGCGGCATCGGCTTCACACCTACAGCGACGCATCATCAGAATATCGCGGGGATGGAAGTCATGCTCGCCAATGGAGAGCTGGTCAGGACAGGCCAATTCGCCATCGGTGACGGGGCGAGCAAGTCCTCGCATTTGAGCAAGTTCACGTTCGGGCCGTCAATCGAGGGACTGTTCCTCCAGAGCAACCTGGCTGTGGTGACGAAGATGGGTATCTGGTTGCATCCGCAGCCTCAGGCTTACATGAGCGTCATGTTCGACGTGCCCGAGTTTGAGGATATTGAGGCGTTGGTGGATACTTTTGGCAAGTTGAGGCGGGATCAGCTGCTGCCGAACGCTGCATATGTGAGTAATGTTCTGGAATGGATCAGTATGATGGGGAAGAGGGAAGAATTGTGGAAAGGCGAAGGCCCCATACCGGATTGGAGGGTCAAGGAGTTGCAGAAGGATCTCGGCGTGGGATACTGGGTGTTGAAGACTGGGTTGTATGGACAGAAGGATGTGGTACAAGCCCATTTTGACGAGCTCAAGAAGATCTGCGCAAAGGAGTGTCCCAAGGGGCGGCTGCAGGGCGATCTGTTCGAAGGAAAGAATGGCGACTTGCTCGAGGCGACTCAAGTTCCGGAACAGCACGGTGGTTTCTTCTGCGGCATCCCAACACTCTGGTCGTTGCCCATGGTCGACTACAGGGTCGGCAAGACAAGCGGACTGGGTGCTCACTGCGACCACTCTAGCATCATCCCTTCGAACGGTAAGCTGATCTTGGACTGGGTGAAGACGTCGAGGAAGATCTGCGAAAGTCAAGGCTGGGATCTGGCTTGCGATTTTTTCATGCACGAGCGACATGTCATCCTTGTGACGATGATGTGCTACGACAAGTCTCGAGCGGATCACAAGAAGGCTGTAGACACCATCTTCCACCAATTGTTCCAGGCGGGGAAGAGTAGAGGATACAGCAAGTACAGGTCGCACATCAACCACATGGGTAAGTTGACTCCCAGGATGCAGAAGACTCTGACTGACCTTTCCAGATCTGGTACAAGATATGTTCGACTTCAACGACCATGCCTACCGAAGATTCGTCGAGTCGATAAAGGACACCCTCGATCCCAACGGTATCCTCTCGCCAGGAAAGATGGGCATCTGGCCTCGGAAGTATAGACATCTCCGGGAACTCCCAGCAAAGGCGAACTTGTAGAGGACAGTATCGAGGGGCTTGTACATACCCATTTGCATTTCAGTCGACCGTCATGATATAGCTTCGGCATAGAAAAGACCTGCATCTTCAAGGTTCTTCCATGATCCTCCCCGATCTGTAAATTCCGTGCTTCGAATCCAGGCACATGTACTCTTACTGGCCAGTAGGGACTACCAGATCGGCTTTCTCCCCCCTACCTGGACGCAGTGAGTATGGAGGCCGTCTTCTGTAGAGCTGGCGATACCTCCTTCGAGCTGATAGTAAGTTTGTCGAGCTGGCGGTAAGCTCGTGGAGCTGGTATTACGTTCGTCGAGCTGGAAGTACCTGTGCCTCCTTCCGTGCTGCTAGAACATCTTTCGAGCTGCTAGGATTTTGATAGCCAAATCTCATGACAGCGAACGGACTGGGATATGAATAGGAAAAGCATAGGCAGCGAACGATCGAATGTCACAATCTGGGATGTTCAGGTGAGATTGTCGTGAAAGTCGTACGTCAACCGTGAAGGATGTCATATCACATGTTTCTTGGCATTCATTCCCACCACTTCTCAGAGCAGAATAATCGTCAAGAGTCGCTTGATCACTTCACGTCAATGTATTCCAAATACCTTGTTGCTTCTCGTGCTTCTTGCGAGCGGTCATTCCACACAATTATAGACACACGAGACTTGTAATAAGATCTGTATAAGTCATGACATACTATTTGATTGCGCTGTACCACCAATGGCAGCAGCCTTCTAGTAAGTGTAACGGAAGCCCTCCTCGGAGCCCTCGATGTTGAGCTCGCCGCGATCGGCCTTTGCATTCTGGGCCTTGAAGAAAAGAGTGAGGATACCGACCATGATGAGGACGAGGCCGGAGGCGACCATCGTGGCCTATCGAAAAAGTTAGTGGAAGATTCTGATCTAAAAGACTGGAAACCACTTTCCCACAAGCCTGGCAGATACCTGGGTGCGTCTTGCGGCCTAAATACGAGCGATCCAATAATTCCACCGATACCTCCGAAGCCGACAAGGGATGCGGAGCAGAAGGCGCGCTTCCATTGACCACGGATATTGTTGGCCTGGTAGGTGAGGATGGCGGGGACGGAGCAATTCTAGCCAGAGTCAGTATGTGTATCTGTGACGAGCAGAGGGTCGCATGACGTACAGCACCGGCGCAGGCGAGGAAGACACCAAAGTACTTGACGGCGTTGGTTGGTGCATAGCCCATCAGGCAGAGACCAACGACCTGAAGGATAGCGTTGGTGGCGATGACAGGGGCTCTGAGCTTGTACTTGTCGCCGTACCAACCGCAGAGGTACATCCAGATACCAGCGAAGACGAAAGGAGGAGCGACGAGACACTGAGCCTCGCCGACGGAGAAGCCCATACCGGCACGGAGAATAATGGGCAAGAAGTAGGCGAGAGCGTAGGAGACGGTGGTCGAGAAGCAGAACATCAAGGCAAAGACCCAGATCTTCCAGTCAGCACCACCGCGCATGAAGCGGCCAATGGTGAATGGCTCGAGAGCGACATCGCCACGGTCAGCGTCGACCTTGCGGATGATCCAGTCGATCTCGGCCTTCTTGAGGAAACCCCAAGCCTTCTCGGCTCCATCATCGGGGAAAGAGACAAGGAAGACGTAGGCACCGATACCGATGAGGCAAGTGATAATACCTTCGATGATGAAGATCCAGCGCCAGCCAGTCTTGCCAGCAATTCCGTCCATCTGCATGAGTCCGAAGGCAAGGATACCAGCGAAAGCGGACGCGACACATCCGATGATGTAGAAGACCGCGTAACGCTTGCCCATCTCGTAACGGGTGTACCATGTCGAGAGCAAGTAGACTGCACCAGGGAAGTAGCCGGCTTCAAAGACACCGAGAATGACACGGAGACCGGCGAGTTCTGGCCATGTGTTGACGAGACCCATGCCAATCATGACGACACCCCATCCGAAGGCGAGAGCAGAAAGGAAGATCCTGGGACCAATCTTGCGGGTGAGAATGGTGGCAGGCGGCTGGAAGATGATGTAGGAGACGAAAAAGACCAGGGTGGTGATGGAGTATCCGTTGTTGGCAGCATTCATGCGGAGTTCGATGTTCATGCTTTGTGGACTGGTCAGCATACTGTTATGTAGAGATATGGGAGGAGTTCTTACCCAGCCAGAGAAGCAGCGGACAAGTTGGTACGGTCCATCAAGGACACGCAGTAGACGATACCAGTAGTTAAGACCAATCTCAGATCCAAGCGGCGGGTGATGCGCCTCTGCTCACGGGGGGAGAACTCGACATAGTCGTGGTTCTTCTCGGAGCCAGAGTCAAAGTTGTGCTCCTGGTGCTGGATAGCACCGATCTGTTGCTTCTCCTCAGTAGCCATGTTGGTAGGCGTGACAGAGAGAGGGGAAGAGGTTGTAGGAAAGGAAGATAGAAATGACAGTGGGGGAACGACTGGGGACGATCATGGTCAATCCCCCGTACTTAACCATCGTTCGCCGCATCTCCGCCAATGCAAAAAGTTGTCGAGATGCCGCGGCTTTCGCGAACGCACCGTCAAGGGCAGGAGTTGGCCAAGCAAAGCAAAAGTCGAAGTCCTACACCAAGAGACGCCATCAGCTTGGCAGACGAGAGGCTATACCGAATCAAGCGTAGGGTGACACGGTCCCAGCAGCGTCCCCAGACAGACGGAGCGGAATCGAGGTGTGAAAATCATGGGGAGTGCGTGGGGAGTGGGCGGGTTGGTCTCGTTGCCAAGTGTCGCCCACCGAAAAGTGGCCAGTCCTTGACACCACGCGTTCTTTGATGAGAGGATATTCACCTCGGTTGGCGTCGTGCAGATGCAGATGCAGTTCGACGGAGATGCACGACGACGGACGGCCAACGCGAGATCCTGCCGAGGACAGAGCGGCGTGAGCGATGACCAACAGGGCCCACGCGGTGCAGCGGACAACAGATCTGCGAGTGACAGTGCTCTCTGCCCCAGCTGTGCTCGAACGATTCTCCAGTCAAATTGTGGACAGGTCCCTTGAAATTTGGTCTCATCTCGAGTCGACAGAGGAGGCGGACCGCTCGGATCGCCGAGACTCGAAGACCCAGAAACCGTGCCTCACGTGGGAAATCATGCGCAATCAGGCAGGCCGTTATGGCCAATCGTAGTTCTTGCCGGGCAAAGGATGTTTCCAATAGTCTCCCAGAGCATGTATTTCTTGTTACCGACATGCGACTTGGGTAGCGAGTGAAACCGACATTGATATGACACAACATGACATCGAAGCATTCGCCAATTGTCTGAAGACTTGTTTGATCACAACGGCAGCGTGTTTGAAGAGGCTCTCGTGTTCCTTGCCTGCAGAAGCTTGACGTGGATCCGAGAACTTGGGCACGGACTTGACGAGGACAAGGCGGGCTCCTGATTGTCTTGTTTGCTGGGTGGAGCTTCGATCGAAGCATCTCGTCAAGGATGCGGAAGCACACTACTGCTGATCCGACTGTCTGGTCTTCTTTTGGTAGGACGCTGTACATTCACGCTGTCATCAGAGCCGCGTAGTTCCCCGGCTTGCAATGAGACCATCCCATCTTCCCTGACGTATTTTGTTGACCTTGTCCGTTATTCGCTATACCGTACCGGACGTTGCCCAGCACATCCCGTGGCATGCCGGGTGGCGCGTCAGGCGGAACGACTGCAAACTTGTAGAAAGTACCGAGGGACAATATCTGAGCCCATAATAATACGACGGTGGAAATGGCAAGGGCTCAATCCGGGGTTTGGTGGAATGAAGATGATCTGGATTCGTCTTTCCAAGAAATGCATCTCGGGCTGAACCAGTTTTGATTGGCTTGTCTGTGGCGAACCGCCTGCGTTCAAGGACAATCGAATGGTCCGATGCCTTTCGATAGACCATCTGCACCCACACGACCGGATCCTGCGGTGCCTGCATGACGGTGGCACGGTTCGCGTCGATGTGCAGTGCATGTTGAACTTGCCGAGGTCGACCTCTGCAGCACTTCGGCGTGAGTAACTTAGTGGTGCATACATGCTACATCGAGGCCTTACCACTCATGTGATTCCTGATCTCTCCGACCCTCGGCAAGTTGATCGATAGACAGAGTGTCTGCATCCCCGCGACCCCAGAAAAGATGAACCAGCGGGGAGATTAGGGAACTGGGTATGTTTCTGGGATCAGCGATCGCTCGCGAGTACCGGGAACATACCGTCGATCTCCACGTGGTCATCTAGAGTACATTTGACACTGGAAATGCTCGAACGCTGTCTCAGCCAGATCAAATTGTGATAGCGGCACAGCAGTGTTCAGGAAAACATGGGCAGCAGAAAGATCATCTGACCATGTGAGTCTCATCCAACATATTGCATTCATTTCAAGTCGTAAATGGGTATCCTGACATGTTCCAACACAGACCAATGCTACACTCCAACCTTTTCCTTCACCTTTGTCTTGACCTTGTTCTTGTAGTATTCTTCATCCTCGGTGAAGACACGGTAATGGTTCTCCGCAAAGTTGAAGGCGACTGCACCAGCCACTGCACTCGCGGCCACATTCCTCTTCTTGCGCTCCTTGCTGAAGCGATTCGCAGTCATAGCACCAATGGCAGCTCCAGCCGCTGCGGCAATGATACCGTCGTAGGATGAATCGAAATGCTTCTCCAGGAAATCGGCGTCCTTTCTGTCCTTCTCGCTGTACCAGCAGCGACCTTGTGGTATACACTTGCTCTTATCCATGCCTGTATGCTTGTGCTTGTGGTGTTTGTGTCTGCTATCGTCGCGGTGTCTTCGACTCCGACTGCGGCTTCGATCCTCGTCGTTGTCGTCGTCGTAGATGACCAATTCACCCGGGCGACCTCGCTCATCGTGATATGGAGCTACAGCGAGGACTTTTTCTTCGCGATAACGATCTTCAGGGTCGTCATCGCGGTTACGAATTGGTACCAATGCTGTCTCGTATCGTGATTTCGAGTAGTGTTTGTCATCCTCATAGTCGTCCCAGCGCTCTTGTCTTCTACTCGGACGCTCGCGGTGTCTCTCGTACTCTTGCACCTCGACAGATCTGCTTCTCGGTCCCCGCCGGTCCTCTCTCCTGCGCGGCCTGTCCCAATCGTCAGACATTGCTCTCTACTGCTGCACCCGCGATAGAAAGATGAATCAGAAAAGCATTGGAAGCAAGAGGGCAAAAATAATGGGCATGATAAGATGGAAAAGGTGTCCGCCAGCCTTGTTAAGCGCTGAGGTCTACAAACCTCGCAAGCTCGGCTGCGACGGAAGACGCCACGAGCAGGGCTTTGGGTGTATGTAGCCTCGTCTCAGAGCCGCATACATCATCGATCAGGTTTCGCAGTCACCATGTGAGGTAACGATGCATGAAGGGCACCTCAATTCACAATGAAAGTCCGAATAGCATCATGTTGATCAATGGTGTCAAGTTCAACAGCAAAGAGAAAAAAAGCCAGAACTCGGTGTGCATTCGTTTGATCGTGACGGCGGCATTGGCATGCAGCCAAGAATGGCAAGTACGGGATGATCAGGCACGACCACGATTGACCGTGATCAGATTTGGAGCTGTGAGCCTTGAAAGATGCCAATGATGACTCTTCAGTGGTATGGATCTCTACCAGACTTGTCGTACAATGAGCCCAAAAGCTCATACGACCGATGCAGCTATCCATAAATCAACATGTATCATGGCTTCAATCCCCTCCAGTGACCTTGAAGAAGCCCAACAGCGATGCCGTGGCAGAGCTCAGCAACCTGAAGATAGCTTTATTTGTCACTCCCTCCTGATAGCATACCCATCCGTCGACTAGACCGATGTAGATGAACGAGCTCATGAAGACATCGATGGCCTTCGTGTGGCCAGCGATGTACATGCCCCAGATACCCAGGCCCATAGCAGTCACTCGTGCAGATCCAGAAGTCATCACCGGCCAAGTCTCTCGGATCGAAGCGATACGCTGCGGCAGACCGAAGGTGAGTATTGCTTTTTCAGCGTTGTACAGCGGCATTGTGCCTCCGATGGTGATGGTCGTGGCTAGCAGGAGGGCTGGTAGGTGGCGGTGCTGGTAGTGTGAGAATCCTAGTCTAGACATGATGACGGTAATATCTTTTCTGGACTGATGTCGATGTCGATGTCGATGCCGGTCACTTGAGGGTGATGATACAGGCTTCGTATCGGACGGTGCATTGGAAGCTGTTGCAGCTGCTGACCACGACGGGTTGCCTTACCATTTCAAGATCTGACCGTCGTACCTTACACATGGCTCGACTGCACTTGATACTTGCACAACATTTTCTTCGCATATGGCCATCGTGCCTGGAAACTGAAGCAACTCGAGTATCGCATGTGATGAAGAATGCGCCAGAGACATGGATGCCGCTGCGTGCAAGATTTCTCTCCCGTCGGAACGACTTCAAGACATCGGATACGGCCAGGAACAGTACTAAGCGCTCTCTCCATACGGTAGAACCGCACTTGACGCATTCATCCCGACCGTACTCGGACAGAACTGTCTTTTTTCTTCTGCGGGGCCGGTGGGCAAACAGCAGCGAAATTTACCCCGCCGCGACTCAAGCAGAAGTGCATCACTACCAGCAACGACAAGGACAAGTCCAGTCAATTGTTTTCTCTCTTCCTTTCGGTACTGCACACCGATTCACTATATCTTCTTCCATCTCCTGACAATCTCTCCCCCCTTCACAATCCCTCCACCGCCATCATGTCCTCCACCACCACCATCACCGCCCAAAAGCCCAACATCGGCGTCTACACCAACCCCGCCCATGACCTCTGGGTAGCAGAAGCCGGCCCCAGCGCCGACGAAGTCGCCAGCCCCTCGACCCTCAAACACGGCGAAGTGACCGTCGCCATCAAAAGCACCGGCATCTGCGGGTCCGTTCGCCCCCCCTCCCCTCACCTCCTCCCTAACCCCCTTCCCCAAGCTCCGACGTCCACTTCTGGCACGCAGGCTGCATCGGCCCCATGATCGTCGAATCCGACCACATCCTCGGCCACGAATCCAGCGGGA
Organism: Elsinoe ampelina; assembly: GCA_005959805.1. Classification (NCBI taxonomy): domain Eukaryota; kingdom Fungi; phylum Ascomycota; class Dothideomycetes; order Myriangiales; family Elsinoaceae; genus Elsinoe; species Elsinoe ampelina. Next base: position 3,167,869 of record SMYM01000002.1, read on the forward strand.
CCATCCTCGCCGTCCACCCCTCGGTCACCCACCTGCAACCCGGCGACCGCGTCGCCATCGAACCCAACATCATCTGCAACGCCTGCGAACCCTGCCTGACCGGGCGCTACAACGGATGCGAGTCCGTGCTCTTCCGCAGCACCCCTCCCGTGCCAGGCTTGCTCCGGCGCTACGTCAACCACCCCGCCATCTGGTGCCACAAGATCGGGGACATGAGTTTCGAAGACGGCGCGATGTTGGAGCCGCTCTCCGTCGCGCTGGCGGGCGTGCAGAGGGCGAACATCACCCTCGGCGACCCCGTGTTGGTCTGTGGCGCCGGCCCGATCGGGTTGGTCACGCTGGCGTGCGTCAAGGCGGCCGGGGCGTACCCGATTGTCATCACGGATATTGATCAAGGGAGACTGGATTTTGCCAGGGAGTTCTGTCCGGGGGTCAAGACGATGTTGGTCGAGAGGGGGTTGACGGCCGAGGGGTTCGCGGCCAAGGTGGTGGAGTTGGGGGACGGGAATGAGCCGGCTATCGCGATGGAGTGTACGGGGGTGGAGAGCAGTATTGCTGGGGCGATCCAGGCGTGCAAGTTTGGCGGGAAGGTGTTTGTGATTGGTGTGGGGAAGAATGAGATTCAGATTCCGTTCATGAGACTGAGTACGAGGGAGGTGGATTTGCAGTTCCAGTATAGGTATTGTAATACTTGGCCGAGAGCGATTAGGTTGTTGAAGGGTGGGGTCATTGATCTAAAGAAGTTGGTCACGCATAGATACACGTTGGAGGATGCGAAGAGTGCGTTTCAGACGGCGGCGGATCCGAAGACGGGGGCCATCAAGGTTATGATCCAGAGCTTTGAGGAGGGAGAGGCAAGGTAGAACACCTTATTGTAGCATTGTAGAGGAGCGAAGGAGTTGGGAGGGTACGAGATAAAATGCGACAAGTTTTGTAGATACTGTCGTGCAGTGACCGGGACTGATGGTCTTCTCTTGGTTCAGAATTCAACGCTATGCTATCATCCCTTTGTCTAATGTACATGCCATCTCAGATTCTCTTCGGCCGATGACTCCGATCTCTACCATTTTTATCCAGCCTGCCCTTCTTCTTGTCGACAGGCGGCACGAATGGCACACCTTCAAAGGCCCGCTTCACGAACCTCATCATGTATTCATCGACATGTGGCTTCTCGTCTCCTTCGACGTCGTCGTATTCCACTTCCTCAACCTTCGGCGTGGCACCACCGCTACCTTCGGCCTTCTTCGCATCAAACTCCCAATCCCTTTCATCGACTGCTTGCTCCTTCCTCATTGCTCTTGCAGCTTCGACATCTACACCTTCTTCGGCCTTCTCCAGTACCTTACCCACGGTATCCAACCCCAACACTCTGTCCACGGCCAAGCCCGCTTCATCTTGCACCGCCTCACCTTCCGGCTCATGCTCCATCTCCTTGTCCTTGTCTCGCATGAAGAAATCAGTGGTGAACTCTCCTTCCTGAATAACCACTTCATCCAACATTCTCTTCTGGTTGCTCTTGCGCAGGATGTTCACCTCGATCGTATGCTCGCTCACCATCTTGTAGATGTGCACGTCGCGAGTTTGGCCGATCCGGTGAGCGCGGTCCTGGCATTGCTTGTCCATCTGCGGATTCCAGTCGAGGTCGTAGAAGATGACGCTGTCTGCACCAGTGAGGTTCATGCCAACACCGCCAGACCGTGATGAGAGGATGAAGACGTCGATGCGAGAATCCCGATTGAAGCGCTCCATCATGTCTTGTCGTTGCTCGATGCGGGTAGAACCGTCCAGACGCATGTACTTGTACCCATGGATGTTGAGGAAGCGCTCGAGGATGTCCAGAACTGAGGTCATTTGCGTAAAGATGAGAGCTCGTGAGCCGCGGGTAGTAAGGTCACGAAGCAGGATGGCGAGTCGTTGCAATTTACCGCAGTCGTATTGCAGGAGACGCTTGTCAGGGAATGCGATCGACAGTCGTACCCGAGATTCATGGAATGGATCGTCCTGGCTTTGACCAATGGACTGGATGGAAGTTCGTACGTCGGCAGGAAGTGTGTACGAGAGTACATCGTGAGCTACAGCATTGGGAGTGACAAAGCCAAACTTCTGGACGGTGCTGTTCAGAGCAGAGCTACGTCGTTCGATACTCTGGACCATATCCGGGAGGACTGACATCTCATCAAATGAGATCAAAGGCGAGCTGATCTTCGGAGGCAGAGGTGCTTTCAGCAGTGGTATTCTGTCCGACGTTCTGACTGTGCATGTCGCTACCAAATCGCATCCATACATTGGCGTCCACTCGGCGCGCTGCTCAGTGACGTTCATGTATTTTTGAAGCCGATCTGTCTTCTCATTGAGCAGACGAGATTTGACAGCCACGAATGTGTCGTCCAATGATGTGCCTGCCAGGGATGTATTCGATGGTTTCATCGCTTGGAAATGGAAGAACCAGTTTCGCATATTCTGAACACCAATGAGGCGTTTCCCACGATTCGCATGATACTTTGAGTATCGCTCTCGTCGATGAAGGTCGAAATTGCGATCGATGAAGCTATCAAAGTCGTGGTCAGGATCTTGTTGGAGCAGTCGACGGCGGACCAGCAGATCCTTGATCTCGTAATCGGCTACCACAGATCTGGGCATCCTACTGTACGGCTTTCGAAGCGTGAATGAAGTGACAATGGGCCGCTCCTCGAAGAGATCGGGATGGTTGCAAACCTTTCTCAGTGCCATTAGTGCTTGAGACACACTAATCGGATTGCCAGAGGATAGCTTTTCCTTCACATCAGCTCGACTCAGGAATGCATCATACAGCTGTCGTTGACGTTTGCTGAGGCGACAAAAGATTGTGTGCTCGTATTTGCCGGGTAGCTGCTTCTCCACTTGAGCTTTCATGCGACGTAGAATGTATGGACGTAGTGAGTGATGAAGCTTGTTGACAATCTCCTGTGCTTCGACGCCCAGTTTGTTCTTGCCATCGACGAAAATCTCATCGACAGGGCGTTTGAACCACTGGGTGAATTCGTCGAGATCCCCCATGCCTTGGCCATCTTGACCTGCTGTCAGGAACGTAAGAAGGGACCAAAGCTCTTGAATGGAGTTCTGCAGCGGCGTTCCGGTGAGTAGAAGACGAGCGTGCGTCTTCAACCTGATCATGGCTTGATATCTCTGAGACTGAAAGTTCTTGATGTTGTGAGCTTCATCCAGAATCATGTAGTGCCACTCTGGTACTCGGATTGAAGAGAGATCCTTGAGGATGAGCTGGTAAGATGTAATTACCACGTTGTAGTTGTCAGGATTAGACCATCCCTTGCGCTTCTGTTGACGTTCTTCCTGGGTGCCATAGTATGAGAGGACCTTGAATCCAGGCAAGAACTTTTTGAACTCCATTTCCCAATTGAGGATGACCGAAGTTGGAACCACAATCAGATGCGGGCCCCAGACTTCATGCTCCTCCGCCAAGTGCGCAAGCAAAGCGATGGTCTGAATTGTCTTTCCCAGCCCCATCTCATCAGCCAAGATACCGTTCGTCTGGTTAGCATAGAGCTTAGCCAACCAATCCAGTCCAAAGTGCTGATACTCCCGAAGGGTTCCGCGAAGCAACGAAGGAATCTTAGTCGTGATCTTACGAGCAGTCTGAAGTTCCTCTGCCGTCGGCATAATCCTTGAAATGTCCTCGGGATCGACCGTCGTGGTTGAATCGGCTTCGGTTGGAGCTGTCGTTGAGCTGTCCATGGGGGTTGGTTGACTGCTATGGTCACCTTCCAGAGATCCGGCGAGCTGTACAGAGGGATCGCCAAGATGTTCGTCTCTCATGTCATTGTCTTGTACCACACCTGACTCATCGACAGGCGCTTCCTCCATGACAGTATCATCGCCATGAGATTTAGCTTGACTCTCGGTGGGCTCATCTTGTAATTCCTGGATCTTCTTTCGCTCGCGGCCACCCAAGAAACCCATAAGCCCAACATCTTCCTCTGCTTCCTCTTCCTCTTCGTCGCCCTCTCCATCATCACCTTCGTCTCCGTCGCTGTCGTCGTCTGAAGAGCCCATGTCGTCACTCATATCGGTGGACTCGTCGTCGTCATCGTCCAGAAGTGCCTGATCTACTTCATCAAGCTGCACATGTGACATATCGGCGACCTCCAGAGACTTAGCAGGCGTGTCAGCTACAGTGTCGATTTCCATGGCGTCCTCGTCGTCTTCATCGCTCTGTCCAGAATCCTTCTCTAGCTCGGGAAGGTTGGCATATTTAGCCCGCAGCGCTTCAGGTGAAAGGTTTTCGTCAGCGTCGCCCTCTGCAGCCTCATCCTCTTCGGACTCGGAGGAACTCATGATATCGTCGTCTTCCTCCTCGTCGTCTGCGCCACTGCTGCCTCCACTTTCGCTCCCCTCACTGTCGCCCGGCGAATCACTGCCCTCTTCTTCATCCTCAAACCCTACCCGTCTCCTCTCCAACATGGCTGTGGTGTCCTCTAGCAGTCTCTGCATCTTCCGGTCTCTTGTCAACTCTTGCTCCTCCATCCACTGCTGCAGCCGTTGACGTTCAATCTCGGCAGTCACGAGCTCCCACTTTCTCGCGACATCCCTCACAGTCTGCCTGTAGGTGAGCTTGAACCATTCGTTCTCCTCTTTCTCCCGATCCTCTTCCGTTTGTGGTTGCTTCTCCTTCCATTTTGCCAGGCATGCGTGTGCAGTCTTTCTCGCCAGATCCTTGTGTCGCGCGGTCTCTCGATCAAGCAGATGCCGGAAGTATGCTCCGTGAGCCCAGAGATGATCACGGTGTGAGTACTGTGATAATGGCTGCTTCTGCTGATCAGGGAAGAACAAGGAACATCGATCCTGGCTCAGTGGACCACCTGGCGCAGATGCCTCGAGTATGCGCAATCGTGTACGAGCTTCGGTCTCAGCTACCTCTTCCGCAGACCTCACGACTTTGTTGGAGTGACCGCGCGCCTCGAGAGGATCTGCTTCCTCTTTGTCACCTGGCCCGCTCTCCCGCTCTTTAACGTCGTAGGCCTCGAGCACTTCGATAAGCGATCCGAATTTGGGCGGTTTAGGAATAAAGTCGGGATGAGGTGGATAAAGAGGATGGCGCGGCAGCTTCAATCGCAGCCTTGGAGATGTCTGTACAGGATCCACATGGTTAATGTAGGTGTCACGCTTTCCGCGGCGGGACTCGGGTGTGGGAGGTGTCTGTTCTCGCTTCTTTGGTCGGCCTACTTTCCGTTTAGTTGTGGTCGGTGAGGTTGGCACAGGGCGTGGTGCCTCGACGATATCGTCATCGAATCGCTTTGGCGATGACCTACGCCGGGAAGATACCCGTGTAGCTTGAGCTATATCTTTGTCACTGGAGAGCACGTTTGTCTTGGAGTCTGCTCGGACTGCGGCCTTGCGCAAAGAATCTGCCTTGGGCGGTGACGAGGATAGCTCTGACTTAAGCTTGCTAGATCTCGATGTATGCTCTGCCTTGACTCGCTTGGTACCCGCACTTTCGAAGGCCTTTCGCGTCGTCCGCTTATCCGATGGAGGCTGCAGGTCCAGAGGGATCTGGTTGACTCGGCCAGACCTCCTTTTCCCGCCATCTGTGAATTGAGTCGGACCCTCTGCACTAAAGGATTTCCATGGTGGAGATGCTGCGCGCGAGGCGGAACGCGACCTACCGCTGAGGTCGTCGAGCTTTCGTTTCTTAGAAGAAGCCGGAAAGGGCGTTGACACTGATTGTTGGTCTTCCTCTTTTGATGTTTCCTCTTCCTTTATCCCGTTCTGAGTGTCATTGAACGTAGCATCTGCAGCCTCGTGCGCGACCTGATCGACATGCGCATGTCCGTTGATGCCATTGACAGAGGGTGGTGCGGCGGAGTTGGCGTTGGTGTCATTCTCGGTGACAGGCGCGTCAGGCATCGTCAAAGGGCGAGGAAAATCGATGGACCCGTCTCAACTCCCTCGGACCACTCCTTTGGAAGATGAAATGAACACCGATCGATAGCTAAGATATCAAAGATTCGCATGCTGTGTTTTATTTGCGATTATCGATTGTCTAGCGTGGCATGGCTGCGATTGAGTGTTGCAAGTATGATTTGTGAAGGATTGAACAGGTTCACGGACGAAAAAGCCGAAGCTCTCCCTTGCGCGTCATTTCCACTTTCGGCTAGAGCCGCGCATCGAGGGATCAAGTTGAAGGACACGACGGACTGGCAGACGCCTTAGCGATTCTTGACACCTTCTTGCCTCTTGGTCAAGAAACCAGCTCCGATCGGTGAGTAGGCCCAAAAGCCAATACCAAGTTGGCGCAATGTTGGAAAGAGATCATCCTCGTTGCCGCGCGTTACAGCATTGTACGATCCGCTGTATGTGGTTGGTAGGATGTACCCTTTTGCTTTGCAGATGTCGTATACTTCTTGGACTTCTTCAGCAGAGAAGTTGCTCAAGCCGAAGGATTGGAAGGCACCCTCGGAGAAAAGTTGGCCAATTGCTTCCAAGCCTTCCGCGATAGGCGTCTCCGGATCTGGTGACTGGAACATGTACGCATCGATATGCTTCAGATGACCTAGGGATTCTTTGGCTGCGCGTAGAATATTTTCTTTGGCGAGCATGCCTGGAATAAGTCCAGCGGTCTTGGTGTGGACTCGAAGCGACTCCCTGTCAGCAAGTGCACCGATGACTTCTTCACTGCGGTCGTAAATTGCAGCAGTATCAACGTCAACGACCTCGTGCTTCTTCATGATTCGCACATACTCGTCCCTATCATCTCCACTCCAGTTGTGGATGTGGGAGCCACCGAGGATCAGCTTCAGTGTATCGGCAGGCATGATTAACTGTCGGACGATGTGGTCTGGAGAAGAACGATGGGGAGGATTGAAATAGGTGGAATCACCGAGATGATGAATCTCGAGGAGACCATCTTCAACTTGAAATACCTTTACCCCCTACACGAACACCGAGACCAGTCTCCGACGAAAGGACGTGGTACAAGGACAACGACGTGTTCACCCTCCTTCGGATCGACTCCTCGGGGATTGTGGCATACATCTATAACCAATGGCTGTTGGTTGGCATTGCGGTGAATGCAGTCTGGCGACCGGCAGTACGAGCTGGGTCGGATAGAGTCAGACCGCTGCAGTGCAAGACTCGGTGAGGTCACAGATCAGGTCACAATTCATAGCGCCAAAGACTGGGCCTTTGTTCTCGCAAGCATGGTCCTAGTCTACAGCATGCTATCAATGATTATCATCCGGACGCCACGAACTTGCTGGATAAAGTTCAAGGACGATGCTTCCTCATCAGCCGTAAGGATACTGCGCTAATCAGCCTGCACATTTCTCGCCACAGCTGCTCGACTTGACAGAACATGGCTGGCAACAAGCGATGCCAGGTATCTTACATTTGTGTGGAGTTAGGTACTGCTCAACTTTCCACAGCAGCGGTCGGAACTGTTACGATATCCATGCCGAGTGTTTTCGAACAAGGTCCAGGTGCCCCAAAGAGTCTTACAGCTTCGTCTCTTGGACCAAGACAGACGCAAGATTTTGGAGGCTTGATTGTAGCTGCAAAGCCACGGAGGTTTGTGGCGGGTCGACCTCGCCGAAGCTCGGCAGATATAGATGACAAGATCTGCTTGATCGTCATCTTGAATATGTCTACTGACTACTGCGCACGCGGAGAACGGGACAATTCATCCATATGATAGTCCAGCCCACGCTAGATCCGCTTGACAAGACAGCACCACCACTGACAACTGCTCGGAAGGCGGATTATCGAGCTTGCGAGGCGATCTGACCATGACGCCTGGTCTCTGACCAATCAATTAGCCCTTGGCGGAGGAATTGGCCAAAGCGGCCTCATAATGCATGGACAATACACGGGACGTCATTGGTCATACTCTTCGTGGCGTCCGCATACAGGCTCGCCAAGCAACTCAGTCAAACACCAACATCTGCTGCATATTTGTGGTGGATCTCAAAGCCATGCCTACCACTGGCAAACTTACAACGAAGCGCAGTGATTGCGTGTCGTCTACGAATATACGATGTCAGATCAGTAATTAGGGTTACCGTAAGCTTCACCAAGCTCATTCATGGCATTGCGGTTCGAATCAGATTCTGTGATCCCTACCACAACGTTTGAGAGTACCTCTTTACAAACCACGACCTGGCGAAATGAATCACCTGATGCGGTCTAGCTTGCCTTGGGGTTGTAGTCACAGGTTTCGTACTCGAAACAGAGCAAGAAAAGAACAAACATCCGACTGAAGACACCGGAGCTCAAGTTCGATGGTCATGTGTCCAATGGTATTGCGACGCTATTGACAGAGACTATGAGATAGGAAAACGGCGTCGAAGGAATAGGATCATATGCTGCTCCGTTCTGAGCTGGCTCACATTCCTCAGCTTCAAGGTTATATCTGCCCTCAGAAACTAAGGTATTGTGGCTTGCAGTCGGGAGCATCATCCCGGGCAATCTTCCAGACTTGCTCGATCTTATCCACCGAAGTTGCTTTCAACGGGCCCTTGGCTATACCCGACAAGGTGGACTCCAGTTGTTCTGGCCGACTCGACCCGACAATGACTGCATCACCTTCCTCTAAGATAGAATGGTAGTGCAACCATCGATACGCGAGCTCTGCAGGTGTAATACCCTCGTCCTTGGCTACTTCGCCCCACAATTTCAGACCTTCCAAGAGCTTTGGCTTGTTGAAGATGGAGTTGAACATGCCACCAAAGAAGTTTGACTGGGCGAAGCGACCAGGACCGAAACCCTCGCTGCCGGGCAGGTTGAAGCTCTCGAATGGTTTGGCCAGGAAACCTGCAGCCAGAGGCCAGTATACCCAGAATGAGATCTTCAACTTGCGCAAGACAGGGAAGAGGTCCTCTTCACTGATCCTGGCAATTGCACTGTATTGGCCAGAGTATACCGTTGGTAAGATCCAACCGTTCTTCTTGCACAAGTCATAGACTTGTTGGGTCTCCTCTGCCGAGAAGTTGGACAGCCGGAAACGCTTGAACATGCCTTCCTTATGCAGGTCTGCGACCGCCCCCACATACTCTTCCATCGGCGTGTCTGGGTCTGGTGTCTGGAGAAAGTATAGGTCGATATCTGGAACGTTGGATTGTGACTCGCGAGCCGCTTCGAAAATTATGTCCCGCTTCAAGAGACCTTTCTTAAAGCCGGGTGTCTTGGTGTGGACACGGATAGGTAGGGTGCCTTGTAGCTTGCCCAGAACTGCCTCGCTCTGCGGGTAAATGATGGAGGTGTCGACATCCCAGAGCTCATTCTCCTTGATGATACGGACGTACTCTTCCTTCACTTCAGACGACCAATCCGAGATCATACTTCCACCAAGTACAACTTTGACACCGTTTGCAGACATGATGTGGTTGTTTCGGGGCACTAGATGAGTGTTTGGATAGGGTAGAATGTGGGCTACGTTGACTACACCGAGGACATCCTAGGTCTTTTGGCTTCGGCAACACCGTCACAGTCAGCACCACAACATCTTGTTGACGGCAAACCACAACATCTTGGTGACGACCAAGTAAGACTCGGAAGCCCTACTCACTATGCCAATCCCCGAGCCACCTCATCAGGAGCCCACATGCGTTCGCCGGGAACGAGGATCAATGAGGTCCGTGGTGTATGATTCGAAGCAGTCCATGCATTGTGGGTCCCCCACGAGTCGAGCAAGGGCAGTGGACGTGAGAGATATGGGACGGCATAGCCTAAATATGCTAGGCTCGTCTGAGATATGGTATGACACGGGCCGAGTGGTTCGGCGTTCGCCAAAAGCTTGTCTTATTCGCAATATAAAGTGCCATTGCCCGGAAATGCCCTGCCCCGGGGTAGAACTGCATCAACACGACACGGCAGCGGGCAGAGCTTTGTGGGTCGCACATGTTGTGCTCTCCACGGGGTGAGCTCAAGCCCCCATGCGCAGTTTTGTTCGCTTTTGGTCCATCGTTCGCAGTGGACCGAAAAGAGGAGGACGGACAAACCACCTATGTCCTCGCGACACATGTCCCAAGGCTCGACATCTCTGATCAATGAGTGGACAGGTTGCTCTAGTATTTTGTGAACAGCTAGGTATACATTCGACGACGTGCTATTTTACTGTCGACCCCGGCGATGTTCTTCCACGATTTGCGCTCCGGCTTGGCCTGCAAAACTGGTCGAGAGCTCCCCGACCAGTGAAGTCTCACCCACAGCGTCACCATTCCACCCTTCTTCTGGTCCGTCCTTCACCCAACACAGATCAAGACCTTGAAGTATCTTCGCATCGCAGATATCGAGACGGCACGGCAAACCTTGCAACCACGAGTATCGCAGTGCAGCAAGCACTCGCGTACCGTCGAACTTCCGTGAATGATTCGCCGTCAAGCTCTGGCGTTCGTCGCACCTTCAGATCCGGGCAAAGAGCTTGCGTGCTTCTGTCAAGCGGATAGTCAGGACCATGCCCGCACTCTCCAATGTCAGTGAGCCTGCGTAAAACATGGCGGGCCTTGCTGCGTTTTGGCCCGGGTCGCTGCCACCATACGCATCCAGTGAGTAACCTGCCACAGGAACTCCCCGGTAGGGCATCAGTATCTCAAGATTTCGACCTCATAAGGTCGTCAGCATTGGCATGACATCTGCAAGCTCCTCATTTGCAGAGACAGCACCTGTGACGACCGGCATTAGGCTGAAAACCCCGCCCGAACCAATGACATTGAGAATGGCGAAGAAGACGAGAAGTCCTAGAGTCGAGGCGAAAGGCCAACAGGGAAGTGTTGTTATCCCAATCAAGGTGAGAGATATCAGCAAGTTGTTCACCGGACCGAAAAAGGCATCCGCTCCAAACCCCGTACCTGTTCGACCGACCGCAGATGCAAAGTTCCATGCGGCAAGAATGACGGCACCCATTTGACCAGAGATACCAATCGAGGCGACATAGAGTGGTAGTACGAATGGTGGAACAAAGAACGGGAGTGTTGCTGAAGAGCATGATAAGGATCCGGACATTCTTGACCAAACGCCTGTCGAATCGTCAGCGTCTTTGAGGAGCGCGAGCCACAACTGTACACATAGCATTAGATCCCTGTGGCTGCACGAACTCGTCCTGGTGGTGCTTTCAAGAAGTACGATGCGGGAATGCATATAATCCATGCAGAAGCTCCCAGCACCTTCAAGGCCGTTTCAAGCCCACCGACTTCAATCAGCTTGTTCATCGAAAATGGCCAGACCTCGTTTCCGCTTGAACCACAATGAAGGTACCGTGGCAGCTGGCTATCAAGCAGGTCAGCCCATCACTTCTTAACCTTAGATTACGATCTGGTCCCCACCAAGAATAACAATGCAGCTTCAGTACCAAAGAGTACTCCCTGAGTGAGAAAGATGGCTGTGACGGATTTGGTAGACCATCCAGCAGTGTACTCGCCCAATCCTGAGAACACGCTTCCCATTATCGAAGTAGCTCTGTATCCAATTCGCCTGAACAGTCTTGCTACAAGCATACCAGCCAGAGGCGACATGGCCGCACTGACTGATCCAACGAAGGACAGCGTAGACATGCTCGCAAGATTGGCTCTATTGAGATGGAGTTGCACGATTCCATAAGAATAGATCAAGCCTAGGTAGACAAAGAAGATGGGAGACCCGGCAGCGACGACAGGCCATCCTTCTGGCTTGTCCCAGCCATCATCATGGTCAATCTATGCATCTGGGGAGGATTCAGCATGTCTTCTATTCATGAAGATCTGCGCCTACCTTGTGCGGCGACTTCTTCTCGATCATTACCCGCCCGGCTGACAGAGACGCTGCAGAGGTACGACGGTCCCTGTTGAAGTAGCCATCTCCAGTGAATTTGAGATGCCGATTCTTGACCTACTTCTACCAATTTGCGAAGACACAGGTTCATGGGAATATTCGAGTGACACAAAAGAAATCCACTCTGGCTCACCCTGATGAATGCAGATCCACGAATGGTGCAAAGCTTTTACTTGAAGGCAAAGCATTCGACATTCAAGATTTGTTGCACGTACCAAGTCGACGTTGGACAAGGAGTACTGAAGAGAGTGTCAAGCCTGCTGTTGCAGTCTCAGATCCCGCAATCGTGCCCGCGATCAGAGCTGCATACAGCCTTCACCATGGCTATCCAGGAGCTCCATAGACTCAAGCCGGATCCTCGCCAGAACTCCGCAAACCACGAATCAACAAACGATGCCGAACTTGTCGCTACCGTCACCACATTCGATTACTCAGAACTCAACGACGTGCAATTGATTCGGTCCCTCACCTACACGATCAACGAGGCTTTCAACCTTTCCCACGTTCAGTCCAGGGCACTTCCTGCGTCTCGACCCCGCCTGGTGGATGACTCAGCTTATCAGACGCACATGGGCACGAAGGGAGGGACTCTGAGTATTGTCGTCCAACATCCTCAGAGCCGTGCAGTCCTGGCAACAGTGGCGGCGAAACCATACATTCCACTAAGCCCCGAGGAGTTCGGGAAGCTTACCGGAGGGCGGGAGATATTCACACGCCGAGAAGTGCCCGATGGAGCTGGGAGTCAACTGTGGGAGATCTCGCTGTTGGCAGTGAGTCCCCAGTATCAGCGCCGTGGATTGGCTTCATATCTGATGGAAGCCGTGGAGAAGAGAGTTCGACAGGCATGTGCTGCACGTGGAGCGACAGATGTCACTTTCTTGCTATGCACGATCAAGGAGATCAATGGTGATTTCTATGATCGTAAAGGGTATAAACGAGACTATGCAACATATCAGGCGCCAGGAACGATTGGTAGCGAAACTGGCTTCACCGTTGATTTCATGTCCAAAGTGGTGGTTATACATGGACAGGAAAAATGATGACATGTCACTGCAATCAGGGTCATCGATATTTACATAATAAAGAGCCAGCATCCGCATTCACGAAACTTCTTCTGAAGCATCGGAACACCACTCGCATTTGTGTTTCTTTGCGGAATCACACCCGGAGACCATGTCTCATGACACCGCACTGCTTTACCTCCAACAGCAGGTCATTCCAGACATTCACACGCAGGGAGGGTGGGGGTCCACCACGAAGCATCCACACCTGCGGGAGAACGTCTGGAGAGCATGGCGCCGGTAGCCATACGAGCGTGGGCGCACCCTTCCATCTTCAGACACTGGTGGTTAGCCCGAGTTCCAAGCCTTCAGCCTCGAGAGAAGTCAGGGTTAGTTATGCCATTTTGGGTGAGCAATTGCTATCACCCAGCAACACGAAACGACGAACGCGGAGATCTGCCCTTGCGGCTCTTCTTAGGGCATCTTATCAGCCGTTCGGATGCATTGCAGGGAGCCACTGCGGGGCTTGACATCAGAGTGCAGCCTCACGGTTCCTCTTCCAAAGTCCGCTGGGAGATATGAAGTCAACCACGGGAAGCGTTGAGATGAAGGGCCAGCCCGTTAGACTCTGACGTGCCTGTCTTGACGTCCGGAAGACCATCAAAGAGTCAGTGCGCAGAGAAGACTCGATCTCAAGACTGGATGAGATTACCTAAAAGCCTAGAGTTGCTTGGAGTGAGGAAAAATCTGCCGCCCTCGATTGGCTAGGGCCAAGGTGCAACTCATTACCGCATCGGTTTGAAAGTGGCACGCGACGGCAAGCCACTCACGATGCAGCACGGCAACCCACCAGGAAAAGCCCTTTGCCTTGGATCCTCTCTCTGATCTGCTCCTGCTGCTGCCCACGTGCTGTTCGTTTAAGAAGGGGCCCAACCCTTTGGTCATTCGCGCCTTTGGATTTCCACTCCTAGTTTAACCCCGCCCGAACCTCCAAGACCCCTCCCCCTCCCCTCCCCGATCACCATGGCGCTGGACGCACACGACAACAACAAGTTCAAGGAGGACTTGAAAGCACGTGAAGAGTCTGGATCAGATCTGGCCACGGGCGAAGTTCGTGAGAATGCCGATGGGTTGCATAGACGTCTCAACAACAGGCAGATCCAATTGCTGGCCATTGGTGGCTCAATTGGTACTGCTCTGTTTGTGTCTATCGGTAGTGGTCTAAACAGAGGTGGCCCTGGCTCTCTGTTCCTCGCCTACACCATCTACGCATGCTTCCTGGCGCTGGTCAACAATTGTATTGCTGAGATGAGCACACTGCACCCTGTTTCTGGTGGATTCGTCCGACTTGCAGGTCACTTTGTCGACGATGCCGTATGTGCATCACTACCCGGCCGTCCTGAAGCTTTGCTGACCATCTACAGTGGGGAACCATGGCTGGCTGGAACTTCTTCTTCTATGAAGCGCTTTTGATTCCCTTTGAAATCACCGCCATCAATCTGGTCTTGACTTTCTGGTCCGACAATATTCCCGTGGCCGCCATTTGCGCGGCATGCATCGTCCTCTATGCGTATGACTCCCCCGACTCGACTCCTCCCAGAAGCGCCTTTTCTTTAGACCTTCCCAGTGCGACCACTCCCAGAGCACCTTTTTCTTTGCCAGAAGCACCTTCTATCTTTTCCTTGGGCCGTGCATGTCATCTAGAAAGATTGTTTCTTTGGGCTGGGTAGGATACTTCAGGTGAACAATTGCTAAACTCTCTCAGTGCTATCAATGTTCTCGCAGTTCGCGTCTTTGGCGAGGCCGAGTTCTGGCTTTCTGGCGGCAAGGTCATTTTGATCTTCCTCGTCTTCAGCTTCACCTTCGTCACCATGGTAGGTGGCAACCCGGACCGTGACGCCTACGGCTTCAGGTACTGGAGAGACCCAGGCGCCTTCGCCGAACATCTCAGCACTGGCAGCTTGGGTCGCTTTGAAGGTTTCCTCGCCGCTCTCTGGTCAGCTTCTTTCACCGTCGTAGGCCCGGAATATATCGCCATGGCTGCTGCGGAGACCCAGCGTCCTCGGAGATATATCAAGACTGCTTTCAAGACTGTCTACTGGCGATTCGGTATCTTCTTCATCATCGGTGCTCTGTGCATCGGCATCGTTATCCCTTACAACGACCCGACTCTTGATGGCATCTTGAACGGCGAAAGCGGTGGATCTGGTACTGCCGCGGCTTCGCCTTATGTCATTGCCATGAACAATCTTCGCATTGAGGGTCTTCCTCACGTCGTCAACGCTCTGCTCCTGACCTCGATCTTCAGTGCCGGTAACACTTATACTTACTGCGCCACCCGAACTCTGTACTCTCTGGCTCTGGAGGGTCGTGCGCCAAAGATCCTCCGCAAGTGCACCCGAAATGGTGTTCCTTGGGCTGCTTTCTTGGTCGTCATTTGTTTCCCGTTCTTGTCCTTCTTGCAGGTCAGCAATGGTTCTTACCGGTCAGTACACCCCAATTGAAGACTTATGCTTGCGTACTGACTTGTTCTACAGTGTTCTGAATATCCTGGTGTCCCTTATCACTGCCGGTGGTATTACGAATTACATTGTCATGTCCGTGACCTACATCTTCTTCTACAAAGCATGCCAGGTTCAAGGCGTCGACCGCCGCAGCTTCCCCTACTACGGTCGCTTCCAGCCCTATTCCGCTTACATTGGTCTCGGCTGGATGGCCTTCATTGTTATCTTCTACGGCTATGCCACATTCCGCACCACCTTCTCTGCCGAGACCTTTTTCAGCAATTACACGATTCAGATCGTCATGCCAATCATCTTCATCGGCTGGAAGCTCATCAAGAAGACCAAGTTTGTCAAGCCTCACGAGGCTGATCTAATCTGGGAGCGTCCTATCGTTGACGAGTACGAGGCCCAGGCGGATGTGCTTGAAGGACCACCGACTGGCTTCTGGAGAGAGATGGGAGATCTATTCACCTTCAACCTCTTCAACAAGCACCGAAAGAGCAGGAAAGCCAGCGCTGCTGGATTTTCATGAGTCGTTTTCATTCTTCGAACATCCGACCACGATCGTGTGACGACAAACAGAGTCAGTAATCGTTTCAAGCAAGATACCAAAGCATTCAAATGCAAGCAAAAGTTGACATGGTCCATCCTTCGTATCATTGACAAGCGCATCGACCACTAACACACGACAAAAAATGTCCATCATTGCACCTTCTTCCCCTCCCTATACTCCTCCGCCAAAGTCTCATAATCCCACGGCTTATACGGCACCACCAACTCCCTCCACCCACCCCCCTTCCTCCTCCACCTCAACCCCAAATCCCTCACCAACAAATCAAAATACGGCAAACAATCAAACGCCAAATCCGGCAGCGTCGCCCCATAGCCGCACGGATACCGCCACTTGCCCCACTGACTATGCAACACGGCCTCCTCGACCGCCTCCCCTTCCGTGCCCGCGATCCGCTCCACCCTGCCGTCGAAATACGCGCTGATCCACAACCCCTGCACCGCGGCGCAGATACTCGTCGACACAGTGGACACGGCGCCGGCAAAGGCGATGTTGCGCTTGCCCAACGAGGCGACGGGGATCATGAAACGGTACAGCCTCAGGGGATCTTTGCTATCGGGAACGAAGCGGAGGTCAGGCTGGGCGGCGAGGGAGGGGAACTGTGACAGGACGGTGGCGTCGGCTTGCGCGGAGAGTTTCTCGAGCTCGACTTTGTCGACGGGGAGGGTGATGTTGAAGTTGAGGTAGCGCAGGGAGGGCTCTTTCTTCCATCCTGTGGCCGCGATGAGGACGTCGCTTGGTAGCTTGTCGCCGGTGGAGAGATGCACGGTGCGAGGGGAGAGGTGGGTCACGTTGGCGATGTGGACGCGGATCTTGCCTGCTTTGACGAGGTCGAAGATGTTGGTTTGGTAGTTGTGGATGGAGAGGCCCGAGGCGATCCAGAAGGCGCTGTGCCACGGTTTGAGCTTGGCGGTTTCCGGGTGCGAGTCGTACCCGTGCGCGGTGGTCACGTCGTTGCCGAGTGTGGCCCAGAATTTGCTGACGAGCCAGCGCCCGATGGTGCTGCTGTGGAGCCATCGGCGGATGGTAGGGTAGCCGTCTTCGGGGCCCCAGGGGCAGGGGCTGAACCAGCTGAGGAAGCGCGTGTGGAGGAGCTCTTCGGTCTTCTTTTTGAGAGGGGTTACGTAGGGAGGGGCGAGCCAGACCGGGCCTTTGCCGTCCGGGCGGATCACGAGGTCGACGGTGACACCGGCTTGAGTGTAGGCGTAGGCTACGTCGAGGGCGGATTTGGCGCCACCCAGGATGACTGCGTTCTTGGAGTTTTGGAGAGTGGCGGATTGGACATAAAAGTCCTTTGCGTGGAAGAAAGGGGCGCCAAAGTCCTTTTCGCCTGGGAAGCTGAGCATGTTGGGCTCTGATGTAAGGCCGGTGGCGAGAATGATCTTCTTGGTCTCGAGGGTAGTTGTCGATCCGCCTGTGGTTGTGCTTACCTTCCATCCACCTGCGCTGGATGGTTCTATCGAGTTGACCTTTGTCTCGAAGACGATCCGGCTGAAGACACCAAATTTCTTTGCATAGTCTGTGAGGTATCTATGCAGGGTGGCGGCTGGGATGTGATCGCCATCCTTGACCCCGTAGACTTCTTCGCTCATGCGAAAGTCCGGATATTCATATGACCCAGCGATGTTGTTGGACTTGAGACCTGGGTAAAGCCGGTCATTGCCCCAAGTGCCACCACATGAGTTTGCTGACTCTAGGACTAGGATGTTCTCGGATGGGTGAAGCTCCAGGTATGCTTTTGCACTCGCAAGACCAAACCATCCTATGGCAGGTTTAGATCGTGTCTAGTAATTTGGTATTTTGAAGCTTACCTGCCCCAACCACCACAAGATCGTACTCTGTCTCTTTGGATGGCATGATGGGTCACCAGTCACCAATTGCGTGATGTCTCTCGAACCTGTGGGGAATCGATGCTGCGTTCAACACGAGTGGCAAGAAAAAGACATGAATGAAAAACACACGTGCGGGAGATCAGGACCGTTTAAGCATCAACCTCAAGCCACCTTCCGACTATCAGTAAAGGCAGACGCGTGGTTGATGCTATCGCTCCCCTCGCCATGTTTGTGTCAAGACATCCATCTTATCTCACAAGCGACTGACCTGGTCTCAGAACATACCCGACACGCCTGACCATGAAAACGAGGCTGATACAGAGGCATCTCGTTGCCTGTGAGTGCTCACACTCTCTACATACAGGGCTCTTATCGCCAAAACGTCCAGAACTGATCCGCCGCTATCGATGCTCCACGCCATTCTCGTTCGGGCAAGGTGACCTGCGGGGAGAGCTCCGGTCGATATCAGGGACTTGGCCATATATAGCTCCAACCTTGTCTTTACCTCTTTCCAGGAGCTTGGTCCTCCAGTACATATCCGACGCCCCTAGCCGCCATCACAATGGTGTCCCACCCGCCTACAGTGTACCCGTACGTCCATCGTTTCTGTGTGTACTACCAACACTGCTCCGCATGAATGGACCGCAACAAGCCGTGACACATTAGTCCTCACGTAAGTAAGCCTGCAAAGAGCTCAAGAGCACTTGTTGTTCCGTCTCTCTTTCAGACTTGTTGTATCACTCTTCTTACGTGCAACTCTACCCCAAGTAACAACACTCGAGTCTATCATCATAACTGCATCAAACATCAGCCAACATGTACGGAAAGATAGCTCTCGAAGAAGCGTTCGCTCTACCTAGATTCGCAGAGCGGACGGAATGGTGGGCAGGTCTCTTCGCGACTGATCCAGCAAAGCACGCAGCCGAGATCAATGACATCCGGACAAAGCGTGTAGAGTATATGGACAAGTACGGTGTAGGCTACACTATTCTCTCATACACAGCACCTGGTGTGCAAGATGTCTGGGACCCGAAAGAGGCTCAAGCACTAGCTGTAGAAGTCAACGACCATGTTGCGGACTCCATCAAAGACATGCCGGACCGTTTCGGGGCCTTTGCGTAAGTTAATATGGCTACAACTCGAGTGTCCACTGACAGTTCCAGCACTCTCTCCATGCACAATCCAAAGGAAGCTGCCGACGAGCTCCGAAGATGCGTCACAAAGTATGGCTTCAAAGGTGCCCTCGTCAACGACACCCAGCGTGCCGGTCCAGACGGTGACGACATGATCTTCTACGACCAACCAGAGTGGGACGAATTCTGGTCAGTAGTCACCGAGCTCGACGTCCCATTCTACCTCCACCCTCGCAACCCAACAGGCAGCATCCACGACAAGCTCTGGGCAAAGAGAAAGTGGCTCATCGGCCCTCCCCTCAGCTTCGCTCAAGGCGTCAGCTTGCATCTCCTCGGCATGGTCACCAATGGTGTCTTTGACAGACATCCGAAACTCCAGATCATCATCGGACACATGGGAGAGCACCTCCCCTTTGATCTCTGGCGCATCAACCACTGGTTCGAGGACATCAAGAAGCCTCTCGGGCTCGCGGAGACGTGCAAGAAGACTATCTACGAGTACTTCAATCAGAACATCTGGATCACGACCAGCGGTCACTTCTCGAGTCCGGCGTTGCAGCTTAGTATGACAGAGGTGGGGGCTGATAGGATCCTGTTCTCGATTGATTATCCGTTTGAGAACTTTCATGATGCTTGTACTTGGTTTGACGCGGTGGAGCTGAATCCGACAGACAAGCGGAAGATTGGCAAGGACAATGCGAGGAGACTGCTGAAGTTGGACTCGTTCAAGGATAGTGAAAAGTAGATGGTCACATCAATGTATCTCTTCACGGTGATGCTGCTCTCCGGGTGAAACGATAGTGGTGTATCGGTCTACATGCCAAACTGCCTTTACGAATATAGCGAGTACATCGATAGTCGTGGCCATGTGAGACGCTCAGCCTCTCTGGATTCTGACCATAGGTCTATTTGGTATGTACATGATCTCTACATGTGTATCCTCCCGTTGTGAATACCTCCGGTCATGGCAATGTCCGACCCAGTAGTGTATGCCGATGCATCGCTAAGCAAATAAATGACACCACCCGTCAGATCATTCTGCGTTCCCATACGCCTCAATGGGGGAGCAGTATCCATGAACGCCGACTCCCGCTCATCCTTGAGTTTCCTCACCACCGCTGTCTGCTCGGATGCAATGAATCCGGGTGAGATGGTGTTGACCCGGATCCCCCATTCGCCAACTTCCGATGCAAGGGCTTTTGACATCATGAGCACGCCACCTTTTGAGGCATTGTATGCCGCCATACGGTAGCCTGGTAGGACGCTGTGGGATGTCACTGATGCCACGAGAACGATGCTGCCTCCCCGGCCTTGCTTCTTCATCTGCTTGACTGCTAGTTGAGCAGCAAAGAATGTCCCGAGTACCTAAGCATGTCAGTCTTAGTCCACGGTATTGTGACCAGGACACTTACGTTGATTTGCTGGATCCTCTCCGCCTCCTGCCACGTCTGCTCTGTGAAAGGCTTGTCGATGGCGATACCGGCAGAAGTGAAAAGACCATCGACACCACCAAGAAACTCAACCGCCTTGTCGAAACTCGACGTGAGCTGATCTTCCTTGCTCACGTCTGTTTTGAAGTAGGCTGTCTTGACGCCAAACTTTTGTGCGTACTCGTCGAATTCTGGCTCTGGCTTATCCTTGATATCCAGGACGGCGATATTGCCACCATATTCAGCGACTGCTCGCACGACCGCGAGACCGATTCCCTGACCTCCACCCGTCACAACATAGTTCCGCTTGGTGAGCTCGAATTTGGGACGAACGTCCTCTAGGGTATATGACATGCTGGTGGGCTCAAATGGACTGAGGATGTACAGAAACAGGGAAGTGTCAACGTGAAAGGGGGTCAGAGATATTGGTGCTTCGATTGTATCACAATGGCTTACCTAGCAATGGCAGAGTCCACTAGGATAATACCCATATCGCCATTTTGCCCCTTTAGAGTTTGCATACGGCGGAAGATCGGTGAGCCGGTGCGTCGGAAGTGCATGAAGCAAAAGACTGGCGGAAGATGCACCCCCCAAGACCTCAACCAATCAGTGCAGTTGCCGCCAGCGTGACAGATGGTGGGTTTTTGATCTCTCTCCGCCACCGGATGTTCTGGCCCGCCTCGATGAACACATCCTCATCGCCACAGGAAGCTTTCTGTCGATCGGATGCGCACTGATAGCGTGGTTGTATGACACTGCTCGTTGACATTGTCATTCACCACCCTCGTAAGTACATTTTATGCAGAAGATACTGCACGTTTCTATACCATCCCCCGATTGGCACATTAGCTGCAGCGATTTCCCCCACGCGGTATAACTCGATCATGGCCGAGACGAATGGCAACAATGGTGTAAATGCCACGAACGGCACCAATGGGCACAGCACATCTCTGCCTCCTGTTGAACCACTACCACAACCCAAGATCACACGACTGAGCTCAGGGAGTCCATTACTACTGCCTCTCTCACGACGAGGAACTGGACCGGGTCTCATTGTTGTGACCCCAGAGTCGTCAGCATCAAATCTCGACATCATCGAGGGCGTTCCTTCACCATTGATCAAGTGGGCGGAAGAGAGCTTCACTGTCGTAGAGATCAAATCATCTGCGATACAGAAGGATGCAAGCACAGCACTCCGCGAAGCTCAAGATGCCCTCTCGAGTTGTTCACAATGCGAGCCAAAGGACAAGATTGCCATGGTCGTGTACGACTACACAGTATGGGATCAGCTCACCCCCTTTCTCAACAAAGGCTCGTCGTTCGGAGGTGCAGTAGTCTACGGCTCTACATCAAGCTCCCTGAGTCGGGTCGCGGTGCCCACAGCTGAACATCTAGCCGGCAAAGCATCCACCAAACTCGAACGCACCTCCACCTTCATCGCCTACGACTATCCCTCCGCCTCACCCTCCTTCGCCGTCCCCTTCCAACCAGACTTTCACTACGCCACCGAAGCCATCTCCCACACTCGCAACCTGACCTTTCTCAAAAAACACCTCGACGGACCCTACTTCGACCTCGAAGCCATCTGGGACGAACACACCTACTGGGAATTCGAGAACCGCTCGGTCGAACACACGATGGCGACCATGGTGCAAGAGCCGTACGTGAATCACATCCCGACACTCACAGGCGGCATCGGTAGGGAACAACTCACGGATTTCTACCGGCATCACTTCATCTTCAGCAACCCCGAAAGCACAGAACTAGAGCTCATCTCGCGCACAGTCGGCATCGATCGCGTGGTGGACGAATTCATCTTCAAACTCACCCACACGCAGCAGGTAGACTGGCTGTACGGTTCCCCCTTTTCTCTTCCCTCTGCCTTGCCTTCTTTTTCTCCTCCCTGACCCTGTCTCCTCCACAGACTGACCTCCTCTCTAGCCTCCCCGGCGTCCCCCCCACCAACCGCCTCCTCGAAATCCCCTTCACCGCCGTGGTCAACATCCGCGGCGACCGTCTCTACCACGAGCACATCGCGTGGGACCAAGCCACTGCTCTGGCCCAATGCGGGTTACTACCAGAGTTTCTCCCCTTCCCTTACCCCTTGGCGGACGGGAGTAAGCCGACCCCAGGCGGGAGGTTTCAGTATCAGTTGCCGGTGGCAGGCGTTGAAGGGGCGAGGAAAATGAGGGACAAGAATGGGACGGGGAGTAATGCCATGTTTGGGTATGGGGTGAGGGAAGTGAGGGACTAGCATCGGGTGGGACGAATGTATGATATCATTAAGTGATCTGGTAGTTGGAAGTAAGAGTACAGCTCGTATCTCATCATCGTGGTCTCGTGATGCCCCAAAGGTAGAGGCAGCTACATGGTCGGCTGGTTCATGTAGGGAAAGTTGTCCCATAGTCCCAAGTCCAGACTGTCCCATCCTAGGAGATCTGTCCCGACCATGTCCGCTTCGTCCGGCATGTTGTTGAAGATGGGCTGGCTTTGCATCCACATGTCTAGATCGCTGAAGCGGGCTGTGTTGATAAGGCTGTTGATGTCGTCTGCTCCTTCGTCTACGAGGGTTGGTTCTAGTTGTCCTTGCTGGGTCTGGCTTTGTTGTGGTTGGGGTTGAGGTGTTTCTGGCTCGGTGGTTTTGAATAGTTGTCCCACATAGGCATTGCTTCTTCTTCGCGACTGCATGGCGAATTGCTGTCTCTGTCTATGTATCGTCTGGGTCAGGCTTGTGAGAATGTCGTGATAGTGTGCGGCTTGGGAGGAGCGAGCGGAGAAGGAAGCAAGGATATCGCGTGCACCAGCAAACATGGCGTCCGTCTCGAGATCAACTTGGAGCTGGGCGAAGAGAGAAAAGCCAAGGATGAGGGCAGCGGCGAAGACCAGAGCTCTAAGATGAGGTTAGTAGAGCGAAAAAAGGCATGCGAACCAACGTACTTCATGATTTGCATGTTGGCGAGCAGGAGACCAGAGCGTTGCGCTTCGAGACAGGCGCGTATGAGCCAGACTGCCGAGTCCACGCAGACCGAGGCGAGTTCGGCATGGACTGGATGCTCTTGTACGGAGAAGCTGTGAAGATTGTTGTTATTGCTTAGACGTGCCATGCGTGCGGTCAGGGTGGTGATGAGGAATGGTCTAGTGGCGAGGGTCACGGCGAAGTAGTACGTGCAAGCTAGGTGGAGACTAGATAAGGTCTTTGCAGGGTTTTGAGGGTCTGCCATCATGCCTTGACTTTGCAAGCCTTCAGGGAGGGCGTCGCTCCATTTCTTGAGCTGGTCGAGAAAAGCTTCAGCTGTAGCTGGTGAGACGCCTTTGTGCCCGTAGACTTTGTCAACAATCTGATCGACGATCTTGACTAGCTTGTACTGAGCAATCAAATCTTTGCGGTCGTCAAGCTCGCTCTCGAAAAGGGTGAACAGATTGTCGGAGCTCCCAGCTGCTGGAGCAGACGACGGTCGTGCCAGGATGGCGGACACTAGTAGATCCAGTATGCGTAGGCTCATCCATGTGCGTAGTCTGTGCGGGTCAGTGGGCACACAGCGGGGATTCTTTGCCTGACTCACTGTTGCTGCCTCTCCTTTTCAGTCACAGATAGATAAGATTCTTGGTGCTGTAGACCGAGCACTGTCGCTGCTCTAGAGGCAACTCCAAGATACATGGATGCTGCATTCCTGTGACAAGCCCCGAGCATGTAAAAGGACATGAGCAAAAAGACTGCGATCATCTCAATGCTCGGATTCCTAAGCATGGTTGAGAAAGCTCGTTGCTGCCCACGATTGAAGTAGAATTTCTCCACCTCAATCAAGGATGGATCGGGTTTTGAGCATTGAGCTCCAATTGCTAGGACCAAGTCTGCCATGGCGCTCTTGCATGCGTTGTTCATGATCTCCGAGCGGCTCTGGTCGCGGATCAATTGCGCGGCTTCTGCTCGAGTGAGCACGTCCACGAAGCCGCTTGTCTTCTGCATGTCAGTCCTTGTCACAAGTCGCTGCTTCATATCCACTGACCGCCATGAGATATACCTCGACCAATTCCAACTTTTGTTCTAGACTCAAGTTGTCCTCCATAAATGGTGACAAAGGGGTTTGGACCGAGGTATCCTCGTGCATGGTCCCAATCCTGGTGTCATTGGAGAAGGACGAAGGGCCGACATATTGAGAGACCGTGTCTCGAATGAATTGTAAGAAGGAGAGTGAGGCAGAACCTCCAATGTACACTGTCTGGTAGTGAGCCACAACCGAACAAGATAGCTCAGAGTCCTTACCTCTTTCACCCTGAGCTCCCTGAAGAATCCTCGGTTGGGTCCTGTGTGAAGCATCTGGCGAAGGTATTCCTCCCGCTATCGAATGTCGAGTTTGACTGGTCGAATTGGTTGCCGAAGGAGACAGAGAGGCATTGGACAATAAAGAGTCGACGGGTGCCGCCTGCAAGCTGACCGGAGTCCTCGGACGTGGTCGTTGTGTCGCTGCCTTGGCCGCCGGCGTGTGACTGACGGGTCTCCCTTTTGCCAGAGTACATTGATGCGCTTTGCCTTTGCGTGAACAGTTGTTACATGGCACAATGCCGCTGCAGCGTTTCTTAGTCGATTGACAGTAAGTGCAGGCTTCCGCAGCGCGGAGTCGTTTGTCTGGGGCTACTTTTGGCCGAGGCATAAGGTTGGTATAGTGTAGAGAAAGAAAGAGACAGAAAAGTATAACAATCTGCCTACATTACAAACTCCACCATCCGTTTCGTCGAGGCTCGTCCTTTATCAACGTATCTAAGACCTCCTTGAACGAACAGGGTCAGTGCAAGATAAGCAGACCAGGGAACGCGTTTGCCCTGTTCAGATGCTTCAGATCCCCCACCTCCCAACCAGATACCGTTAAACTGTAAGGGCCCGTATCCTTCGTCGAATTTGACCGGTTTTTCGTGCTCGATTAGGAAGGTGTAATAGATGACCGATTTGCGTATTCTTCGATAACCAACAGTTAGTCTTTTGGTGGCGCTTTTAACTAGCTAGACTAACTCGATGGCCTAATAGAGTAAGGTTAGCTTATTAAGGCTAGTTCTTTACACTTACTCTCGTAATTGTATATGTAGATAACTAGCTTTTTGCTAGTCTTAGCAAACGCGTGTAAGTAAACCTCGTATTTATACTACCTCTTAAAGCACTTAATCTACTACCTCTACTACCTCTTTAACTATCTTAATTATAACCTCGATAGTACTACTAGCTAGCTAGCTAGCCTTCTAAGCAACCTCTATAGCGTTATTAACCCTAGCGCCGTAGCGATTTAATAGCGGCTAGACTAACAATATAATATCTACGTTCCTTAGTTTCTTAGTAAGAGAGAAGGCTACTAGTAAATAAGCTTAATTTAGCTTTAAGGCTATTACCTTCTAGTAGGCTATACTAATTGTTATAGTAGTAATAAGACATGTAGAACCTAGCGATATAATAGAAGAGAAGGTTCGCAATAAGTATAGAGCTTTAAAGGGGAATTAGTCGAATTATAAGATACTTTACTACTAGTCTAGTTAGATAATAGACAGTAATAGTATACTATATACTAAGCCTTATATAATAGAGAAGTATTTTGCCTCTTACGCTAGCGCTTAAAAATTTAGATACTATAAGTTTAAGTAGCTTAATCTTAGTAATAAGCTTTAGAGTAATATTGTAGCCTCTAGTAAGTATACTCTTACTTCTTCTAATATACTTAAGGTCGGCGTAGAAGAGAAGAAAGGAGAGGGAGAGGTACTATAGACAGTAGAGGAGTTAGATAGGCCTATAAAATTTAGTTAATCTCTAAGCTCTTACCTTATATAGCTACTCTTTACGCTAGTAGCCTCTATTATCTTCTTATATATAGGTATACTAGTAAGCTTAACTATTCTAAATAAGAGGCAAAAGATAGATAAGGTAAACTAGACAATGTAAGCTGTCCTTAATGTAATAAAGAGGTCGAATAAGATTACTAAAAGGCCTTTAGTAGTCGCTCGAGTAACTACTAAGTTTACTAAGGAGTTTACTTATCTTATATTAGCAATAAAGGTAAAGGCTTTACTAGCCTTAAAAGAGGTAGCGGAGTACTAGCTTAAGTTAGATAAAGGTATAAGATATAAGCTTATAAGCGGATAGACTAGCTTACTACTTATAATACTTATTAAAGACAAGAAGGATAAAGAGGTATAATTAGAGAAGAAGAAGAAAGAGCCTTTATAGCTTAAAGTTAATTTCTTACGTAACTATTACTCTTTTAGGATATCCCTTTTAGGATAGGTAGTAAGGTGTTTTTTATAACCTCTTTAATTCTTTATACTCTTTATTATATATCTAATTTAAATATAGAAGCTACTAAACGACTATTAAATAACTAGAAACTATTATTTAATTATACTATATTATTTACTACCCCCTTCTATCGACCTCGGCGCTACTATAGCTTAAGCTAGTAATTACACTATATATTCTTAGCTATCTTATTACGATATTTAACTATATATATATCCTCTATATTTTACTTCCCTTTACCTATTAGATAGCTAATAGGCTTAGAGACCTCCTTCTTCTTCTTCTTCTCCTTCTTCTCCTTCTTCTCCTTAAGATAGATAGCTATCTAGATACTTAGTAAAAGGTTATAAAGTATAGCTAGATAGTATACTATTCGTATCTACGTAAGTATTAAAGAGAACCTAAATTACTTATCTAATATCCGCTACTACCTCTTAAGTAATCTAAAGCTTCTTTTAATAATATTATAGAGTTATAAGTAGTATAAATTAAAGAGCTCCTTTAGACTTTAAGGCTGTTAGTTAGTAGCCTTATATTCTTAGAGGTAGTACCTTACACCTCGATAGAGTACTAAGATGTTAATCTAATTACTATATCTAGTATCTATAAGATAATAAGCGCCTTCTAGAGTAGAGAAGCCCTTAGTATAAGCGTTAGTAAGCACTTAAGCGTTATACGTAGACCCCTCCTATTCTAGTAATAGATAGGTAAACTTTATCTTATAGTTTATAACTACTAATATATTCTATAATAGGCTACCTTTTCGATTCCTCTAAGCTAATTACTCGCTAAGAACATAAGCGTAGATATAAGTGCTATTAAGAGCGCTAATGTAGCCTTTAAAGTAAGGCTAAAACTTGTAATTTATCTAGATATCTAGTAGCACTTAGACTGTTATAATTAGCACTATATATTTATTATATAAAGTAAAGAGACTTTATAAGGCTTAATAGAAGAATTAGCTAACTATTTAGATAACTACACTAACCTTAGTAGCGATGTGCCGATAGCTAGCGCTAGTAGCGAGGATATAGAGAGTAATAAAGAGCTTATAGTAAGTAAGTAACTTATAGCTATTATTAAGCGCTAGAGTTATTGTTATTAAGCGCTTATAGAGATAGTAGAAGGAGGCTACTATACACTACATATATTGCTTATAGTCCTTGTTAACCTTAATACTCTAGTTAATCTAGTTAAGGCTAAAGCCTTAAGTATTAAGCTAATAGTTACTAGTAATCTCTAGAGGCTTATATATGTTATTTAACTACGTAAGTAAAGTACTAGAGAGGAGACTCGTAAGAAGCACGCGTAATTAGTTATCTATGACTGCTTAATTTAGTGTGCTAATCTTGTTAGTATAGAGTACTATAGCCTTATGTCTCTTACGGCTAAGTCAACACTAAACGCGACACTTACGCGACTTTTTACTGCCTTCCTAAGCTATAAAAGTGTCTTAGCCCTGTATCTCGGCCTCGGCCGCTGCCAATTTTACACCTTTTACGCTAATTACGCCAAAAAAGACCAGCTCCACCAAAACACCAAGATCGAAGGAGACGGCCCCTAATCGAAGTTTAATTGATGAATCGGGTGCGAAGCCCCGGAGTGTGCACCCGGGAAACGCACCACTCGATCGATCAATCACGGTTTGCCCATTTGGTCTTGGTGATCACTCATACTCTTTCCCGCATTGCGGAACCACTTTCGCCTCTGCCATACTCGGTGCCGCATCATTGGTATATCCCAGTGTAATATTTCCTATATTTTCTTATTTCACAATCGCCAATCAATCGACACGACCCAATCTCCGTCCCTGCATCACCATGCCCATCATTCAAACAGGTTTCAAGCGAACCTACTACAAAGAATGGAAACCCGATAGCGGCAATGCCAAAGGCACAATACTTCTCGTAATGCCCCCCTTCCCCACCACACCATCCCATATGCCCCCCCCATCCTGACCGTCCCTCCAGGCCCACGGCCTAGGCGGCACCAACAACTTCTACACCCCTCTCATCCCCCACCTCACCACCGCCGGCTACCGCTGCATAGCCTACGACCTCCACGGCATGGGTCTATCCCCCTACTCCGGCCTCGAGCAATCCGTCGCCACCCTCGCCCGGGACGCCATCGACCTCATGGACGCACTGGACATCAAGACCGCGACGTTCGTGGGGCACAGCATGTCCGGCATGACGGGGCCTTGTGTGGCGGCGACGTATCCCGAGCGTATCACGGCCTTGGCGCTGTGTGCTCCTGTCTTACCCACCGAGGCAGCGGCGGCCGTGTTTGACGATCGGATCGGGAAGATCGAGGCCACGAGGAGTATGGAGGCGTTGGCGGATTTGATTTCTTGGGCGGCGCCGGGGAGTAAGGCGACGGGGCTGCAGAGGGCGTTTATCAGGGATTTGATCCTGAGGAATGATCCGGCGGCGTATGTGAGTTTGTGCAGAGTCATTTCGAGTGCGTGGGAGGATGTGCCAAAGTATGAGGACGTCAAGTGTCCGGTGTTGATAGTGGCGGGGGACGAGGATAAGAATCCGAGTGTGAAGATGTGTGAGACGATATTGGAGAGATTAGGGTCGGCGAGGAAGAACATCAAGGTGCTGAACGGCGTAGGTCACTGGACGGTCATCGAGTCTCCTGATGAAACTGGTATGGCTATTCGAGACTTTTTGGGGGAGATTCAGAAGGATGTCCCCAGAATCTAGATACCCGTTTGCCGCCGCCGAACGCCACGCATGGCGGAATACCGTCTAATGATACATGAAATATAGACCGCTGTCTGTCGAAGCGTGCCTCCCCGGTCATCATGTCCCTGTCCCGCTCCTACGAAAGATCGCCAATTCGTTGCCTGACTACGAGATGAATGCGCCGTTTGCTTGCCGCAATAAGCCAGCACTTCTTGTGGCGTCCCAAAACAACCCAGTAGCCTCGTTAATATCATCCGCCGTCACAACGCCACCTTGACTACCGCGAGCTCGAGCGAGAATACCGGCCGGTGTGAGAAGCTGGAGGGCGTACCTGAGCGACACCTTCTCGCCTTGTCGGGTCAATTCCTCGATCGCGTCCTCTGCCAGCGTTTGCGTGCTGACAAGCCCGCCACCAGATAGTCCAGCTGGTGCAGGTGTGCTGTACTCCAGGGTCGCGCGGGTGGTGAGGATCTGACGAATTTCTGCAGTGTTATATGGGTGGGTCGGGACAATCAGGAGACGAGCGAGAAGATCAGGAGGGATTCCGTGAGAGGCTTGAATCCCATCACTGCCTTTTACGTGGGTCAGTCCACGATTTGTAGCCAAGATGACAATGGGCGAGATGGTCTGCTCAAGAGCGCGATTGAGGTAGGTGAAGCATTCGAGATCGAGCATGTGTACCTGCTAATGTTAGCGATGCCTTTCACCCGTCTGCCAAAAAGCTGTCTTGCCTCGTCGATGAACAGAACACCCGGTACGAGCTCTGCCACTCCCTGGTCGATGTACTTGTTCACAACCTTGTTGATCTCGCCGCGCAGCTTGTCTGTAATCTCAGTCTTCCTCGGCTTCATGAGCTGGCCCATCATGCTCATAACATCCTGACCTCCTTGTGGTCTTGCGTTGGCCACGTCAAGATCGTGGAGTGTGACATCCTGCACCACTTGCTTCTTCTTGTGCACATCTCCCTTCGGTACTGGTACGTACTCCTCCGCTTCGAGATCGAATTCTGTCGAGAAAGCATCACTCCTTCCAACCCTCTTGACTGCGCCAGTGTTTGCTTCGATGTAGATGACGTCGCCAATCCTGACTCTCTCCTTCGTGATCGCTTCGTAAATGCTCGGGTCCAGTCTCAGCTTCTTCGTACCCCTCGCTGATCTGAGTGTGACAACAAGATGGCTGATCGTCCGGCCATAGCTTCCCAGTGGATTCTCGGTCTCTTCTGGCGACAGCTCCGTGACCTCTCCCTCGTAGACCTCCTTTGTCTCTTGCACCCTCAGACCGATCGCCCTCCTGAAATTCTCCATCAGAGCCTCCGTCTTCTTGACCTCTGTGCTGTATACCTCGCTGCCGACGATCGGGCAGAACGGAACCTTCGTTCCGAGCTCTTGTGATACCGCTAGTGCAAGCGCGGTCTTTCCCGTACCAGGTCCTCCTGCAAGAAGCACTGCGCGTCCAGCCATCTTCTTAGCTTTGATCAGGTCGACAACAACACCAGCAGCTTCACGAGCCGCGGTCTGCCCGACGAAACCAGCTGCGTTGGCATTGGCGCGACCATCGGATCGGAGGCCGAGGCCTTTGATGTGGGAGTGTGCTGCTGTACGGTTCTCGCGCGTGTTGCCCTTGACTTCGGAGATCTGAACGGGCTTCATGCCGCCAGAAGGTGCGACGGCGCCGTTTGTGCTGGCCATGATGATCGACGGAGGTCGCGATTGGAAAGGTAGCGGATCACGCCGGAAAGCTTCAGCTCGCCGCGGAGGTGCAAGGTCGAACGCGCTGCGGTGGGAGGGTTCAGAGCGTGTACGCTATTGGAGAAGCACGAATTAGCTTCAATGGTGATTGTCCTCGATATGGGTAGCGCGAGAGCAGACTGCGAGCCAGAGGGAGCGAGTGTCGGAAGTCAATTGGTGTTGAGCTGAAGAAGTTCAATGAAGAACATAAGCTGGAGAAAAGTTATGGCTTGGCATTTTGGTATCGGCTTCATGTCGGGGGAAAAGTTGACGACCGTACCTACTACTCTGCAGACCACCGCGCGCCTTGTGTTCAGGGCATAATGTATCGGTAACACTTCAACAGACTCGACCGCTATATCAAAACAGCAAGATGGCAGGAGGACTCGGTCTGCGGGTGCGGAAGCTCCAAACCGTAGGTGATCCTTTCCGAGTTCTGAATTGTTCGCTGACTGCTGTACAGAAGGTCGGATCCGACTGCACACCAGTCAAATGCGCTTCGCTAATGCCATGAAAGCTTCTTGCCATGCGACTTGGACCCGGCGCCCTCAAACTACCCAAGGAGGTGTCGCGCATCAACCTTCGATTTGCGCCAAAGATGTGGAATGGACATCTGGGACCACGGTACCGGCATCTCATAGCCCAGGATACATGGAGAAGCAGGCTGACAAGTCATCCAGGAAGTTCTGGCGACACGAACTCGTACGTTTAAAATACCACAACCCAGCAGTATCAATCACGATAGACCGGACCGCAACGAACGACGACGATCCACTCATGACGGTCTTCTTCGCGCCTAAAGACGCACCCAAGACATCTGGAACAGACACGGGAGGTACTGCTCCAACTACATCGACATCAGGGGACAAGGTTGCTTCAGACTCAGCGGCGACTGAGCGGACAGAGTCGGTGACAATGGCATGGAAGAAGGAGGAAGAGATTCTGGACGACTTAATACGTCTCACAAAAGCGACACAGGTACAACCGACAGCCGAAGAAAAAGCACAGTTACGGCAGCTCGCGGAGGAAGCGGAAAGGAGCAAGAGAGACAGTGACAGGTGTCTTGCGGTCGAGGCCGAGAAGAAGAGGCAGGAGGCAATTCTTGCAGAGGCGAGAGGAGAGACGGCAGCAAACTAGCTGTCTTTTGTACCATACAATGTCATGCATATACGGCGTCAAGAGAAAGCATTCGCTGGAGCTGGCCTTGATATCATGTTCTGTCGTGTAGTTACGCTGCAGCCATTCCTCTCCACCAAGCTATTGCTCCAAGAACGAACACTACAGTCATCGCGTCTGCCACAACCGTATTCCATATGGTGACGTACCTCCCAACCACCTTGAGGTAGCCATTGAACGGCTCCGGTACCATTCCCGAATTCGCGATCGTGGCTAGCCAGCCTGCACCCTGCAGCTGTCCCTTCTCCAAGAAGTACCTGCTGCTCTGCAGGACCGTCTCGACAGTCGCGAACAAATAGAACAGTCTCGGTCCGACGCTGTCCTCAGGATCCACCTTTTCAAATCTTGATAGCTTCGTCCCGTTGAAGGTCGATGTGAGCGCAATGTACCCTGCTAGTGAGAGAGCAAAGACCGCATGCAGTATTCGCCACATGTACGCCGAGTCGCTCTTCGGCTGCTGCTCCTCTTGCTTCGCTTGTGCTTGTCCACTCATCATCGCCTTGAGGAAAGGAGGCAAGTCTCCTGGAATTCCGTTGGCGTCGCCGCCTTCTCCGCCCATCCCGGGGAGCCCTCCACCCATCATCTGCTGCATCATCCGCATCATTGGGTCCATATCACCTTCATTGCTTCCGTCCATGGGCATTGATGGCGTTAGTGACCTGCCAGATGCTCCTGTCGGTACTCGTCTTGATTCAGGTGTCCAGTGGTGCTCTGAGATATCGACTTCGGCTGGGTCTTCGGCGCTGGCTGACAGGGTCTGGCGTGGGGCAGCTGGAGTGACTTGATGAAGTCAGTAAGAGCAACACGAGATCATTGTTCTATGGTCCATACCATCCTCAGAAGCTGGCGCACTCCGTCCAGAGACTCCTGTGATTTTGGCCAAACGGTCGGCACCTCCTCCAGTGATCTTTGCATTGCGCTTCTCGCGGCGTAAGCGAGCTTGTCTCTGGGCCGGCGATTCTTCTGCTTCGTCTGCCATGGTTCAGACTGTAACGATGCCGAATAATGGAAGATCCGTGGTATGGTAGAGGTATAAAGTGACGCAAACGGAGCGCCGGTCCGATCTCGCCGACTACTCACTTCACGTCCTCTGCCCCTGAGACATGAACTATCAGCTTTCTGTACTTCCCGATACATATGTGACATGCGCGTATCTCTTGCATTTCTGTATGTCGAGACCTGGTTGCTTGACAGAGTTGGCCAGTGGTAGTCGGTCAACATGTCACAACAGAATCCGTCACCCTCGTCAGATGCTCAAGCCCAAGTACTTGACAATCCATATCTGCTTGCTCAAATCCTCGAATACCTGTGCATGCGAGATCTTCTTCGGATACAGCTCGTTTCAAATTCTTGGAAGTCGACCATAGATGCGGACACAAAGATCCAGCAGACACTATTCTTGAAACCTATTCAGCCTCTCACCAAAGCCGTAATCAGAACCGATGTTGAAGACCATGATCACTGGAGATATTGTCGGGCAACCATCTCGAGACCACCGGAAAGCTTCTCAGAAAACTACCAGCTGTTTCCCGTGCACGTAGCCCACCCTCTGATGGGCACAAGCCACGCATCGGAAATGGCAGGAATGACTACCAGAGAGGAATGCGATGAGATCTGGGACCTGATCAACAGCGACGAGAGAGCCTCTTGGCGGCGCATGTACATTTGCCAGCCGCCTTTGGAAGAGGTCAAGTTCTTGTACACTGTGTGCGGCCTGCGGGAGGAGACTGGCGATGACGAGAAAGGTGATACCTCAGAATTGATTGTGCAGCAAAACGGAGGCGTCACTTGGGGATATCTATTTGACCAAGTTCGCGGTCAGGAAGACTTTGCTCAATTGTATCAGGCTTGTGACGACGAGGTATTCTACATCGATGCAGGTGAAGTCTGTTTCCAGTTTTCCAAGCCGTCGGTCGAGGATGGGATCTATTGCGATCTCTGTGACAGAACACAACGGGATCTTATTGTTGAAAACTGAGCCTTGGTCGAAGCCGGCGGCTACAGTCGACTCGATCGATTGCTTACTTGCCCTCACATGGGACGAGGCAGAATCTGCGTCCATAAGCTTCCACCAGCTTCTCTCACGCACGAAACCTCATCTCACTCACAATAACTTCAAGTGGTAGTGAGAACGATCGATATACTACCGGAAACTGTTGACGAGCAATGGTACCACTCCGAGAGCGATCAGTCCTGCTAGACAGCTTCGATCAACCCGCTTGCACAATACCGCACACACCGCAATCGGTCGAAGCTGAGACACGACCATGGAGCGCCAGTTCACACAGACGCACAACGTCCTGAGCAATCCCTACTTGCTCGAAATGGTGCTGGTAGCACTACTCATGCGAGATCTCATGCGAGCCAGCCAAGTCTCCAAGGATTGGAACCATCTTGTCAAGCGCTCGCACCAATTGCAAAGGCAGCTTCTCCTCAGAGCTGATAAGTCCGATCAACAAGTCGTCATC
Source organism: Elsinoe ampelina (assembly GCA_005959805.1). Taxonomy (NCBI): domain Eukaryota; kingdom Fungi; phylum Ascomycota; class Dothideomycetes; order Myriangiales; family Elsinoaceae; genus Elsinoe; species Elsinoe ampelina. The sequence goes on from SMYM01000002.1 coordinate 3,202,474, forward strand.
ATGTCTGAACCCGGATCGTGCGGTCTGTGTTACGCTGCCTTGGTACTGCCGCCAGAATCGCTTCTGAACACATCTACAGAGACAAGTCGATCTCCCAATCCTATGTTCGTCACCGACTCCATCCCATCCTGCAACCCCGAATACCACGATGAGTTGCTTCCCGAAGGAATCGCCTTCCACCAAATGATGAGATCCAGCGCCCCTGAGGCTTCTTGGCGACACATGTACATCTCTCAGCCGCCACCGCAAAGCGCCACCATCTCACTCTACTACAATGTCTGGAGTAGCTTCAAAATCGAAGCTCGATTCGAAGTGGTGGCTAAGGATGGCATTACCTTTGGTGATATCGCTGCTGAGTTCGCGGCTACATCGGAAGCTCAGGAGCTCGAGGAGTGGCTGAGAGATGAATCCTCCAATGACACACGAGACGATTTGAGGGAAACCTCTCGCATTCTGGCCGACGACACGTATTTCCTCAATCCTTGGCTCATGGACATTGAAGGGGCAGAATGCGGTTGTGGGAGGCAGAATCGCTCCCAATTGTCCAAGTATACGTAATGAGGGTGTAGTGATGAGGCAATGCGGGCGCATGGACCGATGGCTGAAAGTACGAGCTGCATGAAATGACGCGCAGCACGAGATACTACGACAAGGCGATGACCCTGCGCGCGAAGCTCGGATTGACACGATCCAGAACACTGCCGAGTAGTTGTAGAAGGGGTTCAGTGGTTGAGCGGCCTTCATGCGATTTATCTATGGAGATTATGATACTGATCCTTTTTCACGCAACGAAGAAGCCCATATGAAACAGAATGATGAAATGATTCTCCCAATCATACATTCCGGTCATTGTCCAATTGCGCTTCCTTCACGAACCAAGCGTTGTCCTGTCTCTCATTGATTGTCCGGTGATGCATCTTGACTCTCGATGGACCATACCCCTCCCTCCCCAATGCGCCATACCGGCCTCTTTTGTCCCGCACAATCGTCACATTTTCCTTCTCCGAAGTGAGAGATTGGCGAACTGTCTCTGATTTCTGCAATCGGCTGGCCCCATCTTGACTCTTTCTCCTCTGCTAAGTCCTGGAGTTTCCTCAGACGATCCTCCATAGTCGTACCTTGCACGAGCCTTCTGCTTGGGGCAGAGCCTCCTTTCAAGCTTTCTTCCAAATCGGCTATCTCACTCAGGATGTTATTCTTCCTTCTCTCCCGATCCATCCGTAGCATGGCTCGTACCTGTCCAACCGTCGCTCTCGCTGGAACAGTCGATACTGCTGATCCCAGATAGCAAACAGATCCCAGAACCAGTCCTTCGGGGTTCGGCGGCTGGGTGAGAAACATGTCATCGCAGCTGATTTTGCGCTCGTCGGAAATACGATCGAGAAAGAATGGATCCTTGAAGATGATGCCATGGGGACCTTTGGTGAAGATGCGTATGTCATACTCGAGGCGCATCTGAGGCTTGAAATCTTCTTGATGGTAGTTGGAGAGGTGCCTCCCACAAACCATCTTCGGTGGCGTAATACCTTCGCGTGAAGGGGCGAAGTCCAGCTTCCTGTAGAATGTAGTGAGTTGCTGTTCTTCGAGCCAGAACTGTCGACGGATCGCGTGGAAAGAGAAGATCAGACGCTGCCATGATCGATTGACGCGTTGAATGGAAGAGAAGTCGTGCGGTGAAACGTGAGACAAGATATTCGCGAGAAGATACGGATTCTCCAAGACCTTGTCTCGTGCTGCACCAATTTCCACCGTGAGATCATCAGTATGCAACGCCATGATGGGTTGTAGCAGTTGATGTGAGTTGATGATGGTGTGATGGGCTGAGAAGTGCAGCCTAGCGTGGATGTGTCCAGGCTGGTCGACTGGAAGAGACGACGGGTACCGACCAGCAAAATGATATGGAGCTCATTCTGCCGCTAGCGGTGTCCAATGGGGGCGTCGTATCAGATGAGTGGCGGGAAGTGACGCGGGACAGCTGAGGCGACAGTACAAGAAGTGGCGAGTGACCTTGAGTGCCAACCTCGTTGATTTGATTTATCTGGCACCATATCAGCTGCTGTTCCTCTATCGAATATGCTTGTGATGGATATTAGTACTGAGACATTTCGTTTGCTGATGCTGGTATGCTGCATACATGGACCATCGATCGTACTCTTGTCTCATGTTGGCCTCGTTGTGCTCTACTGCATTATTATCGTGTATCACCCACTTCCGTCGACATTCACAACATTGCCAGAATGACTGATGATAGCATTTCATCCTCTACGTAGTCCTTGTAGTGGTCATGTTTGCCTAGCAAGGCCATAGTTGCAGATCTATGAAGCGGGGAGATCAGTGCTAATCGTTCTACACCTTCCCTTCTTCCACCACACCGCGCATGAAATGCCATTTATCACCCTGTGGCTATCTTTTGACCATCAGACGTTCTCATATTGGGTTTATCTCAACATCCTGGTCTATCTCAAGGAGCTGGACCTTCGCCACATTGTCATGTCCGATTTCTACCAGCCGCCAGGTCTTCTTCCATTCGATATCAGCATCCTCTTCACACATGCCTCGCCGGGGGCATGGAGGAGGTTTCAGCAAGTCTCAGCAAGGTAAGAAGCCAGCTCTGACACATTTCTTGTGTCTTCCGTTGGTCGATCAGAGCTCTAGACCAGAGCTTGAGGAGAGCCTAGGAAATTTCCGGCTCGAAGTCAGCGGTGGCAGTCATGGCGAGAGAGACACTCCACATGTACCTGCCGGTGCTATTAGGCCGGTAGGATCGATTCATCTGACTATTGGTGTCATGAGCCTAAAGGAAGAAGGACGAGTGGACGAAGCTGTCAGATATCTGCAGTCCTTGAACGCTGCGGCGCTCTTCGGTCAAGATGCGGCATCTCATACCTCGAAGGACGAGGACAAAGCACACAGCGCCGACGATATAGTCTCGAAAGGAGCTGAGATATCTACATTGTCTGTTCGGAGGACAGAACCGAACGATGACGGTCCACATACTTTAGCGAGATCGATCTCGCCGCCAATTATAGACAGAACAGCTCCTTTCGCGGCACTGGACGGCAGTGATACAAAGTCTATGGAGCGTTGTTCCTCAGGCTTGACAATCGATCTCATCTCTTTGCATCCGATGCAGTCTGCCAAAGCTACTACAATACTATACGCATCTCCCGCGGAACCAACCAACTGCCTCTACACCATCGCAAACAAGCTCCGCAAGCTATTTACAGATGCTGGCTTTCTCCTGCCAGACACCAGGCCACTCAAACTTCACGCCACAATAGTCAATACCATCTACGTCAAAGGTAGAGACCAGACTCCTGAAACAGGACCAGTGCCAGACAGTGTATCAGCAGCCGCAAAAGAACGATTACCATTTACGGACCCCTCTGCTTCTCCAGGTCCAACATCAAAGCTCGTCAAAGAGGACCATGGTACTCCTTCTGCTCGACCGCCACCGCACGAGCCTCCATCCTCAAGCAAGAAGCAGCATACCCGTCGTCTCCCTCCCCTGAAGCTGGACGCCCGCTCTCTGATCGAGATGTACAAGGATAACATCTGGGCACGCAACATCGTCATCGACCGCGTTGCTTTCTGCGAGATGGGTGCGAAGAACGTCTTGAACGACAATGGGGAGGTAGTGGACCAGGTGTATCGGGAGGTGGCGAGTATACCTCTTCTGCCCAGATAAACCAGCAGCAGTAGAATAGCATTACAAAAGCATGCCCAGATTGATACGGCTTCCACAACGAATACGAAAAGACGACTGACGACAGATATGGGAGGTTAAAGTGTTCAACACTAGCATTACCAGATCCCCTCCCGCCTGGACCCTATCTCTTCGACTATCATGTATATATGGTATCAGCATCGTATAAAAAGCGGCCTGTATACCAGGTCACGCCCTCTGTCATCCTCGTATCGTACATTATCAATCCATCCCCAAACCGCCTGCATCGAACACCTCCGTAGAAATAAACCCCTGCCGCCCTTTCCCTCCCATCACCATCCCCTTCCCCTTCACTCTTGACCCGATCAGGCCTTCACAACCCCCAAACCCCTCTCCCCCACAAAGTCAAACGTCAACAACTCATCCGCCGTCGGCCTCTTCTCATGCTCAATCTCAAACGTACGCTCCAAAAACGCCCTGACCTCCTTACTCGCCCCGGCCGGGATATCGGGCCTCGCTTCCCCACTGCCACCAATCTTGAAAATAGCCTGCAACTGCGTGCAGTTCGGATGCGGGTGGCTGCCCGTCATCATCTCCACGATCAAACACCCCAGAGACCAAATGTCTGCTTTGCGTGTGTAAGCAGTCTGCTTGACCACTTCGGGGGCCATCCAGAAGACGCTGCCTTGGAGGGAAACGCGGGGGCCACCGCGGCCTTTGACGCCGGCTGCGGCGGAGGAGGTGCGCAGGGTCGACTCGACGCGCTTGGAGATGCCGAAATCGGAGATCTTGACGCTGCCGTGGTTGTCGACGAGGATGTTGGCGCCTTTGATGTCGCGGTGGATGATGTCTTTGGAGTGCAGGTAGGCGAGACCGGTCAGGATTTGGCGGACGAAGTTGGAGATGAGCGGTTCTGGGAGGGAACCGTAGTTGACGAGCATGGTGGCGACGGAGCCGCCGGCGACGTATTCAAGGAAAATGTTGAGGTGGGTATCGTCGCTGTTGGAGCCGAGGTATTGGACGATGTTGGGGTGTTTGAGTTCGCGGAGGAGGTCGATTTCGCGTTTGAGAGCTTCGACCATGTTGTTCTTCTTGGCGTCGAGGGAGGTGTTCATGGCTGACGAGGGCATCTCGACTTGTTTGAGGGCCATGAGTTCACCGGTGATGGCATGGAGGGCGAGGTAGACTGTGCCGAAGGAACCCTGACCGATCATGGCGCCCTTCATGTACTTGAGATTCTCCCAAGAGTCTTGCTCGAGATGCTCCATCAGCTCTTCATCAGACTCTTCGCTGTCTTCTGCGATGAAACGAGAAAGACGAGAGTTGAGGCTTTCGTCATCGTCCTTGTCCTTTTGTGAGTTGATAGCACCACTGTCGTCAAAGTAGGAACGCATCACGGTGTTTGCGTCAGTGGATGTAGCGATAGTGCTGTTGGCACCGTTCGAGTCCGAGCCACTGCCTTCACCAAATGAGACATACGACTTGCGTGATGGCTCAAAGGCAGAGTCTTCGTTCAGGGGTTCGAGAACGGACGAAGCGACAGAGTCTCGGTAATCTGATTGCGGACGGCCGAGACGCATGACGGACAATGGTCGAAGTGGCTTTTGACCTCCTCCGTTGAGCCAAGAGTCAGCAATAGTTGGAAGTGGCGGTGCATCCTTCATGCTGGAAGCAAAGCTGATGTTGCTGACTGTAGACATCCGACTGGCAGCACGACTGAGGCGCTGCGATCGCCGGATAGACATGCGGACAGTACGATCCATCTTGTCCTTCTCAACATCAGGGAAGTAGGACGTGAGATCCTGTGTGATTAATTCCGTAGGTGGACGTTGACCGTAGAAGTCCTTCAGCTTCCTCGCGCGGGCACTCGCCGTCGTCGATCCGCTGCCCTCTCGTTTGAGCGAGCTTTCAAAGTACGTCCGAGCCTTCACCTCAGAAGCGGGCGACATTGGGTAGCTGACGCTTGGGAGAGCCGAGAGGTCGGCTCCCAGCATCTGCTCGACCTTCAGCTGGCTCTTGGTCTTCTTCGGCTGAACTTCGATGGGTGGAGGTGAAGGAGGTTGATGCTGGGCAAGCTTGGCAGCAATACGCAGCTGCTCACCCTCGGGCTCTCCAGAATGAATTTTTCGTAGGATGAGTCGACCACGTTCGCTCCGGACACGGTTGTTGCATATTTGAATGAGCTCGGAATCACCAAGCCGCCGGCAATGTGATGGATCCGGATCGAAGCCTTCGAGAATGTAGAAGCAGTAATTCTTGACGTACCGCTCGTCAAGCCCACCCTTCTTTAGAGTCTTGTGGATGATCTGATCGACAGTACCGCATCCGCTGAGATTGACCACGGATGATTGGGCGTTATCGTAGATGACCCTGATCAGTGGCTTGTCCGAGGGAAGTGCGGTGATGGATCCAGCAATATTGTCCAGACTTGGGCTACCCTTGATGTGTGCTGGAAATCTGGCAGTCTGAGGAGTTTCTGATGATAATGAGCCTTGCTTGGATCTCGAGCCGGTTGCAAAGTATGAATTCCCTTGTTCTCGTTTCGTCGACTCATGCGGGCTAGGTATCACATGCTTTTGCCGTCTATCACCATCGACCATAGGCGAGCTTGGTCTTGACGAACCACTTCCAGCAGCCAACTGTGATGGGTCAAAGTGTCTCGAAAGGCGTTTGTCTGCTCGCGATGTGGCGGGGTTGCGGGCAGAGTGCATAGCACGCGGTGATGCCGAAGACGGAGGAGTATGGGCAGTGCTATCGAGTATGGCCAGAGAATGTCTGTTGACAACACGTTTGGACGTCCTTCTTGCAGCTGAAGCACGGAAGAGTTTCGCCTGCGAATTTATCCTGACCCTGTCGCCAACCTTGTTCACTCCCAGCTCTTTCAATGTACTCTGGTCGAGGTCGATTAAATTTTCGCCATTAATATTGTGTTCTGAATGCATGTCAGCCTTGTCAAGAAGTGTTGTAGTATGTGCCGTACTTTGAAATAGCTCAACATATTGAGAACAATTGATGCTCTTCAACCAGTCGCCAACTCTGAGCTCGTCCCAGCTCCTGTATACTGTCAGCCTGACATAGTTTAACCTTGAGTGTATCCATACCTGACCGCGTCGGAGGTGTCATACGATTCCGAGAACTCCGACTCTGTCGGACTGGCAAAGACTCCTTGGGCAGCGACACCACCTAGAGCGGCAGCCCGGTACGCTCCATTGGAGTTACCCAGAGCTCCAGGGTATTGCGACCTTGACGCCAGCATAGCCATGGTGACCAGCCTTGGAGTGGGAAGAGGAGTGAGAGGGTCGTCTCTCTGTTATGAACCCTCCTCGTTCGTCAATGTTGCGGTCAAGAATCAGCCATGCCGCCAGCGACCAGGAGAAGGTAGGTGGGGGGCAAACAAAGCTCCTGTCTAGAACTGGTTGTTTTGGGACGGCGTGACCAGTTCGTGTTGCACGAGGTGGGAAAGTTGAGTCAAAATGGGCAATGGCGCAGCGCCCAGTCCGTGGTGGACAGGATGAACGAGGTTCGAAAGTGCAGAACGTATCGGAGGTCGTGTTCAGAGTGACGATTCAACGACGGTGGGACTTGATGAGACAGGGTGAAACGTGCTATCGTTGGAGGCGTAGGGCGATCAAGGTTCGGCGCGCAGATAACGGTATGGAGAGAACGACAGGGACGTCAAGGGTGAAAGAAGTGAAATGGTGATGCGAGTCCAGCAGGCGCCTGGCACAGCAAGGCCGTGGTGTGGTATTCAGCTGAATTTACTGGTTAAATGCGCGCCTCGAGGAAATGAAGCCTGGGGAGATGAATTGCCGCGCGCTCGAGTCTCTTCCAGTTTGCTTTGCTCTCATCAGACTCCCACACCAGGCGCGGAAGAAGAAAGCTTTTTGGCAGACTCAGGGTAGCAAAGGGCCAACCAATCCTTGGGTTGACTTGATCGAATGATTGGGTCAGCGAATTAAATGTGGGTTTTGCTTCGTTTCAGGCTTGGAAGCTCAGGGATCATGGCCGCGCCGTCGTTTCATTTACTGATCTTGGACAATCATTTTCGACACGAACGATGTGGATGACTGCCGTATTGGGAGCATTACGAATAGGAGATGACATGTGTGAGGTCACAACCATCTATACCAGACTGATGAACATGGGAATATCGTGATGGGAGGGCTGTCAAGGAGGGAGCCTCACAGTCATATTGTGGCTATCTCTACGCACGCCTTGTTGGTGGATTCAGCGACTCCTCCTCACATAGGCCAGCTTAAGGCTGATCATTTCGTCACTCCAATTTATCCGCTACTTCTTCTCTCTCCCTCCACGATCAGGTAAGCAAGGCTGGACCTCGCAGTACGTGAGGGGGATGCGACAGAGTGAGTCAGGGATGCTCGTATGGCGCAATCAACAAATATGACAAGCATTGCATGTCGAAGCTGTTGCAGTGATAGCCATACTGCCATAGCTTTCAGGAACAGGAACAGGAACAGGAACAGCAGGAGCAAAAGTACGGATGGTGGTCAACGCCATACGGACAGTCATAGCTCAGAGGAGCTCGCAAGAGTGACCCGCTTGTGAACGAACTGGTGAGGACGTTGAGGAGTGGAGGAACGCGTTGCAAGCGTACCTGACCAGCTGAGGTCAAGGCGTGCTAAGGCCATGAGTTTGTCAACGGGTTGTCTCTTGCTATTTTCAAAGTCCGTGGTCTTCAACGGTACGAGGTTTGGATTCATGTATGGACCTCTGAGCCTTATATCGCCTGATACAGCATATTTTGCTTGATTCACAGGTATGTATGAGAGAGTTAAGCTGCTGGAAGACCGGCTCAATGGTGTGGATACTGGACGGTCTTACGGCACAGCCGGATATATCTACCGACGAACGGCACAAGCAGGTGGAGTACTGTTGTGTGGCATTACCTGCACGTTGAATTTGAGCGAAGACGAATGTCTCAACTCACGCTCTCCGGAAAACCCTCCCTCGCCGACAATGGCCGTCTTCGGTCAAATCGTACCGTCCTCGTTGGATCTGAGGCGGATGGATGGCGTGCGGTCGCTTCTATGTAATGGTCTTCTTCGCCATGCAAATGGAAACCGTCAAAGAAACATCGCGTTATACCTGCTTTGTTCTGACAACCTGAATGATTGGCAATGAATCTCGCGCAGCCCGCAAATAAGTGGTTGCACAAGCATGCTATTGTCGTGCATGACATTGTAACATGTAATGATCAATGTCATGATCAAGGAGGAATGCCAACTCCTGCCAGGCACGAGGTCAACTTGTGCTCCCCGCCATATATATCTTCAGATCTCCGCCAACGATGCGACCAATGACATGCTAACTTGAAAGTCCTGTGAGCTGCTTAGGCCGGCACTGCATCTGATCCGGTCCATGGAAAGAGGAGTATCTACCCGGATACAGAATCTGCCAGCGAAGCCATATGCAGCCGCACCGAGCCTCATGGTACACAACCAGCGTGGCAATGAGTACTTTGGTCAAGTCACTTCAACTTCCTAGTCGGACCGGCCTCTTGTATGCTACGCCGAGTGAACTCGGTGCCGAAGATGCAATCTATGATGCATATGCGAGTCTCTCACGCGAGCATCACATGGTCAAACATGTGGGATGTTTAATATGGATATTACGGTCACGGAAAACCTCAAATTTAACAATGTCGTTTTCCACAAGGTGACAAAGTCCTTTGCATGCCTCATCAGGACAGGCAGGTTGTCGGAGTTCGCCATTTTGCCTGGCATGTTTTGGTTTGTTGCCTGAAAACAAGCTCCATAAGATCAAGGGCATGGGGTGACACATGACAGACCCTCTTTCATGCAACATCCATGCACGAGGTTACACACAGAAAGGTCTTGGTTGGTGCGGATGTAGCATCAAGGCTCGCCCCGAGTACAACCGCTGCCCCGATCCATCAACGTGGAGCGAAGCTACTGCAGCCAGGATATGCTTCCACTCTGTCGGATATAGAGAGGATTGGGACACATGCCTGTGAATCCTGCCAGGACGCGAGCTGGAGATGACAAGTCTGTACAATTTTCTAGACATGTGAAAAGTCGAAGACACGCCGAGGCGAGTGCCATTAATCAACAAAAAGTGTTCGAGAACACGGCGAGAATGGCGATCAGACGTTTCAAGGACGAACTGTAGCCCGGTCAAAGTGCTTGTGTCTTTTTGATGTGTCGTAAGAACCAACTCGCGACACCGGTATGAGGGGCAAAAGTGGGATAAACAACCCTTTCGTGTCGCTAGTCAAATGAGGGGTTTGTGTCTCCCTCTCTCGTGTCAATAGTCTCACGCGTTGCCAGCGTGTCCGAGTCGCACGAAACATGACAAGTTGACCAAGATGACAGCAGCCAGGTGAGTGGAAGGGAGTAATACAATCCCGCCGGACATGTGCAGCGGGCTGTTAGTGGCATGTAGTGGGCGTGGTGGGATGCCAAAGTTGGCTGGCCCTGGCAAGGAAGATCGTCAAAGATGGCCTTCTGTGTCGTTTCTGTGTCGTCTTCCGTCCTTTGACTTGGTCCGTGTCCTTCCCGATCGGTGACGTACTTTGTGCTAGTGGGGACGGGGGCAGAGGCAAGGTAAACTGAATTCAAGCATCCACCTGGTTATCCTGACAGAATAATGCTGCGCAAAACTCTCGTACAACACCACGTCGACTGAAACGCTCATTGCCCTCACCTAGCACGCTCTCTCATTTCAATTCCTCCACTTTGCTCCCACTCAAACAACCACTGTCACCAAGATTTCATCTGCCGCCGGAACACAAGGCTGTGTCGTCAAAAGGCGCTGCGACGCCATCTTTGCCGTGTTTCGTTTGCCTGATTTACAACCATCCCACGACGAGAAACTCTCACACCCCTGACGGACTGGCGACTCCAAGGCGCGATCACATCCCACTGAGCGACGACAGCTTATCATTAGCCGACGGTCCGTCACTTTACTACTGTACCTCCCGTCCTGCGAACTCATATATCTCTTTATCTGCGCTTGACTCCGGCTGCACGCAATTAAATCTAGGGCTGGCTGAATTACGACATCCTGGCAGCTTCGCAAGGCTATAGAGCCGTCTGACGGCCTCACGGCCGCTTGCAGACCCGGCCAACACCTGAACTATCACTGCGCAGTCATGATGCAGGCAAATGGGTATGAAGGCGAGTCGTCCGCTGGTCGGCCGACAAACTCTCCCACGAATGGTACCTTGCCCCTCCGACCTGGTATTCACGAAGCTGTCAACACTGCGTTTGACAAGTCGCCTGCAGGCGAACAATACGATCCAAATCTGGTCGCAGAGATTACAGAACATGTCCTCGATGCGCTAAAGGCAAAAGGCGTGTCGGCGCAACCACAAACACGATCTGATCCGACAGTGAATCGATCTAGTTCGTCCATCACTCCACAACAAACACCTCAATACGGTCCACGATCAGGGCAAGGCGAGGTACCACTTGCGCCTCTACATCCTGTACCATCCGCCGCCCGACACGCCGTTCCCACCTCCCCTACCAGTCCGGCTTCATCGCAAATGCCTCCGAGGTATACCCCTCCATCACCTAACCGACACGAAATGTCAAGTCGAGGGTCGAGTTCACCTGAACCTCCACATTCAGAAGCAGGATCTTACGCCAGCAAAGATACAAGAGCAAGTAGAAGGGACAGCAAGTCATCCATGTCGGGTCAGGAAGACATGGTCGGCTCCCGCCAACGACAACGGCCAGTCCGGATACCGTCGTCTGTCGAAGAGACATCCCTTGAGAAAGCGTGGCAGCCTCTATTCGAGAGCGGCAAGCCGACAGCCAGGCTGGGTCAGTTCCTGCGAGGTTTGGCCAAGCATCTTATCGAGGACTGCAAGCCAGCTGGCAGTGTTGTGGTCACGCCTGGCAAGCTCGCCGACTTTTTCGATACAACAAAGATGAAGGAGGAAATGTACCCTTGGACTTCCATCTTTGGTGGTCAGCTTACCAACTCCGCCATCTCAAGACTCTTCCTCGCTCTACGATGCCAACATCATCTGGTGCAATTCGGCTTGCAAGATGCGCCCAGCATTCCCGGTCTTACACCTCAAGGCTTCGAGACGTTCATGGTCCTTCTTATTCAAGCTCATCCTGATCAAGAGTTTCAACGACTCGACAAGGCTGCCAGAGATATGCCCATCAGCAACGCCGACTCGCCAAGTGAACGCTTCCCTAAGCAGCTGACCAGACGACTCTTTCCAATTTCTGGCGACTCTCAAGCTCAACAGAAATTGCAAGCAGCTGTTTCAGCAGACCCCAATGTTAAGCTCAACCACTCCAACCCTCTTCCACCTCCACCGCCTACTCAGCCACCCATGTCTTCATCTCAACATGGTTCATTCAGCGAGCGGGAACGTGCCCCTTACGCCGCCTCTGGAGCCTTCTCTTCCGCTATTGACGATGATGACCTTCGTGCAACATCAGGTCCTATCCCTATCGAGAGGGAACGTAAGCCGTATGTCGCACGCGAAGGAAGCGGAAGAGTTTACGAAGAGTTCTCTGGTATACCTGGTAGCATGAAGTCAGACACTGGCTCCCGACCAATGCGAGCGAATTCAGCACTACCTGTCCAGCCACCCTTCCCACCAGCCAGCAGACCCACCGATATTCCCAACTCTGCACCGAGGAGTCACAGAATGTCGATGAATGGTGCTCCGAATCACCGGTACGGCGCGAGCCCAGCTCACAACATACACAACCCATACACCCGATCCGAAGGCAATCAAGTCAATCAGATACCGGCTGACTACTACGCCTCCAATATCAGAGACTATGACGACGATGGTCCACAGAGAAGAGACTCCAGGAGGACATTCCGGCGTCAGAACACTGAAGACGACATGACCCGAAGTTTTAATGGTCGTGGTGCTCCTGTATCCGGCTATGAACATCCTTCAGGGTATGCACAACGCAGTCATGCCAGCTCGGATGCTTATGGCAGCTATCCTGGGCATATTCCACCGCCTCCACCACAGGTGCCTCGGTACTAGTCGACGCTACACCCTTTTGCAATACATTGGACATACTACTCTTCCACTTTGTCGAGCAGGCCCTCGCTTCTTTTCCTAGGCGGCAACTTGTATTATCACCACTACTCAGCATCGACAGTCCCACGGCACCTCCTTGTTTCCAACACCAATTTTAGAAATCTCCTTGGATCAACCTTTCTTTTTTTTCATCATCTAGGATACCCGGGCCAAATCAACCCCAGCAACAGAAGCACATCATCCCACAAGCTTTTTTACGCTCAAACATCTACAACACTTGCATCCACCGAAACAAACAGTACACATCTCCCGGCATGCCACCTTCCAAAGATGCGCATGGCGTCCATTGTACAGAAAGAGAGGACCTAAAACGTCAATTTGTACGATAGACACTTTCCCTTGCCTTGCTTTTGAAGGCACGAGGGGAGGGATGTGGCGACACAGATATTGTTGATCGCGATATGAATGATTTATCTTTGACTCGAGACGACTGAAGGAACGAGACACGACGGACGACGGCAGAGACAGGACGCGGGAGATGGCAGCACACTTCCAGTACAGAAGGGAATACATCAAGTTTAACTCCATCTTTGTCCTCCATCTTGACCATGGTTTCTTCATCGTTCACCATCGTCCTGCGTGACCGTGCCCATCGCTTCCACCACCTTTCAACCTCCCCCCTCTGAACTGACTACTACGCCCCAATATCCCCCCTCATCTCCCTCCCCCCTGCATACCCCTGCTTCCCCCTCTCCCTCTCCTCCCCTTCCCCTTCCCGTCCCGTCCCCGCCACCCCCTTACCACTCGTCCCCCCATACCCCCCTTCCTGCCCCGCCTCTCCCGAAAGAGTCGTCGTCTTCCCACCCATGCCCTGCTCCGAGATAGCTTGACCGTAGCGGATGTTGGCAGCGGTTTGCTCGCCGCGTTCGTGGTGGGGTTTGGTCTGGGTGGGGTCGAGGGAGTGCGAGGGCGCGGACGAGGGGTCTGAGGGGGCGGTGGAGAGTTGGCCTGTTGAGGTGGCGTGGGGTTTGTTGATGGTGTTGATTGAGGAGTACCTGACGATTGTGTTAGGAGGGGAGATAAAGGGGGGGGTAGTGGGAGGGGAGGAGGAGGGGAGAGGAATGATGGGGGCGAATGGGATGGGATGGGATGGGACGGACTGGTCTGATTCTCCGCCTGGTTCGGTGTCCATGAGGTTTTGAGACATGGTGGCTGGTGGGTGTCTGAGTGGACTTCGGGAGGATGAGATCAGCTGATATGGAATTGGAAAGTGAGATTGAAGATGTTTGTTTCAATTGCACAGAATGTTGAAGTCCCCAAAGCTCCCCATGCATGCGGAGCTCCTCAGCAAAAAAGCACTCGCAGCCATGACGCAAGCGGGGTAAGCTACATCTTTTCTGATCTGCAAGGAACGCGAAACGCGTCGCCCTCGGGTCTTCCCATTGTCACTATGCTAGTCTAGATATACAGTGGTAACGCCTCGCTATGCATCCCATCATCCTCGTGAAACAGCTTCAGATATCCTCGTCAAAGTCGATGCCCATCAAAAGCGCCTCCGAGATGCGCATAAACTTTGCGACAAACGCCTCGAGGTGGAAAATGACTTTCTGCGGCATCATCAGTATACTGCTCACATCGTGACTCGATATTGCGCTTACTGATCCTGTTCTGACCCTGTGCTCGTAAAATGCGGCCCACTTGACCACCTCTGTCTTTAGAGCATCATCGATCTTCGGCATGAGCGTGAATGTGAGCGTCTGGAGAGGTCAGTAATCGGTAATAGAGATGGACAACTGCCTGCCGACCTTGAGAATTGTGGTCGCCGGTATACAGTGCGTGAGCAAGTCGTACAGCTTCGCTCTGATCTTCAGAATCTGTGCCGGCGTATGTTCCTTGATCATGTCCTTTGCAATCTCTTCGATCAATGCCTCCCAATCCGGCGGAGGAATAGGCGTGGTCTCGCTCACGCTCTCGCTGTGCTTGTTAGCTGTCGGATCCAGTCTACCAGTGCTAGAGTCACAAACTTTTGTGCATGCACCGCCTCATACATCAACAGTGCTCGTCTCAAGTTCCTTCCGCTCTCCTTTGCAATCCTCTTTTCCAATCCCTCACATTTGGTATACTTCTCCTTGTCTCCCACCTTCCTCAGGACGCCCACAATTTCATCGACGGTCGGAGCTGCTACCCTGACAAGCAGAGTCCTGCTCCTGATCGGTGCGATGATATTACTTGTGCTGCCGGCTACTAGGATCAATCTCAAGTTTGGCGAGTATTTCTCCATCGTTCGTCTCAGTGCCGCTTGCGCATCCCTGGTCAAGTGATCTGCCTCATTGATGACCACGACCTTGAATCTTTGTTTCGCCGCAATGTCTACTTGCTGTGTTTGTGCCACCTCTTTCAGCAGATCCTGGACCACAACACGATCGTAGTTTCCAACATCACTAGGTGTTATCTCGAGATGGTAGTTTGACGATACGATATTAAATTCCAGCTTGCGATTTGAGGAGGTCTGGAACACGCGCGCATCAATCTTGATCTTCTCAACTCCAGGACCGTAGAGCGCGCGAAGTGTGGCCATGATGCGTGTCTTCTTTCCAGCTCCTGAAGGTCCGAAGAGGAGGAGATGAGGAAAGTCTCCAGAGGCGGCTAGTGATCGCAGGCGAGATGACAAGGAAGTGTGGTAGGAGAGAGCATCGAGAGACCTCGGACGGTGCTTGTCGACGAGGAGCGCCATGGTTGTTGTTCGCCGTGGTAGAAGTCGCAAGTGAAGTGTGGTGGAGTTGCAGGACGGTGCTTGACGCGCTGACGCGAAATTTTGGTGAGGCAATCATCTTGCCGTTTTGGGACAACCACCGTCGCCATCTTTGCTGCGCTTGCTCACATTTTCCTTTCTTGCACAACCACACATAACTTAATAATTCTCCACCTCTTGTTAATGTATACACAATCATTTAGCCATCACCAAGGTCCTAGAATGTTCAGTTTGCTGTCTTTCTGATACCGCGAAGCACTTCTGAGCACGACAGGACTGTGCTGCGAACACAACTTGTGCCTAGTGTCTCGACTCCGGGTAAACGAAGAAACAGGTCCATGTGAACAGTATAGCTTCATTGAAATCGACGACTCGACCACGCTCGACATTCAAGAAGGCAACGCGGCTCACAAGCTTCGAGCACACCATCACAGATGATCTGGCCCTCTGGACCTGCAGACTCTGCGCCAATTCGCCGGCCAGCGCATACCTCGTGACAAACTTGCAGAATTGATGAACCTATTCAGGTAAAGTACCTTGTGGATCACATCAGCACCCGTACCTCCTTCGCCAATGAGGAAAGTCGAGCCCTCATGCTAATGAAATGGGTGGAGCATAAAAGGATGAGTGCCGGCCTCATTCATGTGCAGTCACCTGCCTTTTCTTTCCTGCTCTCATTCTGCTGCGCAATCTTCACACTTTCGTTGCCTCGGAAACCTTGCAGTCAGTTGAGGATCACTAAGATCGATCCTTCTGATCTCGCACGCTCACTGTTCGACCTACAAGACGAGTGACCATTATCATTCTCCACTAAACTTAGCCTTCATCACACCATGGCAGAGACGATCGACCAAGCTCAACGGCAAGCAGAGGCCAAAGCCGCCGTGACCGCCACACTCAACTCTGTGGGCTCCAGCTACGATGCAGACCTACAATCAAGGGCTTCCATACTTCAGGCTGGAGGCGAATCCATCGCCAGACAAGAGAAAGACGTTCAGAAAGGGACGCAGGCTCTCGCAAAGCATAATGACGAGTTTGAGAAGCTCATCAGCTCGACAACGAGATCTTTGAATGAAATTGGCGATGTCCAGAACTGGGCCGAGATGATTGAGAGAGATCTGCTGGTGGTCGAGGAAACCTTGCGACTAGTCGAGGGCAGACCAGAGAGTGGCAACATTAGCGGGACCTGATGGAGGTTGGGGTTTACCTGCGACAACATTCAAGCAAGATGACGGGCAGTATACGCACCACGGACTGGTATATTGGAATCACAGGCACGCATAAATTATGCAGGACATTAGGGTTGCATGAATACCGAACAACCATTCTTCGGCACAAAGATACGGTACCTACCTAGCTTGGCGGGGAATCTCCGCATCCAGTGGAGGGGTAAAGCTTCAACATCCCCGCTCTCATTTGTATACATTTATGGGGAGATTTGCTGTGCAGAATTGGGGTAAGACAAATCTGTGGGTTTACTCATCTCTCCTGCTCGAATCGGCCTTTTTGCCTACTTCTCAAGATGCCAGGCAGACTCCAAGGCCGCACAGCTTTCATCACAGGTAAAACTCACACTACTCCCACCTACCACCGAGCATAACACCTCCAGGCGCCTCTTCCGGCCTCGGCCGCGCCATCTCCCTCCGCTTCGCCAACGAAGGCGCCAATGTCTTCGTCGCCGACCTATTCCCCGCCCCTCGCACCCTCAAAACCGGCTCCACCCAACAAGACGCCCAGGACGTACGAGACACCTCCACCACCCCGACCCACGAGCACATCAACACCACCCACGGCCCCAAGCGCTACGCATTCGCCACCTGCGACGTGACCTCCGAATCCAGCATCTCCTCTGCTGTACAAAGCTGCGTCCAAGCCTTTGGCCGGGTCGACATCGTGGTAGCCTGCGCCGGCGTCGCGATCGAAGCTACCCGGGAGACGCTCCGTGCGCACGAGACACCGGTGGAAGACTGGGATAAGGAGCTGGCCATCAATGCGCGTGGGGTGTTTCTCACGTGCAAGCATGGGATTGGGCAGATGTTGAAGCAGGAGCCGTTGGAGGGGACGAAGGAGAGGGGGTGGGTGGTGAATTTGGCGAGTATAATGGGGTTGGTGGCGCTGGGGTCGATACGTGAGTACTGCGATAGTAGACGGGGAAAAAGGGAGGGTCGCTAATGGATTACAGCTAGTTATACTGCGAGTAAAGGGGCGGTGGTGCAGATGACGAAGAGCATGGCGTTGGATTATGCGCCGGATAGGATTCATGTGAATTGTATTTGTCCTGGGTGTAGGTCTATCTTCTTTGTCAAGGGCTGGATTGTGGTGCTGACGGGTTGGTAGTTGTCAAGACGTCCATGACGCAGAATGCCCATGGGGATGCTGGGTATAAGGCGATGATCGATACGATGCATCCTCTTGGTGGTATGGCGGAGGATCCGGATGTCATCGCAAAGGCGGCTGTGTTTCTGGCGAGCGATGATGCTGAGTGGGTGACTGGAATTCCGCTGCCTGTGGACGGAGGATATCTTTGTCGATGAGGCATGTCTTATACGTGTGTGAGTGGCATTAGATATCCCGACGGTCTACTTTTCCTACCACAATTGCCGTCCTGCGTCCCATTCAAGGCCTCTCCTCGCATGTTCTTATTACTTCTCCTCATGCTCCCCAGCCCCGAGCACAACACTCTCCTCTGTGTCCGAAGTCTCCTCATTTGCCGTCGCTCTTTCCTCCTTCCTGTGTCTTCTCCGTGTCCTTCTTCTCATAATCCGGATGGGCGGTCCCCTTCTCGCTGCTTCCCTCCTTGTTTGGCTCGAAGACGGTATTGCAGGAAGCACAATGAGCGTAATCTCCACTCGGGGTCATGTCTGCGCCGGCGCCGCATTCGGGACATTTGATGGCCATGTTGTTCGACGTGACAGTATGATGTGTTGGTCAAACGTGATTACTCCAGACAATAATGGGAAATGTAGAAGAATAGAAACACTATATCTCCACAACCCGTTCAGTACGCTCGATGACGATATGTGCGCCAGCGATCTGCTCCAAGATCAAATTCAATCCGAGCGAACCCCGCTGTCGGCCGCGATCTCCCCTCCTTCCTCTTTGAGTTTGCTCAATGGTTAGGTTGCCTTTTGCCGCAGATGAACGACCATTGACAATAAACATGACTTTGTGTAGAATCTTCAGGTGCTGCGTGAGATAGGTCAGTGTCAGAGGAAAATACTAATCCTACGCAACCATGTCCTTGATCGCCAGAAGAGGATTGAGAGTCAACTCTTTCCGATTTGGATTCTCTCCACGGACCTCCAGTGCAGCGTCACTACCAACATCACGATGCTTTACCACAACACCCACAAGATGGAAGGCCACAACGGACATGTCAGCTCAAGAGCTGGCTGGTCTCAAGGTCAAGCAAGATCGACTTATGAATGATATCCACCACTCGTGTCAATGGGGCTTGGGAGAGCGATGGGGAGAGTAAGTAGCATTTCCCTTCTTCAAGTACAATCCACAATATCAGAAGGTAGAACGACCTTTCAAGTCATGCAATACCCTGTCCACACATCAGGTGCAGTGCCTGACACATCCAGCGCCGAAACAGAAACAGGCATGTCCCGCCTCTCCCTCTCCGACACGGACAAATCCGCCCGCGACTGGTTCATCTCCACCGTACACTCCCTCGGCTGCACCACCACAATCGACAGCATGGGCAACGTCTTCGCCATCCGACCTGGCACCTCCCTCGGCCCACCTACCTTCGCGGGGTCCCACCTCGACACTCAACCCACGGGCGGCCGCTACGATGGCATCCTCGGCGTCACCGCGGGTATTGAAATGCTCCGCGTCCTTCACGAACACGATGTCCAAACCGCATTCCCCGTCGGCGTAGTCAACTGGACCAACGAAGAAGGCGCCCGCTTCCCCATCAGCATGGTCTCGTCCGGCGTCTGGGCCGGGGAAATCAAGGAATCCCACGCGCATAACCTACAGGAAGTCGGTGGTGGAACGGCGACGATGAAGTCTGAGCTGGAACGCATTGGGTATCTCGGGACGACGAAGGCGAGTCACGAAGCGATTCCTATGGCTGCGCATTTTGAGCTGCATATTGAGCAGGGACCCATCTTGGAGGCGGAGGGGAGGAAGGTGGGTGTGGTGCAGGGTGTGCAGGCTTATAAGTGGTTCACGATCGAAGTGAAAGGGAGGGATTGTCATACTGGGACGACTAGCTTTGCGCATAGGGCTGATGCGATGTTGGCGGCGAGTAAGCTGATTGTGTACTCGCATCGGGTGGCGAAGAGGCATGGTGCGTTGGCCAGCACGGGGATTTTGAGATTGTGGCCTGGTAGTACGAATACTGTACCGGGAACGGTGAGGTTCAGTTTGGACATCAGGAGTCCGAGGGATGAGGTGGTCGAGGAGGTGGAGAAGGAGTGTAGAGCCGGATTCGAGAGGTTGGTCAAAGGGGAGGATGTCGATGGGATCAACAAGGACTTCCACGAGAGTGACCGCCATTGTGAAGTGAAGTGGACGACGGATAGTGTGAGTCCAGCGGTACTGTTCCACAAGGATACGATCAAGTGCGTAGAGAGTGCGACGAGGGACTTGTTTGGGGAGCAGGCTGAGGCCATGTCCAAGCCTATGACGAGCGGTGCGGGCCATGACAGTGTCTATACCAGTAAGAGGGTACCGACGAGCATGATCTTTGTGCCGTGTCGGGACGGTGTCAGTCATAACCCGGCAGAGTACTCAACACCGGAGGACTGTGCGATAGGGGCGCAAGTGTTGACCGGCGCGGTATTGCACTATGATCGATTGAGGGCGAGTAGAGATGATTAATAATGTCATTACATCCTGGGTATCTCATGACTGGTCGTTATCGTGATGGCAAAGTCGCTTACACGGCCTTGGCTTTGCCTTTGCCTTCATATGCTGGCTCTGTTTCCTCCTCGTCCTCGTCCTCGCTGAGATCCTCCTCATCCCAGCCAAAGAAGCTTCTCCCGCCGGCTTCGTCTACTTCCTCTCCTGAGCCAGACCCACTTCCTGAAGCCTCACCCACAACGTTCATCTCATCGCTACCTTCCTCCCCTTCGTCACTCTCGCTACCAGTCCGCCCCTCTGCCTCCAACTGCTTCATCATGGCCAGCACCGCCTCCCTCGTCTTGCTCTCTTCCTCTTCCTTCCTCTCCACCCACTCCCCATCCAGCCTCTGACGTTTCCTACCACTCTTGATCTCCTCTTCCCGCTTCTCCGCAGCCTCGACGATACTCTCCCACCGCTTTCTCTTTTCCTCTCGCTCCTTCTTATCCATGTCCGGTTTAGTCGCTAGGTACTCTGCCAAAGCTTTGGCTTCCGTCACGGTACGCAGCCGTCGTCCATCGAGATTGCGGCTGGAAGCATTTGGGTCACGGTTGGTCTGCTTGTTCTTCCGCGAGGACATGCGACCGCCCTGAGCGCGGAGTTGGGATCCGAAGCCACCCTTGCCGCCCGGCAGGGAGGAGGTGAGGCGGATAGGTAATATGGTAGATGGACCATCTTGAAGAGAGGAGAGGGATGACTCGGATGATGGGTCTACCGCGCGGTTATCGGTGGTCGTGAGGATGAGATTGCCAGCATGATCGGGAAGGCGAGTAGTAAGAAGATCGGTGAAGGCTGAGATGGGTAGATCAGCGCAGAAAGGTATAGACAGCGTTGAGGGAAGACCGAGTCCAGGAAAGCTGGTCAGCAGGATGTTGATGGTGTCGGCCATGATCGGCATGTGATTGTGAACGAGTACGATCTTTCTTCGATGAAGAGATGCTGAGTTAAGGACGGAGGAGGCCGATGTTGAACATGACTCGGTCGAGAAGCAAGTTTTCTTGGCACTTCTGCGGGACCGGCGAAACCATTCTCCAGCGTTGACTTCTTGCCCACGCGCCTTGGCATTCAAGATCTTTTGGTTGCGCCAGCTTGAACAATCCCGACTGCGACATCTTCACCAGTACCTTCATTCACAGCCATCTACAACCGTCAAGATGTGAGCGCATACCACGGATGTAATTGCTATCCAATGCTAACATGTCCCAGGCTGATCCCCAAGGCCGACCGCAAGAAGATCCACGAGTACCTCTTCCGTGGTATGCATTCACCAATTCCATGAAAAAATATCAGGCGCGATAGGCAGTGCCTACAAACATTTCAAAAGGGAAAGGCTGACACACGGTCACCACAGAGGGCGTTCTCACCGCAAAGAAGGAGTATGAAGGCCAGCATGGCGAGATTGATACCCGCAACCTCTACGTAAATATATCCCTTTCTGTCATGTCGCTCCGGCTGCCACGCACACCAGCGATGTTTCCCTGGCAACTCTACTAACACTGTCGTCAGGTCGTCAAGGCTGCCCAGTCGCTCACCTCCCGCGGCTACCTCAAGACTCAATTCTCCTGGCAATGGTACTACTACACCTTGACCCCCGAGGGTCTCGACTACCTCCGCGAGTGGCTCCACCTCCCAGCAGAGATCGTTCCTCAGACACACATCAAGCAACAGCGTTCCCACGCACCACCTCGCGGCATGATGGGCGGTGACGAGCGTGAGAGGAGGCCTGGCGGACGTGGTGGTCCCCGTGGCGACAGGGGTGACAGGGGCGAGTACAGGAGACGTGACCAGGGTGAGGGTGGCAAGGAGGGTGGTGCGCCTGGCGAGTTTGCGCCTCAGTTCAGGGGTGGGTTCGGTCGTGGTAGGGGTGCAGCTCCTCCTTCGTAGAGTGGAGGCTTGGACGCTGCCCAGACGGAGAATGTTGTGTCGGCGGAAAGTGATCACTCCGACTGGTGATGTATATCCGCCAGCGGTCATGCATGGTGCGGTTCACGGGTTGCTCTTCATGGCATAAGTTGAGATGACCAATTATAAAAATGGACTTTTGCATCTTCACCACAAAACTACCGCAGAGACGTGACATGGTTGTGTCGTGATCATATCCAATTATTCATAATCGACCTATCTACAAGAAAAATCATTAAACCTCTTCGACTCCTCGCTCATAGTCCATAAAATCAGGTATCATTCTCCACCTTTCCCTCAACCCAACCTCCTGTCCATGACTAAAGCACCCACCCAACAACAGCCACCACCGCACCAACACCCATTCCCATCCCCACATCCCTCCCCCTCACACCCGCCCCCGTCGTCGGCGCCGCCGTAGTCGTAGCAGCCGACGCCGTCGACGCAACTCTGCTCGTGACACTACTCGCGCCACTCGCCACGCTGCTCGTCACACTACTCACGCCCGAAGCGGCCGAGCTCGTCACGCTGCTGAACCCCGAACTCACATCGGACGCGACGCTGCTCGCTGCGGAAGTGATGGTGCTGCCTGCGCCTGACGCTGCTGACGAGAGGGAGGAGATGGCCGAGCTAGCGGAGGCGGAGATGGAGGAGAGGTCCGATGACGCTGATGCTGAGGCGGAGGAGAGGTCGGAGGAGATGCTCGCTGAGGCGGAGGAGAGGGCTGAGGAGGCGGACGCGGTGATGGTTGAGAAGGCCGAGGAGGCGGATCCTGATGCCGAGGAGATGCCGGAGGAGATGGAGGAGACTTCGGTGCCGCTTGGGAGGGGCACGGGGATGACCACTGGGACGGAGTTGGTGCCGATTGCTGAGGCGGTGGTGGGGCCGATAGGGGAGGGGGCGACGTTGGTGACTGTCGGGAGGGAGACGGTGCCTGGGACTGATGGGGCGGAGGGGAGGGGTTGGAGGGAGAGAGTGGTGGCTGAGTTGACGAAGCTGGAGGGGTAGGGGACTGTTTGGGTGGAGAGAGCGGATTGGAGGACCGAGAGGGCGTTGGGGGGCCGAGGATGGTGACGGGGACGACGACGGGAGCGGTGAGGGTGGTGAAGGAGACGCCGGCTGAGATTTGGTCGGGGAAGAGTGTGATGGGCATGATCATTGTTTGGCCGCTGGCGGGGGGATCTTGTGCATAGACGAACACGGGTAGCGCGGTGAGCGCGAGGCCGAGGGAGAAACGCATCGTTGGAAGTGGTATTAGGATTACTGGGAGATGCTGAAGTTGAGGTAAGTGATAGAGGTAGACCCAAGGTAGGGTTGACTGATGCAAGGAGAACTGGTTGAACCAAACCTACGACATGGACAAGGATGGGAGAATATATGCTTGTTCATGGTATACCGTGGGCTGGCAAGCGTATACAATAGCGTGAACTTGACTTTGTTGTCTGTGTCACGACATGATGGCACATGCAAGTTGCGGTCATTGAGAAGGACAAGCGAGGGCAAAAGCTTGATACGACGACGACGAGGCGGGTGCAAGATTCGACTTGTTCCTTGATTGCAGATGTGTCGATGATGCACGAGTCCAATCAGGATAGCCGTTGGATGAGAGTCGCAGCTAAGCGCTGTCAATCTTGTGATGGGATTGGTTGAAAGAGGAAAAGTGAGGTGGCAGGCGGCAGAAGCGGGAGACTGGGGATCGTCAATTTTTCGTGGCGGGGAGGCGTTCGACGTCAACGCACAGACCACGCTTGACAGGTGTGGACATCAAGATTCGGATCCACGGCAGCACATGTCAACCACATGCATCATAAACGTGGAAATCAAGTTTTGGGGAGATCTAGAACAATTGTATTGTGATGGTAGATCTGTCAAACATGCCAATCGACCAGTTCCACGGCTCTGAGCCTTGCCGAGCTCTCACGTTACCAGACAAGTAAATACCTGATTCCATGTCAGCTTTGAACAAGGTCATTAAACGACAAGAAGCTGAAATTCGTAAAGTCGATCAGACAGCAGTTGGACATGGCAAATCCACATGTGTTTTTCGGTACAGGTCTGTGATAAAAAGTGCCGTATCATCAGGGAATAAGAGACTAGGAAAGAGGGGGAAACACATACCACTTGGTGAAAGGCAATCATTTCTTTGCTTTCTTGAAGAATGAATCAAGACTTTTCTGTCCCTCATCGTACTTGGAGCTGCCGATCCCGCCCCGGGCTCTCTTGACTCCACGTAGATGTTCTTGACCATTCACGGTCAAAATATTCACATCGTATGATGCCAAACCGCGACTGCGAGGTGGAACGTTGAAAAGGACCGACGGAGTGTCCGGGTCTGCTACTTCACCTGTTGAGATCGGCACTGGTGGGGTGGTTGTGTCACCGTCAACTTCAGTTGAAGCTGCCTCGTTGGTGGTCGAGGAGGGAAGAGCATCGCTCGCCGGCACTGTGCCTTGACCATTGGACAGTAGCTGGAGATCGTTGACCAAGCCTGCATCTGGGTCGCTTCTGCTTGTCAATCTGACTTCCAAGAAGCCAGTATTACTCCAGCCGCCGAGGTGCTCCAAGATGATCTGCCCTTTCGCGGCAGTGACTTCCGGGGCAATGGTAATGCTCTTCCTCGCAAGGCGCAACAGGAATCGTCTCCAGAGATTGGAAAGCAGGATACCATGAGACACCACTGCAATTGCTATATCCTGTCCATCCCGTTCGTGTATAGCCGGGACCAGGAACTCGTCAAGGAACTCGTCACAGCGCTTTGCCATTGACTCTTTGCTTTCTACGTCTTTGAAGTTCGGGTCTTGTCGATGCTTGTCGTAATGTGCATCCTTGCCCGACTTGTTGGACTCCGATGATCTTGCATAGAACGGCTTGCCCTCATAAAAGCCAAAATCCTGCTCAATCAAGAGCGGTGTCTTGACAATTGTCGCTTGAGAGCGTCCAGGATCTGCATCACCAGCGCTGGTTTGCGTGCCGGTTTTCCCGTTCTGAGCATCGAGGATGGCTTCGGCGGTCCGTCTTGCGCGCTGCAATGGCGAAGCAAGGATGAGCCCGACAGGACAGCGAGACTGTCTGAGGTAGTCCGCTAAGCTTCGGGCTTGCAGAATGCCATGGTTGGTGAGCTCAGAGTCTCTTACTCCGGCGCTGAAGAATGGTCAGTCGAGCTCCCGAATTCAGTAGCATGGTCAACTCACTATATCCCTCCCACATTATCCACCGTCTCGCCGTGGCGTACAAAGAAGATCAACATGCTGCCCGTGGGACCACATGCTGTTGGATTGGCTGGTCCAGGCGGGAATGTGCATGTAGAAAGTTGAGGTCCTGAGCTTGGAATTTGTGCAGATTTTTGGACGTGCTTAGTCATCATTCGACCTCGTCCGTGCTGGTCTAAAATCTTTCTCCATGTCCAACAACATCAAGAGTTTGCGATATGCCTGACTTGCTAAATCGACCGTCTCAGTGGTCGTTTCTGGTAGTTCTTACTCCCGTGAAGGTGACGATTCTGTTTATTTGGACTCCTGCACGTGTTTGCCCCCGTTTCTCCAGCTCAATCATTTCTGCCGCCACAATCCGTCACCCAACATGCACTTTCACGACGCCGTGACCAAGCTTTTGCAATCTGCCTGTTGGTAATGCTTCTCTGCTTCGTGAACATCTGCATCGGTCTTGTCAACCTTTTCCTTCTTGTCCATCCACTTTCACCCAGCAATCTCCCAGCTTCAAGCTTCATTCACTCTTCGACCGCCGTGACGGATCGTGGAATACCGAATGCAAGCTATCATTTGTCGCTGCGTTTGGCCTACTATGAGCACAGATAATTGGGCGACAAGTTTTGTCGTATGACGTGCTAGGAAAGGCCAAGAACACTACTGCAGACAATCCAAGTGAATCGACACAGCTCAGCCATCACATGCCAAAGCCGAGGGACAATTGACATCGGTCGACTACGAACACACCAAAGGGACTATCAGGCCCTCCTTCGCAATTGACCATGACTGAATCATGGGACTGGGAGAACCTCGATAGCTTGTCTGGTGCGGGTACTGGTCTCAACTTCGGACTCACATCGCTAGATGCGGACGAAACTCAGGATGCTACCGACACTGATATGCTCGGTAAGCAGACAGCGGATCTGCCCCTTGACATCAACAACCTGGACCTGACAGGCATCGATCTCGATTCCTTGATTGGAACTCGCCCAACCAAGACCAGACCAGACCGTGGAGTCGACACAGATTCGGAGGCAGAGGTGTCAGAGGGCGAGGAGCAAGAAAAAGCAAGAAAAGCCTTTCTTGAAAGGCTGCGACCAGGACGTGGTGGTGGTCAGGCAGTAGACACCTATGTCGACCATGATGAGTCCGGAGACTGGGATCCAAAGTCTGAGACTCTTGCAAGTAGAGCAGCATCGAAGAAGTCAGGCAAAGACGCTGAAGTCCGCAGGGCAGAAGAAGCGGAGAGGCTGGAACGGAACATCCAGGAATGGGGGGAGACGACAAAAGTGTGTGACAGGACAAGGCACACTGGATGCCGATTCGTCTTCACCATCGCCGTCACCAACAACAAGATGGAGGACGCCGTGGCCAAGATCTCCGACAATTGGCCAAACCTCGCCTGTCTCCAACGACCTCTTCTGAGGGCCACACTATGGGAAGATGGTATCTCCAACAAGAACCTTGTCGACAATGATCTCCGACAGACGCGCGGTAATGCAAGGGAAAGACCTGAGGTCTCTGTGGGCGATCCTCAGCGCAATGGCTGCTGGGGTTGTTACGGCAAGGAAGAATGCTCACTGCGACAACATGATCCGACCAAGTGGCCATGCGATGCTTGCGAAGACATCGGAGAGGAATGCGAGCTCATCCGGCCTCCCACGAAAAAGCTATCATGCACGACATGTAAGGCTAAGAGACTCCGTTGCACCTTCGCAGATGAACCAACTACCAATGGACCATGTCAGCACTGCCAAGAACATGGTATCCACTGCATTGCTGGACCAACCAAAGATGGTCTGCCGATCCGCTACATCTGTGAAGCTCCTGGTAGAGGTCCTCGTCCCAAGCTTTTCTCTCACGATGTCCAGGAAGAAACTTGGGGACATTGCAGCTATTGTCAAAGCTTGGGGACGGACTGCTCGCTTGGAGCCGAAGAGGGCAAGATGCCTCTCACAGAGAAACCTCCATGCAAGAATTGCGAATTCGAAGGGCAGGCATGTGATGGTATACCAATCGTCCAGAAAGCAAAGGCGACAAAACCGAAGGTCACGAAGCCACTGATCAAGAAACTGCCGAACATACAGCCATTGATCGAGAAAACGACGACAAATACCCCAAAGACCATACAGCCAAAGATCACGGAGACAGCGATCACAAAGGCAGTAATTCCAAAGTCACCGATCACGACACAAGCGATCACTGAAGCGAAAACCACGAAGCCATCTGCCAGGAAGAGGAAATCAGCTCCGATCTTCGAGGAAGACGAGTGTGATGCTGTCGAGGGTGCTACTACTGTGCCAGCTGGGCTGCCGACTATGCCACAGCCGTCACCTGGAAAGAAGGCAGAGACCAATATCTCATCCACTGCATCCAAGACCACTACCAGTGATGATGGCCTGTTTGTCAGCCAGGGCAAGGATGACGAGGTCGAGGGAGGCACAGAACCACCTCGCAAGCAGCGCAAGATCACCATCATCGAAGCACCCAAGCCGATCTATCTCTCCGAAGCTTCTCGCCTCTTCCAGCCTATCCATTTCCATTCCCAACTATGTTGCGTCCTCTGCTGCTCCACATTGTACGCAGTGCTTGGCAAGAAGGCTGATACGTTCGTCAAGGAGATCCAGGAATCCGGTGGCTATGAAGGGACACATATCTGCGGCAGCTGTACCGACCTTCGCATCTCCATCCTTAAATGCAAGCAGCACCAGATGGTCCCGTGCGGTATCTCGGAAGGCAAGAACTTCTCGACCCTGTTTCCTAAATTATTGAAGGATGAATCAAACAAGGCTGACCCTTGGTGCTTGCTCTGTTCTAATCTGGCCACTCACAAGTGCGAGGTGAAGGGTGACGGGGACGAATCTAATGGGTGCGGGTTGATTCTATGCGACTATTGTGCAAGAGCAATGAGGAGATCAAAGGGTGTCTTGGGGACGTTCATCAGAGATACGCCGACCACAAGGACTAACGCCAGACCGATGGGATTGAGGGCTGATGTGGAACTGCTGCGTGATGGAGAGCATTTGAGCACGCTTGCTCTACAGAAGTGATGAGGTTTAATGGGCAGTGCATACGAATTGGATCCAGGGTAGTGGTTGGAAGGAGAGGGGACATGCTTGGTGGCAAGTAAGCATTTAGCTCTCGGGTATCTTAGCGAGGATTCAACGGTTCACTGTTCTAAACAATGATGTGCTATCATATATGTGTCCGCGACAAGCTGACTGGCCTAACCCCTCGTCTTGATTGCATGGTGCGGAGGCGAGTCCGAAAAAGGCAGCTCAATCACCGGATCTGTTCTGATTCTGACCCTTCTTGATGCACCATTAAACACAAGCTCTACACGTCAAGCTTTTTGCATCAAATCAAGCGTGAAGCGTGCCGAACATGATGGGGGACCATGACAGGTGGCGCTGTTCGGAAGCCCCTGAGCTCGAGCACGTGGAGCCTGTCAGCATGCCCACGTTACAAGCTTCGGCTCAGATAAGTCCTCGACAGTCCCCGGCATAGATTCACATCCTCAGCAAGCCGTAGAATATGCATTCCGCTAAGCTTCTCACGGCTGCCATCTGTATCCTCGGCGTAGCATTGGGACAGTCTGATCCCGAACCTGATGTGGTCAACGTCAACTATGGCGCCTTCACCCAGACCGCCACCTACTCGATAGCCAAACAGCTTGGTGTCTTTGAAGCGTATGGTCTGAATGTCACGTATCTGCAGATTCCCAATTCGACTTTCGGCTACAATTCAGTACTCAATGGTGGCTATGATGTTTTGACTGGGACAATCGATAATGTGGCGAATCTCCGCTTCAACCAGGGTCGACCACTTACTGTTCTTGGTCAGTTAGATGCTGGACCGGACATTACGATTGCCAGCGTGGCTAACATCACTTCGATACTCGATCTTCGTGGCAAATCCTTGATGGTAGACAGTGCGACTTCTGGATATGCCTTTCTTCTCCGCAAGATCCTGTCTTTGTACGGACTTCGACTGGAAAACAACGATTACTCATTCGTCGTGGTAGGAAGCACCAACATCCGATATGCTGCACTCAGGAATGGTACCTATAATGGACAGCCAGTCTACGCCACGATCTTGACCTATCCATTCACTGCACAAGCACAGTCGCCATCGGACGGACAGCAGCTGAACATCTTGGCCCGAGCATCAGACTTTGTAGCGCCTTTCGCCAGCAGCGCCATCACAGCGAATGAAGCTTCACTGTCCGATCCTGACAAGGTCGCCATTCTCACTCGCTTCGTCGGTGCTCTGTATGAGGCAAACCGCTATCTGGCGTCCACCGAGGAGGGAGCTAAGGATTGTGCTGTGCAAGCCATAACCAACCAACTTGGTATTACCACCGCCGTCGCTGAGCTGGAATATGCTGCTGCTACAGACCCCTTGAGCGGGGAAATCAGCACTGGACAGCAAGGAAACCTCACGGTCGACAGGATCGGTCTGCTGAATGTGTTGGATGTGAGGACGCAATTCGGTGGGTTCGGTAATGCTACCAATGGTTTCAACTTCATCGACGGTATTACTCCAGGGACGGGAAAGATGATCGATTACACCATATTGGAGGCTGCCATTGCTGGTAGTAGGAACGTGAAGATTGAGTGCTGATTGTGATTGGCTACCGGCGACCAGGGTGACTGGGAGACACGGGAGCATGTGATATCTGGCATGCACATGCGATGAAATCTTTTCGACCTTCTATTTTGTTAATCCACAAGCGGACTTCACTTCGTGACTTGTCCGTCTGACCCATCCTGTCACAATTGATCGTAGTCACCATCCATTGCGCCCACGGCACTATCAAACAACAACGCTATGCCTAGGAAAGCTGGATTCTCGCCTGACAAGAGCCTCTCGGTCTTTAGCCATCACCATGTACCATCCGAACGTTTCACACACATGGCCACCGAAGTCTTCAGCAGCCATTACCTGACCGAGATGGTCTTGTACTACGTGGATATCAAGGACCTTGCGACTACAGCCCGCCTTGTCTGTACCGACTGGAAGAAGACGATCGATGGCTCCAAGAGGATTCAGAAGAAGATTTTCCGTCTACCGGAGCGATACCAGGATCGTCGCAACTACCAGATATGAAGTCAGCAAATGCAAGCATCTAGGCTTCATGAGCTGTCAGCGTTGTTCCCCACGTGGTGTTGTCAAGTCGGCACCAGCATGTCTTCTCAATACCATACCCATGCGACATGCACTGATGAGGGCTGGCACGACAGACATAAATGGTATCTACACTGCCATGAATATCGGCAAACTGCAACGGTCGGGCAAGATAAAGTACGTCACAGACATGTTCGTCACGCAGCCGCCAGTCCAAACGGTCATCCTGCGGGTCTTTATCAAATCTCACGTTGGGGACGACCCTATCTGGGATTTCGAGACAACGCTGATGACAGAGGGAAGGGCGTTGAGGTGGGGCGATATCATCGACTCTGTCCAGCGTAGAGCGGCTCGCCAAGGAAGACATTCAAGGCATGATCGAATTGGCATCGAGATTGGGGCTCTCCGTTCCATCATGCTTGATCCGAGGTCATCAAAAGTCCAATCAGAGGCCGTCAACGAGGACGGAGAGCTCAGATACAGGTTCTGAGCTGCGCGCAGATACCGAGAACCGCACAACAGGGAATAGATACGAATCAAGGCACTATGGTCGACCGCTGCTATTCGAGCGTCAGTATGCTTGATATGGGTCTGTATCGGAAGGAGACCTGGTCTCGATCACGAGGTCATTGAGGGACGGTTGGACAGCAAGATGGAATGTCTGGCATGTCCGGGCTGCAAGTCTGAGAGTAGCTGGGCTACACAATGTAACTCACCAATGATGCACAACTGACGGTTGCCATCGATCCCCTTGCAGCACTTCATACACTACTAGAAAGCTTATCATCCCCATCATGATACCTTCGTATCTCCTTAGTGTATGCACCAGCTCCAGCTCCGGTCCATCCTCGTTCCTGATCCGCAAGCCCACCGACGCCACATCCACAATCGCATAATGCATACCACCCCAAGCAATATCCACTGGTACTATCCCTATTCCTGGCACCTCCACCATGTGATCCAACACATACACAAAGGACGGCACATTCGTAAAAGCCACACTCGTACACTTGCAACCCACACACTCCGCCTCCACCGTGATCAACCCCGCCGGCGTATCCAACTTGACCTCCGTCACCGGCTCATTAATCTCTATCATCCCCGTCTCAAGCAGCACAGTCGTCGTACAGATCGTATTACTCCCGGACATGGGCGGGTACTCATCACTCTCCAGCACCAGGAACCCCGCGTCTGCAGCCGGGTTGCAAGGTGCCAGAATCATGTTCATGCATTGCGAGACTCGGCCGCGGGGTTCCTGCATGAGAAGCTGGCGTACGTCGTCGGCGTGGTCTCGGAAATGGACGAGTTTGTCCCACATTGTTTTGCAGTGCGTGGGGTCAAGAACGCCGCCGGTGATGACGTCGCCGACTTCGCCTTCGCAGTGGACGCCGACTATGGAGATGGCTCGCTTGGAGCGCATGGTCGGATGGGAAGGTAAGATATGAAAGACAAAAGGAAGAAGACATTGATGTGCAGGTTATGGTTGGTAGATTGCGGGGTTGATCACGTGCCAGGGCTGGCAGTGGTGCTGGTGGCCTGCCTTGACGGGAATGATGATCTCTAGACTTTGACTACATGTCTTGATACTTCGCGGGATGTCATCGAAGCTGACTGACAGGTAGCTTACCACTCTTGGTATGCTTGATGCCAATGTTCAGGCCTCCAGTAGTCTCTTTGACTCATCATTGGCATGGAGGAACATATCGGTCTGACCATGTCGTTCATCAACAAGGGAAGGCTTGGTTTCACGAGCGACGACGCACAACCTCCATCTTCATGTGTATACAGCCTCGATCACCAAACACAATGCCGACTGCGAGAGGCGATCGCCAACGAGCAGCGACCACTCTCGCTCAAACGATTTTCAGTAGTCCTTACCTTACAGAAATTATCCTCTCCCACTTGGACGCTCACAGCATCAGCGGCGTAGCACATCAAGTATGCCGAGAATGGAAGATCATGATCGAAACCTCCCCCAGCATTCGACGGAAGCTCTACCTGCAACCAGACAAGAGCGAGACTGTCACAAGAAGCGCACCCAGATGGCACTCCCAGGCCAATCACGAAGAGAAATGTACTTTCTGTAAGGGAGAGTATGCCCGACTACCCGCAGCGTCAAGGCCTTTTGATCGACAAATTGACGCTCATGTACTCAACCCTCTCCTCTCGCTGACTGCCTTTACTGCAACCGTGCACTGCCTAGGAGATCTTGCTCTAGGCCCACTTTCACTGTGCTGGAGTATAAAGCAGATATTCAACCGTCCAGAAGACGCAGCCTGGACACAGATGTTTCTGACCATGCCGCCGATCAAGAAAGCAGTTCTTGGAGTTACCATAGCCAAGGGGAAATTTCGCAGCATCTCGACCGTGTACCATTTGGAAGTCAATGGAGGAATCAAGATTATTGACCTGCTGTCAATGTTGGCTATTCGAGCGAGAGAGGAGTTGTGGAAGTCGAGGCTCGTATATGTCAGTCTGGACCTGAAAAACAACCTGGTCATCGATGGAACAGACACGGAGTATGAGGTCTGTGAGGGATGTGATCATTGTCACCCCTACTAAGCTTTGATGGAGAATCCGATCATTTCTCATGCTCAAAGTTTCCATGCAAGTCGGACGGCTACAGACCTTAACCTTACGAGTGTACCCCACGAAGTATAGAATCTCGAGGCACGATATCCCACCTCGGTGGACGTATTTCGCCGTATGTACCTCTCGAGATCTTCAACGACGAGTCTTTCGTTTCCTCGGGGAAACATTCTAGCCCGCTTCATCGCTGCTACACCTCAGTTGATTATCAATTCAAAGACAGATAAGATACCCGCTGGCACTACACGCGACATGGACGGAGATCAAGCATCGACCGAAACAATCCTGAACTCTGAGCAAGGCTTCTTGCAAATGATATATGCCTCTTGTCGATATCTCGAATGGATATATGGGGATGTCTGGCCTTCAATCGATTATGCCGAGATTAGAAGGAGCTTCAGCTCATTTGAAGCTATGGATCACTATCTGACAATGGTATCGATGTATCTCTTTGAGAATCTTCTTTTTCTACCCATGCAGGATCTGGTCACCTTGACAGGATATATCGCGCGGAGGATCACGCACGTGCGGGCTACTATTCAGTAACGGATCGCCCTCACTATTACAGATCGTTAGACAAGTCCTGGACGCGACCTAAGGAAACTGCGGAATCGATTACGGTCTGAATGGCATGAGGATATACAGGCTGGAGCTCGACTGGCTAAAATAGGGCGGTGGTACCTACAGACCAGTCAGTAAACAGGGGCATCACATCGGTCAATCGCATTTAGCATCTTCGTCTAAGGCTTATCGAGTCGAAAGTCTTTGTTCCGTTCCCCTTTCCTCACCACTATCTCCGCCAAGAATGGATCATTGCTGACATGGACGGGAAATGTCTCAAATAGCTCGTTATGGTCTTCGTCGTGTTACATACGACAACAATGAACTACCAGTGTGAAGGCTGTACAAATTCGTCTTCTCTTCTTGGTCTCTATTCAATCTCAGTCTACAGCCTCAGCTTTCTACGTACTCGAATTGGGATATTAACAAACCGAAGATGCAGAAACAACAACGACCTTCCGCCGCTTGTCAAGCAGTCTTCTCTTCACCTCTACTCAGTGAGACCATACTAATCAATGCAGGCATAAGGCACTCCTTACAGGGGCCATCGGAGTCTGCAAAGAATGGGAAGCCGCGATCGATGGCTATGCGCTATTGCAAAATATTCCATTCTTCCAGCTTAATCATCGTCCTCGGAAGCTGGATCCTCTCAAGTGCTCATTTGACGGCGTGATGCGCGACAGCGTCACCACTATTCATCCGGGGTCCTGTTCTATTGCAAGGACTACAGCAGACGACAAAGAGCTGGCGGGATACCCAGCCCACTTGGTGAATCCTCTCCTGTCGAACATCAACGAGAAAAATATCACCTGGCATGAGTTTGTGCTCCGATGCGGGCCTGACGTGGCTTTCGAACGTGAGGAAAAGACAGGAGATGCAATCAAGAGTTCATGGCGCAGGATGTACGCAACATAACTACCAATTACCAAGGTGGTCACCAAGGTGGTCATCAAGCTTGCCAACAAGTTCACCAAATTCTATCCAGGAAACGTGGTCGAAGATCCCAAGGGTGTCAGAATGAAAGCGATTTGCCAGGTGTAATTGGCAGAGCTGCGAATGGTTCGGAGCCTTTGGGACAGGGTAACGAGGGAGCTCAACGAACCTGGCGATAAACCCCACAGTATCTGCTTTGCGATCTCTGACGACAAGGTTATTGTCACGGCGCTCGCGCCTGAGGTTGCGGAGGACTGGTACATGAGAGAAGTATGGCACCATCTTCTAGAGACGCACAAGGTCTACGCACGTGGAGGTCTGAGCAAGCCACTGAGGATCAAGGTTGGCAGACGGATCATCAAAGAAACAGAATCAGAGCAACGGGTATATCGCAGAGAGAGCTCGTGGCTTAAAAGACGTGGTGTTCAATTGTGAAATTGTTCTGGTGGCACAGACTGGAGTGCGGCCATTTGCGATTGCCAAGTGGTGCCACTTGTCAGGTCAACGACATGGATGCCGCCAGTATGGGAGGAAAGAACACCAAACGATGGCGAGTAGATACGGACAGACCTGCAAATGGAAGTCGAGATGCAGAGTTATAGCACGTGACGTTACAGCGACATGTCGTGAGCGGGGGATCCCGACCAGCGCCAAGGTCGCAAATGGAAGGTCCGCACGGTCTTGGCCTAAAGCGGGAGGTGGCGACGTTTTCCGAGGACGCGCGTGAAAGTCAATAATCCTGTTATCTGCTACCGAGTCCAGACCGATCAATTCATCGTCCAACCAGCGCTGGTTGTTCGCAGTTTCATCTCCCACCGATGATCTTTGTTAAGCGACTGGGTGTGGTTAAACTCGAGGTATTGTTGACTTTTTTTGTGACCTTGCTTGCGTGATACAAAAGCTACATTCCTCCTCGTCTGTAGACGCCCACTGTCTTTTCCAACTCAAATCATCATGAAGTACTCTCTTGTTGCATCGCTCATCTTGGGCAGCTCAGTCTCTTTGGCGGAGTTGCTGCCGGTGTATCTCACTGCCCCGTCGCCAGCTCACTTCCGCGACATTGTCCGCAACGATACCTACGATTTTGGCTGCAGACCAGTCGCCCAGCCATCCGACGATGGTACATTCAAGCTTCACGCTCTGCTCACCGAGAGCCAGATCAGCCATTTGACCAACGAGTACAAGGATGTTTCCGAAATCAACATCCACCGAAAGCTTGTCAAGCGGGCCGCCACCGCACCCATTGGCACCGGTGACCGCTGGTCTGGCGGCTCTGTCGTCCCAAGTGGTCTGGGTACCAAGGCTGCTGGTAGTACCATCTCCAGCATCATGAATGTCAAGGAACTTGGCACGGCCGTGCAAGGTCTCGTCAAGGGTTATGGCATTGGCACTGTCACCCTGCCATACAAGACATTCAATGGCGCCACCCAGATCGCAGCATTCGCCGGAGCTGGTACCGACAAGTCGGCATACCGCTTGTACCTCAGTGCTGGTATTCATGCTCGTGAGAGAGGTGGACCTGATCAGCTCATCTACTGGATCTCCGATCTGCTTGCCGCCAACAAGGCTGGCACCGGATTGACTTATGGCAAGAAGGTCTACACCAATGCCCAGGTCAAGAGCGTTCTTGCTGCCGGCATTGTCTTCTTCCCTCTCGGTATGTCTCTCATTTTGACCCTCCTGACATTGCTGACCCCTCCCAGTCAACCCCGACGGTGTCACATACGACCAGTCCTCCGGCTCTCTCTGGCGCAAGAACCGCAACACCAAGTCCGGCTCAAGCGGTGCTTCCATCGGTGTTGATCTCAACCGCAACTTCGATTTCCTCTGGAACTTCAAGAAGTACTTTGATCCATCTGTCTCGCCCGCCAGCACTTCGCCAAGCTCCGAGACCTTTGCTGGTACCGCCGCCTTTTCCGAATCAGAGACCAAGAACGTAGCAAGCATCTACGATTCCTTCCCGAAGATCCGCTGGTTTATGGACATCCATAGTGCTGTCGGTGACATCTTGTACTCTTGGGGTGATGATGACAACCAGGGTACCTCCACCACTCAGAACTTCCTCAACTCCGCCTACGACGGCAAGCGTGGTGTCGTCAGCGATACCGTGTACAAGGAGTACATCCCATCTGCCGACGCCACTGCGATCAAGACCGTCGCTCAGAAAACTGCCGCTGGTATGGCTGCTGCCGGTGGCCGCTCGTACGGCATCTCCCAAGCCGTTGGTCTCTACCCAACCTCCGGCGCCAGTGACGATTACTCCTTCTCCCGCTACTGGGCCAAGCCTGGTGTCAACAAGGTCTACGGCTACACAATGGAGTTTGGTTATGCCACCAACTTCTACCCAACCTTGACCGAGTTCAACAACAACATCATTGACACCAACGCCGCCTTCATGGAGTGGGCTTTGGCTGCGATTGCGGTTGGCCTAAACTGAACCATCCATGATGGCTCTGACGAAGGTGTTGACCATTGATGAGTATATTCTGGTGTACATAGTAGTGACGAAGATTACGACGGCGATGAAGACGATGCAAAAAGGGCGAGACATGTTGAGTAGTGGAGTTGAAGGGTTGACGAGTGATAGGTAGCGACCAGAGCACCTTCTGTACATACGAAGCTCGATTAAATTTGCATACCGATTTTCGCCGAAGAGACGATGCTTGCATTACCTGTCCTCCTTTTCTTGCACACAGGATGAGATGGGGGTAAAAGTACCGGAGAAGTAAACGATGAAGCCGGATGGAGGAGAAACGGAGCCGCATAACCAACAGGCCATGCTGAACCCACAGCACGTGATCGCCTGCTTGCTGTAGATGCACGTGGTTATGCACAACTTTCTTTCTCAACGCACACTACGTCTATCTTTCTCTCTCTTCCTGTCTCCATCATCCACACACCATTTCCAGATTGCTGCAGCATCATCCCCATTCACATTCACCAACCATAACGAGAATCATCCCATATCGCATCCGTCGTCATCAAACCTACACAGCTCCGACATGATGGACGCCGGCCCAGCAAACGAGCGCACCACGACTACATCCATGTTGAGCACACAGGACAGGGAGGTGGCTCATGTCGACGAAAGACATTTCCACTTCACCAAAGCCATGAAGATTGCGGAGAGTCCTTACCTGGTCGAAATGATCCCACCACATCTGGACATGAGGACGACTCTTCTCTCAGCATCCTTGGTTTGTAAGGATTGGAAGGCTATCATTGACCGATCTGCACGAGTCAAGAAGACACTCTTCCTCCAGCCAGACTTGCGACACCGCCATATCACCTGTCGTACATGTCCAGACGGACCGACCGATTCATTCATGTACGCTTGTGCCTGCAATGTAATTGAGGACATCAACCCTACGGCTGGGACTGCACGGCTTCTCCATCCTTTGTTGATGACGAAGGATTTCAAGCAAGGTCCGATCGTGAAGATCAAACTCAATGGCATTTTGCTGGATAGGCTGAGCAAGCTCCCCGCTGATCCCAACTCATCACAGCTCGGGAAAATGCTGATATGTCAACCACCCCTTACGAATCTGCATATCAGCGACACTTATAGCGGCAAGCGCGTGGAAATCAGCATCGCGGACCACGGACCAGGCATTTCGTTTGGTGTCCTTTTCAAGGCGATCCAGCCATATGTCCGTGATCTGCGTTCAACGGCATCAAGCCGCACCATCCTGCGACTCTCCGCAAAGTGTGAAGAGCAGGAGCTCTTTCTGGGTACTAGCTATTCGTCTTTTGCTGCAGTGGACGGAGAAGAGACCCATGACGTTCAGTATCTTGTGAAGAGACGTCCCGACTCCTTGGATGACACAGACTTAGCTCTATTGGGGTATCTTGCTTGACTGTTCATGAACATCTTGCTTAAGTATAAGGTATATGGTGAGATCTGGTAGGATTTGAGTTGGTACATGAAAGCAGATTGGGTCACCGAGGGACAGAGATGAAAAGAAAAATCACAGATCGGAGTGGGTATCATCAGCTGGGCTAGAGCAGCAAGCATGGGAGAATGAAACACCGAGCACTCATCAATGCGAGCACATATCACACCATGGTAGAATGACATGTGAAAGAGAGACGGGCGGGATATCTCCGGCAGCAGTCATGTGAATGGATCACTTTTATCTGCCGACGAATCCACCTCACCTGCAACTACATCACCAACACCTTTCTTTTAATCAGTAAAGAAACTTATCACCAGCAGTTCAAAGACGATGGCCATCTACGAGCCCAGTGCGGCCAAAAGGAAACGTAAACGCTGGCCAAAACAAGGCGCTACACGCGACTACGTGTGCGCTGCGACAGCCAGTCTCAATTCACACGACTTACCCAACACGTCTGAGGTCATGTCAAACCCCTATCTCGTCAGCATGATCCTACCATACGTGGATATGAAGACACTCCTGATCGCCGGCGGTCGAGTTTGCAAGGACTGGAAGGCCATCATCGACAAATCTTCAGTCATTCAAAGAAAACTCTTCCTCAAGCCTGATACCCGAAAACGCCTGGTGGAGTGTATACCATGCGGGAAAAGCGAACCATGGCGTCGCGGATCACCTAGGTCATGTCCCGTCTGCTCGATGGACAGGATGACCAGATCGCAGCAAACCTATTATCTCATTAATCCCCTCACCATCTCACCTGGGCCTAAGGCAACCCAGGGATTGAGATTAGGATACTGTCGTTTTGAAACTCCCTGCAACCTAGGTAGCCTGGATGTCACCCTGGCCGAATCTCCTACCACCTCATGGAGACATATGCTGGTCACTCAGCCCCCCATCAAAGCCCTGAAAGTCGAGATTCACTACTTTATCACTGCACCAGGCGATAAAGGCTCATTGGAGGACCACAGGCTTGCAGAAATCACGGTCAGGGATGAGAATGGTATTACACAGGGATCTTTGATGCACGCCATGTCTCATGGGCTGGTAGGTGTGCCAAACTACGCACTCAAATTCGTGAGCGTCAACTACGACGGGGACAGGGACGACAGGTTCCAGGATCGCATTTTCGAATGGGCAGATGAAGATGTAACGGGCGCTGAAGGAGATGTGGTTCACGTGGCTGATATGACCGAGAAAGAAGAAACCTTTGTCTGGTTGAGACGTTAGATGTCGCAAGAGAACAATGGATACTACCAGAATCTAGCTTGAATATCTCCCTTGCTATCGATCGCGTAAAAGAATGCCACTTTGCGATTCGTCCTGCATGCAATACCTGTAAAGTCACGTGATAATCCAGCTTCGCTTTTCCTCTAAATCCGACCACAAGACCTCGACCTCATTCTTTCTGCAAATCCACCTCACCTTTGCCATACGACGACCAATCCATTTCCGAAGACCCACGAAGTCATGTCCAACCCATACCTCGTCGGCATGATCCTTCCACGCGTCGACATGAAGACCCTTCTACTGGCCAGCAGAGTCTGCAAGGATTGAAAAAGCATCATCGACACACCCTCCAAGATTCAGAAGAAGCTCTTCTTCAAGCCAGTCAACCGTAGACGTATCGCCCTGAATCAATCCGAAGAATCCTTTCCTCCACTGTCTCCAAACTACCAGCGTATCGAATCCTGGCGGCGCATGCACCTCAGCCAACCGCCGACCACATCAGTCAGTCTGTCTGTCAGCCAAGCAGATAGACTCCCCTGGCAACTTTTCGTCGCGTCGGATGATCGAAAGCAGCAACGGTATCGTCTGGGGTCAAGTGATGGACGCCCTTGATGTTTGTATCAGCGAGACCTTCATCCCAGCCAGCGCGACGACGCTCTGTGGTCATGTCATGCCCCAAAATAACTAGGACTGGATGCCAGAGGTGGTGGCCACACCATCTCTGCCGGGGAGGAGTCTGAATTACCACCATCAGACTCTGGCGAGACCGTGGAGTCTGAGGGTGATCCTAATGGCACAGGCGACTTCGAGGGTACTGATAGCCCTGATGGCTGTGCCGGCCTCGATCACTCCGATGGACCCTAATGACTCTGATGATTCTCACCACTCTCCAAGGCGATTATCGTTGCAAAAACCCCGGTCGTCCTGTTGAGCTTTCAGTATATGAAGATAGGACTCAAGGCATCTATTATCACCTCGGGAGGAGTATTGCAGAAGGCAGGGGAAATCGTAATGCATACATCATCAAAGACCTCGACCTCATTACCCTACCGAACCATGCTCACCAAGAATGCAGGGCTACTCCACCAATCCCTCATCAAGCACCTACGTCCCAGTCTCAGTCTCTACACCCGGCTTCCTCCCCTCCAACCCACCAGTAATCTTATTCTTCAACTTCCTCACCCCAATCAGCCCCTCATCCTTTGCAAACTTGAAATTGCGGGCCGGCTTCCACTGCATCAAGCCCCTCTGCTTCCTGCTCTCGGTCCTCTTGGCCTGCCTATCCGGGTCCATACCGCCGACGCTCTCGATGCTCTTGACTGATCCCCCATCCGTGTCGGCTGTCGAGGCAGTGGTGCCAGTCTCGAAGCTGCCTCTTGCCTTTGCCGAGTGGCCAACGCCGTTGGCTTTGGATTTCCGGGCATTACTTGCGTCAAGAACGCCAAGGTCATTTTCGGTGTCGTCTGTGGCGTAGGAGTGATCGCCATCGCTGTCTTCGTCCGAGGAAGGATGGTTGGGGTCGTGGAGTGGGGGCTCGACACCGGGCTCGCGACGCTTCTTGCCCTCGCCGTCCATGTATGCTTTGGGATCTTCACCAAATGCCCCGGACCAGTCTGTGCCGGACTTGGATAGCCACTTCTGCTTCTCCTCTGGCTCTTCCTTCTTGAGGATATCGCGACCTTCGGTGAGGGAGGAGTCATGGAGAGATTGAACGCGGTCGGGCATCTCCTTTTCGACGAGGCGGGAACGAACACCTTCGGCAAGACAAGCCTCCCAGGATTCAAAGGTCTCGCGGGAGTCGTTGTCGGAAACAAAGGCTTCGTGAGACTCATCCATACCAGCCTTGAAGCGACCGCGGAATTTGAGACGACCAATGACTTCTAGATCTTCCAGACCAGGCATGGACTTGTCATAGTTTTCCTCGGTAATGTAGTTTTGGACAAGACGTTGAGAGGCCTTGGTCTTCCAGATTGGAACGTCAATGTCGGAGGTCTCATTGTCGATGAGGTGCTGTAGCCAGACCATAGCATACGCATCAGCCTTGCGACCTGTGTGGAATTCGAAGACGACTGGCGAGCGGTAGCGGTACTTGACTGGCAGACGAGCATGAAGCTTGGCCTTGTCGGATGACACATCCCACTCAACACCGTCGCCGCTCGAAGTGCAGAGCTTGCGGTCTACGCGGCCAATTGATCCACCGGTGCGCATCTTAATCTTGCCGGTCGACTTGAGCCCAGTAGCGTGAATGGATTCAGACATGAATTCGAATGTACCAACATCCCAGCCAAGAATGTTGGGCGGCAGGCGAGTCTCGACAGAACGGAAGAGAAGTGAAATACGAATGCGACCAAAGCCAACACCACCGTCGAGAGGATACCATCTTGTGACCTGGGAGCTGGTCTCGAGAATGTCGGAGAGCTTGAGAGGGACAACGCCGAGAATGGGATCGTGCTCGCGGTGACGCTGATCACGGACAGTGACGGTGATGACGGCAGATCTCCAGTCGCGTATGAATCTTTCGGTACCAGCGTTGAAGATTGGCTTGCTGCTAACAGCTTTGGCACGAGTGCGGTAGACCTGGTAATCATCAACTTGTGGATCTCGTCTCAAGACGAAATACTTACGAGTTCATCGTTGAAGAGGATGGTGCAGTAGCTGGTTGGGAGATTGTTACCCTCCTCCTCCTTACCTTCACCACTTGGCTTGGCTGGCTCAAATTCACGTCCTTTGCGGCTCCCGGATGTACCTTTGATGTTGTCGAGCTCAAGGTTGACGATTTGGTGGACAACTATACTGCAGACGCCGCTGGGCCATAGTGGATCGGGAGGAGTATGCTGAACAGCATCGTCGACGGCAGTGTTGGTAGCACCCTTCTCGTCTTGGAGCTCAGGCTGGTCGCGAAGAGCTTCTGGCAGAGCCTTGTTCTTACCGTCGGTCCTGAGAGCTGGGCGGAATTGTGGCTTGCCAAAGTAGCCGACCTCCCAGTGAAGCTCACCGGGCATCTCGCTGCCTTCGTTCATACCTGCCAATTTGGAGACTTGAGGGTACATCTTGCCAGGGTGTTGGATCATCTTCTGCATCGAGAGCTCGACCTTGCCAACAATGTCATCAGCGCTGTGGCGGTCAGAGTCCCACAGCTCGACCGACAGATTCTCGTCAGCCTTGATGAGCTCGGGAGTGACCAAGAGAGCGGCGCATTCCTCCCAGATTGGGTTAAGGTCGTCAGTGATGACTCTGGTGCAGTACATGGGCTTTCCGTATTTGGAGAAGGAGAGAGTGATGTAAGGGTCGCTTCCGCCATATTTGCTGCCACGCTTGTCCTGCTTGCTGAGACCAACAGCGCGGTGGATCCTGATCCACATCACACCTAGCGCAGAGACATCCTTGGTGATATCGTCGCCTTGAAGCATTGCGCGCATATCGAGAGACATGGATTTCGGTGCGACATACATGCTTGCGGCAGCTCCAATGGCATAGTTGACAAAGTTTGAGATGAGTGGCAGGTTGAGAATATTGACGCCCTTTTGGATCATTGGTACGCATCCGGCTTGGACGTGTGGGACACCCATTAGAGTAAAGGTGAGAGTCTTGAGGAATGGTGGTTCGGGCGTCATGTGCAGTCGCAGTCTAACGGTACCGACCAACTCCTGCAATTCCACAAAGATGGGGAGAGGCACGCCGAAGAGACCTTTGATACCGAGGTAGAAGACAAGCTGCATGTGCATGTTACGAGCCTTGTCGGATGCACGAGAGCTGGTTGGCTCGGCATGGTAGGCGAAGGAGACTTCCAGGTTGTAGTAGTCACCACCTTCTTCGTCCGCGGCGGCTTCTTGAGGATCCTTGCTCTTCTTGTTTTCTTCATGAATGGCCGTCTTCATCTCCTTCATGTGGGAGTCGGGGAGAGATCGAAGACTGAGGATGCGGAGAGGATTGCTGCCTTGGTTGATCTCGGCGACTCGCACGTTCTCAATGACTCCAGGGACAGAGGCCTGCATGACATCCTCAAGTGTATCTGCAACACTCTGGAACATGTCTGGGTTTACAAGACCCCAGACGATCCCCATGAAGCTGTTCATCCATTCGACGGATTCGGGGAGGAGGTTTGCAGTGGCCTGGGATTGTCAATACTGATCACGTGTTGGATATCGAAAAACTCACTGTCTCGCCGCGCTCCTTCTCGCTGCTCCATTCAATCTCGCGTCCAGACCGGACAACTTCCTTCATCCAGAGCCAGACACCAGAAGCGA
Source organism: Elsinoe ampelina (assembly GCA_005959805.1). Classification (NCBI taxonomy): domain Eukaryota; kingdom Fungi; phylum Ascomycota; class Dothideomycetes; order Myriangiales; family Elsinoaceae; genus Elsinoe; species Elsinoe ampelina. The sequence goes on from SMYM01000002.1 coordinate 3,246,439, forward strand.
GCACACCTCCGAGCGGAATTAGGCCCTTGAGTGCGCCGCCGAACATGTTACCAATGATGATTGTGCCGAGGAAGATGGCGATACAGAGGATGCCGGCCCTTCTTTCCAAGGACTCAAACATGGGCTCATAGCTCACGGATGGTGTAGGGTGGAAGAGAATGTTGGTCTTTTCGCCATGAATTGGGACGTCAGAAGTGCTGCCCGGCTCGACTGGGTCTGGAGGGGCAGTAATATCCTGGTTGTGCGCATATTCTGGGTTCTTCTGATTTGGATCCGTCTTGACTGTGGTATCTTTGCCGAGATTTGCATTTGGTACTGACAGCATAGGGTTCTTAGCCCTCTCCATCATCTCTTTGCCTACATCAGCGACGATGACCTGCTTTCCTGTTGTAGGATCGGTGACAGTCTTTGCAGGCTTGTTGTTCTCGGGCTGCTTCTGCTGCTTGTGAGGAGTGGCATCTGACTTGTTTGTCTGATCAATGGCCTTGTCTCGTTCTCTCTTCTCCTTGTCCAACTTTTCAATAAATTGATGGACAGTGGGGATCTTGTTTGACCCTGAGTAGAAACCACCAGGGCCATGCTGCTGTTGTTGGTTGTGATCGGCCATTGCAGCTTCACCTGTGAGGGATTGTGGAATAGGAGATGAAGGAAAGGGTGAACATGGAGAAAGACGGTTGAAATAATCAGAGACTGACGACACCGAGGTGCAACCGTGTTGTCGCAAGCTTGGAAGTGGAAATGGACGCGACAACCTTGGACCTCGACCTTGGACCACACGGGACAAGGGAGAGAGGAGCTTCACAAACTGTGGCTGTTACGTCATGGGCTTGATTTAGGGGAACAAACGGGAATGTGATCGGGCATGGTGTAAAAAGTGCTTTCTCCGGCATTTGAATGCTGCTGATTGACCAGAACCATCTGCTGCTAGATCACGACTTCTACAATCTCGATTCTCGTCTCTCTAGCAATTGCTCTTCCCATTCAGTGTCAATATCAACGACAAAATTCCATAATGGTGGAGAAGCTCCTCATCCCGTTTGGGAAGCTTCAGCCACATGTCCACAGATCGACAGCGACGTTTTGGAAGGATCGACAAGGACGATCTCCATCAAGCGCGTTTTGCAGCCTCAACCAAGGAAACCCGTAATCTTGGATCGCTTCTTCCCTCTATCAGTCCATGTCTATGATCATCGACGATGTCTGGCTGGTTCACTACCTTTCTCAATTGTCGGCTCTGTATTGACGGAAAGTTGGTGCGGGATCAGTTTGTTGTCTCAGATGACACGGGGCTGATACTACCACGTACTGGCTACATCGGCGGAGATGCTGTTGATCTGGAAGATGGCATAATAGCTCCTGGGTTTCTCGAGCTTCAAACGAATGGCTTGCTAGGATTCCATTTCACTCATTTCAAGGACCCAGACACATATGCGGCTGAGATTGATAAGGCGGCCAACTATCTAATCACTCAGGGTGTCACAGGCTTTTGGGCCACTATACCTACTGTCTCGAGTCAGGAATTCAAGCAGGTAGGTGATATTCTCATTCTCCACTATCAGCGAGGACAGAGTGTGCATTCATGACTTGGATAAGTATATGTACGAATTTGTTGTGACCTACACCAAACAAGGCTGATACGCTGTCAGATCCTCCCTTCCCTCAAGCCACGGCAGATCGAAAATGGAGCAGGCTTACTAGGTGCACACGCCGAAGGGCCCTATCTCCATCCAAGCAAAAAAGGCGCCCACAACGAGTCACTATTCACCCAGCCGGATCAATCACCAGCAGAAGTCTATGGACCTGATGGCACTTCCTCGGATACCTTGAAGCTTGTCACTGTGGCACCTGAATTACCGAATGCCACCAGCCTGGTCAAGAAATTGGTAGACCAGGGCACAAAGGTATCCCTAGGCCACAGCGCCGCCTCGTTCGACCAAGGGCTAAAGGCTGTCAAAGCTGGAGCATCATGCTTGACGCATACACTGAATGCTATGGCGCCTTTACATCATCGGGATCCAGGTCTGGCAGGGCTAGTAACTGTGCCGTCTACAGACGAAGCCTCAAGTCCATACTTTAGCATGATACCTGATGGCAATCATCTTCATTCAAGTGTGGTCGCTATGCTCTACCGGGCCAATCCTGACAAAGCCATTGTCATTACAGACAGTATCGAAATGGCAGGGCTTGATGATGGCATTTACCCCGGTCATGCTCAAATCCCACACAAACAGCGCAAGGTTGGATCGAGAGTTACCATCGATGGCACCGAGACACTCATCGGCGGCTGTGCAAGTCTGCAGGAATGTGTCCGCAACTTAATGTCATGGACTGAATGCAACGTGGCTGAAGCGGTCAAGACTGTCACGGAGAACATAGCAGGCTTCATGGGTTTGGAAGATAGAGGGAAGCTAGAAGCGGGAAGGAGGGCAGACTTTGTTGTCCTGAATGATGAAGGTGAGGTTCTTCAAACATGGCTGGCCGGGATCAAGGTCTGGGAGAAGAAGTAGCAAGATATGTTGAGTGTCGGAGCTTGTCATTGGTTGGATTGGGTGAGGTGTTCAGTACCGATATGAGAGGACAGCACGAGGCTGGGGACATATCATGAATGACGCACACATCATACAAACGACCCGTAGAATATATGAATGAAAGGATCAAATACTTGACCAGATGGAACTGCTGCTCGTGAAATCGAGGCCATTGGGTGACATGAGACGTCTGTTCATCTTGTGCTATACCATTGACAAGTCTACTCGGAGGTGAGTGAACATCCCACACGGCGCTGAATATTATATCCAGCAAGCCTATGCAGACCTCTCGACCTCCCTGCGGCTCCAGTATCATGCAAGACATACATACTGCCTGCAAACAAGGGCAGCCGAGAACTAGAGTCCCAACTAACAGATCCTGTAGACGTTGACAATAACGGCCCTCGAGTTTAGGGAGAAGTATCGGCCATGCAGACAGCTTCGATTGACAAACCGTTGGCCTCTCCTTTACTCGCCTGCTCATCTCCTGCATACATCAAACTCGCAAAGGAAACTACGAGGTTGGTCTGTTCTTCCTGCATTACCGACGCGACTGACTTGGCCTCATACCGAAAATCGAGACAATATCTTGGATTGCCGCTCTGCGCGACATGGCAGAAGGAGAAAATGTTGAACACGACACTCCGGTCGAAAGTGTTGATGGAGGTGATTCAGAGCTCAATGTAAAGGTGAGTAGATTGATCATTGTCAATTTGACAATTTCCCCGTGTCGATCTCCACAGCATCATCAACCCTGAAACACCGACGGGGTACCTGGATATGTATGAAGCTTGAATGTTGCAGAAAGTTGGTCAACTTGGCTGACGACGATTATTAGTCTCCAGATATCTCAGAACATCTCGTATGCATGACGGTCAATTACTCTGGCGAACTCGACACTAATTCCAGAAATAGGTGACAATGGAGGATCACGACAAGGATGAGAAGCCACAAAGCGCAAGCACCGAACAGTCAACAGACAAGTCACTACCGGAAGAGCCGATCAAGAGTGATACACAACCTACACAGCATGAAGAGATGGAGGATGGTCCTATACATTCACAAAAGATTGCGACTTCTGGTATGGAGGACATGTCATTGGAAGACGAGCGATCCCAACATGGAATGCAACCTCCGATCGGTGTTCAGACTGATCTAGGCGACTCTAAACCTGTTCAATCTCCCACAAACATTCTCGACACTGCTCCATCATTACAGCCTGGTAATACTGGACTGGGTCTGACAGAATCGCCAATATCGCCAAACAAAAGCGACAATGGCGAACAGATTGTCCAGTCCCCTCCAGCCGTTGAAGAGACAGATCGACCAAGTGTCCCGAACCGAACAATCTCTGAAGGTATCTCACGGAAGATGACTGGTACTTTTTCGTGGTTATCAAGAGCAACGAATATAAGAAAGAATACTGCATCTCCTCCAAGACAAAACCAACCTTCTTTCCCCGGCTTTGCTGCAAGAAGAAGCACTACATCTTCAGTCTCGACGATTGCTAGTCATCAGGACAAGGCATTACCACCGGTCAAGGACGGACAAGACAGAGAGAAGGGACCGAGTCTGCAAGAAAGATTTCAGGCTGCCAGGATGGAGAGCGAGGCTAGCACGAGGCGGTCATCGAGTGACACTACACCACCAGCAAATGGAGAGCCGTTGAAGAGTCCGACTTCAGAATACAGTCCAGATGGAGGACCAGCGAGTCCACAGCCTCAAGATCAGCAAAACAGGTCGAGAGCCACGACGAATGTGGACATGAAGCTGCCCCCTGGAACTGCTGCTGGTATTTCTATGGGACCTTCGACCGAGGATGAGTCGCACGTCAATTGGGATCTCTGGCAGACACTGGTCTACGAAGGTCCTTCAGCCGTAGCAAAGACGAGTGGCGCACAACTCAATGCTGCGATTCAGAATGGCATTCCTGCGCCCATCCGAGGAGTGGTCTGGCAAGTGTTGGCTGATAGCAAGAGCGAGCATTTGGAGACAGTATACCGGACATTACTGGGCAAGGAGGATACAAATGGCGTCAAGTCACCAGCATTGTCAAGAGAAGACTCGACAACACCGATGAACGGGGAGAAGCAGGAATCGTTGGCATCTTCAGCATCGTCAGTACACTCACATACTTCGACGCCCGCGACGAGCACACACGCGACGTCACCGCCTCCCACCACAACAGCAGGTCACGACGAGGAGGAGAAATCGCAAGACACACCAGTTCCGGCAAGCAGGAAGAAGAGTGCAGATCAGACTGCATCAGTACAAAAGCTTGAGAAGATGATCAGGAAGGATCTTGGTTCGCGGACCGCATACTCGAAATATCTTGCCAGTTCAGGACTCCAAGAAGGTCTCTTCGGTGTCTGCAAAGCATATGCCCTGTATGACTCGGAGATTGGCTACGCTCAAGGCATGAACTTCATCGCCATGCCACTCCTCTTCAACATGCCCGAGGACGAGGCTTTCACCCTGTTCGTGCGCATGATGTCAAAGTACGACCTCCGCTCGCTCTTCACACCTGAGATGACCGGACTCCATCTTCGCCTTTACCAATTTGAGCGATTACTTGAGGATCATGAACCAGCTCTCTACTGCCATCTTCACCGCCGAGGTGTCTCGCCAACGCTATATGCCACGCAATGGTTCCTCACGCTCTTCGCCTATCGTTTCCCGTTACAGCTCGTCCAGCGCATCTACGACCTCATTTTGTCCGAAGGACTCTCAGCTATCCTGAAATTCGGCATTGTGCTAATGAAGAAGAATGCCCAAACACTACTTGCTATGAAAGACATGTCCGCCCTCACCACGCACCTCAAGGAGCGTCTCTTCGATGTCTATATTGACAAGTCACCCTCAGCTTCATCCATCCTCGACTCTGGCTTCTTCGGTGGCCTGACTGGTGGTGCCGATAAAGAGATCTACCACGCTGACGCCCTGGTCCGCGATGCCTGTGCTATTGATATCAGCGAGAAGACTCTTGCACAGTATGCTAGCGAGTTCGAAGTTAAGACCAAGGAGAACAAGGCACGAGAGGACGAGTTGGAGTCCCTGCGCACCACGAACACTGCCCTCTCATCCAAGCTCCGCTCTCTCGAGGCTCGCGTTCAGCAGCAAGACAACGATCACGTCGGTATCGCTTCCGAGCTCATCAAGACGAAAGTCGAGAATCAGTCACTGGCCGACCAGAACGAGTCGCTCAAGATGCAAGTCGACGAACTCCGCAAGGTGGTCGAGGCACAGCCTGGTGAGGTAGAGGAGAGGTTGAAGGAAGAGATGCAGCGGATCATGACTCGCAACATGGAGGTGCAGAATCAGAACAGAGGACTGGAAGATCAGATGGCCGAGATGGAGCAGGAGCTTGTGGGGACCAAGATGAAGTTTGCAGAGGTAACCATCCCTCGTCAAGACACTGGAAGCATTCACTGACATTCCACAGCTCAACGCAGACTACGAACACGTCAAACAAAAGCTAGCCACCATCCAGCAGATGCTCGGAGGTGCAGCCAGCGCAGCAGCCATCAGCCCGACAGGAAGTGGGAGGTAGTACACCCCGTCAACCACAGGGTCACCACCAGGAAGATGACACAGGAGATACGAATCATGATCGAATTGGATGAAGCACAGTAGTGGATATGGATACAGCACTTTTGCGTCATTAGCGACTCTGGGGGATAATTGGATGCAAGAACAAATGGGCATACAGTCTGAGGACTGCACTGGCGTTTACTGGACGGTTATGGAATACCGCTGCCTTGGATGAGGCCATGTAGGTAGCGATTGAAATTGCATTACTTCTCCATTCCACAAGTGTAGCTTGACGTTGCAATATGCGTTGCTGACCGAGGTTGGTGCTTGCTTCCAGATCAGGCGTTGCTGCCTTCCACTTCTCGCACTCATCCGCCATAGTCGAACGTGTCGTCCACGGGCGCTCGCTTAACTTGTCAATCCAAACAAGTATCCACACACCAGATTCGAGACGCCTTTTGGTGGAGGATACGGGACTTGCGGCCTGGACATACCAAGCTTGCTGTCTGGACATGCGACACGTGCCGTCTGGAGATGCGATATCCGCCGTTCGGACAGGAGCTACTTGATCATGGGAAATACTAAACTTGTGGGCTCAAGGTACGAAAGTTGCTGGGGGAAGATACAATACTTGCTGGTAGCGGATGCCATACTTGTTGGCCCAAGATACGACGCTTTCGGTTCAGAGATGGTATACTTGTGGGCTGCAGATGATACACTTGAGGGCTGGAGATGAGCTACTTGTGGACCGGAGATACGACACTGCCAGAAGATACACAACTTGCTATTGGAGATACACAACCTGCTGCCGGGAGATACACAACTTAACCCCAGGAGATATACAACTTGATGCCAGCAGGTATATAACTTGCTGCCAGAAGATACATGACTTGCTGCCAGGAAATACACAACTTGCTATTTGAGATACACAAATTCCTGTTGGAAATACACAACTTGCTGCTACGAGATGTACAATTTGCTGCTACGAGATGTACAACTTGCTGCTACGAGATACACAACTTGTTGCCAGGAGGTACACAACTTGCTGCTACGAGATACACAAGTCATTGCTTGGGGATACTCGACCGTCTGGCGACAGGTACGGAACTGGTGGGTCAGATGTACCGAACATGCTGCTCTGGAATAGGGTATCTACTCGCTGGAGTTACAGTACTTGCTGGTCGCACTTACGTTACTTGCGGATTTGCACTACCACGACTTGTCATCCACGTTCACGGCATAGGTGAGCCGCGTTGACAGGACTTGTCATCCGTTTTAGCAGCACTTGTCGTCCGACTTTGATCGCACAGAAGATGGAAGATGAGTCGATGTCGACTTGAGCTACTCCATCACCAGACAGGGATGGCTTGCACAATACCACCAGAAGCTTCGCCACATACAGAACAGCATGGTTGTAAAGAGGTCGCTGAATTGCTCATCAGGAAATATCTAAAACCTCAAGTCCCACCCGATACCAGGACCCAACCTTGGCAACTCCTCGGCGACGCTCTGTACGTCCTTGTCACCGCGACCAGACAAGCAAATGACAATATCCTTGCCCTCACCCATCTGCTTCGCCAGCTCTACAGCTCCGAAGACTGCATGACTGGTCTCCAGCGCCGGAATGATGCCTTCAAGCTCACTCAACCACCTGAACCCCTTGAACGCCTCTGCATCCGTGGCAGCCACGAACTTGGCCCGGTCCTTGTCCTTCCAGGACGCCAGCTCGGGACCGACACCAGGATAATCCAGCCCAGCAGAGACGGAGTGGGTATCGCTGATCTGTCCATGCTCATCCTGCAAGACATATGTCCTCACACCATGTAGCACACCCTTCGTTCCACCGGAGAGGGTAGCCGAATGGCGAGCAGTATCCAGCCCGTCACCACCTGCCTCCACACCGAGAAGCTTGACACTTGGGTCGTCAGCGAAGGGGAAGAACATGCCCGTCGCGTTCGAGCCACCGCCTACGCATGCCACTACCGCATCGGGAAGCTTGCCCTTGAGCGCCTGCATCTGCTCCTTCGTCTCCTGCCCAATCACAGACTGGAAAGTCCGGACAATGGTCGGGAAAGGATGCGGCCCGATCGCGCTACCAATGATGTAATGCGTTGATGACAAGTTTGTAACCCAGCTGCGCATGGCTTCGTTGACGGCGTCGCGGAGGGTACGGGAGCCGGCCTCGACTGCAACGACCTTCGCACCGAGGAGCTTGATGCGGAAGACGTTGAGTGCTTGACGGCGGACGTCTTCGGCTCCCATGTAAATGGTGCAAGGCATACCGAACTTGGCGCATACGGTAGCAGTGGCCACACCGTGCTGACCAGCACCAGTTTCGGCGATAATCTCAGTCTTCCCGAGGCGGCGGGCGAGGAGGATCTGGCCGAGGGCGTTGTTGATCTTGTGGGAACCGGTGTGGTTGAGGTCTTCACGCTTGAGCCAGATGTTGGCGCCGCCTGCGAACTTGGTCAGACGCTCGGCCATGTGCAGGTGGCCTGGTCGTCCCATCCAGGAGTAGTGGCTGCGAAACTCTTCCCAGAATTTGGGGTCTGATTTGGCGGCGTTGAAACCTTCTTCCAGCTCTCGGAGGCAATCCATGAGAGATTCTGGGACATACTGTCCGCCGAACTCGCCGAATCGCATGGGGAGCTTTGATGGATCCTCGGCTGTTGAGAGGGCGTCTAGCTGGTCGGCCAGTCCTGCTCCATTTGGTACGTCCTCGTCCTTTACTACACCGTTGACATGTACCCCATTGGGTTCAGCAGCTTCTGACATGGTCTCGACAATTCCTACTTCTCTTGTTGTGCCATTGGTGTGGTCTCTGGCGGTAATCATCGCGCAGTACTCCTCGACAGCCTTTGGTCGCTCGCCAGGGGAAGCCTTCTCCAATGTCGAGACGATCTGTGATCCAATAACAACACCATCCGCAATCTTGCCGACGCTGACAAAGTGGTCCCGCGTTGACACGCCGAAACCTACCGCTGCTGGGATATTGCCCGAGTATTTCTTCACCCGCTCGACCAATTCTGGGAGAGCAGCGTTCATCGTTCCCGAGGCACCAGTGACACCCATTCTCGACACAACGTAAATGAAGGAGTCGGCAATCTTGCAAAGAAGCTTCATCCGCGACTCTGATGTTGAGGGAGCAATGAGAGGGATGTATGAGAGGCCGGTGTTTGTGCAGTGATTCCGGAATCGTACAGCTTCCTCGGGCGGCAGATCGACCATGATGAAACCATTCACGCCCGACTCTTTTGCGTCTTTCAACATCCTCTCCTCACCATACGACAGCAACGGGTTGTAGTATCCCATGAGAAGGACTGGAGCCTTTAATCCCTTGCTCCTCGCTTCCTTGACCATCCGCAAGCAGCCAGTGACGTTGACACCATTCTTCAGGGCGACCGTGTTGGCTTTCTGGATCGTCGGTCCGTCTGCGATTGGGTCTGTGAAAGGCATACCGAGCTCAATCAGGTCGGCTCCTCCCTTCTCCATACCGAGGAGAATGTCGGGAGTCTCCTCCGCGGTCGGGTAGCCGGCTGTGACATAGGTGATGAGTGCAGACTGGAAGTGTCAGACAGAGAAATGTTTGACTATCGACCTGGACTCACGCGCTTCTCACGCTTGCACTGGGCAAAGGTCTTCTTGATCCCCTCCATGATGGATGGTGGGGCAGACTACTGACCAAGACGGAAGAGGCGGAGAAAAGGCTCAATTGGTTCTGAGTACAAATCGATGTATGCCTGAGGTTCAAAATCGCTGGAGCGCTCCGTCAAGATATGTTGTTAGGATGGGTGACTGGTGTATGACTGTCCTTTGTCCGGAAATTTTGCAGCACCAGGGCATGAACCTAACCTGCAGTTCCTGGCTCGGACCCTTTATCGGAACCGCCACGTCCCCACATTTCTTGACCAGATCTCTTGGCATTTTTTCGACTTTGCTTCATCATTTTTGGGTTTTGGTCCTTCATTGCAGCGACATCATCGAACGAACACAGAGATGAGCCATTCAGCGTTTCGCGAAGAAGACGACAAGATTTGAATTCTACATCTGCTCCACACGGCGGTGACGCTGGTGATGCCACGCAGCGGAGGGTCAGTTTACTTGAATACCAGACCCTAGATCAGCTTGAGCAGCCTCAAAGACCTAGGGTGGCTCTCCGTGGTCAACAAGTCGGGACGCGAGAAGCCCCTCAACAACAGGATGTATTCATCGCACGTAGGAGCATTTTACCAGGCGGCATGTCATCGATTGCTGGGCCAAATGATTGACCGAGATCGATGTGGGGAAGTTCTGGTTCGACCAAGTGCCGAGGAACGTCCCTGACAGAGCCGGTATCGGGCCTAGAATGTTTTACTTGGAGATGGACCACCACACCTTTGTTTTCTCTCCTACTGACCTGGTGAGGATGATATAGGGTCATCATGCCGTATCTCAACTCCCAACCTCGAATCCTCATCGCCGGTGCTGGCATTGGTGGACTGAGTGCTGCTCTGGCGTTACATGGCCAAGGATTCACGGACATCCATTTGTTCGAGGCCGCCGCACAACTGACGACACTCGGAGTGGGTATCAATGTCCAGCCATCCGCCGTACTTATCCTGCGGAACCTGGGACTGTTGAACGCACTCGAAAGCACCGGCATCCAGACTGAAGAGCTCAACTTCTATAACCTCCAAGGCGACAGTATCTTAAGTGAGCCAAGAGGTGTCAAAGCTGGATATGCTGTCCCTCAATTCAGTATCCACCGCGGCGAGCTTCAGATGCTTCTACTCGATGCCGTGAGAGAGCGGATAGGAGCAGACCGCATCCACCTCAACCACGCCCTCTCCCACTTCGAGCAAGACACCAAGTCCATCACGGCCCACTTCACCCGCCGCAGCGATCCATCCATACCAGCCGACATCCCTTCCACCTCCGGCTCCCTCCTCATCGCGGCCGACGGGATTAACAGCACCGCCCGCCGCATTCTCTACCCCAACGAAGGTCCGCCCTCCTTCTCTGGCCGCATGCTCTGGCGCGGCTGCATCGAGCAATCCCCCTACCTCACCGGAGCAAGCATGGTCTGGGCCGGGCATGAGAACCAGAAATTCATCGCCTATCCCATCTCCGAACGCTCACGAAAGAACGGCAAGTCCCTCATCAACTGGATCGCCGAGCTGCGTATCCGAGACAAGGACGATCCCGACCTCACGCCTCCCAAAGCCGACTGGACCAAGAGCGTACCAAAGGAGAAATTCGCCGGCCCGTTCGAGAGCTGGCAATGTGGTGGTCTGAGCATGGCTCAACTCATTCGAGACACAGAGAAGGTCTACGAGTTCCCCATGTCCGACCGTGACCCGGTGGAGCGGTGGAGCTTCGGGCGCTTAACCCTTTTGGGTGATTCAGCCCACGCCATGTACCCCATCGGATCCAATGGCGCGTCACAAGCCGTGCTAGACGCAGAGGCATTGGCGAGTTGTGTCTCCGAGAGTGTGGACGACATCCCCGCGGCGCTGGAGAAGTACCAGACCCTCCGGCTTCCTCCGACCGCCAAGATTGTCATGGCGAACCGAGCCAATGGACCGGATCAGGTGCTGCAGCTTGCGTTTGAGAGGGCGCCGAAGGGGTTCGAGAATGTGTATGATGTGATTCCGAAGGAGGAGTTGGAGGGCATCGGGGCGCAGTACAAGGCGATTGCGGGGTTTGATATGGAGAATGTGAATGCCAAGGCGGAGAAGACGGAGGGTGTGGCGAAGGAGAAGGGACTGACTAGTCCGAAGGCGTGGGTGGCGAACGGAGTGTCTTAGATGAGGAAGAGATGGTGGGTAAGGAGTATTTACGAGGGGATGGTAAGCAAAAGGTGGTGAGCAAAAGGTGGTGAGCAAAAGGTGGTGCGCAAAAGGCGGTGAGCAAGAGGGGAATTGTATATAGCAAAAGTTGGATTTGGTTGCGGCGTCGACTTCTGGAAAGGAGCCTGCCAGCGTGAGCGGATCTCACAGTATTTATACTCAACGGCCGTCATCGTTCAACCATCCTTTTCGGAATACCGCTGGAGCTCTCCGGGGTCACTCGCCAGGACCAGCGCTTTGAGCGGTGTCGACAGGACCTCCTCGCCGAGACTGGTCTGTGGCGCTTGTCAGGAGTTCACTTGGCTCCAACCTGTCCATCCTGTTCCTCCTCTGCCGCCGCATCACCAGAAGCATTGCAGTCCCCGGCCAAGGCGGCCATCAGCATGGCGTTCAGGTCAGAGTCCTCCTCTCCTTCTTTACCTCCATTTCCAACAACACTTGGCTGACCCGCATCATTCGCCTTCTCTTTCTCTTCCTCATTTCCAATTCCTCCTCCCTCTTGCTCTTCCTTCCCTTTCCCCTCCTTCTTCAATCTCCCCAGCTCCTCAGCCCTCCCCTCAGCCACCTCCCTCCAAGCCCCAATGATGCAGCCCAGCAAGAGATTATCCTCCTTCACCTTCTCCAGCTCCCTCTCCAGACGCGCCTTCTCCTCAGCCTCCTGGTCTCTGAACTCAGCCATGACGTCGAAAGCACCGCTCCCGAAATCACTTGCCTCGACCAAGGCCTGGTGGCCTCCATGCTCTACCTCGCGCTCGATGGTCTGCTCGATCACCTCGGTCTGAAGCAGATTGAGAACTTCGGTGATGTTCGCGGCCAGTCCGTCGAGAGTCTGATATGATTCGTCGATAGTGTGGCCACCAATGTAGAGTTCGTAGAGCTTGGCGCGGAGCTGGTGAAGACTTGTGTGGGCTGTCGGTCTACCATCGGGACGGCATTGATAGGCGGTATCATCGGCCCAATTCTCGGTACTGAAAGGGACAGGGTCGCCAGCGTGGAGTTGATAGCGGAAAGAATGCGGCGGGAAGTGGGTCGGGACGAAAGCAGGTGCGGGCAGTGGATAGTCGAAGGTGTCGATTGAGGGAGCTTGCTTTCTGCTGCTGTTGGGAGAGATAGTCGAAGAAGTTTTGTAGGGACCGCTGGACTCCTTCAACTTGTCGAGTGTGAGGACAGGGGATGTTCTGGAGGTAGCTGTGTTGGAGGAGACGCCAGATGATATCGCGGCGGCACGGGTGAGTCGAGGAGATGATTCGGGGGGTGTCCTCTTGGAGGTGGCGGATGCCATCATGGCCTCGTAGGTGAAGACTGGGCCTCTTGCAGTCCTGCTGTCGACGGCTGTGGTCGAGTTCGTGGTTGTGGTCGGGGGTGTAGTTGTCGTAGCGTCTGAAGTGGTTGCATCGTCCTGCGATGACGAAGGCTCACGGCTCGCTGAGGAGCCGCTGGGTATAGGTATCATGGTGGTGTGAGTGGCTGTGTGGATGCTGGAGTACCTGGCGAAAGCTGGCGATTATATCGAAGCGCTCGTTTGCTGAGTTCATGGAGCCTTGCTGGCAAACATTCTGGTATGGTGGTCCTTTCAACATTGGTCTTTGCACACGACGAGTTTGCCGGTCGCTGATTTGCGTAGATGTAGCATGCCATCGGCAGTCAACTGGCACAAGCTTTGCCTCAACCTGGAGCCCAGAGGATAATGAACAAGAAGCTGAAAGGCAGCAGCGCATCCCAATCTATGTAATGCAGCTTGCTTCTGACTTCAGCTTCGATTGTCTGGCATTTCTGGAGCGCTATCGTGTTGTTTATTAATTCATACCAGCGGATGGCAAAGAACAACGGTGCTCGGACGGTAGCAGCCTGACTGACAGCAGCCCCGGCCATTTCACGGAGGTGAGGAATGGCGCGTACCAGTAAACTGGCATAGTAGTTGCCGGCGGTAATATCAGAGGTTCCGATGGATGAGGCGCCAGTACAATCACCTTCGAGGCTGGCGAGTGCATGCTGCAAGGCTAATTGGAAGCACCAGTAGCAGCTCAAGACTGCACCGTCCAGGACGTCGGAAAAGCGGAGTTCATCCTCGGGATGCGCCGTGTCAGGTCTGGACACTGTCGCTGCTTCATACATTTGGTAGTCCTCTCGCCAGCTATCAAATCGACGGATCAACGCCGCGATGTGTGATTTGGTGTCTGAGATGGCTCCAAAAGATGCCGAAGCCCGGACATGGTCGCTCTTGACTGCAAGGTCTGGAATACTCACGGCTAGCTCCATCAGAGAATCCACACTGCCCGGTGATGCAATTCCTGGTCTTTTCCAAAAGCTACGACCGCGTGGCATCTTTGTCCGCGATACAAGCGAGTGGAAGACACTGATATGACGGTAATGTTCGAAGAGACGAGCATAGAATGGTGCTGATAACTGAGATGCAGAAGCCACTGCGATCATGCCGGAGATGTAGGCGTTCAGGGACTCTGCATCGGTATGATGGGCACGCCAGATCTCGCAAAGAATCAGGTCGATGGCGGCGGTGAAGACTGCATGGACGTTGTATCTCTCTCGTGAGATCTCGCGCCGTAGAGCAGTGGTCGTCATGACCTGGTGCCTTCGACCCTCAAGTAGCAGGGCAGAATCATTGAAGATGCTACCAAGATTGAGCCAGCCCACAGTGTCGTTGGCTACCTGGTGGGAAGGAGAGTCGATTGTGGTCCATAGTTGCAGGGTAGAAAGTGGTTTCGACGATGTGAGGTATTCTGTTGGTAGGAAGTTGACAAGCCACACTGCAGTGAACCCTGTCCGGTCAATGGAGGTATGGCTGGGTGATTGTGGGAGTAATGGCCTGATGTCCAGCTCCCATCGTCGTTGATCTGGCAGACTTGTGGACGCTTCGAGAACGGTTCCTTTGACGGCGATCTGGCTCTGCTCGAGCGTTGAGCGTGGCTTTGATATACATGCCACTTGCTGTTCGATCGGGGCTTTCATGGCGCTATTAGGACGGTTGCTGCATGCCGTTTCTCTGCCGCGATGGCGTCCTCGGTGCACTTTCATGACATGAGATCGGAGTGCCGCTCTGCTTGCGGGGTTGATTCCATCTTTCCCATCCTTGTTTCCATTCTTGACGTGGATCCATAGTAGAGAAGTCTCCGCCGTCTTGGTCGATGCCGGCATTTCGGTGATAGCTTCATGGAATGTGTTGCAGATGATTGAGATGCTGGAGAAAGATATTCGAGGCGAGGTGAGCGGCCGAGCAAAGAGAGGATCAGGCCAGCCACAATATCAAACCATTTTCCCATACAAGCTAGCGGATGATCAGGGGCCTTTTGGAGTGGGTGTCGGTTTTTCCCCCACCAAGAATAAATCGCAGTTCTTCTCTGTGTCTTTTCTCTCTCGAAGGTATCTTTGCATGAAACAGCATCCAGTCGATATGACGAGTAGTTGATCTCGGCTGCTTCGTCGTCACTTGAGATTGATATATCGTATTGACCAGAAGCCGTAAGCATGCCTGGGTCCGGTAACACTATTCTGGTCCGTCTTTATACGATCTGCTGGGGTAACCCCTGTGGCAATGCTGGCACGTTGCCTCTTGTCGTCTTGGTTGAGCTTCTTGAAGCAGGTAAACATCGGAGATTTTGAAATAGAACAGCAACGCTTCTGGGCCCAAGTCGTGGTCCAGAGAAAGCGCCCACAGGATCTCGGCAGCGAGATGTCCCCAAGTCACTCCGCCTTCTCTTTTCACCTTGATATCGCACTCAAGCGTCTCGCAACACGAGGCGATGAGGATCCTCACCTCGTTCGGTGGGGGCTGACTGACAAACATCTTGGTCCAGCTTGGTCTTGGACCATTGAAGCCATTCTCGAGGAATAGCTCATCCGGTCCAAAGCCTATTGTTCGTTCAGTGAGACCTTCCATCGGGGTCATATTGAAGAAGTAGAAGATCCCGCAATCTCTATCGGGGAGTGATCCTAACAGGGGATGTACTTCAAATCCTGGAACAGCGCCGGCTGTCTCGATATTTTGTGGAATACGGAGCCTTGCTGCTGGACAAGGATAGCAAGCTCCCGGTGTCCGCTCGTCATCTTCTTCGACCATGATGGTAGCCTTTGTGTAGTCGGCCCTCAAGAAAAGCTTGCGTTGGATCTGGGGCTGTGCAGTCACGCTTTGCCAGAACGTGTCGACCCGCGAGCATCGCAGAATATCTCGCATGGGTAGTGAGAGTATGATGTTGTGTAGGATGAGTGGGTTTTTGAGTGCTTTGTGTCGAGGTGAACGAGGTGGGTTGGATGCAGAAACTGGCGTCTGGTTTGTCATCACGTCGACGAGTTGCGACATCCTTGCAAGACTGAACCCGATCAAAGTGGGAAACAAATGATGCGATATGGAAGAGTTTCCTCTGACAAACTCTGCAAGGTTCGCAAGGGAGATTCCTTTTTGTCTCCAATTGGTTTTGATATCTGCTTTTCCGACTCCTACAAACAGGGCAGGCACGACTACTCAATAGTGTCCATCCATCCCATCTTGTCCAACTCGACCCTCATCTTCGCATGCTGACGCTCCGTCTCCTCCCTCTCCGCCCTTGCCGTATCCCTTTCTGCCCTGAATGCATCCCCTTCTCCCCTCAGTGCCGTCATCTGCAGAGCATAGCGCGCAGCAAGGTCTGTCATGTTCTCCATCTCTTTGCCGAGCCTTGCATTCGCACCCCAAAGTAGATTGTTCTCGGCAGCATTCTTCGCGGCAATGGCCCGGAATTCGCTATCTTCTCTTTCCATCGCTGCTAGTTCGTCGACGTGGTTGTCAAGTTCGGCTTTGAGGCGGCGTGCGCGGCGGAGTGCAACAGTGAGTCTGGTTGGGTTGCTGTTCTGGCGGATGTTGTTGTTCTGCTGAGTCTCGTTGTCGGAGGCTGTGGAGGATGATGTGGTGGCGCCTGAGGATGAAACATTGCTGGAAGAGGCAGCGTTAGAAGGTGAGGTGGGTGAAAGTATGATCGCGCGTTCGGATGGCATGATAGCAGTCGATGTGAGCTGGGTGGATGGATGTTCTGGAGCTGAGATGCACAGGCTAGTTGAAGGAGGATGTTAAGTACTCCCAGACTGCAAGTATAATCTTCTATCGCCATGTCTGCTTGCTGCTGGACAATCTTTGCTTCTATCACGGTCGTCAATTGCCTGAATTTGTCTTTCTTTGCCCAAGCAAACGCTTGCTGCTATGCGAGACCATCGCAACTACGCCCACTCACCACCGTTACCCATCTCCTTCCCTCTCAGATGTCTATGTCGAAATCCTCCATGTCATACTCCCTTTTCACCCTCACTTCTTCCTTCAAACCCTCCCTCTCCTTCTCCAGCCCCTCCTTGTCCCTCTTCAGACTTCTCACTTCCTCCTTCAGCCCCCTCATCTCCCTCTTCAATCTTTCCACCTCCCACTCCAGCTCCTGAATCTGTTCGTCCTTCCTTGCATCGACTTCTCTCATCTCCATGATCTGTGGATGAATGTGACTGATGTTGTTCTTGAGACCTAGCACTGCTTTGTCCAGGACCTGCTTCGCGAAATCCACGTCCAGCGTCGCGTGAAGGAGTTCGACGGCGTGCCATTCTGCTGGTTTGTCCTCTATCGCCGATTCGTGGGTGGTGCCGTTGGTAGTCTCGTCAGTATGATAGTATGAGGGAACATAGTCGCGACGTGTCATGTTGAAGAAGCCTTCGTGAATCTCATGCTGGGTGGCGAAGTCGCCATTCTGTAGCTGGTCGTCCGACATGATGTGATGCTTCCGGTTGTATCGTATGTGTCAAGAATACAATGGATGTCTGCAGAAGGTTTCACAGACAATATGGAAGTCAGAAGGATGTTTAGAATCTAATTACGGCACGTGAAGATTCCACTCGATCCGCTAGGCACGTGATCCGCCACCCAAACCACCCTCTCTCACTCCACGAAATGGACCGATCTCTTCATCTCATCCACTTCCTTCCTCAGCTCTTCGACTTCGAGCTTCAAATTCCGATTCTCCACCCCCAACACTGCGTTAGCTGCCCCCTTGTCCCCGACCGCCTGCCAGGCCTTCTTCAGCTGCCCTTCCAACTCCTCTTTGTCATTGACGAGCTTTCTGATATTGCCAGTGTCCATGCGGAGGTCGGAGATGGCTTTCCAGACTTTGGAATCGGCGGCGTCGCGTTCCTTCAGGGCTAATTCTACGGTGTCGACGGTGCTGATGACCTTGGTGACTAGCTCTGTTGGGTTTCGTGCATGGACTGTGGTAGAGCCGGTTGGTGTTCCGAGCACAGGGACGCGGCGACTAGGTAGTCTGCGCTGGGGAGCGGGGCTATCAGACATCAGTGGTGGCGGTGTGATAGTTGGTGATTCTTTTGCTGTGGTGATGGTCAGATGTCGAGAGTGAGCATGAAGAAGATGGACATTTATGAGCTCTCCTCTGCCCAGTGCTTGATTGCTGCGTCGACTACACCTATTCGTGTCTCTGTCGGGCTGCCTAGGCGATCAATCATGTTTGTGTTGTCTCACTTTACCATGAAAGTGGACGCTTGCTGTCTCACCCTGTTAGTAGACTCCAAACAGGTCCATAGCCGCGGGATGTGAAATGATATCATTTGTCATGTTCCAGCCATGATGATCCGCGCGCCGAATGATTGTTCCAGCACTGTCTCTTCGAGAAACACAGAGGTCATCGTTGAAGCCTCTACTGCTTGACCCTAACCACCAATGCTCCATGCTCTACGGTGAGGTGCTCTGTCGTGACCTCTTCCGCCGCTACCTCTCCGATTGCATCTCCCCCTACCAGTTCCACACCATCCGAGTCATCCCGTCCTGACATTTGATGCTGACTTTCCACCTCCCTGTCCCTCTCCTCAACATCCTTCCTCAGCTCCATTATCTCCCTCTCCCGCTTCGCAAGTAGCTCCTCAACATCCTCCACCTCTCTCTCCAGCATCTTCACCAATATCTCGCTCTCTGCTAGCCTCTCCATCGCTCTCCTCAGTCTTCTCGCATGTCTTCTCTTCTGCCGGAGTCGTGTCTTGCGTATGGCGGACAGGTGAGCTCTGATGCTGGCCGAGCGATGGATGACCATGTCCTGGATGTGGGAGAGGTATTCGAGGTCCTTGTGGATGCAGGCGATGTGGTCTTCTTCCGTGTGGCGGGGATCGGCAGGCACTCTTGCGACTTCCATGTTTTGGGCTGTTTTTGTATGGGTGGAGGTTTTGGTGTAGCCGTGGTATGCAAGGCAAGAAGTATATCTTTGATCTGTAGACATCATGGTCCAGAACACTGTATTTGATCCTGCTGTCGCTTTCACGTCGGCTACTGGCGTGGCCTCTGATTGCTGTTGCTCATGTTCCCCCCGAGCATGCCTGTACTCGTGATGAAACGATTGTCCTTGTAGCAGTGTGCTGCTCTTCTACCGGCAATCTTGATGAGAGACTTTCCTCCCCCTCGCTTCGGATTGACGGCTGCATCTCCATGTCGATATGATGGGCTGTCATGTCGCCAAGCGGGATGCGGACTGCTCAGACATGGCTGTGACGTGTAAGCCTGAGGTAGGGGAAGTCAGTGCTCGGAAGAGTCGGCCGCTGGGACCACTCACTTTTCGTGGTAGAACCGTGGAACTGTTGAGGGTATATCGGGTGATCTTTGCAATATGCCATGAGGTGTGTCAGGAACCTGTGTGGTACAGTGAATAGGCAGAGATTCTTGTGACGGAGCTGCCATGTGCCGCCATCTCAAGGCACATGTCTGCTTCCCAGCACCTGGACGAGCCACATTCGGATCCTTTCGGAGATCGTGAGGTCGTGAAATTGTTCTATTGATGGCCCGTACTGTCACAAGCCACCAAAAATTGTCCCATTAATCTCCAGCCCCGTCTCCTCCACCTCACCATCATACCTTCTCAGATCCGGCTCCACCTCCTCCCCCTGCACCTCAAAGCCTCCCCGATACCTCGCACCAAAGTACTCTACAGTTGCAACACCCTTACCCACATTTTTCTCCTCCTTCCCATACCTCCCACCATGCTGCTTCTGCACCCAACCTGCGCCATTTCCTCCCCTCAACCCCATCCTGACTCCCTGACTCGTGATCCTACTGGCATCCTTGTCCCCAAAATTATGCGGAACAAACATGACGCTACTTGCCGAAGTGTGCATGAGTGTATTTGGGATATCGCCGGAGTGAGGTATATGATGTGCTCCGAGGTTAAAGTACACCACCAGATCTCCATCGCCATCACTGAGCTTCTCTCCGTTGACCATCTCCGAAAAGTCAACGAGTGGATCTTTTGGGGAGAACCAATTGAGTGGTTCGGCACCACTTCGCTCTTCGTCTTTGCGCTTGAGGATCCAGATGTCTTTCTCTGCCCACTTCGCACTGCGGCCGAGGACGGTGCTGTTCTCGACTGTGAGGTGGGGAGGGGTGCCCATACCCGTGCCCGGTGTGATGCGGTAGGATCGCTTCTCGCCCCATTTGTTGAGTTGGTCGGATTCGATGAGGTACATTTCGCCCGAGTTGGCGGGCCATGTGAGGCCGGTCTCATGTGTCACGGCTTCGAAGTGGAGGAGCATGGTGTTGCGGATTGGGATCTCTGGTTGCTCCCATTCGTAGCTCCGGTGGGCTGGCAGGATCTGCAGGCGGGAGAAAGTGTTATTCTGTCCGGCGATGTCGGCGTCGGCACGGAAGAGGATAACGTGGTCGTGCATTGAGGACGAAGCAGCATCATGGATGCGGTAGCCGTATCTGTCCGCCTCAGTGCCAGGCGGGTGATGTGGGTGGGAAGAGTTGGAGTAGAACGCTGCAAAGATGAAGCCAGATGCTCGTACTTTGACTTCAAGAGTCCCGTCTAGGTAGAATACATAGTCGAAGGTATAGTCGTAGTTGCCGACAGTCGCAACGTAGCGAAGGGTGAGGAAGGTGTTGCGGCTGACTGTGACTTGAAACTGTGAGGTATGTCGCTGGAGTAGGGCGGAGTCAGTATACTCAAATAAACAAATTGAATTCTTGTTTGTCCAAGTGCGTCGAGTAAGATGATAGGTAGTGGAGATGTAGTCGGCGTAGGCAGGACAGTCGTAGCCCGGCACCAGCTCAAAGGCAAACTTGCCCATACCGAAGACTGCATCGAGGAACTCTTGTCCGCCTTGAATCGGGTCATCACCGGCGTAGTGAGCCATAGCTTCATTCATTGAGAGTTCGTAGAGAACCGGACTACCACGGAAGCGTATGTCGTACAGCGCCGGGCCGGTTGAAAGAAAAGAGGTAAAGTAGAATGTCCAGCCCATGTAGGAAACGTATTGTGCCCTCCGATCAAGCTTGTATCTCGGGCCGAATGGCTGGATCATGACTGGTGGAGGATCAGCTCGCTCTTCGTTCTCGGTGAGATCTTCAGTCTTTGTCCAGTCACCGTCATAATTTGGGAGCGCTTTCTGGAAACCGGGCTCTTTCATGGCGGCTCGAAGATCGTCGCCAGTGTCATAGTAGAGTCCATTGTAGTACCATTGCAAGACCTGAAAACCATGTTCCAGGCTGGGATTGGCTTCAATCTTGATGAATAGACCTTGTGGTAGTATTGACCAGGCTGAGCTATGGGAACCAGTCCGCATTGATCCGCACCAGAGATAGGCCTTACCTTCTTCAATGAATGTCATACGAGCATTGATTCGCAGCGTGTTCGGATTGTTACTGCCGTCATCCACTGGCGTGCCGTCTAGTAGTTCTTCGGTTATGTCGGAGATATTCTTAGCAATTGCCATGGCGTATCCTTGTAGGTCATCGAAACTAGAGATGGCACTTCTGATACCATGACGACCGTGCTTAAATGGCCAGGTTAGTGGTAGTACTTGTGTTTCTGACGACACTGGGAGCGGTCCGATTGTATAGTAATTCAAGAGAGTTGAGCCATTGATAGACTGGCTGATCATTGCCTTGGCCCATCTGGTAGGATCTTTGGAATCATCCTGCCAGAAAGCTGTTACATCAGTCTTGTTGGGCCGGATTGCTTCGAGCCATTGGATCGTAGACTTCTTCCGATCCAGCCCAGGCACATCCCATATCGACGGGTGAGACTCGAGAAAGGTGTAGATAGAGTCTGCCTCGTGCGGGGACAGTTCGTGCCAGACATTCTGCTTGGGTGCTTTGAAGGCAGTCTTGTTCGTCTTTGCTGATACTAGAGCTGGTAGCGTTGAATCTTTATACGACCATGGCTGGGAGATGAAGAGCAAATAGACTAAAGCTATCACAGACCCAGTGGTGAAAAATACCAGAGGCTTATATCGGGCCATTCTAGTGATGAGGGCCGGAAGATGGCGAATCGGTGGGATAGGGGAACAACAATGTGATACAGAATGATGGACCTACATGTCAAAGATAAGCGAGTGTCAGGCAGCCAGATATGGAATCATGATGTGTGTATATTGTGCTAGTGGTAGTTGAAGGATCGAGGTACCGAGCGGGGTTTGCTTGAGACGTGATGATTGGTCAAAAG
This sequence comes from Elsinoe ampelina, assembly GCA_005959805.1. Classification (NCBI taxonomy): domain Eukaryota; kingdom Fungi; phylum Ascomycota; class Dothideomycetes; order Myriangiales; family Elsinoaceae; genus Elsinoe; species Elsinoe ampelina. The sequence continues at coordinate 3,268,789 of SMYM01000002.1, forward strand.
CTCCACCACAATCAAGCACTCGATCTTGACATGCACAGGATGAATGTTTGTATACAACGTCTACTGTGGTAGGGCTTCACTCTATCTATACCAGGGTTGTACATGAGGAAACTTTTCGCTAATGATCCGAGGCGGTCAAAACAGACCAATGACAAGCATGGTTCCACTGCCTTGGATGGGGATGCTCTTCATGATATTTGCAGCCTTCTGAAGACTGCTCTTCTCTGTCGACAAGGCTGAAAACGAGCTGACCTAAAGCTTCGCCTTTGTCTCAATGGTTGGGAGCATGAGATCGCGGATGTCGCCGGCTGCTTCGTTGAGGAAATGGCTCATTCGTTCCACACCGAGGTGTTTGCTGACGATATTGAATTGGATCGAGTTTTCGTTGATCATGTAGGCGATTCTAGGACATGTCAGTCGAAGCTTGATCCACAGCGGTGGAGTGAGCTTACCCCCAGCCCTCATCCACGACTTGGGACCATCCATAGCCATTAAAGTACTCGGAAGACAGTTGACTGCTGGAGATGAACCATGTGCTGCTGTAGGAGAAGGCGGGGTCTTGGAAAATGGCAGGTACTTCTTCACCGGACTTGATCAACTTCTTAAGACCAAAGAGGTGCCTGTCTACACCCTTGCCGTCTGATGCGGCGGAGATGTACGCGACGTGAGCGTTGAGAGCTTTTCTGAAAGCATCCTGGCAAGTCTCGGCAGTAGCGTCTGGGTTGGCCATGGCATCGCAAAATGCGACACTCTCTTCCGACACGGAGCGGCAAGTTTCTGTACGGCCTTGTTGGAAACGACGAGTGGCTGCAGATTCGTAGGTTGGTCTGTTCTTGCCGTAGAATTTGTGGTAGGCGAGCTGGATGACAAGCTGGACGTATGCATCTGGAGAGTACTTGAACTTCTTGATCAATCCTTTACCGTAGCCTTGGTATGCTTGAACGCGGAGCTCGTGTTCGCCAATAACGCGGGTGAAGTGTGCTTGTGCTCGTCCAATGTCCTCGGTGTTTTCTGGAGTGAGCTTCCAACGGATCGGTGTTGGGTCTGGCAGGTTGCTGCGGACCGTCGGGTTGTTGAAGTCGAGCTTCTCATTGAAGATCCATTCATTGATGGTGTCATTAAGACGGTGGGTAGGGGTGCCGTCCATCATGCTGTGCTCGCCCATGAATCCAGAAGTACCGTTGTCGTTGACAATGAATTGAAGAGGCTTGTCAAACCATCTGTTCTGGCCATCACCGTGCCAGTATTGGTGGGCGCGCTCTTCGAGAGTGATTGGGGCAGCGTCATCCAGGCAGACTACGAATGAGGAAGACTCGATAGTCTCGAGGGCGGTCTTGTTGGCTGGGTCGGAGGCAATCAGAGCATCGCGCATCTCGGTCCAGGTATCGCGGTTCTCAGTAGTCATGATACCAACACCCGGAGCCTTTTCTGCAAGCTTGTAGACACGCTCGAATTGTTGTTCTAGCTCTTTCGTGGTCAACTGCTGACCGTTGATCTCGTGCTGGACCTTGAAGAATTGGTTCTTTCGGACGACAATGATGTGCTTGTTCTCTGCAGGAGAGTACTTCTTGGGGTAGTCGGCAGGTTTGGCAGGGATTCTGCAGCAGTTGAACATCCATTGGTAGCTCTCCATTGAGATTGGGAGCTTCTTCATGTATTCCGGTTCAAGCTCGCCCGAGTCAACCTGCTTCTTGAATTCGAGGACACCGGTGGTGATGGCAGCGGCGCGCTTGACTGGGTTTCGTCGTTTCCGGTCATCTCTATGGCTGTAGAAGTAGCTGACATATGGGACAACGGGATCGCGGTAGGAGAGGTAGGCTGCATCATTCCACCATTCATAGATCCAGTTCCTGTGCTTCGGGTCCTCCCTTCGCGCGACAAGACGTTTCTGGAGCTCCTCGCCGAATGCGCCAGGTGCAATAAAATCGGAAACTGCTTTCGAAGTGTGCTCAAATTCTTTCTGGTTGATGAGAGGACGGACGGACTTGAGGTATCGTTTGGCGGTCTCTTCGAGGGTAGGGACAGGGAGGCGGGGCAGGGAATCTTCGAAACGCAGCATCTTGCCTTTGCTGGAGTCCTCCTTGTAGCCCTCGGGCAGGGTGGATTGTTTTCGGGACGCCATTGCTATGATCTGGCGACGTCAGCGGGGTTCAGAAATGATCGAGTGGGGATTGGTATACTCTTGAGGATGTAATAGGAGATGCCAGACGTTGACGGAGAAGGGGAGGAGAGAGGGTATGTCTGAACATCACCTAGAAAGCGCCGAGGTGGAATATGTAGGATGAATTGATTGCTCAATTGGTACGTAGCCTGGCGACGGGAGTTATTTTTCTGCAGGGTGAGGGTAGAGTAATGTAGCTCGGTTTCGGTAACGGAGACTTGCTCGTGCCAGAGTTTTGGGCTGAGCCGAGGCATTACAATATCACACGTATCACACGCCGACATTTCGGTCTTTTCGGGTCAATGGGGATCTTGCAGCAGTCTTCTGTAGGTGATCCTGTATCCTCATGCTCTTCTATTGCACTTTTCAAAGGCATATACACGAGCAGTGATGCAATCAAGCAGCTGATGATGGCCTAGCTGGAGATCCCCCACTATAGCAAGGTCTTTTCCCATTCGTCCGAGACAAGGTTTTACAGTGAGTGAGGACAGGAGCATGTGACGGGCAGACTGGATACCAGCAGTCATCACTCAATTCATTGGCCTTTCTAGTCTAGCCATTGCTGCCATTGCAATCACGCCGCGGGCCTTGGAGATGGACGAGTATATGCACCACTCAACATGCATAAGCTCGGCTATGTCACGGATAGTCGGATCATGACCCGGCAGAGAGTAAGGCTACGGACAGAACCATGATCTGCCATGATCTACACATGGTATCAGGTATTGAAACAGCTGGAAGGACCATCTCTCGTGCGAATGATTGACTACTACTACCATGTGGCCAATGTCGACGGCATGTATACAGCGCGAACCACGTGACCGGCAGCAACACCGAGAACTGGTCAGCTTCATGGTTATTATAAATTTCCCCCGGAGCCATACCCCACAATTCTCATCGGTAAAGGTAGGGCAAACCAAGAGATGAGAAGACAGGCAAGAACAGGCAAAATCTCCGTCCTGACGCCACGCCACGACATGCACCAGCGATGCACGACATGACAGGCAAGAAGAGGCTCGCGTGCAGGAATGCGGCTTGACGACAGGCCGTCATCAAGCTCATTGGAAATCGAAAGTAGCCTCAAATTTTAATTCTTGAAGCCGTTCCGTGCCTCGTCAGCTGGCTAAGATGGTAAGCCGCACACAAGAAGATTGGATCTCTCGCCTGATGCGCCGGACGTCTTGGAAGGCTGTTTTGGCACTTGGCTGGAATGATACTTGTGACTATTCAGCGTCTCACAACGCGTGATGGATGGATTGTTCGGAAAACACTATCACCACAAAGATGCGCCCTGCTGTACACAAATGGCATACAACAGCCACATGCACATGCACATGCACGCACAAGGCCAATTTCCCCCAAGAGATCGTCATGATCCTTCGGTGATGCTAGTACGCAAATAAAACCGGATCTTCGAGCCGCATCTCTGCTCTCAAGGCTCTTAGCGCCACAGGCCCACAGCCTCGCGCCGGCTTTAGTACCATCATTCTCTTAGCATCTGAAACTGAATGATACTGTGGTGGATCCTACTTGACCTGGAATGCTGTCACTTTGCATCTCTGAATCTTTTCTCTCTACACTACACTCATGATACCTAAATAGACCAGCAGTATTATTGTCCTTTTCAGATTCGGTCGTTACTCGACAGCATTTTACGATTCAGCCACACACGTTTTCTTCCCGGCAGACGCCCCTCATGGCCATGTCAATAATTACAGGACTTTTGTCTCTTGCATCTTTGGTTACAGCACAACAGACGACACAACAGGGCAACTCAATCAACCTCCGACCTCAAGCATCACCTTCTGGTAGATTCTCAGATTTCATCGACCCATCATTTGCAGGATTCGGGATAGAGCCTTCAAACCTCTTTTCATTCACTGGATATGATAAACCAAATCAATTATCATTCAACCTCATCGACACACTCACAAACTACACTGGCGCACCGCCACATATCCGATTGGGTGGCAACACACAGGATTACATGATCTATGATGAAGGACAGAATCAATACACATGGATCAACAATCCGAATGCGACTGGACAGGGTGCTCTTGCCACCGACCACATGCTTATTGGGCCAAAGTTCTTTGAAGTCGTCAACAGATTTCCATACGGCACTCCAGTGACCTGGGGTCTTAACTTGGCCTACAATGATCCAGACTATAGGGATCGTCTCACTGTCATGGCCCAGCAAGTGGTTGATAACCTGCCCAACGTCAAGCTGGTGTCATTCGAGATTGGTAACGAACCTGACCTCTATCTCGGCAATGGATTCAGGACCGGTGAATGGGGTGGTCGTGTATATGCTCAGCAGTGGCTAGCTCGTGCTCAGACAGTCTATGATCGCGTGCTTAAACCTCTCAACATCACACCCAACTTCTTCGAGCCCGGTGCTACTGCCAGCACGATCGGTACATCTTTCCAGATTTCCGACATGATCGAGCTTGGGATTACTGCGACGGCCAACAACACTGATAGCACCTCGACCTTCATCTCGTCTTGGAACCAGCACGACTACTATTACTTTGTCGGAGTCACTAGGAGCCCGCTGACCCTAGAAGAGTTCATGACGCTACAAACCACCAACGTGCAGTTTCGCGCCTGGGAGGAGCAGATTGACCAGGCAAACGACACGCCCTACCCCTATGCTCTCCGCGAGATGTGCTCTGTTGGTCCGATCGGCATGGAGGGTATCACCAACACCTTCGGTGGTGCTCTCTGGACCCTCAACTTCTTCATGTACGCAGCGACCCTCAACATTACCTCCGTGCAAATGCACATGACCGACAACTCCAACGCATCAGCCTGGCAACCACTAGAAATGTACGGCCGCCAACCCTTCGTCCGTCCCTCCTACTCTGCCTACGCCGCATTCGCCCAAATCATCGGACCCAGCTGCAAGACCCAAATCGCCCCGCTCGACCTCGGTCCTCAACCCTCATCCTACCAAGGCAAAATCAAGACCTACTCCATCTACGAAGCCTCCCAACTCACCACCATCGTCATCATCAACGCCCAAATGGCCAACGTCTCCCAGCAAACCAAAGCTTCACTGACCGTGACCCTAACCCTCCCCACCAACTTCGCCGGCCAAGACCTCCACCTCTCCTACCTCACCGCGCCAGGAGCAGACGCGACAGCCGACACAGTCTGGAACGGCATTTCCTACGAACGCTCGGGCGACGGCACGCCCGAGACAATCGACCAGACCGACCGCACAGTGCGCATCGGTCAAGACGGCACCGCCACGCTGCAAGTGCGGGACTCCGAGGCGTTGGCGGCCAGGATCGGTTCCCGTGTCGGCGGCGGCGGCGGAGGAGAGCCGGATCGGACGGCGTGCGCTGCTATTGCTGCGAGGAGCCAGGCCATTGGTCCCACGCCCGTGACGAGCGGTGTGGATGGGGAAGGCGGTGATGGGGGTTCGGGCTCGGGCTCGGGCTCGGGCTCGGGGACAGGGACAGGTACAAGCGGTGGCGATGGAGATGGGACACAGAGTCGTACGGGTGGCAGCGCGACGGGGACACCCACTGGCGCTGCGGGGCGGGGGGCGGTGACCTGGTCGAGCTTCGTGGCTGTTGTGGCAGGAGTGGGTATGGTATTGTTGTGACTCGATCGGCGGCTTCGATGGGGAAGAGCTGGTCGGGGGAGGAGCTGGAGCCAGAGGGAATGCGGAGAGGGGGGAGTAATGTCTACAGCACAGAAGGATCAGGGTTTCTTTCTGGAACATATACGAGGAATAGATACAGAGAAACGAAACCCAGAATGTACATACCCACCTTTAATTTTCCCTTTCCACCCTCCCTCGCCTTCCTTCCCAGGGTGTGTCTACGCTTTGATAGCATCCAACACAGCGGTATACGCCGCTTTCGGAGCGAATGCATCGTCGAACAGCAAAGGCGTCGAGCTGGCCCGCCAACTATCCGTGTCCCTCACACCCCAGCTCGTGATCCCCACGCAGTTCTCCACCGCCAAACAACCCTGCACGACCCGTGCATAGTCCTCCGGCGCAGCCTGTCGTATATCCAGCTCAGTGACTGCACACTCGGGCACCACGGCACAGATGGCTTTGAGAGCTCCAGAACTACCTGTCGAACTGGGGAACTTACTACCAGCCTCGAGATGTGACTGGCTACCTATACCATCGATAGGCACGCCCGCTTCCCGCCAGGCTTTGACGCGGTTGATCAGCCCCGTCGTCTTGCCGTACGTGGCAGAGTCGAGATTATACTCATTGATCCAGAGCTTGGCGTCCGGGTCGGCTTTTTTGGCAGCCGCAAAGGCGAGGGGGATGTACTCTTCTCCGATCACGGTGAGGAAGACGCTGGACCGGAGGGTGCCGTCTTCGTTGAAAGCTTCGTTAACCACGTCCCAATCTGCGATTTTGCCTTTCCACCGGGTCATGACGGTTGTGATATGGTTCTCCATTACGCTGATTAAGTCGTCGCGATCGGTGATGGCGGACACCCAGGCTGGTAGTTGGGAGTGCCAGACCAGCGTGTGACCGCGGATGCGCTTTTGGTTGGTCTCCGCCCAATCGACGAGGTAATCGGCGCCTGTCCATCGGAAGGTGTTGCGGGAGGGCTCGAGGGAGTCCCATTTCATGCTGTTTTCTGGGGTGACTTGACCGAACTCTTTCGCCGTGAGGGCTGGGCCGGCATTGCTGGTAGTGAGGCGGTTCTGGTCGGCGCAGGTGCCCCAGTAGAGCTTGCCGCGGGATTTGAAGGACGAGTCGAGGGTGGTATTGGCTTGACGGGGGAGGAGGAAGGGAGAGGCCAGGGCGAGAGATGGCAAGAGGAGGGTGGGAAGCAGCATGGCGGGTGGTAGGTATCGTCTGTTGGTTTGGACGGGGAGTGATATGGAGGTCAGGGAAGAAAGAGAGGATGACAGACCTTTATCTTTGTTGGATGGAAGAACCCATATTGTTTGCCAACTCGAATCATGCTCCGGGAACCAGATGTGACAGGTGCTAAGCGATGCCTGCAGGTGGAGAGATGAAACAGGTTGGTATATCTCTGCTGGGCGGTATCATGCTAGTATCTTGTTCAGCATCACAGCCGGCATTTCTGTGCGATCAGCATCAGTGGACTCTCCTACCTTTCCCTCCCACTTATCATCGCTGCGCTTATTGATGGAGATCTTGACTTTTCGTGATGCTGATAATCCAAGAAGAAGTTTTGTGACAGTCTTCGTTTCACATTGATGGACCCACACGACCCTCGACGTCTCGGCGGCCAAAATGGCATTCCGTCCAGCCAAACCCTTTGCCATGCACGCCGGGTCGCACCTTGCATGAGCCTAGACTATTTCAAGAACAAGGGCATACTGCTTCCGATGCAAGAACAGGTAGATGGACGTCTATTCACCTGGCATCCAGACTGCATACAGCAAAGATGTGCACATCACATGATCTGATATATGCTCAAGGTATAGAACCATACACAAATCTACCGCCTCTGCCCATCCAATCTAAGGGTTCTCCTTGACAAACTTGACACCCTTGGCAATGTTGCCCTTGAGATCCTTCAAGCAAACATCCAAAAGTCCCTGCTCGTACTCGGTGACCTTGCCGACTGGGTGAATTTTCTCCACACCATCTGGGCCGAGCTCGACGTTGCTGGCAAAGTACTCGACACCCTGGTCCTTGTAGAGCGGGCTCTCGACAAAGGTAGGCTCAATGACACCCTTCTGTCCCTGGCTGGCCTTGAGGAGAGACTCGGCGAAACGAGCACCGGCCATGGCCATGGAGAGGGTAGCTGATCCAGCACCGTCCTTGGCCTTGACGACCTCGTCACCACCGAATTGGACACGGTTGATGTAGGTGTCGCGCTCGGAGCCTTCGAGGTTGTGACCTGCCTGGCTGAGGACAGGGACGATGGTGGCGCCAGAGTGACCTCCGACGACGAGGATGTTCTCGTTGGCTGGGTCGTTACCCTTGAGTTCGGAGATGAAGCGGGAGGCACGGACAACGTCGAGGGTGGTGACACCGAAGAGACGCTTGGGGTCGTAGACACCCTTGGACTTGAAGACCTCGGCGGTGATCGGGACGGTCGAGTTGACCTATGATTGTTAGACAGTCTCGGAGAACTAAGGGAGAATACATACCGGGTTGGAGATGATCAAGACCTTTGCCTTTGGTGCGTGATCTGCAACAGCCTTGGCCAAGTCGCGGACGATGGAGGCGTTGGTGTTGAAGAGATCTAGCTTATCTCAGTGTGTGTCTTGAAATTTTCGTCTCTTGTCAATACCATCACGGGTCATGCCAGGCTTGCGAGGAACACCGGCGGGAATGAGAACAATCTCGGCTCCCTCCAAGCATGCCTTGATACCAGCAGAGTCGGGAGCGTAGCCCTTGACCTGTCCCGTGTCAGATTGTATCCTTTTGCCAATTCCCATCTTCTCTTACAGTGCTCTTGGTGTTGATGTGTGATACATCAGCGGCGACACCTATTGTCTTGATATCAGCCCATGTCGTACGAGATCGAATGGCGTCATACCAGGGCCACCCTTGATATCGTAGAGGGCGAGGTCGGTGACACGGGGGTTGAGCTTGAGGAGGAGCGACAGAGGTTGCCCAATGCCACCGGCGGCACCGAGAACAGCGACCTTGGAGTCCTGTATACCAAGTCAGACATGTTCGGCTCGGCGGGTAGCTTTGGTTGAGAGCTTACGAGTCTGGCGGTGGTGGAGAAGGCGCGACGGCCGAAAAGGCTGGATGCTGAGCGAGCGGCGAACATTGTGGATATTATGAAGAGGATGAAAGGTGAATTGAGAGATGTGGAGATGGAGATCTATCGGTTGTATGCTGGTCGTGTTGCTGGCGGGAAACTTTTTGCATCCCCGAGGACGGAGCTTGGGCCACGTTATCCGAGGTTCACCGATGAATGGTATACTGCTCTTAAGTTTTCTACGGCGTCACTCGTCATTTTCATCGAGAAGACTTTCGACGACTGGTATACGACACCAATTCTATACTATTACCACAAGTCGAAACAAAATACCAGTCACGTGACCATCTGCGACCTCTCAATCAAGCTCTGCCTAATCTGAAACCTTCCACGCTCGACACCATCTTCGACAGAGGTACCCGAGAATGACTGAGATGAGACAAGTTCGACCATCTTTGACAACATCGAACGATGCCAGGGGTATGAAACAATGATCTTCAATGCTTGGAAAGGAGATGTTGTACCTGAACCTGTTCATTCTCGGCATGATATGGGGGCACTACCAGCCGAGATACGAGAGACACGAGACAGACTTTACAGAAATGGTAAACTGGTAGGTAGGAAGCCATATTCATCTCTTATTACTGCTTCATGAATCTATTGCTAAATAGCAATGCGTCTTCTTCTGTATAAAAAGCGACAGGGTATATCCCAAAAAGAAAAACCACACCGACCACTGCGTCTATCTCAACGAGTGCCATAAAACTCCATCCAACCAGTGGGGGTATCAGACTCCAGAACGAACAAGAACAATGCGACAGCCTTCTACCATGTCTGGTCTGTTGATCCGTGTTCTACCCGAGAACATGCTGCGATCCTCGAAAGAAAAAAAAACGCCGATCCATCTCCTTCACCACTTGATTGCAAGAACCGAAAGACGCCTTGCGAGAAGATGAACCGAGGAAGCTGTACAATAAGAGAAGCGCCGTGGCTGACAGAAAAAAAAAAGAAAGAAGAGCGATGATGATGCCAGTCTCCAGCTGATCAGAAACAAAGGTCCGACTTGCGCAATCATGTTGCAGATGACCCAAGATCATCCATCCCAAGCAGGATCAGATGCGACTCGTTGCGAGATAAAAAGAGACGGAATGGGCGAAGAGGGTGTCCCGATCTAGTTAGTCTCAATCCAGATCCCACCGGCCAAGCCACACCGGGACTTTCCGAAAAATGGTCAGAAGGACGGTCGGGTCGCAGATCACCCGACTACAAGCCTCAACCTTTGTCGCGTCGCGTGAGATCCACTATTGCGCGCTCATGATTGACCACGGGAGTTGTAATCAGGCATGCCGTAGTTGTACCCCAACGATTGGCTGATGGACGGGATGCGCTCATGTCGACCACCCATCGGGAGACTGTTGCCGCCTTCCAAGAATGAAGTAAAGTCAAATGATGGTCGTCCGCTGCCAGTCTCGCCTGACATGTAGTTGGATGTCGGCTGATGCCAGGAAACTGCTTGTGACATTGTGACGGGTGGTCCTCCTGACACTGCCATCATGGTTTGGGATGGTAGAGTGGTGGGTGGCATTGATTGAGTAGGGTAGTGCATGGGTCCAGGAACTGATGCTGGTTGAGGAGATCTTGATGCGCTGGCATGTCCTCCGATCGATGGCATGGACGATGGAAGAGCTCCAGCGGGAGATGCAAACGTAGCAGACTGTAAATCGATGATCAGTATTGTGTACAATGTGGGTGTAATCAGGTATAGATAACTCACGTATTTCCCAATAATCTTCTTCAATGCATGACTGAGGATTCTCCACGGGAATACCTTGACATCCTTTTCGATATTGCGCGGCTTGGGGCTGGGGAATCCCATGATGATCTTGAAGAACTCTTCACACTCGGCTCGGGTTTTGCTGACTGTCATTGGTCGGAACCCTTCCAGGTTACGCCGAATCCGGTTCTTTTCCTCAACGGTGAAACGGACAGCCACGAGTGACTCTAGCAGCTGGATCGTGTCGACACTGGTGATGTAACATGCCTGCTTCTCCTTCCACCAGATGCAGTTGACATAGATGTTGCCAGGAGCGCGCGCGTGATCTTCGGGTGTGACCGGTTCAAAGGTAGCATTGATGGTACTGCCTGCCTGGTTGCGTCGGAAGCGGACAAGACGACGATGGGCGGAGATTTCATCTTGGGTCCAGCCTTCAGCCATGGAGTTGAGGTCACCGTCGAGTTTGAGGATTGCCTTGTTGGTGTTGGTATACATACTACCTGGGTAGAAGGTGCTTGCTGGCATGCCTGGGCTGCTATCTTGGAGGGTGGATGTGCGGACAAGAGTGGGAGCGGTGACACCGGATGTGGATGGTAGGTGTCCGGCCATGCTTGTTGCAACACCTGGACGTTCTTGAATGTAACCGGTGAAGCCGTGGTACTCTGGAGGCTGAACGGACAGGTGAGATGCGGCAGAGACTGGAGATGCGCCGTAGCGAGGAACATTCTGTTGAGGAGACTGAAAGTTCTGAGGACGAGTCGGAGTATGAGCGTAAGCGTAGTTGACCGGCTGAGGAGGGTTTGAGTATGGTGAGAGTGTATTGGTCGACATGGGAGAAGATGTGACATTGTCAAACTCTCCAGCACGAAGGTTTGTGTTCATACGCTTTCCGGGGGATTGCTCGGTATGTTCAGGCGACAGTTTACGCTTTCGCGACAAGCTTGGTGTTGGAGAACCCATGAAGCTGGTCGCATCGGTATAGTTGTAAGTACCGAATGCGACAGCCATGCCTGGGTTTGTACCGTCGTTGGTATCGAGGGAGAGAGAGACGTTGGTATTGGAAGATCCGGTAGAGTCAAAAGCAGGTACGTCGACTGAAATAGCGTAGTTTCCTGGTTGATTTGGTCCAGTCAACTTTGAGAGCATACCAGAACAGCGGCGGCTTCCGAAGAGGACTGTAGGTAAAGAGTTGGAAGTCTCCAAGTCTTGTGTAGCATTGAGATAGACAAAAAGCTTGCGACCTGCAGGACCTTGAGCTGGTGTAAAGTTGGTAACTTCTGTGCGAGGTGCGAAATTCTGGAATGTATTTTGCTGGTTGTATGCGTCATGCGCTTCGTACTGTTCACCAGACAGGAGAGGCAAGTCTGAATTTGGTAGACCAGATGGTACCTGCGCATGAGTATTCATGTATTGCCCGTCAAAAGTAGGTTGACCATATCCGGGATAGTTTGATGTCTGATTGGGTCTCGTGGTGGCGTTGTAGTCTAATCGGTCGATTGTCAGGTCATGAGACCCTGAAGTGGTCTGCTGAGTAAACTCACCATATATCTCCTGCTTTTGATAGCCCGACATTGAGACCAGACTTTCGTAACCTCCTGTTGGTGATCCTGATTGACTATTGGCGGATACAATGGCTTCTGGTGGAATACCGGTCTCGTCGTCTACAATGAGTGGTCCTCTGCTATCAGTCTGGACCTGGTCAGTCTCGGGAGGACAAGGGTTCAGAGTACAATTACCATGTGGTTGGAAATACTGAGAGGCTGGTAGAGACAGCTCTCTCAGATTTGGGTCTTGAAAGGTTTTTGTAAGGACTACCAGCGTCCAGATGATCTATTGGCAATGTTCCAGATTCGAAACCGATATAGTATGACCGTCTACCAGGACAGGAAGAACCCAGAAGGCTGGATATGACGATGAAAGACAGGAGTTCGCAGCGGAATATGCGGGTGGATTGACAGGGATGTTGACCAATAGGGTAGAAAGATGCGGCGTTTGTAGTTGCACACCTGGAAAGAATGGCTGGAACAGTATTGAAAGAATGATCAAGGATGATGTCTATATTTGTCAGTATGGTATGACTTTGGACAGAATATACTGACCAAAGAACTCCTACACCTCACATGCAAATCGTATATACAGAACTGTAAGACAAGAAGGGATCTTTGATCAGTCTTGTAGTCCAAAAGGTATCTACCAGTTGAAGTGTCAAGGTGAATTGACAGGTCGGATAGTGAGACAAGGCGGGTGGATGTCCTGCAGGTATCCGCGTGGTATAGGCTTTCTTGGATTGCTTGCGTGGGGGGGGTGTTGTCGTCTTTTGAGTCAAGAGGTTATGGATTGTTTCGGATCCAATTATGGTATATCGTTGGGTGTTATCCAAGTAGTCCAGGTAATCCAGTGATCCACAAGAGTGACAGACCAAAATTCGACAGTGGTTCTTTCCCCAAGAGTGTAAGTTCCGGATAGTAGGGAAGAAGCAAAAGGATTAATCCACAAAATGGGAGGTGACATGTACAAAAGAATGATCGATTACCAGTACATCGGTTCTGGCGTCAGAGGCTACACTCTGGTAGATAAAAACGGTCGAGCCATTGGAAAAGACGAAATCCCTCCCCCGTCTTGAAAGTATGGAAAGGCAAAGCATACGGTAGCGCCAGCCGGAATCGGGTGCCAAACGTTGGAGATGGAAAGAACGGGCTCGTGATGGGGGACATGGGAAGTCTACAAGTCGTACAGCCGTTGTAGAGGTCGGTGCGTAGCGTGTGAAGCGGGCAAACGCTATTTCGGGACCGGTCATGGCGCTTTTGGTCTTGACGAGGGTAAGAGGGGGGTGATGCCGTGATCTTCTGGATGATCCTCATGGGAGGATTTTGTGGTTGATCATTTAGCATGTCGATCCTTTGGATACAAAGCCATCTGGGCCGATATCTCTCTTGACAGCCAGTACGTCGCAGACTGGATAGAAAAGACGGTTCTTCGTTTGAACAAAACCGGTGTCCGTCTGCCGGACATACCGTGCAAGGACAAGCGACTGCCGTGTGTGGTCAACACCCAAGTGACGCCTCTTTTTGCCCATAGTGTGAGCCAATGCGGTTACCACGCGAGGCGGCGTAAACCTGGCCCACTGGAGGACCCAAAGAGGCGACTTGGTAGAGTTTAGTACGCAGATCATGCCATGTCAGATCCAGTGTGGTGGGATGCTGCATGTACAGAGGGTTCCTGCGTTGTGATCTACTTGAAGCATGGGCCATTTGGAGAGCCTGGAGAGATTCTGCGACAGTAGCTCTTCGTTTTATGAATACTGATCGGCGGGATGCATAGAGGGCTTGCATGATCAGGCATTGGTCAGGCAGAGGAGAAGCAAAAAAAAAAGGACAAACCCTCAATTCTCGGGTCAGCTCTTCTCCTCGGTTGACCTTCGGGGCTTTTTTTTGTCATGTCGGTCTTCAAATCCCAATCTGGAACCTCTCTTTCCCTTTTTGGAATTTGGGCATTGACCATTTGAGAGCTTTTGATTTCTGATTGGTCACTTTTCCTCCTTTTTCCCTCTCACTATTGACTTTACCTTGTGCACCTCATCACCACCTTCAGGGATCCTACTCAGGGCAGGTCCGGCAGGAACATGTCAACCAAGGTCATGTGGTTATAGCCACCAATCTGTTGTGGTCAAAGAGTTCAATATGAAATTTCCCCCTATTCCTGCCCGCCGCATCCTCCCGTTATGTATCCTCAGTTTGCATATCATTGTTCAGAACATCTTCATTTCTGTATACTTTTGCTATTCCCATACTTTCACTCGCATTCGCTTTTTGTTACGCTCCTATCGTTTCGTGCCTTTAGCGCCGGCTAACGGTATGCGATGAAAAAGACTCAACCTCTGACGAACACCGTTGCAATCGATTATTTGCCGTTGACCAACGACTATTCAACGGTGTAGGAAAGGCTATTGACCGCAGCATCGTCATACTCGGTCCTCCAATACCCAGCCAATTCGTCTGTTCTTCCCGCCGCGTTGACGATTTCTGTCAAGTATCCGTTGACCCACTTTTTGGTGGCCTCTTCCACGTGTTTCCTGCGTAGTCGTTTTTTTCCCTCAATGCATTTCATCGTCGTCGATCTGTTCGACCTCTGTCTGTGCTTCATCTTCTTTCTCTTCGTCCGTCTGTTGGGTGTTGAGTTGTCCTTGCCTAGACTTGACAGCGATAGGATCTCCAGCAAGGCAAAGGCGTTTCCAATTACGGAATAGAGCATCAGGCTGTGAATAGTCAGTGTGTGATCTACGACCGTGATACGTAAGACTTACAGTGTAAAGCATGCCTCCCATCTCTTCAACCTTTTCTGCCACGCGTCCCCACAACTCGTCAGCCATCTGTTTGTCGACCTCAATCTTGGCTTGGAAGAGGACGATTGCATCTTCGTCATTGATGGTGACAAAGTTGGTCTTCATCCTGTTGTAGCGGTTGGGTAAGGTGGACTTGCAGTCGGTGTGTAGTCCAGAGATCTCGCCGTACCTGGCAGTGATGGTGTCCCAGTCTTCTCCGGCCTGCACATGGTCAGTTACGTGAAAGTCGGTCAAGGAGAGCGTGCCTACATCTCTCATGTCGATGAGTGCCTTATCCGCTTCGTTACATTCTGCGTATGATTTTGGGATCGGCTGCTTGGCTATGGGAGGCTTGCTTGGTGCCTGTCCAGGTCAGTGATCTTATCAACAGCAATCTCAGACATGGTTACCTTGCGCTTCCTGGCAGTACCGCGAATCGTCGTCCTTGATTTGTAGACTACCATTTGCATATTTTGATCGCCATCCTCGTCCTTGTACTCCTCACCGTCATCGCCAGCATCACAGGCACTCTCTTCGGAGCTCTCGACAAGCACCGCCTTGCCTCTCTTCTTGGTCGGCGCCGGCGTTGTCTTTACTGCGCTGCGTCTCTTGCCACTGATGGCTTTGATGAAAGCAGCCTCATCGTCAGACTCTTCGGCGACCTGAGCCTTCTTCGCGGTAGCAGCAGGGGTCTTCTTAGCAGTTGTGACTGCGCCTGATGGAGTCGCAGTAGTCTTGGCTGCCGGAGTTGAGACCTTGCCTGGCGCTGTGGCTGGCATTGACTTCAATGACCTCACCTTGGCTGCTGTAGTGGACGACTTGGATGCCAGACTTCTCACCGCGGCTGTTGAAGTCTTTCCCTTTGATGTTGGAGTGGGCGCTTTGGTTGCGGCATCATTGGTCTTGGTCGCTGGAGTCGCGGTCTGTCTTTTGATTGAGGCTGTAGTCTTCTGGGTTGTCTGTGAGTTCCTGACCTTCTTCGGAGCAGTGGCTGGTTCTTCGTTCTCGTCTGGTTCTTCCTCGGCGACCTTCTTGCGCTTGCCTTTGTTTGAGGCAGAAGGGGTCTTCTGTGCCATCGTTGTCTTTGATGTACCAGTCTTTGGTACTGATGGAGTGGTCTTGTTGTTGCTGCTTGCAGCCTCTGTCGTCTTCTTTCTCGGAGCGATCGGTGTGTCGTCCGAGTCGCTGGTAGAAGCCATGTCTATGTCAGGTCTTGTTGGCCCGACTACTTTCGTGAGGAGGAGGTTGGTGAAAGGTGGAAAGTAGAAGTGTGAGTGCCTGATGACACAAGATCGAGACGCGAAGAGACGTGTTGAACTGACGTAAGTAAACAGCATGTGATACTTCAAGTGAAGAAGATCGCCGTGAGCATGTGATCTCGGGTTTGCTGCTTCTCCTTCACATGTCAGAATCGCTCACGAGCCAGAAACATCAGGTATGCATCTTGATGGCTTCCTTCGGATTGTCGTACCCTCATTGAAGAGACCATGGCGGGCCATCAGCAGTCAAGGATACCAACCAATCAAAAAGCTCGGCGTTAAATACGTAGAACTATAATTCCTCTGATTAATGTAGTCGACTGAAGATCCAAGAAGACTTCCATACAGCCCGTTGCGGTGATCTTTCGCCACGGTGGAAGAAAATAGCACAAATCTCACCTGGCCTTGTACGAAGTCGGATCTTCACATTCTGGCGATTTACATGTGCTTGAATATTTCCCACGTGCTTCGTCATGCTTTCACAATAATGCCATGACAATAATAAGCCTGTTGAGTCGACAATGGCTGGACTTCTATTGTAGACAATCTCAATTGAGCCTCACAAGCTCTACAGTCGTTTTGAGTTCAACCGAGCCACCCCGGGCTTGGCGTGTTGTACTCCGCGTCGACCTCTCGTTATCAAATTTGGCTAGCTAGAAGTCTATAGAGAATACTGATAAATTAAAGCTGAAAAAAGGTGTAATAGTCGCTATACTGCTCTAATTAGGTTATTACTATTATAGTTAATTATCGGATAGCTAAATTAAAACTAGTAGATATATAGTTCTTACTTGCTAAAGAGTATACTAATTATACTATTTATGCTACTACTAAGGTAGCTAGAGCTATAATCCGCTAAATTCGACTATCCCTTAAGTTCTTTAGTACTTCTTATTCTTCTATTAAAGCTTATATACTACACCCTTATACTTTTACCTCTTTCTTAGAAGATATAAGTCCTTTATAGCTAAGCTCTTTCTATACTAACCTATCTAAGGAGGTAATAGCCTACCTAAACGACATCTCTACTACTTATCTTAATAAAGTTTAAGCCTTCTTAAGGGAGATATATAATTACTAAGTGTACTTAAGTATAATCTAGTATATAATCTAGCGCTAGTAGTAGTCTTAAAAGGTAGCTAAGAAGGTAGTAGCTAAAAGAGATATAATACTTAGAGCAAATTAGACTCGAAGGTATATACTTTAGCTAGTTAATAGAATTATTTACATTAATAAGTTAGCTTATAATAAGTATATAGTATAGAGGAGATATAGGTAGGCGCCTATTAGTAAGAAGTATATAGATATCTAGCTAAAGTAGCGTAGTAAGAGGTAAAGCGTGTTACTAGCTATTACTATTAATAGCTATCTCCCTAGTACCTTAATCTACTATAGATTAATCACTAGTAAGATCTTTATTAGCTAGCTAATAGATGTAATAATACTAGAGCTTCTAGCTAGTATAATCTTTGTTATAGATAATACTTTAATCTACTAAAGTAATAAGGTAAAGGAGCTAGTATAAGAGTATAGAAGTTACCTTAAATACCTACTACTCTATTCGCTAGATTTTAATTCTATTAAGTAATTCTTCTTAGTGCTAAAGGCGTAGGTAAAGTAATACTATAATTTAGTCGCTAGGTACAAGAAATACGCTAATTTCTTAAAGCTAGCTATCTACTTATATAGTAGACTACACGCTAAGATGTACTTTAAGAGCTATAGATATAGTATAAGGTTATAAGAGATCTATTTAGTACGTAAGAAATTACTTATATTAAATAAGTTTAATACTAAGACCTAGTAAAAACTCTTTACTACTACTATAACTACTCTATACTATATATATACTACTCCGAGTTAGATAAACTAAGTCTAGTTTAGTAGCCGAACTAGATTAATATCTATCTTAGCCGCCGAGCTAGTTAAATTATCTATTATACTACGTAAATTAGTATCTATATCGGCTACTATAAACTAGGTAAAAGTGCCTATTTTAACTACTAAGTATTATAAACTGTCTAAACATAGCCTACGCTAGTAGTCTAAGCTAAGCTAAGAACGAGGTAGTTCTACTTCTATAGTAGTATAGTACTAAGGTAAGAGTTAGAGAAGGTATATCTTATAGATAATAAAGTACAATTAGATAGTATTATAAAGGCTAGCCTTAGTAATACTAGTGTTCGCTATCTAGACAAGGTTAACTATAGTACTTATATAAGGTAAGAACTACTCCTATATATATATATTCTTTACTATATACTTTATATACTCTATATACTCCGTAGCGAGAGTTAGAGGTAATATAGAGTATATGCCCGCTAGTAACCTACGTACTCTATAGTCCCTAGGGTAGAGCTACTAGAGAAGATAGAGAACTAGGTAAATATCGGGCTAAGTTATATAATAACCTTAGTAGTTTAATTAGTCCTAATATCTCTATGCTTTAGCTATCCTACTAGTTTATAATATTACTCTCCTCCCTTAATCGAGTTATTCTAACGAGTAAGTATTCTTTCTTATCCTTACCTGCTATATACTAAATATACCTCCTAGTTGTTGAAGGTATAGTAAATCTAGTATATCTATATAAAAGAATCTCTCGGAGTTTATTAAACTATTTAGAACTAATATGCTATAAGCTTACTCTTATTATAAGTCGAAAGAGCTAAACTATAAAGTCTATATTTAGTTAGGTATTTATAGCTAGTATATTATAAGTAACTACTCGAGTTATAATATTTAAGTAACAAAATTAAAATAGTAGTGTCTCTAGTCTAAGTATATTTATTTACAAAAGGAATTAGTTACGGCTAAGACTACTAGAAGAGAAGCTAAAGAAGCTTATAAAAAGGTAAAAGAGGCTTATTAAAGAGCTATAGGCGATAAGCTTTACCTACGCGAAGAGATATAAAAGTTAAAGGATAAGGTAGAGAAAGTAATCTCTCTAGAAGAGACTTGTATTTAAGTCTTAGAGTAGGAGGAAATACTATTGTTAGTAGATTCTATTCTACTATAGAACTAGTAATTATTTATGCCCGACTCTAATTAGAGTTTCTTACTTAGTAACGATTAAAGTACTTCTATTAGTTAAGTAATCTTCCTTAGGTATTCTTATTTTTATTTAGTGTTTAGAGTGCTAGGTCTATCTAGTTAGTTTACTTAGAATAGGTTCTCGATCTAGTAATCTAGAATTACTTATAAGGTAAAGTACTTCTCTAGTTTCTATATTACTTTACTATACTAATGTCCCTTCTAGTAAATAAGATAGTAGTATTTTTCTTTTATAAGTTTATAACGTAAAACCCTTTCGATTTTATACTATAGCTCTTATATTTCTTTATCTAGTTCGATAGGTCCGGGTATAGTATTCTATAGTACTTTCTCTAGTAGTAATATATAAAAGACTAGATAGATCCTTATATATCTTAGTAGTTCTAGTTTATATATATTCTTGTTTTTCTTTTCTAGGATCTTAAAGAGTCCTAGTTTAGTATAGTTAAGTTTCTTACTTAGTTATTTCGTTTTAATATTTTTGCTAAGGAGGTAAACTTTCTCTCTCTCCTATAGAATTAGTCCTATAATTCTCTTCTAGTTAGCAAACTCTACTATTTTTTATAATATAAATACTATATCGTAGTATAGCTAGTTATATAGTTTCTTAATGTTAGCTACTAGTATATTAGCGTCCTTAGATACTAGCTTAATTCTAAGTGTATTATAGTATAGATCCGAGTATATTCTATAGTTTACATAGAATAGTAAAATTCTATTTGCTAACTTTCTATTATTAATAGCAAGCTCTATAAGTAGTAATAACGTCGCCTATAAGTCTTACTTATAGTTTAGATAGTATTATAGGTACTACTCTAGTACTTAATTTGCCTATTTAGTTTATTTGTCTATTTATAGGTAAAAGAAGGTTAATAGCTTATATTTAACTCCTAGTAGATCTATAAATAATTATTAGAATTATAACGTAAATAGCTTATCTCTATTAGTTATTAGGTCTTATAGTACTCTATGTTATAAAACAATTATTTAAAGGAAGGTAAAGGCTATATCCTTAGTAGTTACTATTATTTTATATAGGACAAAGTAGTAATACTTTATAAATCTATCTACTAGAACTAAAATACTATTGTACTTTATACCTATAAGAGGTTCTTCTAATAGTAGTAGAGGTCTTATAAAGTCTATTATAACTAATTACTATAGTTTATCTAGTAGTAGTAAGAGTTATAGTAGGCTATATAGTCTATGTCGAGAGTACTTAGACTTATAATATGTATCGTAGGTAGCGATATACGTCTTAATATTATTTTAGAGTTCTTTCTAGAGATAGTTTTATATAATAAGTTTAATAGTCTTATTAATTCTACTATATCCCGCTATTAGGTTATTATAGTATAGTTAAATAACTTCTTTCTTTCGTTCTTATATAAGCTCCTAGGTAAGGCTATATAACTACTCTACCTTCGGGTGCTTATAGACTAGAGTACTATCCTACTACTTTAGTATAGAGGCCTCTATTATTATTATGTTTTTTAAGTAATTCGGCTAGCGGCTAAGAGCGTCTACTTCGCCGTTCTTTAGTTCCTTAATATAGTAGATCTAGAAGTTATAGCTTATAAGTGTTTCTAACTATCGAACCTATTGTCTATTAAGAACCTTAGTTATTATCTAATATAGAAGGTTCTTATAGTTAGTATAGACTTATATAGGTAAGGTTGTCTCTTCTAGGTATACTTTCTATTCGCGGAACACTTCTATAATCGTAAGTAATTTCTTATCGTATATGTCGTAGTTAAGTTTAGGTCTAGTTATTTTTCGTAAGTAGTATACGATTAAGTAGCGTTGTTCTTCTACACTCTTCTACGCTAGACACGCTTCTATTATAAAGTCTAAGGCATTCGTTTCTAGTAGTGCTTATTAGTCTAGGTCGAAGAGTACTAGGATAAGTACTATTATAAGTCTAAGCTTTAGCTCCTTAAAGGCCTACCTATATCTCTTATTAAAGACAAAGCTAGTTTCCTTTTTCGTAAGGTTAGATATTAGTATAGCTACCTTAGAGAATTCTTTAACAAACTTATAGTAGTAGTTAAAGAACTCTAGTAGCGCTTAAACCTCCTTAACTATCGTAGGTTTCGGCTAGTTATTTACTAACTTAATCTTCTTCGGATCGGGTTTAATACTATTAGTAGATATAATATAGCCTAGAAATTGTATCTTATATTTATAGAACTTACACTTAGGGAGTTTTACTAGTAGGTCTTTTTCTTTTAGTTTCTATAGCACTTTATAAATATGTCCTATATGTTTATCGTACGTCTTTAAGAAGATAATAATATTATCTAAATATACTAAGACAAAATTATTAAGGTATTCTTATAGAGTATTATTAATTAACTCTTAGAAGGTTATAGGAGTGTTAGTTAACCTAAAGGGCATAACGAGGTACTTATATAAACTCTATTACGTTCTAAAAGCTATCTTCTACTCCTTACTCTCCTTTATTTATACTTAATAATAGGCATCTCTAATATTAATTATAGTAAACTATTTAGCTCTAAGTAGTCGGTCTTAAAGTTTATTAATTCTTAGTAGGGGATAGTAATTCTTCCTAGTAAGTGTATTAAGTTTCTAGTAATTAATATATATTTATAATATTCTATTCTTTTTTAGTGTAAAAAGCACTCCGTGTATAATAGGTAATTTTAATAGTTATATAAATCCTTTAAGTAAGTACTTATTAATATAGTTCTTAAGGACATTCTCCTCTTATTTCGATAGTAGTATAAGACCTTAATAGTGTATTAGGGATTTACCTTCTTCGAAAGGTATTTTGTAATTCTATAGTTTATATTAGAGTAAGGCTATAATGCCTTCTCTTTCTTTAAATAAGTTCTTAAAGTCTTTATATTCTAGCGGAAGTACTTAATTACTTACGCTAGTAATAGCTCTAACTATTAGTCGTACCTATACTATTCTTATAGTTAGTATCTATAGAGCTAATTATACTCTCTACGTTCTATAATTATACTTAGAGAATTCGAGTGTTTCTTTAATCTAGTCTACGTCTAGATTATGTTATTAAAGCTAGTCTATACTAAGTACTATATTATACTATATGTTAACTATATTAATTAATTGTTTTTCCGTATATATTTCAATTTAGATTATAACGTTTTATAGTTCCTAAGTAACTTTTCCGTTCTTCCCTATAGAGGTTCTATCCGCTATAGTAAGTAGGTAAGGTAACTCCTTCTAGTATTAATAAAGTTTAAGCTAATTAGTAACTATTATAGAGACGTAGCTATAGTTAGCTCTTAAATCTATTATTACTCTTACCTTACTCTTTTATATTTTAACTTCTAGTATAAAGTAGTTTAATATATAGATCTTTATTATATTAAGGCTTTAGCTAGTGTTATTATCTTGCCTTATTAGGCAATAACTAGCTAGTTTTTTGTTATTATAGCTCCTTAGATAAGTAGCTAATCTCTTCCTATACGTATCTACTATTAGTACTATATCTATTAGGCAAGTTATGTTTTGTCGCTATTTAATATAGTAAGGTAAACTTCTAGTACCTAAGTCTCTTAGTAACTATAAAGTCTAATAATTCTCTACTAGTTATACTAAGTAGTATTATATACCTATATAGGTATAACTATTCCTTCTAGGTATAGCTAGGTATTAGTATTAAAGACAAAAATAAATTATATAGATTTGTCTTATCGCGTCCTATTCTAGTAGTAGATATATATTATTATATAATTCCTCTATATCTCTATAAAGTATACTTTAAGTCGTCTACTTAATAGTAGTACGTCGTTGTCGTCGTTGTTAGATAAGTTCTTATCTATGTTATTATATCGTAGTTGTTTAGTATATTCTTTATTATATTTCTCTTTGTCGCTACTGCCTCTAGTATAGTTATAGTTAGTAAAGCTATACTAAGTATATTCTTTTACTTAGCTATAGGGAATAGTACTACCTATCTTAATTACTAAGAAGTCTATAGTGTATTTAAGACTAATAGCGTCTTCTCTAAGTATATTATATAAGTAAATAGTATAGTACTATTTACAATTTAGATTTATACATTTCTAGAGCGACATATAATACGCCTTTTCTTATAGTTCGCTATAAGAGCTAAAGGTAAGGCTACTATATTATTATATAGCACTTATATCCTAATACTTTGTCTTAATAATTATATATTAGTAATTGTTGCTAACTACCTTCTAAGGTTAGTTAATGTTACTACTAATTATAGAGAGCCTTTCTAGGTTAAGCCTCTAGTCTAGCTATTTTATTAGTTGTCTACGCTTAGATAGCTTATATAGGAACTAACTAGATCTCTACTTATCTAATAAGTAAATATAACAAGAGTTATCGTAATATACTATCTATAATAGCGTTGCGTTTTAGCTTTGTCGTTTACTATTAGTTATAGAGATATTAAGCATAACATCTAGAGAGAATTCTATTACCTCTCGAGTTGTTATAGATCTCTTCTATGTTTCCTTACCTATGCTAAAGGTCGTTAGGTCTTCTATAGTAGTGTTAGCCTTTTTTTCTACTAGCCTAGTAACTATTATATATAATTTATTAGCTAGCGCCTCTTATTAGTAGTCCCTAGCCCGATGCCTAGGTCTTTTATACTTAAAATATAGATTATCTTATCTATACTTCTCTCTCTCTTTTCTACTAAGGAACTTTCCTTTACGACTATAGCCTCGTACCTATAAGAAGTAGCCTTTATATATAGTATTAAGTTCTATAGAGTCTCTATAGTTTCGGGAGAAACACGTATATCTAGTATTTACCTTATATCCTCTATAACGTTCTATACGTCATTTGTAAAGTCTGTTATTAATAGCAATTACAGTGTCTACTAGTTCCTAAAGACTATTAGGTAGCTTAGGTATTATTTAGTCTTTAACTAAGTCGCTTAGTCCTTAATAGAATACTAAGTGTTTAGTACTATTGTCCTAGTCTAGGTATATTATAAGTTATTAGAACTAGAAATAGTACTAGGCTATAGACCTATATTATTATAATTATTAAATCTTCGTCGCGGTAATATATTTCTTATTAGATATATTAAAGACTTACTTAATCTTTGTCTAGAAGATACTAAAGCTCTTAAAGATAGCCTTTATATCTAGGCCTAGTTATCTATCTAGGTAGCTACTTATATAAGGCTTAAACTACCTAAAGGTAGCGCTCTTAAGGTATATCCTAGTATAGAGGACCTTTACTACGTCGTTACTATACTTATCTCTCTCTAGAGTAAAGAAGGCTTTAAGTTAAATAAGAAAGCGCCTTAAGTAAGCGTAGTCCCTATAGAAGAGTTCTACCTCTAACTTAGGCCTACTTCGTTCTTCTATACTAAAAGACCTTCTATATTTACTCGAGGTTAAACTAGTAGTAGACATATTATTAATAGTAAGCTTTCCTAGCTTACTAGTAATTAAAGATGCTAATAGTAACTTAGAGCGAGAGTTACTTATTAACCTCGTAGCGTGCTATACTATAGTAAAGGTAGTTAAAATGTTACGAACTATCTAAATATAGCCTATACTAGTAGTCTAAGCTAAGCTAAGAATAAGGTAGTTCTACTTCTATAGTAGTATAGTACTAAGGTAAGAGTTAGAGAAGGTATATCTTATAGATAATAAAGTATAATTAGATAGTATTATAAAGGCTAGCCTTAGTAATACTAGTATTCGCTATCTAGACAAGGTTAACTATAGTACTTATATAAGGTAAAAACTATTCCTATATATATATATTCTCTATTATGTTCTCTATATACTTTATATACTCTATAGCGAGAGTCGGGAGTAATATAGAGTATACGTCCGCTAGTAACCTATATGCTTTATAGTTTTAGAGGTAGAGCTACTAGAGAAGATAGAGAACTAAGTAAATGTCGAGCTAGGTTACGTAATAATCTTAGTAGCTTAATTAGTCCTAACGTCCCTATATTCTAGCTGTTCTACTAGTTCGTAATAATAAGACCTATAGGAGAACGATTAATAGTAGCTTTACTATTATAAATAGTAGTAGCCTAGGTATACTTATTCTCTATTATAATCTAGTAGTACTTACTAGTTAATATACACTAGTATAACCTCTTATAGTTATAGTAATTACAATTAGTACAAGTCTATACTAACTTTAATAGAGGCTTCTTATTACTATTTACGCCCTCGAGCGCACTATATAATTAGCTCGTTACTAAGCCTTAACCTTATAATAGCGGCGCTAGCTATACTACCTACGAAGATAGTAGTATTATACTAGCTACTAGAGTCTATACTATCCTTACTAGCGTCGATCTAAGGGAGAATTACTATAAAGGTAGTAGTAGTAGACCTATTAAAGAGCTTAGAACTAGTATAGTTAAAGGTAGTTATATAACTCTTAAATTTGCTATAGAGTTTATAGCTATTAGTACCTTCTTTATCTCGGTAGTAAGACTAAGCCTAAGCTACTAGTAATCCTTAGTAAGCTAATCTTTAAGCTTATTAACTAGCCTCTATATCTTAGCTAGCTCTAATATTGCTACTCTAAATAGCTACTATATACTAAGACACTTATAGGTAGTAGTATAATTAAGTAAAAGTAGCTTAAGTATAGCTTAAGTAATAAGACTACTCTTCTCTACTACCTAATTAGCTAGTACTAACTACGATAGATTACTTAGCTAGCTAAACACACGCTTATTATAGTATAGAGTCTTACTTCTAAGCTTTACTACTAGCTTTACCTCTACTATCTAACTAAGATAGAGTATATCTAAGTCGCTAGAATTAGTCTTTAGTAACTCTAGCACTTATAACGACTATAGTATCTCTATTACCTATATATCTAGCTCTTCCTCTAGTACTATATCTAACTTAATTAACTACCTTAGCTAGTCTAGTATAAGTATTAGAAACCTTAATTAAAGAGATAGCTACTAAGATCTAGCTTATAAAGGTAGTATAACTTAGTTTATAGCTTACTCTATAAGCCTCTAAAGAGCTAGGTTAGCAGATATAACCTTTAGATAAGGTGCTACCTATACTAGCGCTAGTATATAGCTCTTTAGCTAAATAGTTAAACTATAACAAAGGTTATCTAGTACCTCCTCTAATAAGCTTAAGAAGTGCCTTAAAGAAGAAGAGACTAGTAGTAATAATAGAGAAGTAGAGGATATTATAATTGCCTTCTATACTACCCTTAAAGGTTTCTTCGTATAGCTAGAGTAATAGTTAGTTATAGAAGAAGGACACTTACGAGCCATGATTTAGTAACGTTAGTATATACTAACTAGTCTATTATACCTTTTTTTAGCTTTAATTTTATTTAAATAGACAGCGTTGTTAAGCTATTCGACTCTATATTCTCTCTGGACCTCCAGCCAGCCAATTTTGGTGAGCAGAAGTCGGTGAAGAGTACCGCCAAGCCCGGGGTGGCTCGGTTGAACTCAAAACGACTGTATTCTTCGAGTCATTGTCCGCGGAGAATCGAGTCATTCACCTCCACCGCCGCTTTCTGAGCTTTCCGAGCTTTGCTTCACTTTTTCTGCATCCCCGCTCACTTTGCGAATTGCTCGACATACGACACTGCACGACACTGTTCCTCTGCTGCAACCGCAGCGCTACCATCAATTCGAGTGAAAGAGATCAATCTGACAATCACTGCAGCAAGGCGCATCTCTCATCGCCATGTCCGAGGTCGAAAAGGCCCCTGCGGCTGCTGCAGAGCAGGTCGAGTCCAATGAGACTGAGGTCAAGCCTGCTGAGGCCAACGGCGTGAAGACTGCTGAAGAAAAGACCACTGATACTGCTGGTATGAAGGTCTGATCTCAATCTGCGACTCCTGCTAATCTACCTTCTCTCAGACCCTAAGGTCAAGCAGGCTGTCGAGACTGCCGAGCCAGAGAAGAATGGCAGTGCCGAGATTGAGGACAAGGAGAATGCACAGAATGGAGAAGCCAAGTCGGAGGGCAAGACCGGTGGCAGAGAACGGGACGAAATTGACGAGAAGATCGACCGCTATGCCCGCGAGACCAAGCGCCCATTCCAGAGGAAGCCCAAGCAGATCAGGTCCAACTTTGAGAACCTCCCAGAGACCGACGATGCCGATGAGATCAGACGCCAGGTCGAGTTCTACTTTTCCGACGCCAATCTCCATCAGGATGCATTCCTCCTAAGAGAGACTGGTGGTAGCCAGAACAGACCTTTCCCTCTCAAGCAACTCCACACCTTTAAGCGCATGAGACGTTTCCAGCCATTCAGCGCCGTACTCGCAGCAGTCAAGGACAGCAAGGTTCTCGATGTCAACGACCAGGATGAGATCACCCGTAAGACTCCCATGAGCGAGGACTACGACGAGGAGGATACCCGTCAGAACAAGCGCATCTATGAGGAAAAGTCCATGGCCCGCACTGTCTACGCCAAGGGCTTCGGTGAAGAGATTGAGACCACTCAGACCGACATTGAAGAATTCTTCGCTCCCTATGGAGATGTCAGTGCTGTCCGTCTTCGTCGCTGGTCTGCCCAAGGCGAATTCAAGGGCAGCGTTCTTGTTGAGTTTGCAGACGAGGAGACTGCCAAATCCTTCCTCGACCTCGACCCGAAGCCAAAGTGGCAAGGCAAGCACGAACTCGAATTCCGCACCAAGAAAGAATGGTCAGAAGAGAAGAAGAAGTGGGAGGCTGATCATCCTCGCCGCGACAACGACAGATATCAGAACAAGGGCAAGAAGTTTGATCGCAGGGATAATCGCCGAGATGATCGTGGTGGCAGGTACGAGAATCGTGGGTACAAGGGACGGGGTGGAGGTCGTCGTGATAGGAGCCGGGATAGGAGCAGGGACAGGAGCAGGGATAGGAGCAGGAGCCGCAGCCGCAGCCCTCGCCGCAGAGGTGACGATGAGGATTGGCGTGACCGCCGCGACAGGGAGCGAAGTGATCGTCGGGATCGTGGAGGTCGTCGTGACAACAACAAGGGCAGGCGTGGGGATGACCGTCGTTCGAAGCGCGACAGGGATGATGATCGCGAGGATCGTGAAGAGAAGCAGGATAAGCGCGAGAGGACTCCAGAGTCTGGCGATGAAGTCAGCAAGCTTGCGTCCAAGAAAAGGTCGAGAGATGATGCAGAAGGAGGCGCTGAGCCAGAAGCGAAGAAGGTCAAGGGGGATGAGAGTGAGGTCAAGACGGACAAGGCTGCTGAGGAGGTTTCTGCTGCTGCATGATGAGTCGTCTGCGGACATTCATCTCGTGGATCATCGTCATTTTTACGACTGCTGCACGTCGACGGCGCTCAAAACGAGGATCTCGGATCTGTGTTTACGGCGCAGGGCGTTTATAGAGGACACGGTGGTGTCGACACAGCTCAATGGCATATTGATTTCGAACAATCTTCTGGATCTACCACAGTATTCAATCGATGTATACGAAATACTATCAAAGCCCTCTCATCAACTCCTTCAAGGTAATCGGCTTCCTCACCGCATTAGAGTATCCTTCATGGAAACTCACCCAGATTCTCCCCTCACCTTTTCCTTCTTTCTTTCTTTCCCTAATCGGCTCCCCATTCCCCCTCGGTTCCTCCACCACCACTCTCCCAAAGAAATCCCTCTTCAACCCCTTCCCCTTCTTCACTACCTCCTCCGTCTTCTCATCCTCCACCTCCTCACCATCATCCTTCTTCCCCCTCCTCCCCCTCTTCTCCCCTTCCAACTTCCGCTCCTCATTCCCGCACTCCTGCACCAGAACCTGCCTCACTCCGTACCGTCCTCCCGCCGCAGAGATACCAGCGACGTCATTCCCCCAACCCTTCCCTGCCGTCTCGTACACGCCGTATTCATCCACCCCAGGAGCAAGACGGTACACCCACCCGCCTACATTCTTCCCTCCCTGCCCTCCCGTTTGACCAGGGAGCAGCTCGACCCTGTGCCTCTCGAAGCGACAGCCGGTGGCGAGCATGGCCCTCACTGCCCTCTCGATGAGGAGTCGTTCAGACGCTTTCCGGACAGATGCAGTGGTGCGATTGTCCCCTTTGCTTTGGCCGTGAGAGGAGGTGATGAGCACGGGGTTGACCGAGGGAGAGAGCATGCGGAGGAGGTAAGGGATGAATTCGATGGCTAGGCCTTCGATGCGGGGGTAGAGACGGGTGAGAGGGAGGGAGAGGGATTCGTGTAGGGTTTGAAGCAGAGCGGTGTGGGATTTCTGTCGTTCGTGGGCGGCGAAGGAGGCGGTTGGGAGGGTGAATGGGTGGGGCTCGTCGGCTTGTTGGACTGTGTCATTACTGGATTGGAAGGCGGGTTTGGTGTAGCTGGTGTAGCGGGCTCGGGTGGCTGCTGAGGTAGCGAAGAGGTGGTGAAAGCCGAGAGCTGGGGTGGAGAGATACGGTGCGAGTTCCCATTCTGACGAAGAGAACACGGCGGAGCTAAGGACGTCGTGGAAATGGAGCCATTCGTACGCTTGAGCTGGTTTAGTGAGGAAATTGTCGTCTTGGAATGGTTGAGAGGGATATGAGGAGAAGAGATCGGTCATGATGCGGTCTGATTCGCCATGGCCGTCGATGAGGGTTCGGAGGTGGGAGGATGATGCCGATTTGAGAGCTTCGTTGACGGACTTGACGCTGGTGGTCAGTAGGGCGGAATTCGACGAAGATGTGGTGATTGTCGCTGAACGAGAAACACCTGCACCTTCCATGAATACACGGTCGACAATTTCTCTGGTACCGCCTCGACCAAGACCTCGAATAGCACCGTTGGCTGTTGGGTCTGACATATGGGTCTCTAGCCACTTTTTTGTCAGGCGAGGGCAGTTGTCGATAGCCATGGACATGATCCGACCTGCTATCCATTCACTCATGACCAGCACGGATCGAATGTCGCCTTCACCTGCACCTGCACCTGCACCGCCTTCTTTTTTGCTGACAGTGCCCCAGCAGCCTTCACAGAGACGTCGGACAGCGTCACCATCGGCTGGGATACCTTCACGCTCGAAAATGCTCTTGACTCTGCTTGCAACTGTGTTGAGAGCTGGCCGACCACAGTGAATGATCTCGACAAGATTGCTGGACCGTAGAGGACGGAGAGAGGCATGATAGGCGTCGTTGCAGATCATGATTAATGGTCTCATCATGCGGAAATTGTCTCCCTTCCGCTTGGACTTGTTTGTTGAGTTTATCGCGGGTCCAGCTGCGTTTCTGGCATTCTTCTGATCAAGTAGTACCAGATCAATCAATGCCTTCATGAATCCGCCTTCACCACCCGAAGAACCAGATACTACGCCATCGACCTCGTCTACAATCACACAGATAGGCTTTGCAATTTTCATCGCTCCCGATGCAGTCGTCGTTGATCCAGATTTGACATTCTCGGTACCAAGCATGTCTCTAATTCGACCTTTGACCACATCTTTGGATCTATCATCGCTCGCGTTGATCTCTGTGACTTCATAGCCTGCTTGTTTCGCACAGACATGGGCAAGAGTTGTCTTTCCGAGTCCAGGTGGTCCAGTCAGTAAGAGGATCTTCCGATGTTGCTTCTGCTCTTGGTCTGGTTGCTGTCGTCTGTTCTTGGACATGTGAGTCCGCTTTGCTGATCCAGGGAAGACTACTGGGTCCCATGCCTTGAGCCAGTGCATGACCGTTCGATGGGTGCGGTCGTCGCCCACCAGATCTGTGAATTTACGAGCTCTGTACTTTTCGGTCCACATCAAGGTACGACCTTTTGTTGACTTTATCGTCGCAGTCTCTACTGTCTGTACGGCAGGCGTCACAGTCTTCTCGCTTTCAGAGATGATCGATTCAGCTTCAGCTCTCTCCATGAGGCTATTAATGTCGATGCCATAATAGCTTCGCCGTGCTTTGCCAGCAACAGCTTCTGATCGGGAAGCGATGATCTGCTCGTATGTTGCAGACTTGGTCGCCACCCGTTTTCGAAGGTGAAAGGACTTTCCAGATGTGGTTCGGATTGCCAGTCCTTCGCCTTGTGAGGACGGAGGTGTTAAGAGTGCTGGGCTGTCAATATCTACAAAACCTTCAGGTGATTCATCCTGGACAAGCCTTCGCGGCTGGGTGAGGATGCTGCTGCCGAGAAGCGGTCGTAGATTCGTCTTGGTCACTTCAACAGTCTTGATTTGCTCATGAGTGACATTCTCCTTGCCATGGACTGCAACCTGCTCGGTCGTCTTCTGATGCACGATTTCGTGGTTCACACCTTCATCGTCCGAGTCCTCTTGGAAAAGTCCATGCCTCTGTGTGTTATTCGAGGTCTTTGGTCGTAGGGGAGATCTACCTTCGTGATCTGATCGTAAGGGAGATCTACCTTCGTGATCTGATCGTTTTCTCTTCCGTGGTGACGTGACCTGTGGTGAAGAGCTGTGTGGATATGCTACCGGGGAAGATATGAACGGCATGGTGCCAGTCTGCAGCTTGTGTATAGTCCAGCAGACGTCTACTAGTCCAGTGTCTGTGAATTACTGAAAGGTGGTATACAGCAGAAGCGCGAAAAGTGACCTCGACGCGTTCTGGGACGACGCGACTAAATTTAGGGCTGAAATTCTGCGGCTTCCTCGTTTGGTGGGGCAGTTTCCCACCTCCGCACCCAATCTTGAGCCTCTTGAGCCTCAGCTCTTTGACAGGTTCATCTTCGTCGCCAATAATCAATTCACAGCAACATCTGGATAGACCATCGATCAGTCACGGTATCATGTGAGAGCGGCAATTGGCATACACATCATTGCGACAATCGTACGACCTACGTCCGAACCAAGCGCATACTTGTCAAATAGATCGACACTCATCTCCTCCTTCAACGGTCGCAAAGTGTCTATTCGACTCAAATGGTCTAGAAAACATGCTCTGGAGTCTCCTGCATGCCGACTGAACCAGTGGCCACATTCCAGGGCCATGCTCGCTCTCCTTCCTTGCGTCTACTCGCCAGAATATCTCAATACGAGCTTCTCTCTCGCATGTGGTCTGAAAAGGCCGACTCACTTCCTCCCATCAAGGAACGCGATTTTGCCTACATCGATCAAGTTCCCATGATCTTACCCGAGTCTCGAGGAGAGATTAGTATATCAAGCGCAAAGGACTTTTCAGAGTATGTATTTCTCAATCAGTCATGTTTCACGTGGACTATGGTTCACTTTTGTTGAATCCATGGTCGCATTTGCCCTCACCCAAGCGGAAACGACTGACATATTCCAGACTGCTCTCTGGTCCAACGGTAGATATCTTTGTTGGCAAGGATAAGCGTCGGTGGTCGATACATCGTAATCTACTCGTACATCATTCTGGATATTTCGAAACTGCCTTTATGGGCGCACATCTACCAAAGTCGAAACAGGCGAACCAGACATTGGAACTGCTCAAAGATGATCCTGCGGGATTTGAGCTGTTTGTCAAATGGCTCTATCAAGGGCGATTGGACGATCCTGGTACCATGTCAGACGAGCAAAAGTACGAGTATGCTGTAGCTTGTCACAAGCTGTATCTACTCTGCGAACGATTCGAGCTACCCGACCTCAAAAACATGTCTGTCGATCAGTATCGACTATGTTTGAATGAAGCTCAGCTGGTCCCGGATGCTGAAGAGATCAATGACATCTACAAGATCTCTCCAAAAGGCTCACCATTCCGCAAGCTCATGACACAGATTGCTGCCCGACAAATCATGGATCCCGATACCGACAAGGATGCTGAGAGTTACCGATCTTGCTTTCAGGATAATCCCGACTTTGCTGTCGATATGGTAAATGCTATCAAGACTGGTACTGGTGGTGTCCTATTCGACGACCCTACAGAGGGGAACGACTGCGAATATCACGACCACGAGAATGGTGCTGCTTGCCGGCATCGACCGAGAACATTGGGTAGGTCTGCTTTTTCATTTCTCCAAACACGACCTGCATTGCGACATGAAATGCTGCTAGCAGGCTGGGATCTTCCTCCCGATCTGATCAAGGATGCGGAATCGTCAAGCGCGACATCAGATAGTGCATGGACGCCAAAGACTGATTCGATTGATGGTACTCCCGATCATTCTTCCCCAAGCCTAGGTTCGAAATGATGTGCATGTTTAACATTGTACAAGGTCTAAAGAATATCAGCAGCCAACGAAAAACGTCTCAGACGTCGCCTGACAGACGAGGATCTATTACA
This sequence comes from Elsinoe ampelina, assembly GCA_005959805.1. Taxonomy (NCBI): domain Eukaryota; kingdom Fungi; phylum Ascomycota; class Dothideomycetes; order Myriangiales; family Elsinoaceae; genus Elsinoe; species Elsinoe ampelina. The sequence continues at coordinate 3,302,158 of SMYM01000002.1, forward strand.
GATGATGAAGGCACCATCAACAACGTCGACAGACAGCGACATGTCAGATTTGATATCGGAAGAGTCGATTCCAGGAGGAACTCAACCTCCTCCACCAACACCGGCGAAACCAGCAAACCAGATCAAGGCCAAACAGATGGAATTGGTTCTGTCATCAGCAATGGGATCAATGGACAATATACTCAAGGCGGACAGAGTGAGGGAGGGACAGAAGAAGATGGGAGAGGGACAAGAGGGAGTCCGAACAGAAGGAAACCCGCTAAATTACGTCGCAGCTCTCCGTCTGCTACAGGAGAAGGGGAGAAGACGGGGGAGTAGAGATTTGTTTGATGGATTGGAAGGGTCATGATTTGTGTATAGCTTGGCTTCTTCTTCGTGTGTGTTATTGGAGGGCGCTTTATGAGATACCCACGAGTTGATTGATTGATCTATCATTACTGTCTGTCCATTAGGATATTGAAGCAATGCATCAGCCGAGGATCTGATGATATCTGCCCCTCTTGTTGTTTTTCATCTGCCGATCAAGTTGAAGATCTTGTACGTCATCAGCCTCAGGAACATCTCCAAACTGAAGCTTTCTTCTTCTTGGAGAAAGCCCCACTCGCAACGAAATCTTTCCTCCACCCTTAGTCAAAGATGATTAATGGACCGTTAAGAGGGGCTGTCAATCATGCAGTGATTCGGGTAAGTTCATCTAGAGGGAGGTATAAAGGTCAAGAGCTCCCCTTGACACCGCTAAATGACTGTCGATCACCCACATCATCACTGAGCTCGAAACAGATTAATAGCAATCATGTCCAAGCCAATTCTCGTCCACGGTCATATCGGTGTGAGTGTCGATGCAACTGACGTATAACGAGTCCACCTGACAAGCTCCACAGGGCCCCAACCCATGGAAGGTCGTTATGATGCTCGAGGAGCTGAAGATACCTTATGAGGTCAAGTTCTGGGATTTTTCCGAGCTTCACAAAGATCCCTACGAGAAGATGAATCCGAATGGCCGAACTCCTACCATTGAAGACCCGAATACCGGCATCACTCTCTGGGAATCTGGTGCTATCATCGAGTACCTCGTCGAGACTTACGACAAGAACGGAGACTTTACCTTCACTTCGAGTCCAGAAAAGTTTCAATTGAAGCAATGGTTGCATTTCCAAATGTCTGGACAAGGTTGGTGGAAGTGCTGGGTCAGGAGATCTCTGACTGACTGTTCTAGGTCCATACTTTGGCCAGAAAATGTGGTTCACATACTACCACAGCGAGAAGCTTCCCTCTGCCATTGAGCGCTACGAGAAGGAGATCAAGCGAGTCGTCGGCGTTATCGACATGCATCTGAAGAGCACGGGCAGCGAGTATCTGGTCGGTAATAAATACACCTACGCAGACCTGTCATTCATCCCATGGTTCAACCTTGTTCCATACGCTCTGCAACAACCGGAGGTCGAGAAAGAGTTTGAGAAGGACTACCCTACATACTATGCATGGTGGAAGAAGGTCAAGGGCAGGCCAGCAATCACAAAGACGTTGAACGATCAAGCAGAGGCTATGAAGAAGGGTCACTAGACACACGCATATATCTACCATCGGATCACTCAATGACACAATCATCACTACCATCAAGTACAAAGGGTATAGTTGATTCAAATATCCGCTATGAAGTAAACCTGTTTTTCAATCCCACCATTTCTCATACCCAGCAGCATTCGCCGGCGAATACTCGATTATTTCGTCTAGCAAGACTTGACAGTGAAGCTACCACAAGCACCACCTGGGCCGGAGGAAACCTCCTTTGGCTCATCACCCTTGTTGTTACCAGTGAACTGCGAGCAGATCTTCTTGACGCTGGTGGCGCAGGTACCAGTGATGGTGGCCTTGTCACCGTAGTTGCTGTTGATACCGACGAGGGTCTTGCCGGAAGAAGCCTGGACGTTCTTGACGACGACGGAGCGAGCCTTGCCGTTGTTGCTGCAGTTGCCGCATGACCTGTAGAGCTTGCCAAAGTTCTGGACCTTGAAGCCGTCGATGGTTACGGTGCCGAAACCGTTGTGCTGGATCACCTTGTCGTCGGCGCCCTGGGCACCGCCGCCGGAGATGAGGGCGTTGCCGTCACCCTTGATGGAGAGGGCATCCTCGCAGACGTCGGTCCACCAGACGTCTAGGGATTGTTAGATGTGTTTGAGATATATTGAGGGTTTATTCTTACTCTTGATGGTGCAAGAACCGAGGCAGTAGACACCTTCCTTCTGGTTGGCGCCAATGATGGCGTTTTGCAGGGTAGCTCCGTTGGACAGGAGGAAGACAGTGTCTGCCTGACCACCCTCGGATTGACCGGTGCACTTGACACCCTTGCGGCCGTAGGTCTTGAGACCACCGTCAAAGGTGCCAGAGACCTTCTGCGGGGCAGTGTAGTCGACGGTACCCTTGGAGGCGGGGATGTTGAAGGAGATGGCGCGAGGGATGTTCTGCGCAGGGGAAGCCATGGCCAATGGGGCGGCCAGGAGGGCGAGAGTAAGGTACTGCATTTTTGATATGTGGGGTTTGGGGTTGGATTGGAATTAGGTCTGGAGAAGTGAAGTTGAACGAATGAATGTCTTGCTGGAGCTCTGCTCTTGCTTGAAGAAAAGGACTGATTGAATAGGAGGATTCAAGGAGACTATATACTTACCACATGTCCTCCACTCGGACGGTGTAACATGGACCCACGAATACGCGCTCGGGTCATGGTCATTCAAAATTTTCCATCCATTCAGACATTGCAGGAGTTGAGAGTGGACGCCCTCAGGAGACGATTTGTGATCGAAGAGTGGTGGCGGACGACGCTCCCGGTTAGAAAAGGTTGTTGAAACAGGTCGAGGCCCCACGATCGACGGTGCTTGGGTGCAATCTACGAGTGCTTGGGAGCCATGCTTACAGCGGACAAGGCAGCACAAGCCAGGGACGAGGTAGCACAAGCCTGTGACAAGCGTCACAAGCCTTGCAAGCGAGGGACCAAGCGTGGGTCTCTCACAGATCCCAAGAGATCCTGAGACGTGTAGCGGTGGCATGAGGAAATTGGAACGATACCAAGCATCATAGAAGCCTTGAATGCCAAGACGGAAAGATGTCCCACGACTAATCAGAAGACAGATTCCGCTCCGCTAGTTGGTTTCATAAAGCTTGGGTGGCTTATGAGGCAAGTCATGTCATGCTTGAAAATGATGGTACGGTGGGGATTATTCTGGTCATTGCTTGTTGTGATCGAGTCTCCATTATTCGTGATTGTCGAGGCTGATGGTCGTTGACCTTTCCAATTAGGGCTTGATAGAAAATTGGTCTCTGACATGAGAGACAGGTAGGGCATGACAAACCCCTTTTTCTGTCAGTCCATTAGGTTATCTCGAACGAGGTCATCTGGTCATCGAGGGCTGGTTGAAAAAGGTTCTACGTAAAACCCCTGTCTTTGTTTCTCCGTTGGAAATCATCTGGTACCTGCAGGATATCTCTCACAAGCCCTGTTTTGTTCCTCTTACATGAACCACTAACCCTGCTCTGTCCGGTCATGAGGAGGCCGAGAGGGAATGCAACATGCGATTCAAGGTATATGCATGTCCGATGGATGATTATAATTCCGCAGATACAAGAGGTACATGGCTTTATGCACCCCAGATATTTCTCCGTCCGATGGTCGGCCTCGGTCAAGGATTCCCGGTATAGAATGGGGAGAGTCTTGTTTCCAGGCCTCGGTCTTGTTGATCTGCTGCTCCACCTGTCGATACTTGTTAGATCGGGTCAATGAAGATGGGATATACGGGCCGAGCAGCATTGAGGCAGTGCAAAAGAGACTGGAAACATATAACTCTGGTTGACTACTCTGCAGATTCAGCCCGTGTTTTCAACTTTCTTCTACATTTATTGTGCATCTTCTACTGGACTGCACAGTAGTTCTGGTCAGAATTGACGACGATTTCTGCACACACCGTCCCTCTTTTCTGTTCACGATTGCATCACATCCGTATCTCATCAGGATCACAGTCGACCGAAAGGAGAAGAGTTTTCCCTGTCAATCGGCCCACAGTCGACCGATAACACCCGGTAGGTCATGTTGGGCCTGAAATATGCATACCATCGACTCAACACCACCAATCCGTTGGTCATAATCTTTCCTTTCTACGGCTCAACCTCAATACGGTATCCCGTAACCGGCTTGAAGCTGACGACTTTTTGTCGAATATGACAACTGCCAAGTTTATTCTATTCTCGCCTGAACCAGGATCTACACTTTGGCCTTCAAGATCCGATGCATGCTGACGTATTTTCTGCCTTTCAGGACTAATATTTCCTCTCCCAAGGCTCAAGTCCGGTAGTTTTGTTTATATCACCATCTTCATACGCCGACATTTTGGTGTCATCGGTCAAAAGGGGTTATATATACGAATCCATTTCGGATCGTCTGTTCCTGGCAATCCTCCCGATTGACCGATTTGTGATTCTATTGGTTTTCGTGATGAGAGAAACGTCGTGGTTGGGTCAGTGTCCACGTGAAGAGATTTTACAAACTGCATCAGAATAGATATGAGATGCAAACACGGCTCGGTTGATAAACTGACTGCCTACCCTGCCGGTGTTCCTTGAAGGGCTGCAGCTCATCTTGTTCTCCAAGGTCCGGACTTCACACATGTTGATGTATCCTACCCAAACTCCTTTTGCTGTGTCGACGACGACGGCGGTCGGGTCCGACGCGTTTTTCCCTGACCCGGCAATGGACCAAGACAACGCTAAGGCCTGGGAATCTTTATTTCCGCCTTCAACTTTTTCTAATTCCCAGAGATCAGGTCTGGTCTCGTCTTGTGTTCATTCGCCAGATCAGTATTGGCCCGCCTGTTGTTGCCCTTCTTGCCGGCAACAAGGTTTGGTCATGTCGAATTTGAATCTGACTTCGACCCCAATTGCCAGTCCGGTAGATGGTCAGAATGGGCATATCACACCTGCTTTGCAGTCTCCGGCACGGGACAGTTCTGCGAGCACTCCCGAGGCAGGTGGTAAACCTAAACAGAAGAGAAATAAACCTACCTTGTCATGTCAGGAATGTGTAGAGCGGAAAACAAAGGTTGGTTTTGTATCTGAAATGAAAATGCGACAACCATCTAATATCCGGTATGCAGTGCGACAGAGGGAGACCAAATTGTTTGTCTTGTATCAAACGGCAGACGGATTGTCATTATACCCAAATTGCGAATCTAATAGCATCGGCAAAGTATGGTTAGTGATGAATATTGATGGACTGCACTGATGATGGTAGAACCACTGGTGGCGCAAAGGCTCGTTATGTCACAAAGCCATCCATCAAGGCGAGAAAGACCAACAGTGTTTCATCAACTGCGACAACGACATCGAGAGCGGGAGTAGGTTAGCTTGTGATTATGACATTACACGGCTGACATTATGCAGTCTGAAGGTCCTTCTCAGCCGTCTGCCACGCTGAAGCGGAAGATTAGGCCCAGTAGTACGCCATACTTGGGGACTGCTCTGCCGTATTCGAGATCGACTCCTTCGAATGTGTTTGGCGTTGGAGCCCAACATCCTTTCTCAAATTACTGGACATGTTCGGTAAGTGACAGTCCTCAGTCTTAATGGCTATGCTAAAAGTACAGGGTGGTGTTGCCGAAGTGGTGGGCGTCCTGCCCAGCAAGGAACAGGCCGACATGTATGTAATCATTCAAAGTGGTATGGTCACTACTGACTATTGCAGCCTTGTGGCAAAGTACTTTGAAGTGATGGATCCAGTCTATCCCTTCATTCACCGGAGGACTTTCTTCACAAACTATGAACGCTTCTGGGCACAACCATTGTCGATCAAGAATGATACCGATGCCGATCTGCTTGCACTCCACTACACCATCTATGCTCTCGGCACACAGTTCATGCAATTTCCATCATATGAGGAGAGAGCTTCATCAGCAGAATTCTATGCCTCGGCTGCGAATCAAGCACTTCGGATCTACTCCTACCTCAACCGAGCATCCATGCGATCAATGGCTGCCATGACACTCCTGACCTACTTCTTGATGAATGATAATCACGCCAGTGATGCTTATGCATGGTCTGGGATACTCTTGCGACAAGCATATGCACTTAGACTACACCGAGATCCAGAATTCATCGACCTGAACATCTCCGAGATTGAGAAGCAAACTCGGCGGCGGTTATGGCAGGCTGTGTTCTTCCAGGATACCTTCCTGACAGTACTACTCAAGCTGCCACCTACCGCAACACACAGCGATGTACAACTGGACAATCTCATGGACGAAGCGAGCCTCAAGGCTGATGGATTCGAGGTTGATATACCCTTTCAATCACGAGTGGAGAATCTCATGTCAATCAATGTTATCGCTCCGCCAGTGGAAGTCTCTCTACCACCACCACCGGTTGATATAACTCCTTATCTGGTGGATCATACCGTCGACAAGGCTGATGTTGAATACATCCGGTCAATGTGGAAGCTTGGCAACCTGGTACAAGAGAATCTTTCATCACCAATGTCTCTCAACCTGCCTCTTGTATCAAGCCCCCGACAAAAGACTAGTCTAGTATCTAGCTTCCGAGCGCTTTATCGGTCTTTCCCGAATGTTCTCACCATTTTGGATTTCAGCACTCTTCAAGCCGAGGCAACAGTTAATCCCCGCGGAGTACGACAGAACTTGTTTCTCACCAGTAACTTCTACCATTGCTTAATGATCCTACAAGCGAGTGAGAATGATGAAGCGGGTGTTGAGTGTAACATCCGAGGGAGTCTGGAAGCTGCACATGAAGCATTGTGGAGTTTCTTCAAGTTGGTGAAGCTGTTTGAGCTCGAGGCGACAGTATGGTGGGTGTTCCAGCACAGAGCATTTGAGGAGGCTGTAAGTACTCGCCCTCCCATCATTGTTCAACAAGCTGATATTGTTAGGTCACTATAGCCAAATTGCTATCGATCGAACCGACACAGGATGTTAATGTCAACGACGCACTCTACACAAAGTGCAAGAATGATGTTATGACCATGATTGACTTTCTCAAGAACGGTAGTAGGGGAAATTTGGAAATGCAAAGGACAAGATTGCTGGCGTTGGAGGAAGCCTTTGACAAGATTGTCGTTTGAGATGATTTCGGTCTCCGGTTCTTTTCGGTATGATACCATATTATGACCACAGGTAGCTGATCAGCGGCCCTTATGAATGAATTCGTTTTAATGCGCCTCCATGTCCATGGACGAATACGGCGACTGACGCACTACTTACCAGTGTCTTTCGAGTCTCGAACATCTCTGTACGAGCATTTCACATCTTGTAGCGTACAAAAGTAGGAAATAGCATCAACTGAGTAGGGTCCTGTGATCTGCGGCCATCGTAATTTGTCTCATACTGGGATTGGCAGGTACCATGCAGGTTCAAGCTTCTAGCCATGTGCGTGCCTGGAAATACTAGCATCATGATAGGTTCGCAAGAAATTCTCCGTCTTTCCTGAATACTAGTACTTGTGAGGCAGTAACAGAGTCTCAGGTATTGGCCAAGAGAACGAGATTTAGTGAGCCTCGTAGATGAAGCCAATCAGAATCATCTCTATACCGGTATACGCCACCCTCAATTTCTAGATCCGCGCTCCCATTCTGACTCTCCTTCCTCCGCGTTTGTTCTTTCATCATACTCGCCGCAGCTACTCCAGCAACCGAGGGACGAGCACTTTTGATGAATCTAGGAGCCTAGTTATGTAACAGGCCGTGATGAGATAGTTGCAAAAGTGATCATCATGGGTGATGGACAGGTTTGTATAAGTATTCAACATGTCCGATTCCTACAGCCACCAACTACAACCATCTCTGCCCTATTCTGATCGCGATTGATTAATTCTGCCCCCTCTTATCACGTCAAAGTTACCGGGATACAGTAGATCGAAGCTTGAACTCTTGGCCAAATGAGGACCACTCTTTACCTCGCTGCCCTACTGCAACCACTCTGGGCTTCTGCTCAGAACAGCACTTCGCCTGCCAGAGGGCCATTGTGTGCTTGCAGTCAACTCTCTGCCCTCAATGCTAGCAACTATGTTGCAAAAGACAGCACCGACTACCAGACTGAGAATTTGAAGGTCTGGGATAAGAGATCGAACCAATCTCCGGCATGCATCTACCTGCCAACAACAGCGGACGATGCAGCCGAGGCAGTTAGCATTCTCAACTCTTGTAATGCTGTCTTTGCCCTGCGTGGTGGCGGACACATGAATGTACGTCAAGGCAAAATTTGTGGCTATTTTGTACTGACCTATCTAGTACCCGGGTTCCAACAACATCGATGGTGGTGTCCTCCTCTCCCTCAACCGCATGGATGAGCTGCAGCTTTCCAACGATACCGAGACAGTCGCCATTGGCCCCGGTAATAGGTGGATTGACGTATACTCTTACCTAGAGCCTTTCGGCAAGTATGTCATCGGTGGTCGTTTAAAGGTCATTGGCGTACCCGGCTTGACCCTCATCGGTGGTGTCAACTACTTCATCAACAAGTACGGCTTCTCAATGGACAATGTGGTTAATTATGATGTGATCCTCGGCAATGGCACTCAAGTCAAGGCCAACCGGCAGGAGAATCCAGATCTCTTTTGGGCACTGAAGGGTAGGGTCATCGTCCTGTCTGTACTATCTGCTTGCTGACTTCTCTTAGGTGGCGGCAGCAACTTTGGACTCGTCAGTCGCTTTACTTTCAAGACTCTCCCCATCGCCAATGCTTCCACAACAATTTCCGTCTGGGGTCCCCAAGCCATTGAACCCTTCATCCGTGCAGTCTGCAAGTTTGTTGATAACATTGGCAACAAGCCCTCCGTAGCTGCTGGTGGGGTTCTAAACATCAACTATAATGCCACGACCGGTGTTAGCACCGCCAACTTTTTCGGCTCACAAGAAGGCACCGAGTCTCCCGCTAGTAGCTTTGCTCCCTTTGCCAAATTACCAGGAATCCTCCAGAAGAGAGATGCAGTCACTACTCCCGCCAAATTTTCGGCCAACTTTGATTCACCTGCCCAGATGTTCAGGATCCAATTCGGACATCACACCATCCGCACAGATCCTGATAGGTTGATCAGCATTTACAACCAGTGGGTCGAGGCACTGCAGGATATTCGAGATGTGCCCGGTCTTCAACCTACATTTGTTCTCAACCCTGCTCCAAAGAGTGCTGCGAGGGTAGCAAAGAAGAACGGTGTTGGCAATGTCTGGGGTCTGGATGATAAGGAGAACTACATCTGTGAGTTGTTCAGCACTCATTCTCGATTATGGCACTAATTCTGTCAGGGTGGCAATTATCTACAGCTTGGGCTAATCCCGAGGACGATATTAGAGTGACCTCGTGGTCAAAGTCACTTCTTGAGAGGCTTCACAGGGAGAACATCGACATGGGCATAGGAACAGAGTTCTTGTACTCTGGTGATGCTTCGGAGAGTCAGGATGTTTACGCAACATTACCAGAGAAGAACAGGGATAGGCTGTTTGATGTCAGGGATCGGTACGATGTGGATGGTGTGTTCCAGCGTTTGAACTATGGTGGGTTCAAGCTGGGATACTAGAAGAAGGTGGTCTTGTACATGCGGAATACGCTTTGGATCTTGGTAGTACATATGTTGTATTCGATAGGATGGTTAGCAGATAAATTAGCGCATTGCATGGACCCTAATCGGTTATGGCGTCCCCGCCTTTATACATTGGCTAGAGCTTGCTTCATCTCCCAGACAGCATCATACCCGTACGCCCACTTTTGTGTCACAGGATCACTCCACTGATTTGGGCTCTCCTCGAACACTTCACCCTTGACCTCCGGCTCCATCAGTTGGTCTCTCGTCTTCTGCTCCTCACCATCCTCAAGATGCCAGATCACTCCATTCACAGCACTCGCCCTCTGCATCTGCCCAGCTCTCAACGATCTCACCCTCTCAAACACCGCCAACCTCTCCGGCAGATCTCCGATTCCTGCTCCCTTCAAAGCTGCGCCTAGCGCCGCCGCATCTTCAATTGCCATACCCGCCCCCTCGGACATGTAAGGCAACATAGCATGAGCTGCATCTCCCAGCACCACCAGCTTGCCAGATTCGGACGTCCACTTGCTCAAATTCGGCACAGTAAGGAGTGGCCACTTCATCGTGACCTCAATCTTGTCAATCAGCGCCACCAGTCTCGGATCCCAGTGCTGGAAATAGGTCTTCATATCTGCCAGAGTCTTTTCTTGGGACGCAGAAGACCAATTGGCTGGGTCAGAGGCGTCGTGGTGGGAGAGGACGAGATTGAATTGTGAGCCCGAGGAGATGGAGTAGGTCATGACATGCTGTGATGGACCGATCCAGATGTTGATGTTGGGGGTTGTGAGCAGCCAGGATGTCGCCGGGTCAGAAAGCATTTTCGAGACTGGGACCGTGGCTCGATAGGCCGCAAAGCCAGTGGCTATGGGTAGGGTAGGAGCTGATGGGTCGACGAGGGGACGGGCTAGGGAGCGGATCCCTGATCGTGGTCAGCTGGACTGGATTGGAAGTGGAAAGGGTGGGTCTCACCATCTGCTGCTACGACAAGATCTGCCCGTCGTCTGTCTCCGGTGGATAAGACGACTTCTCCGGCTTCTTCAATGTATTCCACCACTTTCGAATCGGTCGTCAAAGTCACTCCATGCTCCAATGCAAGACGATGGAGGGCTTCATGAAAGTCTGCTCGATGTACGACGTAATAGGGTGCAGAGAACTTTTGCTTAAAGTCGGGCTTGAGAGCGGTGTAGCCGATAGCATTACCGTTTTCCCATCTGCGGAAGGTGATACTTTCTGGTTCGACTACTCGATCTTGTAGGTATGCTCCCAGACCCCACTCAAGTAAGATTCTAGCAGAGTTTGGGGGAATCTGGATGCCGGCTCCGACCTTGGATACATGTAAGAGTCCACTCGATTAGTACTACACTGGGACGTACCTCTCCGAGTCTCTTGGCTTGCTCGAGTACCTCCACATGATGCCCTTGTTTAGCCAGGGCAATGCCAGTGGCTAGACCTCCCAGTCCTGCTCCTACAACGAGCACATTGAGGGGAGACGATGATGAATTGATCTTGTCCAGGAACTTGAGGCTGTTCGTCGGATATGCAGGCCCCTGCTCAAGTCAACACGTGTGAGACCAGCCAAATGAGTGACCAACCTGGACTAGTACTTTGGCACCGCCACCCAAGCACGTGACTTTCGAGGCGTCGACAAGATCTGGCTCCACTTTCGAGATCATGATTGATTACATCTAGCTTTCATCGAATGCATCGCTTACTTGTGCACATATTCTTGTCTTTGTTGTTCTGCCCTGACACCCTGTCTCATCGCGGGGCATCTTCGGGTATCGTTGCCGGTCTTTCCCCGCCACCGCCGCCGCCTGAGGTGTCGCTCTTCTTCCCCGTCCTTTCCATCATTTCCGTTCATTCCCCATCCCTTCTCATCACCGTTCCGTCATGATGAATCGAGAGACCAACAATGGTTCATCGGATCGTGGGGCGGAAGATGTCCCGCCGCCGAAGCGTAGGAGGATCGCGCTCGCCTGCAATGCCTGTCGAATCAGGAAGTCGAGAGTGAGTTGGTCCATACCGAGCGGGCAGCTTTCTGTCGGCCGAGCTGTCTAGCGGTATGATGCAGAGACGAACTACATGCTGATGGACTCTAGTGTAATGGTGGCCATCCCAAGTGTTCCAATTGTATCGGCCTTGGTTTCGAGTGTAGTTATGAAGCCTCCGAAGGAACCTCGAACTTGATAGTTCGCAAAGAGTGAGTGGTCCTTTACCATTAGGGTTGGGGAGACAGGTGAGCGGAGCTTGCTGCTGATTTGATCAGACAAATGGCAGTATTGGACAATCGACTACAGGAAATTGAAAAGCAGTTGGCCCTGCATGCAGAATTCCTTCGCTCTCACTGGAATGCTTGTAGCAATGGGGAACCTATAAGACCATTTTCTGGTAACACTGTTGTGGCTGCGATGTCCGAGTCTGCTACAATTGCACAAGCAGATGCTTCTGAAGATGGGGACGATCAGCCTACAACTGATGGCATGGGAATATCCTTTGTGGATGAGAACGACTTTGCTTTCTATGGTAATGCCGATGTTGTATTCGAGAAAGTTGAGCTGATTCGTAATAGGACCTTCATCCAATATCCATTTCATGCGTGCCATCATCAATGCTGTGGCACCTGGAAACCCAAACACCCCTTCAGCCATGACTCTCACAGTCGACAGCATACTCAAGGCTTCGAGGACCCATGCCAACGAAGCACGAGCTGATCATGAGGGCGTTCAATCATATATCCTCCCGCCAGAGGATGACATGGTGCAGATGTTGAAAGCATACTTTGGGAACACTGGTCTGATCTTTCCATTCATTCATGAGGCTACTTTTATGCATGAATACAATACAGCAAAGGATATGGGATTCAAGAAGGTTCGCAAGTCATGGCTAGGACTGCTAAACATGATCTTTGCCATGGCTATCAATATCGATCTGTCTCAAACGCCAGCTGGAGGAAAGTATCCCAAGTCGAACATCTTTTACGAGCGGGCTAGTAAGCTTGGTCATGAAGAGATGTTGAGGGGTACTACAATTGAGACAGGTATGAATACCAATGCTGTCAACGCTCAGACTGACCGTACTAGTCCAATTCCTCCTCCTCATGAGTTTGTACCTTCAAGGTGCACACAAGAGTGTTCAGACCTTCACCATCCATGGCCTGGCCGTCAAAGCATGTTTCTCTCTAGGCCTTCATTCAAGTCAGTCTTCGCATCGTTTCTCACCAGTAGAGAATGAGATTCGTAAGAGGACTTTCTACACTTGTGTCATACTCGATCGGTCAGTGTACATTTCGTTTCATGAACCTCTGCTGACCTTTACAGTACATTGAGCTTTAGCTTTGGGAGACCACCGATGATACCACAAGACTACGTCCGCCTTCCATTGCCGGCTCTTTGGCCTGATGCCGGTCCTCAAGATCGGTCACACTATAGTTCGGTATTCTTCGGCTGTTCTGCGTAAGTCTTATTTCTCCCATGCTTCTGATCGATGCTAATTAAGTAGAAACCTGCATCAGATCTCCTACCAGACCATACACCACATGTACGGCCTCAATATCGATTTTGTCAACGATGAGAGTCTTCTTATCACTCAAGTTCTCAATGTCGGCGTAGAGCTGGATCGATGGCGGGCTCGATTACCTTCTGAGATGACTTTGCTGACCACCGAGGCTTTGAAGATTGGGCAGGTGACTGCAATGAAGCTGCCATTCATCATGACTTTGAGATACCATAACGTCAAGCTCATGGCGTATCGACCATTCGTGTCAAGAATGCTCCAGGATGTTGCAGCGGTTGACCATATAGGGTCTCACACCTCAGTACAACCCATGATTGGTCATGTCAAGCAGCCTTGTACAGATGCTGCCAAAGAGACCATAGATCTTATTGAGACTGCACTTGCGACTCCTGGTGTTGGCAGTGCTGTCATGGGTGCCTGGTGGTTCACTTTGCATTATGGTATGTTTCCTATCGATATCACAAGCCCTCGCTGATCGTTCTAGTCTTCAGCGCTGCTCTTGTCTTTGCAGCCAATACAGTCATCACTCTAAATCTCACCGTACACGATGGTGCTCAACAGGTCCAGATGTTTCAGAATTACCTCAATAAGGCTATCAAGTGTCTGGATGGAATACCTGGAGAAGATGTCATCCTGGCTAGATGCCGGCAGTACATTGAGCGGATATCACAAGTCTTGGTTGACTATGGTAACACTCCGTCTGATCAGCTTCGGAACTTTGGACTATCCACATCTCATATTGTGGAGAAGGATTCAAGAACGCAGCTTGCTACACCTGGCAGTCTCGACATCAGCAGAACGATTGATCCATTTGCAACGGATGCCAATTTCTTCAACTACTTTCCGGGATTGGACATGCCTGATATCAACTCGCTGGTGAATGCCGATATGGAGATTGCAAACTTTTTTACATCATAAGCTACCTATCCATCAATTCCAATTCCTGAGCTGGCACCCAATTACCATGCAGACCATGTCTCAGTCGTACAGGGAGTAGGACCACCGCTTGAGCCTTTGAAAAGTCCTTTGTGTCGATGATGTGGAGCTCGCTGGACATGGTGGCATAGTTGTTCACCAAGAACATGACCCAGCCATCTCCTTCTTCTGCTGTGCTGGACCTTTCGAGGAATACTGGCTCTTGAACGAGATGGGTTGGTCCCGGGCAGTATTGTCTCAGCGTCTTTGTGACAATATCAAGATGACCAATCCCGTTGTACACGGGATGTCCTCCACCCATGACTGGGACAATTTTGGACATATCTGTGCCAAGAGACATGTCCATCAGATTGAAGAACATGTGACGGTACTCTTGCATCGAATATCTGTCATCAATTCGCGGAAACTCGCTATCCATTTTGATGAGTTGCACTGGTTTGACATCGAGGTCGTCCGTGTGCGGGTCAATGGTGAAGCGAGACATGTGAGCTGTGATGGTGTGAGGGTCTGGAGAGTTCCCTTGTGAGTCTGGCCACCAGAAGAATACGTTCTTGTCGCTGATTGGGAGATCAAAGATGATCTTGCCCTCTGCATTCTCGTACGCATTTGCTGTATGGCCGGGGAAACAATTTGGAGCTCGGAACCACTGGATAGATCAGTCTTTGGTCACTTCGCTTGCGAATTGGATCTACCTTGACATCTTCTCCCTTTGCTCCCCGTCGAGGAAGGACACCGATGTAGAAGGGAACGTCTGGATTCCACTGCCAGTGTTCGCCTCCCGCTTTCATCCGTTCGAGGTCACATGTCTGAGGTATACATGGAAAGATGATCCAGTTGTCGGTCACTGCAAAGTCATGGATCATGGCGACAACTGGGCAGATAGTCCAGACTGTTTCTGTGAATTTTCCATCTGGGCTGATGTTGAAGTAGCAGATGTCAGGTGTGCCATCACCTTTGGCTTCGTAACCAAATCCAATCAGCTCACCCGTCTTTGGATCAACCTTTGGATGAGCAGTAAAGGTCGTGCTGGGAAGCTGTCCATCAAAGTCCTCCAGTCGGATGGTTTCGAGCGTTCTCGGGTCGAGGCTGTACGGCGGCGCATCTTCCTTGATGGCTAACAGCTTTTTGTTGAAGTAGAAGACATTGGTGTTTGCGGTTGTCCTTACTTTGAACTCGACGGCATCAGTGTATTTGTTGCGATACTTGCCTGCTTATGTCAGCTTCGAGGTAGAATTTATAGGCGTCATACTGACCAACTAGGGCACGCTTTGCCTTTCGCTCTCTGACGAACTTTTCGGTTCGGACATATCTTTGCTTGAAATGAATTTTGCCGGCATGAATTTGGAAAGCACTGATATTGCCATCGCCATTGAACCACTTGGATACTCAGTCTTGGAGCTTTATCATTGTCGGATGTACATACCGGATCATCTTCTATGAAAGGAGCATGCTGTGGGTCTGGCATAACCCGATAGAAGGTCCCGTCAATCTCGTGGGGTATTTCGCCATGAACTTCGAGATCTTGGATTTCTCCTTCGAATCTGCATGGCTTCATAAAGCCCGAGAATTGTGGTCGGTCAGGGAAATGATTCGCCACGGGTGGCAAACGCCGTAGATGACCCGCCATGGTCTGAGAATGCTGGATACCTGCATCGATTCGAGTTTCCAGCTCGAGCTATTTGTTGAGTTCCAAGACGTGTTTACTCCGCTTACACAGCGGAGTTTGAAACACCTCAACGGCACCCGAGAGCTCATCCGACAGTTCCCCGGTCCACTTTGCAAATACCGAGAACCTTTCCCCACGGGGTCACCACACTTCCGGAGGTTCCCCGAGGTCTTCCATGCTGAGCACATCACTGGTACATCATACTGACACATATTGGGATGTTATTGCAGGTAGGATGAGAAACGAATACAACGACGGAACAACATGTCGACCACAGCTATCACAAAGACAGAAACAATGGCTTTGGAGATCGACTCCGCAGAGAAATTGATCTCCGAACTGCCCGCCACTCACACCCTACCGCTATGGGCTCAGATGGCGAAGCTGAACCCGGCGGCGCCAAATCCAAAATGTGTGCCTCATGTGTGGAAGTTCTCAGAGGTGGAGCCGTACTTGCTTCGAGCGGGCAATCTTGTGACCGAGAAGCAAGCTGAGAGGCGAGTCTTGATGCTGGTCAACCCTGCGAGAGGTGAGTATCAAGAATTCAATATCATACATTGCTAACAAGCTATCAGAGGCTCCCTATACTACCGACACTGTCTATGCTGGTCTTCAATTGGTCATGCCGAATGAGACAGCTCCAGCACATCGCCATGTCGCCTTTGCTATGCGTTTCATCATCTCTGGGAAAGGTGGTTTCACTGCTGTACATGGCTCTAGGATTCCGATGGAGAGAGGTGATGTTATCCTCACTCCAACCTGGAACTGGCATGATCATGGGAAAGATGGAGATGGGCCAATGATCTGGCTTGACGGTCTGGACCTGCCTTTGTTCCGACACTTTCCTGTCCACTTTGTACAACACTTTGAGAAGGATAGGTATCCTGCTACAAACATTGACAAGGAGGACAGTCCGATTGTGTACCCTTGGAAGCAGATGCAAGCGGAATTGGATGCAGCAGCTGATGGCGGAGTGTCCTGGGTGACAAAGCCATACCTGAAACCTGATGGTCGACAAGGTTTGTAATTGTGCTCTGTTGAGGTTCACCACTGATATCTTTCCAGTCAGTCTTACTCTTGGTGGATCAGCTGCACGACTTGAAGCTGGATCAAAATCACCAGCTATTCGAGAGACTGCTTCATCAGTGTACCATGTCGTCACTGGTTCTGGTCATAGTATGATTGACGGGAAGCAATTCTCGTGGAAGCAAGGGGATACCTTTTGCATTCCGACATGGAACAGCTATCAGCACTTTGCGAATGACTCGGGTACAGTCTACCTCTATCGCTTTGACGACAAGCCAATGCTTCAAGCGCTGGGCTTCTATCGAGTCGAAGGCACCGATGTGGAAGAGTATGTCTCAACCTAGAGCCTTGCCTGCCGCTCCGACTCAAGGACTCTTCTTGCAGCTGCAGTACCTGCTCTTCTCCCGAACACTGACCCAGAAGTCAAGCCACTCCCTCCTGGATAGTTGTTGTAGAATAATCCACCAAGCATTTCTCCAACACAGAATAGTCCTGGTATCTCGCAACCTGTTTGTTCCGAAATCACCGCGGTCGATTGGGGGGCAACTTTGAGCCCGCCGAATGTGAAAGTGATGCCACCTGTGACCTTGACAGCAAGGAATGGCGGTTTGTCTATTGGCAGTGCCCAATTTGTCTTTGGCAATGTCAAATCTTGAGTCGCCATGCCGTCCTTGACAGCCGGATCCCATTTCTTTTCTGGATGAGCCTTCACATGCTTGTTCACAGCAGA
Source organism: Elsinoe ampelina (assembly GCA_005959805.1). NCBI lineage: Eukaryota > Fungi > Ascomycota > Dothideomycetes > Myriangiales > Elsinoaceae > Elsinoe > Elsinoe ampelina. Next base: position 3,319,602 of record SMYM01000002.1, read on the forward strand.
ATTGTACTCCTTTAGCGTCTGCACGAATTTGTTCCTGTTCTTCAATCCAGCCTGGCTACATTTCTCTGCCAGCTCCTCGATTGTACTGGCAGTGATCTTCTTTACAACTTCATCTCGGTATTCTTCTTCTCTCAACCACGGTATCGTTCTAGAATCCCATACCTGAAATGCTGCTCCATCTGGCTGAGCAAGTATCTGCCTTCCAAAGATGGCATATGTGTAATTGCGATAGTCGACCCCTTCGTCCACAAATCTCTCACCATTGACATTGATCATGACTCCGAGAGGATATCCTGATTTCGTGAACTCGTTGCTTACACCCCTGTCACCACTATTCCGCGGTGCATTCGCATCCCAGCATGTTGCATGACAGCCAGACCAGTCTCCTGCTGTCTTCGCCCCTGCGTCTCTGACTGCGATATCTAGGAGATCGCCAGTATTGTGAGGGGTGCCGCGGACATACGCTAAGTCCCAGCCGTGGCCTAGATGTTTCGCACGTAGCTCAGGGTTGGCCTCGAAACCACCTGCTGCAAGGATTACTGCCTGGGTGGCGATGTTTACGGATTTTCCGTGCGAGCTGACCGAGACAGAGGCTATTGCGCCAGTGGAAGATGTATGAAGGGCCGTAGCAGCGGTAGAATAGTAGACCTTGATACCGTGATGTTCTGCGGCTGCTTTGTGGTCTTCAATCAGCCCTTTGCCACCATCCTCTGTCTTTAGGGCGAGACCACCCCAGAACTTGTATCGGTCGTCGACGAGGAATGATTGACGGTTGAAGGAGAGCTGGAAGCGTACGCCTAGTGTAGAGAGCCATTTGATAGTCTGATTGGATTCGTTGATAAGGATACCGCAGAGTGTCGGGTCTGATTTGCCTTGACATATGCGGTCCATGTCTGCTTGAAAATCTGCTGTCGTGTATGGGACCAGATCCACTCTATCCGCCAGCTCGTCATCAACGTTGTTGACTAGTGGTAGGAGATCTGGGAGGCCTTCATGAACTGTCCGCATCGCACCAGCTGTGAAATATGAATTCCCGCCTGACCATTCCTCTGGGCATTTGTCAATGATCATGACATCTTTGGCGCCATTCTGGACAGCGGATATGGCAGCGCAGAAGCCGGCGTTGCCTCCTCCGATGACCAGGACATCACATCGTTCGGGTGGCGAATTCATGATAGCAAGTGGGAGGCTTCAGGTTTGTGCGAGGCAAGAAGCTGAAGGTACGGATGAAAATGTCAGAGATTTAGCTCCACAATAGCCTACATTTTGATGATATATACTGAGGTAGAAAGGTCAGAGAGTCTCGATCGGAATTCGGCATCTTCGTGGTGGAGAAATCCTGCAGATCATCAGTCCGCCACTTCTCCTCCCCCAGCGACATCATTCGACGGACAGTTGCCCCACGCTTCATTGAAAGGAGGAATAGCTTGAGCCGGGAGATCTGGTCATCACGCCCATGCGGTACATCGAGCCGCGGTCATTGCGACTACATTGGGACTGCTAGAATTCACGGCCAGCGCTACATACTCGAGTCATTGAGAGACGTCCGCCATCAACGATAGCATCTCCCAATTCTTTACGGAACGACGAGGGAGCCATCACGATGCGGTGACCGTCGTCCGGTAGGTGTCCATTGCTTCATCGCCTAATCACATGCGCTCGTTTCAAGGACTGTTCTCGATGCACTCCACAAGTACTACATCCATTCTGCTTCTCTGTAAACTACCTCCACAGCTACCACGATTCTCCAAGCCTCATTCAGCTCTCTTAGGGCTATATAGTCGCTCCGACCAGCCTCTCAACTTTTCACCATACAGATACAGGGGGATCGCCAACAGCACTGCAATGGCAACCACCATGAACATGATCATGTAAACCTGGATCCAACCAGATGCTTGCACCCAGTCTACCGCCACATACAAGAAGACGAAGGCCACCAAATTTTTGAAGACATTGATGATGACGAGGCAGTCGGAGGCAAAAGCAGGGTGACTTTCGACAACGTAGGTGATGGCGATGTTGGGTGAAAACACGGTACCAAAGGATACTGTTACTGGTCAGCTTGGATTAAGCTTCCTACGCCGCAGACTTACCCATGCCAAATCCGAAAGCGATTCCGACCCAAGAGAGTTGGTAAGCACAGGTGAAGGCAACCACAATGCAGCCAGCACATCCAACCCAAGCTCCTGGTATCAATGAGACCAGGCGTTGCTCCGGGAAATATGATCCTTTGGCCTTGACGATTTGACGAGTAGTGATGAGATCAGACAGATAGCCACCTCCGAAGCAAGCAAGGACAAAACCGATGATTGCTGCGACCTGGATCAAGCCGACACTTGTCTCGGCGAAGAAGTAAGGTGGTGCCAGTAGAAGAGATGGAAAGGCAAAGCTATCGTCGTGTCAGCTTTGATATCTCAGATTTCTTTTCACTTACATCAAGATCACTTGGGAGGCTAGTGCCGTGCCATACACTAGTACCGCCCACAGTACACTCGGATATAGAATAAAGGCCAGCTGTCGAGAGAATGCCTGGAAGAATCCGATGCTGCGGTCGTATCGTATGAAAGATGTCCAGACCTTTGGCCAAGACACTTGCACATGGCTGACATGCTGAACTCCAAGACCCTCGGTCTCTACAGCCTCTACGCGGGTATCATTTTCCTTCTCAGTTTGCTCAGAATCGGCCACTTCGTATATCATGGGTCTTCTAAATGTCGATTCCGGGTAGAAGAGGTAGATGACGACTAGATTGAATCCGGCCAAAGCAGCACATACCCAAGAAAAGTCTCGCCATGTTCCGGGAGTGCCTGCAATGACAAAGCCGGCTATTAATGGACCAATAGCTGTGGCGCCTGATGTCAAGATGACATATAGGGACATCATTCCAGCTCTTTCGTGCAGGAAGAAAATGTCGGCAACAATTTCTGGTACCAAGGACTCCCCAGCAGAGGAAGCGAAGCCGGAAAGACATCTAGCTGCGAGTAATTCGTTGTATGTCTTTGCTTTGGCGGTCCAGATCAAGATGGCGAATAGCATCGTCATTGAGACGAGGAGGGAGAAGCGTTTACCGAACTTGGTGGCGATAGGGACCCAGAACATGTTGCCGACACCAAGAAGGAGGAAGTTGAACTGAAAACTGTTAGCCAACTTCAACTACTGGACGGTCGTATGTTCTGGCCAATCCTGTGTTGACTGAGGCCAACAACCCCGATGGGAGCCGGCCCACCTTGGCCAAAAGTACCACAGTCGAGTACTACATGAGCAGTAGGGGCGCTTGCACCGTGTCTGCTCTTGTGTAGATCTCTATTTTGGTACTTCTGGTGGGCCGGAAGAGATTTCACGACAGGAGTATCTGGACGAGGATGGCTTACTGTCAAAAGAGCGTTGATCTGGCTGGCCGTCTTCTGGAACTGCATCTCCAATACTGGTGTCGCTACCGAGAACCCTGCTCCTGCAAAGTTGGCCGTAAAGTTGAACAATGCCACCGATAGGATAGCCACAATCTTGACCCATTTTGGCCATCTCAATGGGTCTTTCTCGTCTGTGGATGGCGGTGGCCAGAGTGCTATGCCATGGTGCTTGCTCGAGGAGCCGACGGTGATTCGATCGACAGTCATGTTGCTTTGTCGTTGTGTTCTGGTCTGGTCTTGCGGGGTCCCCACACTGTTGTTATGGTTCTTGAGGACATCAATATCTGGAGATGATATTTGGTCGTTGAGCCCTAAGCCCGGACTCCCGACACACCCCCGTAATTGTTATGTGAGACATGATCCCGTGACATACCCGCCCCTCCGAGGAAGCCCTGAAACCCCGTCAAATAAAACATGCTATGTCGGGAGGACTACTGGACAGTCTCGGCAGCACTTGCAAACACCATGGCACCCAAGCTGGAATACGTCTTCACACTCAATGTCGACTTGGCACCTCCTGTCGACTACGGCAGCACTTCGACTGGGGATCGTCGATTCATACCTATCACCGGTGGTACTTTCAGTGGCCCGAAGCTTTCTGGCCGGATTTTGCCCGGGGGAGGAGACTGGAACAATGTTCGCTCTGATGGAGTGGTGCACGTTTACGCCAAATACAGCATTCAAGCCGACGATGGGACTATTATCAGCATCACTAATGAAGGCTATGGTCGATCGAGTCAGGACGAAATGAAAGGAGTGTTTGCAAGCGACTACAACGGCGCTCCGGATGCATCCTCGGAATGGTATACCAAGACCTGGCCCCGATTTGATGTGGAGGCGGGGAAGCACGAATGGCTGGGGAAGAGCTGTTTCCTCGGGGAACTACTGAGACCGGATCGACCGGGGCATGTCAAGATTGAAGTGTATGAGATTCTTTGAGCGTTTCAATTCTTGCCGGCAGTTCCCCGGTCGTCCCGGTAGCTCCCCGGCTTCAATCAACCACTTTTACCCTCGAGTAAGCGCAAGGTTACGTCTGAACAGTGCATCTATCATCATGAAAACTTCTTGGAATCGTTTGATCAGGTGTGAAACCACGGACGGTCGTGTCGTCAACGCCGAGCCAGTACTCCCGGACCCTGACTTTGATCTTGGCCTCGTCAAGGAGGAGCATCAGTTGCAGGCCAAAATTATCATTGGAGATGATCTATACGAAAAATCTACTGTGACGGATGAGGTTGTCACTGTCAAGAAGATACTTGGACCCCTGTCGCCGCAAGACATACCAATTCTCCGATGTGTTGGACTCAATTATGCAAAGCACAGTCGGTCAACCTTCCCTACAGCCGGACCAGCATTGACATTCGATAGTCAAGGAAGCCGGTCGGTCTCCACCTCCGTATCCTTTCATCTTCTTCAAGCCGAATACGACGGTCTGCGGTCATGGAGATGATGTAATCATTCCAAAGATAGCCCAGGATGAGCAAGCCGACTATGAAGGCGAATTGGTGGGTATCTCAGCCTCAGACTCCTTCCGCTAACGTCGTCAGTGTATGGTCATTGGTAGGGATGCCAAAGATGTTTCAGTCGAGAACGCCTTGGACTATGTTGCAGCCTATACTGTCGGGAACGACATTTCGTCCAGGAAACTGCAGCGGGATCCAGCACTTGCAGGCAAGGTACCGCAATGGGGCTTCTCCAAAGGGTTCGACACCTTTGCGCCGTTGGGTCCCTGCTTGGTCTCGGCATCACTGGTTGCGGATCCTGCAAAGCTACATCTACAGACCATTGTGAATGGACAGGTGAGGCAGGATGAAATGGTGTCGGATCTGCTCTTCGATTGTGCATATCTTGTGTCGTATCTTTCGCAAGGTACCACTCTGCAGAAGGGTAGTGTCATTATGACTGGAACTCCTGGTGGTAAGTCGATATTTGAACGACAGGGATACTGGACTGACTGGTGTAGGTGTCGGAGCTGGAATGAATCCTGCGCAGTATCTCAAGCCTGGCGATGAGATGCGTGTGGTTATTTCTGGAATCGGTACTCTCGTCAATGGTGTCAAGTTCACCTGAATACATCCTTCATCCAACTGTTCCAAAACCCAATTTTCGGAATGGTATTGTCTGCGTCTTCACCGGTTTCAGCGGCATTGGATCGCCACCTCCAGCGTATGTGTTGATCTCAACAGCGGTATGGCCTGGCCTACGTATGACGCTGGTGGTAACAAGCTTGAGGCAGCCGATTTCGTGCACGATTACCACTTCATGGGATCTGACCTCGTCTGGTACGATCTTGCATGGTAGGCCTAGTTTCTCTGCTCGATGTTCCTCGATATCGGCGAGCCAGCGACATCCGTCGGCTAGGGCGACCGAGTAATTCGTTCCTTCTCGCCGCTTCATTTTGTACATGAGTTGGATTATTCTTCGGCGGAGAGCTTGATCCCGGCATCTGTACGCCATCATATTCAAGGCGGGTAGGACCTCTGGATCGAGACTGAATGAAATTTGGGCTTCACGTCCTGTGTGTCTAAAAGTTGGCGGGTCCATCATGATACATTCTGGCCATCTTTTGAGGTACAGCGACATGAGGTCCAGGGTTCTCTCGAAATGTGGAATACAGTGCTCTGTTCTCTCGTCCTCCGAATCACACATCGAGAGCAAGAGATCTGACAGCAGCAATTGAATTGCCAAGAGCAGATCTGCTGGAGTCTCCGGGGTTGATTTGGCTTCCAGTAGCGGTCCACACCAGTAAGCATGGAGGTTGCGGACTTTCTTCAAGCGGTCCACTTGATGATCCTTTAGGATATGATTGGCCATTCTGGAGATCGAGCGAATCAGACAGAAATGGGGACCATGGTTCAGACCTAGCGAAAGGTCATTGATGTGCCTTTCGGCCCAGTCGAGTCTTTCCTGCATGAGTTTGTCTGCATCCGCGATCAACGCCTTGACAGTCTGGTAAGCATCCCGCTTGGACGACAGCGAATGAGGCCAGCTGGATCCTGTATGACCTTGCGGTGTAATGATCTGCACATGATCGAGAGACCATCTATCCATTGACATAATCATGCTGTGGCAGGATTGGAGGGATACCTTGAGTGGTGCTTCACTGTATTCTTTGAGGATTGCCTTGCCGTAATCGATATGCTGGATCGCCAGGGAACTTTTGCTTTCAAGGTATACCTCGAAGGTGGCAAACAGCATTGATGCGATCAGGATTGGTTCTGGATCCGCTGAATGACCGGACTCGATCATGAGTCGTCTAGTGTTTGCCATGGCCTTTGAATATTGCTTCATGGCAACTCTGTCTGCTTCCACATTGCGAATTCGACGGAGAATACCATCGTGGACGTTGATCATAGCTCCTGCCGCTCCAGATGCTGCAGCAATGGCCTGGAATGTGATATGCGAAGTTGAGCTTAGTTGGAGAGCAAGATAGACCCATTCTGGGTCAGGTGATACCAGCGTCATTGGCCAGACCATGTATTTTCGGAACATTTCGAATGCATGGCGTTCAAAGTCAGTCACATGGAAGGAGAAGGTTGGCAAGTTTCGTTCGTCGGTCAAGGGGTCGATGGGTTTCACCGCCAGGCGTTTGATAAGTTGCTGATCCGGCAGGATCTGTCGCTGTTTACCGTCGCATGTTCTTCCTGTTGTAACACACTTGTTGCATGATGGGATAGCTCGATCGCATTTGACTCGGCGGATTCTGGATGATTAGCTGCGTTCTCAATTTGGGTGTAAACATACTTGCACGTCTGGCAACCCTGCCCAGTCTTTCCTCTCATGGTGGATCATGCACGACTGATGTCGCTTGAAGGGAGAAGAAGAGAAACATTGTCAAGGTCCCAGGAGGCTATGTTGTCGGTGTATTGATGGTCCTTGCTTTGATACGATGAGGGAGAGGATGCTGATTGGCTGTATCGCGAAGCAACCAATCAGAGGCAAGCTGACATTTCAGGCCTCTCTTCCGTGGCCTCAACGACTTTCCGTCTTTTCCTTGTTGTCGACACGGACATGTTTCGGTATATTTTCGAAGCCGACGAGCTATTTGCTTCTTTGTGGCCTGCCATTGGACTCGTCGCGTTGTGGCCAATCATAGATGTGGTATAAATGCGGCACGATCGTGCTCTGCAATATATGTACGCCTTACCGTGCATCACCTTCCAGGACACGATTGAGGCAATGCCTGGCATTCATAATGCACGAAAGGTACAGTTTTCCTGTCTGGGCTGTTACTTCATCTTGATTCCTCGCGGCTATCACACTCATTTCGAAACGCATCACCACAGTCGTTTCGTGTATGCTGCAGCACTCCTCCCACGCCGGCACCACCTTCTGTGTACTCAATTCATCACTACCTCGCACGATCGTTTGGAGTCACCACTGGTTCAGACAACGATCAAAGCCCCTGACTGAACAACGACACTCCATTCATTCGTCCCACGAGCATCATCAACATGGCAGATCTCAGCTACAGCGCGATGATCGTCATCATCATCGTGGCCGTCGGAGTAACTTTCATGTTGATCTACGGAGCTTGGAGGATGTCACACTCTACTGATAGAGCCTTCCCAACCTTGAAGCCCGAACAGGAGCAGTATATGAGGGAGGTTCGACAACGGAATTTGGACAACATGCACCCGGGGCACAGGGTATGAGTCTCCGCAATATCAGTCGGACGACCCGAGATGCCCGATTCACCCTCAATTCGCACACTGTCGATGAATCGGGGTCCATAGGAGGTCACATTGGTCTTCCCATGCCATTACATGCCCCACGGCTACCATACTGCATCCCACTCTGTCATCGACCGCGGAGGTCTCCAGGCTCGCACTGGAAAGCTTCCATATACACCTCGGCGCATACCGCAGCGTCAGAAACGAACTTTACTTCATGAATCTATTTCTCATAACCTCATACCAGCCAGTCTGAGTCTCAATCGCTAATGCTACAATGCTGAACCTTCTCTGATCCGCTCCGGGTCTTCCACCCACTGCTTATATCTAGGATGCAGATGCTTTCGAATCCCGTCCTCGATGTGGTCTGGCCAGTCGTTCATCATCCATCTCGGATGATAGTCTCGTAGCAACGTGGCATAGAACGAGAAGATGACAAGAGATGCCGGTCGTTTTTGTGCGAGAGTTGTCAGGAAATCGTCTGAGATCCGATATAGCCACGAGAAGAGGACATGGGAGTACTTGTGGTCACCTTCGTTCCATGCCACTGGTAGACCGTATCTTGCCACCATGGTTGTCTTTAAAAGGTTGAGAGCGTCGAGCGGGATCTGGAATGCTTCTTCGCCCACCGCTGCATTGCTGAGGAACTCGTGGAATCTTTGAAATCGATCGATGAAGTCGGGGAGAAGTTGGCGCTCGTATCCAGTCGAGTCTGGTGTTCCTGAAGAATCTGGCTTCCTTTCTCGTCGTATCTGGGCCATTAATGTGTTCTTGATGATGGTTCTGGCTCCTCGGAACAATGTAAACCATTGAGCTTCGCCACTGTCGCTGAAAGCCAGATATTCTCCTGGTTGAGGACCTTTGGCCAGGTATGCAAAGCAGATGATGATTGCAGACATTTGGATTGCAGGGTGGAGAGGTGCATCTGGTCTCGACAACCGTGAGATGATCGTTGGTAGAGCCATATTGTAATGCTCGTCGGCCCTGGCGTGGAGGGCTTTGTGTCGGGACGGTTCTACAAAGGACATGTGAAGGTCCTGCTAGCGATAGACATAGATGAAGGAGTGAGTGGTCCTTGAATGCTTGCTGTGGGAGTTCACTCTGCCAGAATTCCAGAGTCAAGGCCTCGTCGACAAGACTTGGGCCGGTATGCTGGGTCAGAAAGTGGAAGAGCTCAAAATCGTCATATGTGATGCCGCCGATTACGGCAGAGACTGGTGGAAGCGATGGCGGTGGGGGTAGTCGTGGAGCAATCGGCACATTCGTCAATGTCCTCGGCCTGCCTGCGAATTGGCATTGTTCTTGTCGGCGGGTGCAATTCAGGCATGTCGGCAGGCCTTCGTCGCATTTTACACGTCGTCTTTTACACGGTATGCATCCACCGCGGGATTTGTTGTGTGCTTTCCGCACTCTTGGCCGTTCTGGAGTGGATGGAGTTTCCGACATGAGCGGATTGTGCGAGAGGAGGGAGAGTACGAGATACGAGATGTTTGATTCTGGGCTTTATTATGAGAGCTCTGATTGGCCGAGCGTCTCGTACTCATTCGGCCCTATACGAGCCTCGACTGGTTCTCCCCCGACACCTCTACCTTCTGCATACTGTATACTTGCTTCCCGCTGTTCGACAGCACGGTACAAAGCACATGATGGTCTGTGCAAGACCAATGAGGCAGATGCATCCTGGACACCATCTAAAGCGGGTATATCAAGTCGGCTACTCGCTCTCTCGCTCAATTGTTGTTCCTCTTCTGTCTCCACAATGCACGCTTCAACAGCTTCCCGACTCGCAGCAACAGGAACAAAGATGAGTTGAATGTTCAATCACGAGAGGAAATTTCATACAGCTATTGGAATCCTCGCTCTCTTTGTCTTCGTCCTCTCCATCGCCAGGATAGCCGTCTCGAGGTTCGGCCGGACCGTCATCTGGGTTATGGTGACCAGTTGTAACATCCTGCTGGGAACTCGTCTGAGTGTGGACAAGTCTTTTAAATCTGTGCTGGTAATCGCCTACGAAATATGGGTCGAGCGAAATGGGGCCACGATGAGATTTGCCAGTATGAAGGCAGGCATGGCACTGAATGTCCTGGAGCCTGTATTCTGGTTGACCGCTGTCATTCTTTCAATCCTCAGCAACCGTGGACCTCTGTCTTCCGCTGGACGAGCCATTGGAGGTATTATTATTGCGGCTTGCTTGATCGTTCTGTGGGTATACCTCAGCTTATCCGGATGTCCCTCTGACTCTTCAAAGTCCTCTATCTCTGGTCCTCGCCATCATCTTTTTCCGAGAGTACAAGCAGACGAAACAGATCATTCTCTCGGTTTACATTGGATCCGTACTGTCTCTGTTCGGCCCCTAGTAGACGCTGGCCCATACCAACAGGCTTGATCTCGCTAGAATTTGGACATCCCTGCCAGACTCCGCCGCAATGACACTGTAAATCCAAACCTCTACCTCTCATTATCTCGATTCCGTCCACTATACCTATGCTGCTGCCGGAAACAAACGAGGCCCTTCAATAGAGTGTCGTTTATGCATTCTTCAGCAGGTCAAATTTCCTCACCACAGTTTCAACCATATCGTGGTCCGCCGTCTGCTGGAGTAGCCAGACACCTTCTTCATGTTTTCGTTTGGCAATCAGCTTTCTTGTAGTTCCGGCAACGCTCCGGTGGATACTCTTGCAAATCCCATCTGCCGTGTACGCCACAAGACCGAGGGATGCTAGATTCGGTTAATACGTCTCGAGGACTGAGGAATCGATACATACCTGCAGCAGTCTTGGTGGTGAAACCCAGCATACCTTTCCCAAGGCCTTTTGCCAGTCCTACGGCACCCTCTCGAGATCCTTGCATTGGTTGCTTGACCAAGTCGGTGATCCCGTCAACCATTCCATGAGCGAATGACTGGACATGTCAGCTTAACTTGTGCTAGACCGGGCCTTACAAACCTTGCCAGCAACGACACCACCACTCATCCATCCGCCTACTGCACCATGCTTTTGCGGCGCTTCTCCATACAGCTTGGGAACTGCTTTCAGACCTTCTGTCAGCGCTAATGGCAGATCTACCATGGTTCCCTTGAACAAAGAGACGTTCATCATGCCGAAACTCCTGGTCGATGATCCTGCTACTCTCAAAGCTGTTTCCCCGCCGCTTTTGTCGACTTCAGCTCGAGATTTGGAGGCCATGATCTCGTCGTATGGATTTTTGAAGATTCCAAATGTGTGATTGGCCATGTCAGTTGTCATTCCAATCATGGATGAAGAGCTTGCTGTTATTGGATCCCAGCGGCGGTTCTCTATGTGGAGGGGTTCTGTCTCGAGACTGGTATGGTCAGTGTGTGTCGAGAGGCAGTATGCGGAACTCACGAGGTCAAATCCTTCTCGCGGATGTAGCCCTTTTCGATCAGAATCTCCGTGGCGGTTCTTGACAAACGTATACCTCGTCTCTTGTACCGCCAAGTTGCAGGCTGGTCGGTGAATATGGAACATGGCATCGTGTCGAATGGGAGAAAGCTGTGGAAAGTCTTCGCTGCTGTCTTTACTCCGTTCTCGGCCTTCATTGGGCGGCGATACTTTCGGCTGCGTTTTTCGTGTCCGGAGCCAGGCATTTCTGAATAGCATCGACCAAGACTGTTACATTGAGCTTCCGCCATGGTATCGGTGAAGGTCCGGCTCCCGCTTTTGAGACCATCTCGCCCCAGAATGGTTGGCTAATCTCTTAGCTTGACTCGGGAGAATGTGGCAAGTACTCACTCGCCAAAGAATGGTATGATCGTGGTGGGACACCCGTTTGCGAGACCGCATGCGGTTGTTCCGGCGCCTCCATGATGGACGACAGCAGAGACATGCTTGAACAGCCATTCATGAGGGCAGTCGTCGATGAAGAGGATATCATCACCACAGTCGCCGTCCAATTTGCTCCAGCCTCGAGAGATGATGGCTCGCACGCCACATGTTCGGACTGCTTCGAGGATGATCTTTGTCATTCCCGCTGGATCTTCGAGCACGATGCTGCCAAAACCGATGTATATTGGCATTGAACCCTTGCTTAAGAAGTCTGCAATCCCGACTGGTGGCTTGTAGTCTGGAGGATTGCAGAAAAAGAAGCCGGAGATGTCTATTCCGGTCAGTCGATTCAACAACATCATGGAGCACTTACTGAGATGTGATGCCCAATCTTCCGGCTTTGGGATGAGAGCCGGTGACCAGCAATATGTAGTGGGAATATTCAACGTCTCTGTCAGACCAGATCCTTCCCATGCTGGTACCGGTTCAAGGTCGAGATTCTTTCTAAACTTGTTGATGACATCGCCCAGTCTACATGGTCAGCGAGATTCAGCAGAGTGAGACTCAACATACCCTTGCCATGTCAGAAACTCGACGATTCCGTACGAGGCATATTTGGCCAGTCCAGGATCGATTCCGTGCGCTTGAATGTTCGCGAGCGGATGAGGGAATGCCTTTGTGCTTGTCCACGGCATTGTGAACATGATATGAAGAGGAATACCGAGCGCTTGAGCACGGTGCACGAGGGCGAAGCTGGGTGGGCTTGCGATTATTGCGTCCGCCACAAATGGTTTATCGTCGACTGGTTCAATACAGGATCGCCAACAGCCTTCAAGCATCTCCGCTACCATGATTCGCTTGCGCTGAATGTCGCCGTTGCGAAGGCTGATCATGCTGGGGATTAGTGAAGGATTCTTGACCATGTAGGCCATCAATTCTTCGGGATTGCCGCCGATCGAGAAGAACTCGAGGCCAGAGTCTTTGACGAACTGCTCGAATTTGGCATGGGTCGCTATTCGGACTCTGTGCTTGAACTTGCGGAGCTCACATCCGAGCGCGATAAAGGGTTGAACGTCTCCTCGACTACCAACTATCTGGATGACTATGTTCATGGGGATTGTCCATGATGTTTGAGCGTGTGGATCTCGGACTTGTTTGGTGTGTCTTTGTCTGAGAGATCGAGAGAAGCGCTGAGCGACTCGCCTGTTCAGCGAGATCGGGATACGTCCGTCATCTGCTGTTGTCAACTACTGTTGATCTATGGAACAATCGATGTCGGACCTTGTATGTCAGCAACGACATCTTGAATCTCTTCATACGGCGGTGGCACCTCGTCGTCGTCTGACGTAGGTTCGAGAGGCATCTGGATCTTGTTATGTGGCATTGTGATGGTGAAGCGAAGAAAGAGAGATGACTACTTAAGTTCTTTCACCTACAGGCAGCAGCGAATGACGGTCTCGTCTGATACGCCATCCGCTCGGTATTGTGGTCAATCCTGCACAGGACTGAGGCATTGCAATACCGTTGAGAAGCTTTTCTCGCGGGATCTGGCTGATATCATTGGTCAAATGTACGAAGCTTGTTCGTATCGGACTTCTCCGCCACTTCAATCGGGCCGACAGGATCTTTGACACTTCTACGTTATCATCGTGTCGCTTCTTGGTCTCTGTTGTTCCTCGACTCGACCATTATGGATGGTACGTCAGGATATCTAAAGGAGATGGCGTAGCAACCGTTCAACGAGCTGTGATCACCACAGCAGTGTGCGCGACACCATCTGCATGCAAGACTTCATCGTGCAGGCCACCAGCCACCAGTTCGCACGGTCCAGTTTGCATTATTCAGGTCATACTGTGATCATGAAAGCCGCCGGTCTGGATGTCGACGGCGTGCGGTAACATATCCTGTTCACCTTTGGTCTCATGCTGGTCAGCAAACATCAGGTCAGGCTGCACACATTCGCCCTGAATCAGAACTGGCTTTGACATGGTCCCTGTTGCCTTATAACGGTCTCCTTTGATATCTGTGGATTGGAGCAACTTCCGAGTGGCCAATTTCTCGTCCGAGATGGATGCAACAGCGTTCAATCCACTCATCTAGGCGAGCGAAGCGAGGGTTAGGGTATTAGGTCGAGCGCAGCGAGGGTTAGGGTGGTTAAGGGTTTAGGGGATGTATCCTGGTCGCTTCCAAGAACCTACGAGTAGGCTGCTAGGCGAGTGAAGCGAGGGTTAGGGTATTAGGTCGAGCGTAGCGAGGGTTAGGGTGGTTAGGGGGTTAGGGGATGTATCCTGGTAAGTCTAGCGTTTTGTGATCGATGGTGGTGTCTTTCACCGCTACCTCTGGATGTACGACCGAGAACAGGCATTAGTCTCGAAACCATACGTGGGGTGAGGATGGTACATCGGAGACTAATGAGTATTAGACATGTCGGCTGCAAAGAGATCTGTCGCAACAGGATCGTTGTCGGAGCAAGGTCTTGGCTGGATATGACAAACAGCCGATTCCGACCGCCACTAAGCATCATTGTCGTTCGGTCTGTCAAAACTCGGGGATCAGAATGACTCCAAGTCTTTGCGGCAGACATTCAGTCTACCTAATTACGAGTGAGACTGAAGTGGCAGTCTGCACGCTGAGATTGATTCACTTGACTATCAGTGGATCTGAGAAGATTGAACTGCGGATAATCCGAGACGTCGAGATACTATGCCACCTGGTATTTACCACAAGTTCTATTGAGCCCAACCGAAAGGCCACGCTTCCGCCCAAAGACCAGGCTCTTGCCCAGCACTCGCGCTACGAGCCTTGCGCCTGCCTAGCGGCGAGCGATCAAGCCCTCTTTGTTACCCGGGCGCCCCAAAGCAAGGATGGAGGGGCCCGGGCCAGGAGGAACCTCCCGAAGGAATCGTGGCAGGATCCTTCAGCGTGGGTGCGAGCTGTCCACATTCTTGATTGGGAGCCACATCCTGGTTTGGGTGCACGAGAATGAGACCTCCGACTTGTCAAAGGCGTGCGCAAGCCTCGCCAGGGTGCCGAATTGTCACTGCAATCGAGGTGACACGCATGGAGTCCCGTCGGTCAGTACAATAGTGTTTCGTATTCCGATTTTACCCTCTTCTGTCATAACACTTTTCACATGCGCATGCACTGTACGACCTGCTTGAGCATTGCAGAGGACAGTCAGTCCTGGTGGGAAGGTTTCGGAGCTGTCTGGAATCGCAAGTGAACCAATGCTGAACCTGCATCACATGCTCGTCCGCGAATCGAGATCAGCGCATAGAGAGGCCTTTGGAAGATCCTCGTTCTGCAGCTCGAAGAGGTATCGGCTCGATCATGATTGAGCATTGTGGCTCAGGGGCTGATTCACCCTTATGGCACTGTTGAAACACTGTAATGCAGCCTGTCTTTCTCTCTGTACGCCAGGGAAAGCCTCATGTAAGTATCGTGAGGTCAGTAAACTAAGGCCATCCTCTATCACCGCACATATGACGACAAATGCATGGTCCATGATTCATATTGACCTGCCTGTAGGAAAAGAGGGAAACTTATGAAAGTGAATGGTCGAGCGCCATTTTCACTCAATGCGTTGATGATGAAATATACTACACTGAATCATCAACCGATCTGCATGAAAACAATATCACCAACAAAGCATTTGACTCTTATATGATGTGTGACAATTCAGGTCGGAGCATCTTTGCCACAGTCAAATCAAGGTGCGGCTCTGCGGCGTCGACCCCGCGAAATCTTGGCGGCTTCCCAAATTTTTGGACGATCATTCTTTCCTCGACTTTGCTCAAACTTTCAACTTCGACTTCCCACCGTCGACAACATGGCCGAATCACAGAGTCATCGTACTCATCGGCCAACGAAGGAGAAGAAGAAGTCACATTCTGGAGGACCTAATCCGAAAGCATTCGCCTTCTCGACGCCGGGACGATATGCGAAGCAAGCCGCTCGAGCTCATGATGTATGTGTTTTGCATTGTATGAGGACGTTGCTAATATGTTTAGATCAAAGAGAAGCGTCTCCATGTACCTCTTGTCGATCGCTTGCCTGAAGAGGCTCCTCCTGTCATCGTCGGCGTCATCGGCCCCCCAGGCGTCGGCAAGACCACCCTCGTCAAGTCCCTCATCCGCCGGTATACCAAGCAGACCATTTCTGATCCTCGAGGACCGCTGACGGTGGTGACTGCGAAGAGGAGGAGGCTCACAATCATGGAGTGCCCTTCAGACTCGCTCTCCGCTATGATTGACATGGCCAAGGTGGTGGATATCGTGCTGCTCATGGTTGATGGGAACTATGGCTTTGAAATGGAGACGATGGAGTTTCTGAATGTCCTGTCCGCCACCGGAATGCCTGGAAACGTCTTCACGATTCTTACACATCTGGACCTGTTCAAAAAGCCGGAGACACTGAAGGCGCAGAAGAAGAGGTTGAGGCACAGATTGTGGAGTGAGTTGTATCAGGGTGCAAAGCTGTTCTATCTGTCTGGTGTGGTGAATGGGCGGTATCCTGATCGGGAGATACATAATCTGTCGCGGTTTCTCGGAGTGATGAAGAATCCTCGACCGCTGGTTTGGAGGAATAGCCATCCGTACTGTCTGGCTGATCGGTTTCTGGATATCACGCCGCCGACTTCGATCGAGGCTGACCCGAAATGCGACCGGACGATTGCCCTGTATGGGTATCTGCGAGGGACAAATCTGCCGACCGATGCGAAGGTGCATGTGCCTGGGCTGGGGGATCTGCGGGTGGCTGAGGTTGAGGCGCTGCCGGATCCATGTCCGACTCCATTTTATGAGGACGCGCTGTCCAAGGCGACTGGGAAGAAGAAGAGACGGAGACTTGGGGAGAAGCAGAAATTGATATTCGCACCCATGTCGGATGTCGGGGGTGTGCTTGTGGATAAGGACGCTGTGTATGTGGATGTGAAGAGCTCGACATTTGAGGAGGGGCAGGAGTTGGGGTTGGGAGAGCAGATGGTGGTGGATCTTCATGCTGGGAAGGTATTGGGGAGGACTGAGGGCGGGCTGCAGCTGTTTGGGAAGGGTGGGATGGTGGAGACGACGGGGAGGAAGAGTGCGAGGGTGGTAGATAGAGAGGTGGAGGAGGGGACGCCCGAGGATGAGGGGTTTGTCAGTGGGAGTGACGAGGATGATGACGAGCTGGTGGAGCCGCCGGAGAAGGTGGAGAGTGAGGATGAGGAGGGGGAGGTTGCCTTTGCGGACAGTGATTCTGATCTGGGGTCGCTGTCGGATGGGGAGGTGGATGTGGAGACTGGAGATGAAGAGGATGATGGGGATGGGGCCGCGGAATGGAAGAGCAATCTGTCAGGACGAGCCGCACAACTACATCGCCGATCGAGACCTTACCGAGTTGTCGACTTTGCGAAGATGCTCTATGACAACATGCTGTCGACTGCTGAGGTGTTGCGGAGGTGGAAGGGGGAGGAAGAGGTGATTGAGGAAGATGATGGGCTGTTCAGGAAGAAGCGGGAGGTAAAGCTGGGCATGACGGATGAGAGGAAGGCGGCGCTGGAGGAGAAGTGGACGGACCCGGATAATCTCGACGTCCTGCGGGAACGATTCGCTGCCGCCAAGATACAGGATGAAGAGAGTGAGGGTGATGGGGAGTTTGAGGATTTGGAGACCGGGGAGGTGCATGGTGGGGAGGAAGAGGATGAGGACCTGGACAAGGAGCGTGAGCGCAATGCGAAGAGGAAAGAGGAGCTGAAACAACGATTCGAGGAGGAGGATCGCGATGGGTTCCTGAACGATAAGGAGAAGGAGGATGAGTTTGGCGAGGATGACTGGTATGATGCGCAAAAATCGAAATTGCAGAAACAGCAGGACATCAACAGGGCGGAGTTTGAGCAGCTGGATCCCACCTCGCGGGCAAGGGTGGAGGGGTATAAGGCTGGAACGTATGCGAAATTGGTGCTGGAGAATGTTCCGTTTGAGTTCTCGACTGGGTTCAATCCACGGGTGCCGGTCTTGATTGGTGGATTGACGCCGACGGAGGAGAGGTTCGGGTATGTTCAGGTCAGGATTAAGCGGCACCGCTGGCATAAGAAGATCTTGAAGACCAACGACCCGCTGATCTTCTCGCTGGGCTGGAGAAGGTTCCAGACCATGCCGATGTATGCCATTTCGGATTCTCGGACCAGGAATAGGATGTTGAAGTATACGCCCGAGCATATGCACTGCTTTGGGACATTCTACGGGCCGCTCATCGCGCCGAATACTGGGTTCTGCTGTGTTCAGTCCTTCTCGAATAGTCCTGGATTCAGGATTGCCGCCACTGGAGTTGTTGAGAAGGTCGACGAGAGTGTGGAGATTGTCAAGAAGCTGAAGCTGACTGGTCATGCCTACAAGATCTTCAAGAATACTGCGTTTATCAAGGATATGTTTACCTCGGCGCTGGAGATTGCCAAATTCGAGGGGGCTAGTATCAAGACGGTTTCTGGGATCCGCGGACAGATCAAGAAGGCGCTGGCCAAGCCGGAAGGGTGCTTCAGGGCGACCTTTGAGGATAAGATATTGATGAGCGATATTGTTTTCTTGAGGGCCTGGTATGGGGTGAGGCCGCACAGGTATTATAACCCGGTGACTGAGCTGGTTGGCTGGGAGGGTATGCGGACGACTGGGGAGCTGCGAGTGGTGCATAACGTGGCGACGCCCAAGGAGAGGAACTCGGCGTACAGGCCGGTGGAGAGGGAGGAGAGGCACTTTAACCCGCTGAGAGTGCCGCGGGCGGTGCGGGCGGAGCTGCCGTTCAAGAGCCAGATCGCGCAGATGAAGCCGCAGAGGAAGGAGACGTATATGCAGAAGCGGGCGGTCGTTGCCGGTGGGGAGGAGAAGAGGCAGCGGGCGCTGCTGGAGCAGCTGCGGGCGGTCAGGAACGAGAAGGAGGGGAAGAGGGCCGCCAAGAAGGAGGAGAAGCGGCAGGCGTACAGGGAGAAGAAGACCGAGGCCGAGGGGCGGAAGAGGCAGAGGGAGAAGGATGAGAGGGATCGGTATTGGGAGAAGGAGGGGAAGAAGAGGAAGGGGTGGAGCAAGTAGGGTCGACCGTCGGACTGGGCTGGTTGCAGGTAGTGGTTGAATGCGATGTGGTTGCTGTAAGTGGATGGTTCTCCTATCTCGCTGCGACCTCACTGGCGACGAGTCACGTGCATGCCAAGTCTGGTAGTATCTGGCTCCGCTGCAAAATCTGCTCTGCACCACAACTCACACGCATTCCACCACCTCCATTTTCATCTGGTCCTTCAAAGATTCAACATGGCCTCATACCATCGATATGTGCCACATAGCACCTCCGCCTCGCCTGTGCCAATCATCACAAGAAGACGTCCGATCGGAATGGATCCTCTGACCCGCCTGGGCCGGGACGTCTCCGCCATGCTCTTGAAGTACCTTTCGAAACCCGACCTCCTCTCTCTTTGTCGAGTCAGCCGCGCTGCCCACGCCCAGGCGACCAGGTTGCTGTACTCCAAGTTCGAATGGCACTGGTCAAAGGATGTGCAGCGTACCATGATCCTGTTCATCCGAGCTCTCCTCAGGCGACCGCAGCTCGCATCACATGTCAAATCAGTGAAGCTAATAGGATCATCTCGAATGAACGGCTTGAATGAAGGCATATCTCGCACGAACCTTCTTGACTTGCGACAAGCCCACGAGGCTCTCACGTCTGCCCTTGCGAATCCACCTCAGAAGTTCTGGTGGGACATTCGTCGTGCTGACTTTGGTACCATCGCCACGCTCCTCTTGTCGCAGTGTCGCAATCTTGAAGATCTGGAGATCGTGGAGCTCCTCCCCGAATTCAACAATGCTTTGGTCCAAGCTCTCCGCGATTCTATAGTCCAGCGCCAGGCCACAGACCCTTGGTTTCCTCATCTCAAAAGCGTCAAATATGTCACAGCCTTCAGATATCATCACCAACCGACCGAGTGGAAAGAGAATTGTCTTGTCGCATGGCTCACCAGCACACCCAGCATCGAGACGGTATCCCTTGTGGCGGGATGGCAACAAACTTTCGAGCTGCCGAAAGGGTGCTCTATCGTGCAACTGGATCTTGCGCACGTAGACACCGCCAAGCTTGGGAAACTCCTCTCCCATACGCCAGCTCTGAAAAGGCTTGTCTGGGAGGTTCCGATGGACGCTGGACGATTCTCGTCTTCTACTCAAACACAGCAGGATCTTGATGCACTGGTACTTGGGTTGCACCAAGTCAAAGATACTCTGGAGAGTCTCTGCGTCGAACGTATCGCGAGGCCATACGGCGACAAACCGTACCGCTTCCCAGTCAAGGGTACGATGCGTGGTCTCCGCGAGTTCCACGCCCTCCAGCAACTCGAGCTTCCTCTGGCTTTTCTTGTTGCCGGCAACCCCGGAGAGCCATTACACATCGAGGAGGTCATGCCTGCGACCATTCAAGCTCTGCGGTTGACTGACTATCCTCGGACTTTCGACAACAAACCTTCCAGGCATGGTAGTCCATACCAGGCTCTCAAGCACGCTGATGTGGAACTTTTGGCGATTTCTCATGTGCTAGAACATTTTCTCCCGACTTCGAGAAAGACTCACCCGTCTCTGCACACCCTGGAAGTCACCTTCAAGGCGGAAGACCAATGGGGGCCGCAGTGGGACAAGTTGAAAGAGCTGGCTTCAGGGGTTGGATTGCCGATCAAGACAAGTACAAAAGCAAGTTTCTGGTTCGAGTGTGATGGGAAGATGAGGTGATGTCCGATGCCGTGCGGCTATACGCAGGGTTGGTAGTCAAATAGAATGCATAGACTATGGGGCGTATTTTGAATGATCTCAGCAATCTCCACAACATGACAACAAGATATACTGCTTGATGAATTGTCAATTCGCATCCAGTGTTACTTTTGGAGGATGAGCGTGCATGCTGGACTGGGATCCAACTTGGGGATTTGGAAGTTGAATTGTTTGTCAGCGTCTGTGGGGAACAAGATTGGACTTCGCACCCTCGGACAGAATTTGCTCTCTTCTTCTCACAATCATCAGCATATCATCGTGATCATCTCGCAATCGATCAGCGACGGAAGCAGTACCACTCGTCGGTAACTTCTACCGTTGATGAATTGGACGCACCACTTTGTGGCGATCATTATGCGGCCTCGTCACCAAGCCTGTCGTTGTCCATCAAATCCATGCTGTGCACAGATTCGACTCTTTGGACCACTCCCGGTCTGTCCCCGAGACGCTCCTGAGGGCTGGCGATCAGAAGAATCTGCCAGGGTACAGTATGATACAGCGCTGCCTGATTCGAGGAGCTTGCAGATTGTGAGGTGGGCAAGCTGATCTGGGAGCTTCCATCATGGTCTTCGAGGACGGCTCGCTAATCGATGGCAAGATCGCCTGTCGTGGTCATCTCGACATGATACTTCTGTGACAAGGTGAGTTGCTGGTAGGATTTG
Source organism: Elsinoe ampelina (assembly GCA_005959805.1). Taxonomy (NCBI): domain Eukaryota; kingdom Fungi; phylum Ascomycota; class Dothideomycetes; order Myriangiales; family Elsinoaceae; genus Elsinoe; species Elsinoe ampelina. Next base: position 3,340,909 of record SMYM01000002.1, read on the forward strand.
ACCCAGCGTGTGCATACTCTTCCCGAACTTGTCCTTCTTGTCGAGCCGTGTTGGACGGCTGCCGAATGATCACGTGACTGGAATCTTCTGCCAAGCTTTCACGAAAGACGACCACTCTGCAGGATCTTCCTCGTGAATCACATCAATCACTACCACATCCACATTGATCGCACCTCTACTTTGTCCGATGGATCCACCCGACGATGTCCTCAAAAGGGTTGAGCGAGAACAGGAGGAAGAGCAGCGCAGGAGGCGTGGCCCAGAATGGGATGGCGCATCTCCTCAAATCGCGGAACAGGGTCGAAAAATCAAGCGAGCCAGGAAGGCTCCGTTCAGCCATCTGGGCATGATATATCGATGATGGTTCTCACTCATCTCTCTACCCAGGATATCGCGAACCTCTACCTCGTCAACTCATACACCAGGAACTTCGTGGAACCTGTCCTGTACTCAAAATTCAGCTGGACATGGTCGACAGAGCAAGAGCAGGAATTTCGCAGTCAGAAATGCGAGGATAACTCTTTAGACGGCAAGAATTCTGCTCTCGTGCTCTTTATCCGAACCCTCATGGACCGACCCGATCTCGCCACACACGTCAAGGCCATTACACTTATCGATCCACGTCCTTTCCCTCGTCCTCTTCGTACGACCTCTCTCGACGTGGCCAAAGCTAGCAGGCTCATGGAGCCTTGCCTGCCACGTCCATACGAGATCGCATCATACCGACTGCGCTGGGGCGAGCTTGGGAAGCTGGTAGCACTGCTCTTGTCCCAGGTGCGCAATCTGAGGTCTCTGGAGCTTGACCGGATTTTCAATCATGATCTTGCCTATATGGGGATCTTCTGTGATGACTTTCGAGTTTTGCGCGAGAATCGAAAGCCATTCTTCCCTCACCTCAAAAAGATCATGTATCAGTCCCCGGAATCTCGTGGCGCGGGTAGTAACGAGCCCAGTCGGACGCGACATGTCATTCAGCTTCCCGGCATTGAGACTGCGTCGCTCACACTGTATTTCCCACACTGGCCACTGGACCCATTGAGACGGGATGCTTCTTACTTCTACCCCTGTCGATCGTCCATAGTCGAGCTGTGCGTCGAGAACATCAGAGAAAAGTCTCTTCCAAGTCTTCTGCAAAACATGGGCCTCAAAAAATTGACGTATGGATGGACCTATGATCCGTCGGACCTTTACATGGATGGACCTGGAGTTCAACGAATTTATCTCGATAATATCGTTCAAGCCTTGTCTTCATCCTGGAACACATTGACTCACCTCACCATCGAGAATCGAAGTGGCCCCTACACACTTCATCATCCAAAGTTCATGACTTTGGGTTCGCTGAGAGGTCTTCGTGAGCAGACTAAGCTGCAGCATCTTGAGCTCCCTCTGCATTTCATCGCGGGATATCAGCCGGCTGAAAGGATCCGGATCCAGGAAGTCATTCCTAAGCAGGTGGAGTCTCTGGTTATCACTGACAGCTTCTGGCCACATCCAATATGGGACAGGGGAAACCGGAACCGTGGGTGGGGCCGTCAGGAAATTCTGGATCTCGTGGGAAGCTTTCTCAAGACCTGGATGACAACAAATCCTTGGTTGAAGACATTGACACTCTCTCTGGATTCAATGCAGACATGGGCGAATGTGGACTGGGGACAGTTGGACGCTTGGAGCAGGATGTACGACTTGAAGGTCATTACGCCGATCAGGGAGACTTCCTGAGACAGCCCCGAGTGCTGTCTTTTGGCGACGCGCTGCGGAAGCAAACATTGGCTGCGGGATAGGATGGTGGGATGAGTCGGTGACATTCGGGGCCATGACAGCTTCTCTGAAGTATGTATAGATTGAGCGTAATACAGTAATTCAGAAAATTCGAATCAACCATCTGTTCCACTCTCAAAAGCCGCAACAACAGTATGCTTAGGACGCGCCAAAGTCGTCACGTGATTGTTGCCAAGCATCCACAAAGAAGACCTTGTGAGGATTTTGTCTGCAGGATCTCTTCCACCACTCCTGGCACTTTGTCAAATCCATCATTTTAGTCTCTACCACCCGCAGCAAGACAAGATGGAGTCTCCCGGCCGATACAGAAGTCAGTTCCCCCCCTTGGCCCGCCTGGGCTATGACATTACCAGCATGATCCTGGGCCATGTCTCGAACAGCGACCTCGGTAAACTCTGTCTTGTCAACTCGGCTACTCGAGCCCTCGTCGAGCCAGTTCTGTACTCCGAATTTACCTGGACCTGGTCGCAACAGAATCCACCTGCTCTTATCCTCTTCATGCGGACCATACTGGGTCGAACCGACCTCGCCGCTCACACCAAGTCTGTGAAGCTATTGGACTCCCACCCGCCTCCTCCAACGGACCGCCGAGTCCCCCGCCTGTACCTGCCGACCGCGCTATTGAATGTCTCGAAAGCGACATATGCTCTGAACATCAAACTCGCTCGTCATCTCCAGCTAAGGACAGCTCGCATCGCCGAAGGAGATCTTAGTCTGCTGGTAGTAATTCTACTGTCGCAGCTTCGCAGCCTTCGTTCTATCCAACTAGGTCGAGGTTTCACTTACCGTACCACCCTCATCACCAAGTTGGGCACTGGTATCTTACCCTTGGAATCCAACGAGCCCTACTTTCCTCATCTCCGATCTATCAAGTATGAATCTCTCGGACATCCCAATGTCAGCGCTCCCAACCGAGATGAGATCAATCGTCTGTGGCAGGTCGTACAATTACCGGGTATTGAGACAGCCTCACTTGGACTCGACCTTCCCGATATCTCCGATAGCATGTTCCAAAGTCAAGAAGTCTGCCAAATCACGACACTGGAGGTGGCGTACCTTGACGAGAGTTTCTTACACCATCTCTTGTCTCGGATGCCGAAGTTGAAGAAGTTGACATGGACTTCATCGAAGAAGGTGTCATCGAGTCATACGCATACCATCGACCTTGGCCAGCTGCAGTCAGCCTTGCAATATGTGAAGGACACATTGACACACCTTACGATCAAAGGTCGCTGCGACCATGTCTCTTCCGATTCACTCCGACTGACTACCACGGGCTCACTATGTCGTTTGCGAGAATTCATGGTCCTCAAGTATCTGGAGCTCCCCTGGCAATTCCTCGTTGGCTTTCGCCCGGCCCAAGCTGTTCGCATCCAAGATGTCATACCCGAGCAGCTTGAGTCTTTGGTGGTTACAGACAAGGAATTCCTCCCCCATTCTGCCTGGTATACGAATAATGTGAACCCCGAATGGAATGCATTGGCGGTTCTGAAGATACTCGATCCCTTCCTGCAGGTTTGGAGGACGACGCACCCCTGGCTGACGATCTTTTCCTTTAACCTGGAAACGATGGACAGGTGGAGGTCTAACAGAAGGGATGCCCTGAATGAGATGAGAAGGAAGTATGGATTGCCCAATGAGGTTGGCTGAATGAAAGCAATTTGATACTGTGCAGGCTGGGTTGTGTTGATGTGGTCAGCTGGATAGGCTAATCACTTTCATTGAACAGCTCTGTAGGATGAATTATGGCTTCTCGTAATCAACGCTGGAAGACCAACCCAATTTGTCCATCCACGATTGTCGAAGTGAAAGTGTGAAGGTGTGAAGTTGCCGAATTGGCCGTGCCCTCGGGTTTTTCTTTTGTTTGTCAGCGTCCCCAGACCGACATTTCCGCTTCTCAATTCAATTTTGCTCTTTTGCTTCTACAAAGGAATCACCGGCAAGCCTACAAGTTCATCACGAGCACGACGGGATGGATTGTTCGTCATGGAGCAAAGCTTACTGTGTTTTACACTGACGAGTCCGACCGTCAGGCTTTGAGCACCCGGACAGGAGCACTGCAAGAGGAATTCTTGTCTGCTACCACGATGGCTACCTGAATGACCTCTACTCCAGCCGACACCAAGTCAGCTTATCAACTCATGATCCCCTCCCCGAGCTCGCTATGAAAGTGCTTCTTGAAGAGGTCACAGAAGCTGTTGGAAGTACGGCGGCAGATGATTATCTCCATATGCGGACCGAACTCGTACTTCACCTTCGACTCCTCCCCCTCCTGGTGGACTATCCTGGTGAACTTGTCCAGTCCAGCCAGTACAGCTACGATAAGGCCACCTTACTTCTTCTGAATCAACACGGTGTATGCAGCCTCCGGTTCGGCGACTCGAAAGTCGTCGTCAAAGGTATATGGTATGTCGTGGATCAGGTATGTTTTTTCCTCGTCACCTAGCAGTCCAACCACAATCTGCTTCCCAACAGCCCAGTCCCTCGCAGCAGCTAGAGCTTCGATAAAGAATTCCTTGGAGACAATCTCTTGTTGCAGATCGGCAGGAATTGACGCGACCGGCTTGACCTGCTGACCTGTCGCTACAATCGTTCCAATCAGACGTCCCAACGAAACCCTTCCCAGCAGGCTCATGTTGTCCAGCTCTTTTGCAGTACCTTGGATGTCGTTGAGGTACCCAGACCAACCTTTGCCCTCGCAGCTGAAATTGACCACAAGGTAATCCATCATGCAGATGACCATGGCGAGCGGAAGGGAGTTCAACCTGGAGCTGAGATCATGCAGAAAAGCCAGAATAACGACAATGATTGGGTGGGCCGTGTCGCCGGGCTCGTGGTTCTCGACTTCTCCCTGAAGGCTACTCTGCAGGATTGACAGATGGCTAAGCAGCGCTGACCCTTTCTCGTCAAACCATCCATCGCGATACCAGTCTGCAAGAAACAAGAGGGTGAGTGGTGGATCGCTGTCCTCGGGATCGCCTTTCGACTCGCGGGATCCGCAGTATAGCGAGGTGGCGATAAGGCGGCCGTCGCCAGTGGCATGCGTCTTTGTTAAGCGGTCATTCTTGCCGAACCAGCTTGCGCCAGTGCTGTTGATGTACGGCCAGACGAGATCTTCTGTAAACCCTCCCGATCCGATTGAGGTGTACATAGTGTCGAGCATGTCTGCCACCATCCGCTGATGTATCCTGTCAGACATGCTGTGAGTGGCTGGCGAATGGCGGGGTGTGGTGGTCTAGGGCGATCGGAACAAGGGAGTAGATTCACGAAATGGTCCATACTGAGTTTGATGCCAAGACCTTAGTCACCCGCGGCGAGAGGCAACCGGCGGCGACATTTATTTACCCGATACTTTTACGCATCACTTCTTCGCCTTTATTCATCATAATTCCACCTCTGCATCGGGCGCACGCTTACACCTTCAATTGTTGCCCATTCGACCAAGATCCGCACAGGCGGTCACATTCTGTCTTGAGAATCGAGGTAAGACGGTCCTCAACACCTATCAGATATAACGACTCACACTGCAGATATCGCCACCCGCTACAATGGATCAGACTTCGCATGAGCACCCCACTGGGTCATCCGACAGAGACGACTTCTCCGAACTCACCATGGCCGAGCGGGAACAGTTTCACGACCTCATCTCCGCCGACGAGGCAACAGTCGCTCGCGAATTGGAGGATCTTTTCGACGACCCCGACCACGTCGATCGCAATCGTGCGGCCATCAACCAGGCGTACAAGGAGAAGGCTGCTGAGACTACTGATGAAGTGAAGCGTCAGGCCTACCTCGCAAAGATCAAGGGCACTCTCGAGGATGACGACCCAGAGGATGAGTCGGTGACAATCTTCAACGAGTCGACCCTGGAGCAGCGTTCACAGTTCAGCGAGGACGAGAAGAAGGCTTACGAGGACAAGAGGAGCTTGTACCTGGACCATGTCGGCAAGAAGATGCGCAGCCTTCCTCCACCAGAGCAGCTCCCGCCTTCCATTAGGGCCAGAATCCAGCTGCCGTTTTTTAGCGAGCGCATGCAACGTCTCTTCCATTTCTGGACTGTCGGAGGGGAGCGGCCCCTGTTGAAGCATCTGCTGGCCGAAGGTATCAGGTCCGCCATCCTAGGAAGGTCTTGGTGCTGACGTTTGAAAGATCACCGCTACAGCACCGCCAGCGGATCCACTAGTATCTGGAACTCTAATCAGAAGGACGTGAGCCCCAAGCTCATTGAGCTCTTCGCCATGTACGAAGGGGACTTTATCACCACCGCTTTGAAGGGCCAGATCAGCGAGTACTTCCGCGATCCCTCCAAAGCTGCCTTTCTCTTCCAGAGTCCAGATGGAGAGGAGATTGACTGCATCATTGGTCAGCGTTTTGAGAATTATATCCTCCTCCTCCAGGACCAGGACGGCGACCGTTTCACCATCAGCCAATTCCATCAGCTGCTCGACTTCCTCAAGGCGTACATTGAGGATGGCGAGCCAGCCCACACGACCAAGGAAGGCACTGCGAAGGGCGACAAAGATATCTTTGCTGCCCCCGGCGATGGCGAAAGCCACGGAGCAGCCATCGTCCGCAAAATCGACGAAGCCGTCAATGCCGACACCACAGCCAAGGCTCACAAGCACCACAGGCGCTATCTGACCAGTGCAGAAGATGTCCGTGTCTTACGCAGTTGGTTGGGATGGTGGGAGGAATACCTTTCGGATATCCAGAGTGTCTACGGCATGCAGGACGACCAGGAGCTGCCAAAGGATATCACTTATGTCGGCTGGACTCACACCCCGCACATCAGCAAGCAGAGTCACAGCCTGCACTGCAACAGTCTTTCACTTGTGAATCTTGTCGACGCCGCCGCGATTGCCTTGAGCAAGGAGATCCATCAAAGCGGTAAGGTGGTCAAGATGCGCTATCACACACTCCGACTCGTATATGATGAGGAAGTCTCCGAAGACGGGGAACACTTTGACTCTCTCCTGACTGGCTCTTACTACTGGATGGGCGGTCTCAAGACTGTTTTCGGTGGAGGTTTTCACGACGCTGCTCACGATCCCGAGTATAAACATCTCTACGAACACAACCACGGCCAGCTCGAGATCATGGGGCATCTCCTGGACAACATGCAGCGTGTGAACGAGAACATGAAGAAGGATATCGAGCGTGTGGAGATGCATCAGCAGCTTGTCAACGAGTTGAAGCAGGCGATTGAGAAGCTGCCGACTCTGGGTGCGGAGATCCGTAAAGGGAAAGCGGAGCTCAGAAAACTCAACCATCTGCGCAAGCTGCGCAAGCAGCAGAAGCAGGAAGTCAAGGAGGCTTTGCTGGCTCTGTTGAGGGCGGCCATGGCCAAGTCGGCAGACGAGTAGAGTGATGCTCGGTCAGGGAGGTGAGATCACCGGTGGACCAACAGGCCGTAGAAGGATGGCAGAGTCTACAAGCAGTGAATGAAGCGGGGACAGGGTGATGAGTACAGGAACCACTGTCTTCGGTACTCATTGAAATTTACACAAGTACTCTATAGGAGTGGCTGGAATATGACCGAATGTTAAAGTCCGAAGTCTCTCCGAGGTACAGTAGATATATAGAATGCTCCCGCCTTCTCCTCCGCGAAAATCCTTTTCCCCATCTCCATCATTCGTTCATTGCGCAGGTCACGAAGCACTGGCCCGGCCAAGTTTTCATCGATGAGATCAAGCTTCACGAGGTGCTCAATGACCTCTATCCAGTACCTGGACGTCTTCTCCGCTCCGACCGCAGGCTTCAAGACCTCGCACCATTGCTTTGCCACATACTCGGCTATCCTCTGCGCCTCCTCGGACGCCTTGTCCGCCTCGTGAAGCTGCATTTTGGCATCCAGGTTACCCTTCTTGACGTCCTTGACTGTCGACTTGTAGTCCTTGATCATCTGGACAATGTTGCGATGGATGTTGACTCGCTCGACGTCCCGACTTACACTGTCGGTGATGCGCTGAAAGTTATCGAGGAACCGACCTGTTGCTTTCAGCTGCCGGTAGTTCTTGGGATACAAGCGTCTTTCTCTCTCTGCACTGACGTTGCTGCCTCCTCCGAAGGTGGTGTTGGTACCGCCAAGCCAGACGTACGAGTTGGCAAGCAAGGAGTCAAAGTGCTCGCTCATTTTTGCCAGGCCTTCTTCGTGGATCAGCCGGAGGGTGTGGTAGCGCATCCTGAATTCGTGGGTGAGGTTGGTCTCCCTGCTCATCACGAGGGCCGCTGCGTCAACAAGATCCATGAGTCGACCCGATGAGGAATGGGTGGTGTGAGCATTCAAGCGGACATATGGCTGGTATGTGTATCCAACATGACAGACATCTTTGGGTACAGTGTCGAGGTCGTGCATGTTGAATGGAGGGCGGCGGCACTTCTCGAGATATAGATTCCACGAGGCGGCCCACTCCCGGGCTGATTGCTTGTCCGTATCACTGTTGAAGTAACGCCTCTCTAGATCGCTCATCGTCTTCCTGGCGGCTGGATTAACGACGTTGTCGATGGCGCGAACAACTGCTGTGACGGCCCATGGCTGTTCTTCTACTCGCAAGATCTCTGGTGGTGGGCTTCGGCGAGTACCCGACGTGGTAGCAGGTGCTTGTTGTCCTCCTTGGGCGGCTTGTTGTCCTCCTCTGACGGCTTGTTGTCCTCCTTGTGCAGCTGCCGTGGCAGTTGTCGATGCTTGTTCCGGAGCAGTCGGGGCAGCGACCGCAGGCTGTTGGGCTTGCCATGTCGGTTTTCTGGACGCACATCAGCAAACTATGCCAAGAGCATGATGCCTAACTTGTTGTAATGGAAGGCTGGTACAGCTTCTCTGGTACTGAAGAACTGGTACTGATGAGTCAGCGCACGCACAGTAGATAAATCGGTTATTGTAACTCTCTAAATGAAACACACGTCTCTCGATCCGATTTGCTAGTTATAACAGGTTATGAGCCCGGCGCTTCTACAAAAGCACTTAAAGCTGTAGTAAATTAAGCGTGTTATTATTAAAAGGATTACTAAGCCGCCTACACTAAATTCTGGACTAGCTACATTAAGATAAACACTTATAGTAGCCCGCATTAACCCTTTAATTAAACGGTTTAAACGGCTTAAACAAGCTAATTACATTAATTAAATTAATAGGCCTTTAGCTAATTACTATTATTATGTCTAGATTAGTAAAAATACTCGAGACTTAGATTCTTAAGAGAGAGAGCAACTACAATACTTAGAGATTAACCCTTAAGGTAGCTCTCCTTAAAAAGGATATACTTAGATATACAATTTATAATATCGACTAGATACTAGTAGTTATAAAGCCTAAAGAACTAGCCCTAGATACTAGTAAAGGCACTAAGGTAATCTATAAGGTTAGGAATAAGACCTAGCATAAGAATAATAGAATTACTTATAGTGTTATTATAATAAGGATTTATAAATCTATTAGACTTTACTATAGTATAACTTAGAAGACTTTAAAGGAACTTCTAGACACTATTAAAGCTATATTTAAACCTGTTGTTTTATATAAGCTATATATAGCTATCTATAACCTTAATAAGGTAATTATAACAAGTTATAATACCTAAAGGTACTATAAAGATTTTATAAAGTACTATTATTAATATACTATTACTATAGAGCAAAGAGCAAGTACTATTAGTGCTAAACTAGATAAGTTTAGGCTCCCTCTATACTATATTAAGACTATGTTTATTATAGGAATAGAGACTACTAAATAGTTAAGGAGCTAGAGATCTAGCCTTAACTACAAGAAGAGTCTTAAAGAGATAATAGGCTCTCTTAGAATATAGAAGCCTCTATATAATAGAAGAACTAATCTAAACTCTATTTATAGAGTAGCTAGTTATATTAAGGATTAATGCACTTAGTATACTTATTATATCTACTCTAATATAGATTACTTTAAGTAGTACCCTAAGAAAGCACTAAAGAGTTAGAGTAAAAGGAATAACAAAGACAAGTTAAATAATAAAGGTATAAAGGCTAAAGGTAAAGGTAATAAGTTAAAGACTAAGAAAGTTAGAGGTTAAGTAGCTATTAAAGAATCTAGAGAACCTACTAAGGTAAGTAAATTAGATAAACGCTCTAATACTAATATTAATATTATTATACTAGTCTATAGAGTAGTAGTAGTGTCTATATTATTATCCTTAACCTATAGCAAGAATAGAGTAATCTATAACTCTAGTATATTAAGGCACTTTATTAAAGACAGGTTATAGTTCTTAACAATTAAGGTATATAAAGGTATTCTTAAATTTAAATAAGCTATTAGTATAAAGAAGCTACTTAATATAGAAGTTAGTATAGTTAGGCTTACTCTAACTAATAGCAAAGGTAAGAAGTTAATTATTAAGCTTTATAATTACATATACTTACTATTATTACTAAACACTCTTATATCTAATCTTTAGAATAAAGAGGAACTTAGTATCTCTATAGTTAGCAAATCCTTAATAAAGAATAAAAAGGAAATTAGCCTTATTAAACACTTTAAAAGAGTTAAATAGCTTAAGAACTTTAAAGTATATAAGCCTTAGAACTATAAGGAATTACCTATAAGGCTAAAACTATAGAAGCTATAGGCTATAAGAGTAAATCTAGCTATTATAACTACTTAAAAGCTAACATTAGAAAGATAGCACTAGAGGTTAGGCTATGCTAGTAATACTATTCTCTCCCTTACTAAAAGTTAAGCTATTAGATTAGAAGAACTTTAAATATTAGATCTTAGCTACTATAAACTATATACTATATTAAAGACATAGAGAGTAGTATTAAGAGAACTAAGAGATATACTAAAGTACTTACTAGATAAACTCTATCTAGACCTTATTAGTCCTATTAAACTATAGTTAAGTAAGGGCTATAGATACTTTCTCTTTATAACATATAGTAAGAGCAAGTATAAGTTTATTACTATTCTCTTTCTTAAGAGTAATATACTAGTAGTAATTAAACTTATTTATATAAGGAATAAAATAGTCTATAATAAGCTTTTATTTATCTTTATCTCTAATAAAGGGGGTAAATTTAAGAACTATAAACTAGTAATAGCTATTTATCTTAAAGAGTAGAGATAGAACATCTCTACACCTAATACTTAATACTAAAATAGTAAATCTAAGGCTACTAATAAAGTAGTTATTCTTAGAATAAGGTATATCTTTATTAATTATAGAGCACTCCTTAAACTCTAGTATATAGTTATAGAGTTTATAATCTATATTAGTAATAGAATTACCTATACTAAAACTAAGAAGATCCCTATATAAGAGCTAAGAAAGAATCTTCTTAATAATAATAGACTAGTCTTATTAACTTATATTAGACGCTTTAGCTATAGAGCCTATGTCTATAACTAATATATTTCTAAATTACATAAATTCTAAGCTAGAGCACTACTTAGTTAGCATATTAGTATATAGAATAACTTAATAACTAATTACCTTATCTAAATACTCTATTAGTATTATACTTAGCAAGCCTAAAAGGGAAAGATTATTATATTACTCTATGTAATATTTAATAAGAATATAGTCTATAAAGACTAAGTAACATAAGTTATTAAATAGCTATATATCCTATAGGTATAATAACCTAAGGCTTTATAGCTTTAGGGGAAGTAGACATTTAGTAGTAATTATAATTAAGGCTATAGCTATAACTAACTACCCTTTAGTTATAAGAATCTATAAACTACTTAGGCTAAACAACCTTAAGTTAAACAACTAATATCTAACTACTCTTCTATCCCTAGATATAAATAACAATTATCTACCCTTATTAAAGAATAGAAGAAGTAACACTAACATTCTAAACTAGATCCTTAACCTATTAATAAATAGAAAGAGTAACTTAATATTACTAATTATAAAGGTAAAGACCTTATAACACTACTACCTAAAGTTATTAGTAAACTATATTTAACCTTTAATTCTATAGTTAATATTAATTAACTACTAATATATATATAGAATAAGAATATTAACTTCCTTATTACACTATTTAACATATAACCTCTAACTAGTAAAAGAAAGAGATCTCTCTTACTATAAGAAACTATTAGAAGGTCCCTTAGAATATATTACTAGATTAATTATAAGAAACTTAACAATAGTAAGATTATTAGATCTATAGCTATTAATTTTAAGCTAGACCTATAAATAGTAAGAGATATACTATTCTCTCCTAAAGGTTATTACTAGTAAGCTATAATAGAGATAGAGTAGAAGGCTCTAACTAACTCTAAAACCTTTTTAATTATTAAGAAATCTTAGGCACTAAGAGGTGTTAGGCTAATAATAGACAAATAGGTCTTTAAGACTAAGAGGCTTACTAATAGTAAAGTTAAAAGATATAAGGCTCGTTAGACTATAAGGGGCTTTACTTAAAGAGTAGATATTAACTTTATTAGAACCTTTACACTAATACTAAGAGCTAAAACTAAGAGAGTAATTCTTATATATACTTTTTATTATAACTAGGTTATTATAATAGTAGATATAGTTACTATATTCCTTAGACTAGACATTAATATTAAGAACTATATCTCCTACCTAGAAGGCGTACTAATTCCTAGTAAATAGGACAAGCTTATTATTCTTATAAAGGGCTTATATAGGCTTAAGTAAGCTACTACTCTCTAGTATAACGCTATAGTTAAGGTACTTCTATTACTTAGTTTTATTAGATCCTATAGTAATGCTTATCTCTTTATTAATAAGTATTATATAGTTCTTATATATGTTAATAACTTTAGAATTATTACTACTAGGTAGAAGTATATAGATAAGCTAGTTAAAGATCTTTATCTTAAGTTTCTAATAAAGATTATAAACTTAAACCTCTTCCTTAGTATTTAACTTTATAGAACTAAGGACTTAATTAAGATTAAGTAATTACACTACTTAAAGGAGAAGCTTAAAGGTTATAATCTTTACTAAGTAAGAACTATAAAGTATCCTATTAATTAACTCTATAAACTAACTAATAGCTAAGTTAATACTTAGTACTATAAGACATTTAATAGAATCATTAGTAAATTGTAATATCTAGCTAATAATATAAGGCCTAATATTAGCTATACTACTAATTACCTAGCTAGGTTCCTTTAGAATTTAACTATAGCTTATGTAGTTATAGCTAAGCAGATCTAGAGGTATATTAATAGAACTATTATAAAGGGCCTTACCTTTAAGAAGACTAATAGACTATTAGTTAACATAATTAAGACCTACTCTAACTTAGACTTTACTAGAGATAGATTAACTACAAGATCTATATCTAGTACTATTATTTACATACTTAGTACACTAGTTATTTAGAAGTTAAGGCTATAGAAGATTATTATATTATTAAGTACTAAGGCTAAATACCTTACTCTTACTAAGACCTATAGAGAGATTAATTAGTTAAGAAATCTTATTATTAAACTTAGGCTACTTACTAATATTTACCTTAGCCTAACTATAGTCTTTATTAATAATAAGTTAGCTATTAAACTTATAAGAGATTATACTAATTTAAGAAGATCTAAGTATATCAATTTAAGGAATTATTACTATAGAGAGTAGTATAAACTTAGAGTAATTAAGCTTAAGTACATTAATATAACTTAGTAATTAGCTAATACACTTATAAAGCCTAAGTCTCCTAATAAGATTCTTAATTAATTAGTAAAGGCTAATTACTTAGTGTATATTTATACTATATACTTATTTAGATTTTATATGTATTGTTATTTTAAGTATATTATTTATACTACTACTACTTATTAAGCTATCTTATTTGTCTAAAGCTTAAAGTAAATTATTTTATTATTAAGAAGAGAGAAAGGAAAAGCTATTATAACTCTATTACTAGCTACTTATACCTAAGCTATATCTACTACTTAGTACTATTATTACCTTTAATAACTCCTATCTATTCTCTATCTCTAATTACTTCTTTATAGAAGGAAAACCCCTTCCCTTATTACTACTAGTAGACCTTATAGAAGTATTAGATCTAGACTTACTATACCTTATTAGTACTAGGCCTAGTATAAAAGCATAAATAGGAGAAAGCTAACTAAAGTAGCTAGTAGCTATAATTCTTATAAGCTCTACTATATAGTTTATTACTATAGTAGCTAAGTTATAAACCTTAGTAGTAGTTAGGTTAGTAGAATCTACAAAGTTTATAGGGACTACTATAAAGTAGCGAGAGTTAATATAAGTTATTAAGGTATTAACTATACCTAATAATACCCCTAGCATATAGGCCCTTAGTAAGAACCTCTAAGGTAAAGCACTACTAAAAGAGATAGACCTTAGGAGCTTTATTAGTAAGTATATTAGGCTATATAGAATAGGCTAGGTAATAACCCTTAAGCTACTTAGGGTCCTTATAGGTTTAGGAGAGCTAATAGGCCTTAGAGTTAGAGTATAGTTAGCTAAGGAACATCTAGTATATTAGTTGCTATAAGCATAGTAAGTGTAGGCCTTATTAAGCTAACTAGGCAAAGTAATATACTTACTAAACTTACTACCTCTACTCTTACTCTAATTATTGCTAGGGTTAGATCCCTAACACTTAGTATAGTAATTAGTGCTATAGTAGACTACTCTACTAGTAGTACTAGAAGCTATTAAAGTAGTAGAGTAGTTAGTAGATCTAGTAAGGTTAACTTACTTAGTTAGATCCTTAACTAGAATAGGATTAGTAACTACTAGGTGTACATTATAGGTACTAAAGGCCTAGACTACTATAGACCTCTAGATAGAATATAAGTTAGTATAGTTATAATAACTAATTATCCTAAGCCTAAGGAGAGTATTCTAGATTATGTTAGCTAACTATTAAGTTAAAGTCTAAGTTAATTAGGCTATTAATGTTAGCTTGTGCTATTAATGCTTTATAGCTACTTACTAAGAGTATTAAGACGAGTAATTAGTCTTATAGTAGTATTATAATTAACATTAGAAGTACTAGACAACCTTAATAGAGGATTTCTCTTCTTACTACTACCTCCGCTATCTAGTAGACTACTTAGAGTACTAGCACTAGTAGTAATACTACTAATGCCTAGCTATTACTACACTATAGCGCTTATATTATAAGTATTGTTAATATAGCATAGTAAGAAGGTAAAAGTGTTATATAAAAGAAAAGGCTACTACTATAAGTGTAATAAAGGAAAGAGAAATTATAAAGAAGCTAGTTAGATACTTATATCTCTTTAATTAAGACTTATAAGCTAGTCTATTTATATAAACAATAGCTGCCTAGCTATTGTTAATAGTTACTATTGTTGCTAGCAATTATAAGCTAAACTAATAGTAAATTCTCACTAATGATTAGCTAACACTAACAATTATAAGTAATTATAAAGAGATAAAGTAATAAGCTAATCACTTTACTTACATGTAACAGGACAGTTCTCTAGCTTTAGCAATCTATACTAGAGGGGGAGTGTTATAATAGAAGGCTAGTACAGCTTCTCTAGTACTAAAGAACTGGTACTAATAAGTCAGCGCACGCACAGTAGATAAATCGGTTATTGTAACTCTCTGAATGAAACACACGTCTCTCGATCCGATTTGCTAGTTACAACATAACTCACTTCCCAAGCAGATCTCTACTGTACTTCTCGATCATATCGACTATCAATTGCATCTGACCAATGGTCATACGATTTCCTGATTCATTTGTCAATATGAAGATGTAGTTCTCAATCCTTTCAATCATTTCTGGGTCTTGCTGGCCAGCCAAAGAAGGTGTCGTCGGGAGGCAGGTATGTTTGGCGGGATCTGAGTAATAATCTACGACTGGTCAGTACCTCGAACTCGGCCTCGGACATTCACTGACCGCTGATCGTTCCCCTGAGAGCACATTTGATTAGATCTTCGTCGAACATGGCCAGAAGCCCTCCGCACTCCCGGATGAAGTTGGTCCGGGTGTACTTGGTCGTTGGAGCAGTTCCCCCGCCTCCACGCCCTTTCACGGTTTGATCTGGTAGGACGTCAGCTTGGGTCACGCATGCTCTCGTATGACAGACCGAAATGATGCCACATTCCGAGAAGGAAGTAGACTCCTCCGCCCTCGTAAGCATAGTGGAACAGCTCGCATTCTACCCTGAAGAATGGTAGCTCGTCTCTTTTGAGTGGGAACCGCTTCGGCGTTTTTGGCGCTGGTGAAGACTGCAACAGCTTCTGGACTTCGTCGATACGGCGGCTTATCGGCAAGTTGTCCCTCGCTTGCTGCGTCATAGTCTGGGTAGTCGCCTCATCTTTGGCGGCCGCCAGGTATCTGAGAAGAACTTCAGGTGGTATACTCGCAGCCAGTGGTTGAAGTGCCTTGGCAGCTGCTTCGTCGGCAATGAGTGTGGTGTAGTTGTCGATATCCTCCTGGCCTTTCACCCATATACGATCGGCTTCATCGTCCTCGGACGAAGCTTCAGCATAGTTGAGAGTGGTACGGGCTCGAGGACTGAGAGGAGCTGGTGCAGATCTGACGAGATCATCGTCGCTGTCGTCCAAGTCATCGGGAGCTGCAGCACGTCTAGCTGCAGACTTCTTCTTAGTCGCTTTGCGTCGAGCAGTCACAGGCACTCGAGATGACACCCCATCGTCGTCTGATGACTTGTCATTCGCATTGGCGGACTTGGGAGCCATGAAGGACGAGAGGATGCCACAGTAATGGACGAATGACCTGAAGTGCAAATTTCAAAAGATTGAGGTTATGATTGGGAGCATCGGCGGGAGGAGCAGGATGGGAAGAAGCGGATCAGGAGACTATCACAGGAGATCAATCAAGGTGTGGCATGCAGCGGGGCGGCAGAAGCGGGCACTTGAAGCATGATTATTGGGACAGACCCGGAACACTACTCCGCTCGATTCTACGGTTGCTATTGACTGGCACCCCTCAAGACGACTATCTAGTTCCTCTGCGCTTGGTCCGACACGATCTGGTTGATCTGGACCTGCAGGGCTGTGACACCAGCTGCATCCGCTCCTCTCGTATTGCTCGGCAAACCTCGGATACCTTGCCCGACCTAAAGCAGTCAATATAACTGTGATATGTGGACGAATTGTCCGGGCTACTCACTGGAAGTCCTTCAGCCTGCAACTGTAGTATTTGCATCATCGTATCGCCCCTATTCCTGTCCACTCTACAAGCATTCTGGCGAAGGTCTTCGAGCTGTCCGATAGTCATGATTCTGTATCTGGTGAATATCTGTCGGACGAAAGCATTTCTGTCGTCCAGGTACTGCTGAGATGCCATAGTGGGGGCCAGAATCACGAACAAGAAAGCCAAGTTGATAATGGCGGAGGCGGGAATCAAGGCAGTACCCAACTTTTGCCAAGCTCATCTGAGGGCTCGTTTGTCTTTGTCTGATTTACCTGCAAGCCGACAAACGTGATACGCTTTGTTTTTGTTGCGGTGTGGTCGGGGAGAAGGCGGATATCTTCAGGTGACACAAGTTACAGGGATGCATTCGATAGCTGCAGACGAGGCGTTCGTGCCGTGTGGGTCAACTTGACCGCTCGAGCAGTGACGAGAAATATGCATGCATGTCTCTGATTAGATTGATGAGCATGGACAATACTCCGGTCGGGAAGAACCATCTGACGAACAGGAAAACGCATGAGGTCGTGCGGGAGGCGGGGCATCCCGTTTTGCCACACCGCGGATGTCAATCTGTTTTTGTTCCGTCTTTCATGCATCATTGACAACGCAGCATAATGATTCACCTGCGGTATGTGCATACAAGGTTTGTGAATTGCTGATCGATCGAATGCTTTGTCCCGCCCGGCGTATTGACCGGACCTTCTGACCTTGTGATCACGTGCTGAGTATTCATCCGAGCTTACTCCATTGATCTCATTTGCAGCTATCCACATTCGTCGGGCCTCATCTTTCGCAGGATCTCACCAGAGATTTCATACCAGAACCATGGCGGAATCAGACCAGACTACAGCAGAACCGACGCTTGAGCAGGTCACAGCAGAGCGTGATGCCTTGCAGAAAAAAGTCAAGAGTCTCGAGTTTGTCATCGACACCCTGCGCACCGCAAACACAGGACTCCTGGACATGCTCAAATCCTCTCGACACACTACTGACGTGCTGGTGGATACGGCTCGTCTGCAAGAACCTCTGGAGATGGCTACACCAGAATCGCTGCTTCTCCAACAGCAGAAGACCAACATTCTCGACACCAGCTGGCCAATCACACGAGGAAGAAATCAGGAAGAGGAAGATATCATGAACAGCTGGGCTGCAGCAGGACCGTTTCATATCCCACAGGAGCATCGTGACCGTCTCCAGAGAAGCCATGCGGCATTCGAGGACACAATCGAGATGGAAGCGGAGGACATTCGACCTCGTGAAGCACGTCGTCTCCAGGCCGCAAAAGAGGTCAGAGATGCTGGGGAGGGTGCTAAGCATAGCCGATCAGTGGACGAGGCGGCGAAGAGGCCTGCTGAAGCCATCGCTGAGGCTCCTTTGAAAGGCAAAGATCCAAACGACCCCAAGAACTGGAGACCTTACCTGCCGGAGGAGATCATATCGACTCATCGCATCAAGACCAAGGACGGCAGATTCTTTCTCGACAGAGACACATCCAAGATGCGTTTCTCCGGCGAGTACACAATCCTCCGCCTTCTGCCCATCTACACCGTCGACGCCAACATGCCTTCAGTCAAGGTTCTCCTGACCCGCATTCGAGGCATGGATCCACTCGTCACAAATGCTGTCAGGATCGCTCAAGAGGTGGATAGTCTCAAAACAACACTCGGTCTCAAGGGGGAGAAGGATGTACTTCTCTCCTCATCCGACAATCATTGAATCTCCTACCATCCTGTACTTCATCCCTCTTGCCCTCACTCAAGCAGTTCAGCATCATCCGCTCCATCGGCTGCTTCATTCGCAAGCCATCCACAAAACAACTATGTCATCTGTCCAATTATCTCAGCACACAGCGGATTCAATAAGCGAATATGTATTGCAAGCGACGGAGAGGGATCCTGGAGAGGGCTGGGTGGCGTCTACTGTGGAAACCACGGATGACATACTCGTTGGGCCGCTGTTGGCTGAAATACTCGCCGAAATGGAACAACAGGAACTAGATTACGTTGAGAAGAACGGACGTTACATCAGTAGGGGATACAGGGAGTTGATGGAGAGGCAGACAAGATTGCTGGACCCCCTGAGGGAGGCTGCTCCTACAAGCGAGTTAGGAGGAGACCTCGGAGTGACCGATCAGATGATTCCTGCGCTTGCTCACAAGTATGTCAGCGATGGGGATATCTTCACCACTGTCGAACAGCCAAGCAAAGAGCGACAGCATGCAGCAAGATTCTTCTCCGACGTGTTCGGTGTGGACAATGCAGTTCGCCGGGTGTCTATTCGAGAATTTCTGGTCAAGGCTCAAGTCCACGTTCTTTCCTGTGTCAAGTCAAAGGTCATCTCACCATCCGCCCGTGTTTGGATCAGTCTGTTGATGGAACTCGTCCCGCGCACTTACGGTATCGACTTCGCCATCGCCCTATCCCTTCTCGACAGCGTGACCGCCATGTACCTCCCAGAGGACATAAAGCCGAAAGACCGCAGCCGGTGGAGAGACTACTTGAAAATGTTCACTCCACAGAGCTGCCTTTCCATGGGACTTCTGTCGGTCCTGGTGCTCGTCCGCTTCAAGAAAAGAGTTACGGATTCATCTGAATGGGATTCCAGGTTTCGAGCTTCCATGAAAGGTATACTGGATGGGATGGATGCCAACGATACGCCAATCTTTGATCTTATCACCAGAGCTATCGCGATGCCGGGCTATGGTGGCGCCACCTCAAGAAGCGGTGAAGTGGGATGGGCTGGAGGCATACCTGGTCTTCGCTTGCAGGACGAGGGGAGGAGAAGGGGAGCCGCTGCCAAAGGAGGCTTGCCTGTTCATTCGAGAGCTGGGTGAGGTGACCCTTGTGCTCGGTCCGCCTGGGTTTTACAAGCCATTGGACGTGGAGTATGTCATGTGGTCTCACGTGTTTCACGCTCTGGGTCCCCTTGGAGGTACCCGAGCCTTGCCCTTCATCAACAAGCATTATCGTCCCCTGGATCGATCCACAAGGAATACATAGGGAAGCATGATTTTGGTACGAAATTTCGTTGGATCTGATAGTTTGTTGGATACGTGCCGAAAAATAGATGCCATCGACTTTGCCACGTTCAGTCCGTGCACGTTTGGCTTTTGGCCGAGTCCTTGACGTTCCTCCTTCCACCCATACAACATCTCCTTCCCTCCTCCAGATCACGCGTGGCCATTGTAGCGACTACATCATTGCGTCCATAATGTTCTTTCCATCAAGCACGTCAGGGATGGTGATGCTTCCAGGCTCACGACCGACCAGACCTCTCCGCCTTCGACTCCATCCCCGACGACGCATCACATAGCTTCCGAACAGTATGCAAGAGACGGAGTATTGGGATACGCAGTGTGTCAAGAGTCAATTGACGGAAAAGCGTCAATGGCGGGATACAGCAACGATCCCATCACCTGCTCGGGACCATGCCTGTCACCAAACCTGCCACCACCGCTTCTGCGCCATCGCAACGAGCCCAGCAGATTGAAGAGAGTGGGCTCGTCCACATGATCGAAGAGACTGGTGATGGCAAGGATCGAGAAGATGTGCCGGGCAATGGTCTTGTCGAATCACTCAGCTTGGGAAGAGTCGGAGGTTGGCCATAGCCGGACACCCTGAAGCACTACTCAGCAGAGCTGGATAGCGGACAACACACAGACAATGAGATCTCAGCGTTCACGACCGGGTTGATGCGAGGCGTAATTGGAGATGGTAAATGTGTACGCGGCGAGGACTGTCCGCACTCTGTGCAGGACCATGCGACTGACACGAGGGATGGTGCTGTTCTATTTACCCTTTCCCTTCCGCATCACGAACTACCTGCAAGCTCTTGGATCTGTCAAGTCTCCTCCTGGTGCAGGTGGTCTTCCTCGATGAGGTACCAAATTTCCGCGGCGGACCTGCAGGGCACATGTATGTAGAGCTTTCCGCATCTGGCTCAAGCTCTATGGCCTCGTTTTCACATTGCACTTTTTCTTTTCCGCTTTCTTTTCCTCCAACCTCTTCTTCTCAGTCTTCCTGTAGGAACAACCGCTCTCTCATCTCTCATTTTGTCCAAACCACACTTTTCCTTTCGCACAGCACAAGCTGCCAGATCGTCCATTCACTGGAGCTACAGCCAGCGCAGCCTGCACAATCCAGCTAAAACCTGGACGTCGTTGATCAAGACCAATTCCTCTCGAAACCCGCAACCACTCCACCTTACCCACAGGGTTGTGATTCCTCAGCGCATCCCGGCGCGAGCTTTGCCCTTTCAACAACAGAATCAACGCCAGCACCGCAGCAATTCAAGACCATTTCAGCCAGCCCGCCAGACCACGCCCTAGATCCAACATGGCTGATGGCCCTATTGCCCAAGAATGGCGGCGGCGATTCCTGCGGCTCCGAACGGCATACTTGTCCAAGGACGAGCGATGTTCTGCGACCGACCTTGACGATCCTTAAGAGGCCATGGACGACTTGAAGGCCACCGAAGATCTCATTCGCTGCAAGACTCGTGCTGAGCGAGCTGAGGCAAACATCAAAGGCTGTCGCGAAGAGAGAGATGAGTGGGAAGCAAAGTTTTATCAACTGCAAAATCAGAGAACGGCCACGGATGCAAAAGGAAAAGCGGTGGCCGAAGAGAACAGCCGACTCAAGCAAGGGATAGCACACTGGGAGGTCGCCGCCAGGACACATGGCTGTCGCAGTGCCAAGGAGTCGCTCATCTTTGTCAATTCGATGAAGGAGGAGCTGGCGACGACGAAGGATGAGAATGGAGAACTGCGCTCGCGTATCGCAGTATTGCAAGCACAGCAACAGGCTTTGGTCAACGTTGAGCAGTCTCGTCGGCAGAACCCGAGGAACAACTTGGTAGTCATCGTCAGCGAGGCGCAGAACAATGCCACCGCCCTCGCCGCCATCGCCAGGACAGCATTTGATGCTCAACAGTCTGCCATCAGTCGCCTAGGCGTCATCAATAACAATCGCAACCACATCGCGTCACTTCAGACTCGTCTCACGACAGCCACGAACAACTTGGCCACCACGACGACCAACCTGACCACTACCACGAACAACCTGGCCACCACCACGACCAACCTCAATACAGCTCTGGCCAATCACAACAACGCCCAGAACGCGTTGAATGCCGAAATCACACAACATGGGATCACACGAAACCAATCACAGACCGAGCAGCAGACATCCGGGAGGCTCAGGAACCAGGTCTCAACAGCTAATAACGCCGCCGCAACCGGTACCCGCGCCACCGCCCAAGTGCAGGCACAGCTCAACACTGAGAATGCCGATCTACGAACCGCTAATGCCGATCTGCAAACTGCGAGAAACGATCTGAATACTGCGAACACCAATCTACAGGCTGCGAATCGAAGACACAGGACGAGAGATACAGCAGACCGCATTACCACTGGCCAGATGGCGAATCTTACGCGGGACTTGGCCACGGCCCGCACCAGCGAGGCGAATCTCAGGGGTCAGGTCAGGCTCTTGATGTCTGCGGTAGCCTTTCTACTCACAGCGGTCCGTCGCGAGCAGCGTCTGAAGGCGTACACAGTTTGTGTTCATGTCGTCACCACCGCCACACGCAAAAGGCTCATCAGCATCCTCCGCACTCGGCTATCGAAAACTCAGAATGACCTTGCGAATGCGACTCAGCAGCTGGGGGTTACTCAAGCCTCTCTGGCCCGCTCTCAGTCCGCGCACGGCTCCAGTGTCGTGCAAGTTCGACTTCTCCGTCAGCGGCTCGGCCCAATGAACCGGCAGGCCGCAGCCCTCCGCGCCATGAAGCTCGACAGGGACGTTCAGCTCGCTCTCAAGAAGCACTACCAGCTGCAGTTCAGGGTCGCGGCTGGGTACTACTGCATGGAACGACTGGTCAGCGAGAATTGGGAGCATGCACACACCAGGGCGCAGTCTCAAGCTGCTGGTGATATGGCCCGCCGCATTCAAGCGGAAACCGACTACAACAAAGCTCAAAGACAGATGCGTCGTTTGGGAGGGGTACACAGGGCCTTCGTCGAGCTGTGCAAAGTCAAATTCGTCCGACTCGCGAACCGCCTCATTAGGTATGAGAAGGAGGATGTTCAAGAGAAGGAGCAGCCAGACCTCGACATGACTAGCCTCCAACCTTACCTCGAGCGGTATCCATTGTACGTGAAGCTCCGGCATCTCCAGACTAGGGGTGGGGAAATTCCAGATCTGGTTGTCCTTGTCACTAGCTTTGCGAGCAACGAACACTACTACGACAGCCCTGGGATCGAGAAGAAGCTCCACAGAACAGTCATGGACCCGTTGAAGTGGTTGAGTATCTCTCCCAGCTCGTTGCGCTCCGGAGGCCTACGTTGGATGGCCGTCACGGTCTCGGTCCATACCATGTGCCTTGCGCATCAGAGCGGCGCCGTCCTTGACAAGAGCCTGACACCGAGAGTTCATGCGCTCTTCTTGCTATTGGTCAGCATGGCCCAACAATCGTCTGGACACTCTTTCGCGGTCCTTCTTCACGACTTGATGATGTTGACCAGGCTGTTCGGGCTGCCAGAGGCCGACTGGGTGTATTGTCTAGACCTCGCCATGAACAACCGTCCCTACGACCAGTTGGGCTTGCTGGGTAAGATCTCCGCAGCTCTCCTCATCACCAGCACCTGCTCCGCAAGTGAGATCGACCAGCGTCTGCCGAATGGCGTGCCAGATCTGGTGTACAACAGCAACAACCTCGGCCAACTGCTGGAGAACATGGCGACCACGAATGAGGACTTTACCTCGTACGATACGGACAAGGCGATGTGGTATTTCGTCAAAGATGCCGATCTGCCGGTCCCGCTGCTGATGAGGAATGATAATGACAGTCCAAACAATGGCTCTCGGCCTGCGAATGACGGAGCAGACAACGCCGCTGATGGTCAGAGGGACTCTGGAGACACTGATACACCTACCAACACAGCTGGCAGGGACGGACCCGGTGGTGTCGATTCAGGTGATGCGATGGACGTGGACAACCCGGAAATTGAGGCTGGTGCCGCCGACAAGCAAGCTGACAAGCAAGCTCACAAGCCACCTTCTGGTGATTTTTCGAATGAATCCACACCTGAACCTCGTCACATCGACCTCTACACCCCAGTCCGCATCGACAAGAAGGACAGCACCATTACCTGGATGATTGGTAATCCCAATGTCACCATGACCTACAGTGGCGATATCAATCTGGTCTGGGGGAAGACCACCCTCCACCTCAGGGACGACTTTGAAGACGAGAACTTCAACACCATCTCTGGATTGTACGCTCATCTGGTGGACCTGCAGGCTCCGCTCGAGGCTGATTCTTCACGTCAAATGGAGATGGACACCTCACGTCCAGCAGACTCCACCACTGAATCTGACGATAGGAGGGCCACAACCACGACTCAAGAAGACCCGCTCCAGCGCCAGCTTGATGAAATGAGAGCCCTTTTGGGCGAATGAGACAAAGGTAAGCGTCGAAGTTCCGCCATCATTTGAAGCTGAACTGACTTGAATGTACGGAGACCACGCTCCTACTGTTCGCGCTCATGACCAGGTTGAGCAGCATTCCATAGCATATACATTCTTCCGTTCCTCCAATGTGTCCTTGGTGATGGTGACTATCTCCCGTACACGCCGATGTCCATCAACGCCGTCTCCGGGTTCGGCGGCTTCATCTCCGGCTATTCCAGGGGCATCTAACAAGCATGGTAGAACGCCGACCTGGGCATCCCGCTTCGCATGCCCCAGCAATGGGTGTGCCCGAAGGTGGGATCCAGATCCATGCGTTTGTCACCAGATCTAGGGGTTTGTCACTGCGCCGAAGTGGATCCCATAGCTAGCCGCTCGTGCATAACGACATGTCGACGGAACGAATGCATACCTGAGGCTCGGCATGTGCGGAACTCCATCCGATCGGGCTCCGCGCCACATATCAGAATCCCCACGGAAGGACATGGGTTGTGACCAGCGCCATTACCGAAACGACAAAAGGACAGGAAACATCGCT
This sequence comes from Elsinoe ampelina, assembly GCA_005959805.1. NCBI lineage: Eukaryota > Fungi > Ascomycota > Dothideomycetes > Myriangiales > Elsinoaceae > Elsinoe > Elsinoe ampelina. Next base: position 3,365,821 of record SMYM01000002.1, read on the forward strand.
GTTCCGGCAGTGCTCGATCAACGCCACACCGGACAAACCTGGTCCGAGACATACATGAAGAATCATTCGCGACCGTGAAGCACGTCCATGGTCCTCGTTCGACGTCCCCATCGTGCCAAACGGACGATCAACACTACAGCGGCTCGCCGTCCTTAATGCGCGGTCTGAAACAGCATCCTTTCCAGATCGGTCAGCCGTGCATCCCCAGCAACCACTTGGCTAAGTTCGGCCTTGTCCCGATGCGCTTGACGTTCCCAGGTGCGACAGGAACTTGGCAAACAACAGTGTACGTGGGTGAATGTATCCTCATCGTGATCCGTGCTGGTGACGAGGTAATCCAAGGCAATCGACATGTGAGATCACATGGTCCTCTCTTCCACCTTCCATGCCCGGCATGACTTGTACAGCCTGAAAGATAGCTCAAGAAATTTCTTGCGAAAGCTCTGCCTCCACTCTTCTCTCACATCAATTCCCATGATGATCAGGTCGGTGATGATGTTGGTGACGCACTGGATAGTTGTCTGAAGGTATCCCTTGACGCACTGGCCCGGCTGGGGATTGAGTTGCCAATAGAGGTGGAACGGCCTGCACTGAAGGAAGGTGGCGAGGGTGACCAGGACGAACGAGCCGAGGATGAAGGCGATGCTGCCACGGATGGCGTATTTCATCCATGGTAAGTGAGCGATGAAGCGGCGGTAGAGCAAGAGAAGGAGGAGGCCCATTGACCACAAGCTGGAAGTGGTCAAGACGCGGCCGACGAGGGAGAGGACGGAGCCGGCGTGGATGTGGGCGAGGTCTTGCTCGGTGAGCTTGAATCTACTCCTGTAGTGGAAGTGTCTCGAATGGGCTGGAAATACAAACCAGGCTGGTACAAACCTGCGGGGATTTATTGTTGGACGTGGAGTATTTCCTCCACACAATACACTTGTCTTGGGCGTAGAAGGAGGGGCCTTTGACTCCACCATCGGCATCGCCTAGACGGCAATGCACGATTGCGAGGTCTCTCCCAGTGCTGGTTCCAACTCTTCATGCATGACAGTACCACTGTGTCAGCCATTGGATTGCAACTCTTGCTCGAGAACCGTGGTCGCTCACGTTCGAGTTGGTTCGGTGTCTTTGGGAACGGTTGGGGGGGGTTTGGTCGGTCATATCTAGCACGCGAAGCTGTTGTTCGAGTTGTAATGATATCCCCTGAGACGAATCTGTGACTTGCGAGTCGAAAGAAATAGGCTGACGGGGGCGAGCAGTGGTTTCTGAGGCGTTATCGCATAGAGTGCATGAAGGTATGGTGGGTACCATGCGCGCGGTGATTACATAAGCATCTCTCCGAGTCCATCTTCCCGCGGCAAGTCCCTACCTCTTCCACCACAAACAGCAACCTTTCGTCACTGTCCGGTATTGCTTCTGCACTGACTGCTCTCTTCGAGAACGGATTGATCATGTCCGCCTTAAGACCTCGTCCGCCATCAGCCGAATTAGCCTCCAGCGACCCGCCAAGCGAACTGCATGGTGCGCCGTCATTATCTTGAGGTAGACCCGCATGGATGGTCTTTTTCACAGGATCTCTGTGGAAAGAGCTAGGAGACTGAGGGGGGTCAATGATTGCAATGGAGAGAATGCAGAGCGGTAAGTCGGAAGAGTCGGGTCGAGAAGTAGACACCCATACCGGCACGTTTGCCTGCACCTCGTATAACCGTACGTTTCTACGCACTGGGGGAGGGACTGTCAGAGATCAGATAGGATCTATCAGTCTTCAAATGACGTGGTAAGTTTTCTCCTCTCCGAGGCGTCGACTCGCCCGGCCTCCATGCCTGGTTGAAGAGGTAGGTTGGTGGTCGAAGATGGCGGGTTTCGTAGCTCTTCGGAGGCAGGGATGGCGCCGGTACACTCTTTCCTGTACTGAATTCAGCTCGCATATCGTTGGCATGACGGCGGAGTGGAAGGGCCGGCGCGTTAGGAGGCTACCACATACCATGGAGAAGGTCTCGGTGCTATGTATAGTCAGCCAATTTGGTGCTGTACCATCTGTACCGCCACCTCGAGAATGGGCTGGGACTTGGGAAGGGCGTGGCGAGGATCGACAAAAGGATGTCAGGTAGCGGCAGTGGCATATAGTCGAATCATCAATACGAGAATGTAGTGGGGTCTGCAAGCCACCCCAAAGCAAACCGAGAAACAATCCGTGATCTGCTGGCCTTGATGTCGGGATCTCGTTACTGTAGGCGTACTTTGTATCTGGCAGGGAATGTGCATTCTTGGTAACGCCTGGCCTGGTCTTTCCCTTCCGTGCCAACCTCTCCAAGCCGAATAACATTTCGACAACATCTCGACAGATACCACAACGATTAGATGGCTATGAGTATCCCTCTGGATTGATCCTGCACCTGTGCCATAGGCCTCTGAGCGAGTGCAATGGACCCGGAATTCGGGGACGATGAGCAAGGGCGCTTCCAATCCATCACCTCTCCGCAGCTGATCAGCGTGATGGTGCTTTGGCTGCTGACCGGATCATGCATGTCTGCTGTTGGGGTATTCATCGCACCGATCAAGAGCCAATATGGACTCGGCGATGGACAAGCCGCCATCATCTTCGCCGCCAGCACTTGTGGGTACCTGGCCGCCACCGCAACTCTTGGGCGAATCGTTGCTCGCGGTTGGAGGACCATGGCTGAGATGGTGCTCCTAGCAGCTCTCATAGGCTCTACAGTACTCAGTTTTGGTCCTCCTTTTCCGATTGTACTGCTCGGCTATGCTGTTCTCATGTTTGGCCTCGGTATGGGTGACTCTGGCTTCAATATATGGGCATCTCAGACGACACGACCGCATGTGGTTCAAGGGTTCATGCACAGCTCATTCTCGCTCGGAAGTGTCCTCGGCCCGTTGCTAGCAGCGTTTTTGGTCAGATACGGCTGGTCTTCATTCTATCGTCTGATGGTATGCATAGAGATAGTCCACCTCTCCAGTCACCTTGGCTGACCGACCAGATTTTTGGCCAGCTTGCTTGCGGCATCTCGTTTCACTACTCATTCCCGAAGCATACCATTCTTTCTCCATCTCCCGACGATGATTGTACAGGTCGTCGGGTCTGGCACCTACCCCCAGTCTGGGTCTGTTCGGTCTTCTTTCTCTTCTATGTTGGCAGCGAGGCCATCTTCACCGACTGGGGCCCCGAATATGCGAGAAGGGCGAAGGGAGCCTCGTCGACATCATCATCCCTGGCATCTTCCTTGTTCTGGCTGGGCATGGCGATGGGGCGGCTCATTCTCGGGTTTGTAACCCAGAAGGTGGGTGCCAGATCCGTCATCTGGCATCTCACAGCGGCTGCCTGTCTACAAAACCTCTTTCGCTGTGAAGACTTAGATGTATTCTACACGACCGTCTTCGCTATCGGCTTCTTTCTCGGACCCACCTTTCCCTCTGCAATCTTGGTCCTCACGAAGGCCATACCGGCCCACTGCACCTCTAATGCTGTTGCCATCGCCGTCGCCGTCGGGCAGGTTGGAGCGGCTGTCACGCCATTGTCCCTGGGTTTCCTCTCAGATCGAGTCGGCCTTGCGCATCTGCCCGATGTTTCGTCGACATATTCCATCCTGGTCATTGGACTGTGGCTAATTCTTCTATCACGACAACAAGGATCATAAATGAAGCTTCATATTTATGCAGAGAGAATATCGCGGAGAATCACAAAGAAAACCTCTGGACCAGACCAGACCGATCGAAATACAACCATCCTTCAATGCTTGCCCAGTCGACCACCATACATTCGCCTCTCCCGGCGCACACCCCAACATCAATTCCGTTCCCGACCCGATGGGTGCTCAGTGGCTATCCATCAGCCCTCATGGCCACTCCCTCATCATAGCATGCAGCTGGGCACGATCGGTCGGATCGTAGTGAGGACTTTCCTTGACTCCCCAAGACCAGTACACTTGCCCTGTCTGGGCGCCGCGTTCCTCCATTGGCCTTCCAGACAACATATCGCTAGCTTGCCCGTCGATGTAGAAACAGACCTGTCCCATGCGATCTTGTCGCTGTCTCAGAATTGTCGCCCTGGGTCTGGAGTGAAGACAGACGGTCTGGATGCCGCTGGGGATGCAGCGGAGCTTATCCCAAAGACGAAGAAACACAAAACTGGGCTTCAGTCGAATCCCGAACACTTCCACCTTCTCGCCGGGGCTGAACAAGGACGGGAGATGGAGAAGAGCGTCCATGGTGTTGCCGTAGCGAGAAACTATGTTGTATGTCTCCCGGCTGATGTATCTGAGAGCGACGGGCTTCGGAAGTACGGTCCTGACGAATTGACCAAAAACGACCTTGGAAAGAACGCAAAGATCCTCGAAACACACTTCACTGAGGATGACATTGTCGATGAACCACTTCCAATACCGCTCATCACTGGTTGTATACTTGGTTGCGAGACACTGTAGCAGGGACAGACATCGGGCCCAGTCGACAGTCGAGGATACCGCCAGCATTTCGGACAAGGCGTTGAAGAGGAATGCAGCAAGACCAGTGTCCCTCGATTCGTGGAAACGGTCCCACAGAATCACCTTCTGGTAGTCGGCAAGAAGATTCCTGTTGAAGTAGTGGCCAGGTCCTCCAGTATCGCGCAGGGTCCTGAGGATGGCGCACATTTCGACGTTGTACGCATCCATCTCATGCGCTCCGGGCATCCCGATGTTCCCAGACCCACCGTAACCCGTCACTGTCCTTGCCAGAGGTTGCATTCTCAGTCTGGAGTTGTTGCGTCTTTGCAGACTATAAAGAAATGGCGCTATGAATTGGCGTCCTTGAAGATCTTGGATCTTGTACATGTCTGCCAAACCACGACGACCCAGCATTGTGCCGACCAAGTTCTCAATGGCACGGGCGTCAGGCACGCGAGACATCAGTCGTTCCAAGACCCTCGCATCCTCGATTCGGACCCTTCTCGCAACCACCAAGTCTCGTTGCAAGGTCGTTGCCAATCTAGTCCTGGCGGTCTTGACCGCATCAAGCTCTACATTTGTGTTTCGGAGACTTGCATTCTGGAAGCGAAGAGAATCGTTTGCCGCTTTGAGGGATGCATTCTCCCGGGCAAGCTCTGTATGTTTGCGACTGAGGCAGATGAGCCGAGTGGTGAGCTTGTCGTTGATCTGGGCCAGTGATGCTGCAGCTGTAGATACGTCCGTTGCGCAGAGGTTCAGGATTTTCCTGGCATTCTCAGATTCGAGTAGGATGTCGCCAATGCTGTTGATACTAGGGTCTTCCATGTCGTCCAGGTTGCTGAGAACCTCGTTGTGGCGGTTGCGAAGGTGGTGGAGGTGGAAGTCGAGTCCAGGGAATTGTGTGAGTCCCGACGCCGGGAAGTGGCGAAATTTTTACTAGCGCTATGCGCCCGTTTGCACTCTCTCAAGTGGTGATTGGCCGCACACTCATGCGTCGCCGTGGCTCTGCGATCACTTGTGGTGTTTTTGATCCAGGACTCCTCGGGCTTGATCATCCAGACGCCAGGGATGGAAACCACCTTGACAGCATGCTTCATAGTCCCGCAGAAGCCTGCGGACTCATGGGGTCAGTATCGGATCAGCCGTACATGCGAAATGTCATCTAGGAGGACCGCCTGGCTTTCGCTATAAAGCCCGTCCTCTCAACCCGCTTGCCGCCCATCTCGATAACAAGAGGCTTCTCCATAGTGGCGAACCCAAAGTCGACCAGTCCAGCTTGTGAGTAGAGCTTTTCCATCGTACTCTGACTGAATCCGTCATGATGGATGGTGTGTTGAGGCTCACTTGATTGAGCAGACCCATGGCCGTGCTTGTGCCCATGACCGTGGTGATGGTGATGGTAGTGATGGCCAGCCCCTTCCTCGGCTTTGTACTGTGGATCCTCGTCAGACGGCAGCCAGTCCAGTATGGCTATAAAACCTCCCGGCTTGAGGCGAGACGACAAACGTTTGATTGTGAGTTCTGGATCCTCGAAGTGGTGGAAGCCGAAGCCGACAAAGGCGATGTCAAAGTTATGTGCCTCTTTATCAAGCTCGCCAGTCAGACCTTGTTCGCTAAGGAGATTGCCGACTACTGCGTGTGCATTTGGAACGCCGGCTTCGGACATACGGGCATTGTAGATGTCGACCATACCATCCGAGATGTCGATTCCAAGGGCGCTGGTGATGTGGTCTTTCAAAGCCTGGATGGTCAGCGCGATCCACAGATACCATCGACATGCATACCAATGTGATTTTGCCAGTACCGCAAGCGTAGTCGAGCAAAGACACTCCACCATCCTTTGGTGGCAAGTCCAGCAGGCCGTTGCTGACGCTGTCCTGGATGAAGGCGGTCACTTGCTTGAACAGCTCTTTCTGCCAATCTCCAGTATCATATTGGGATGCATATTTACTATAAGCTGTTAGCACTTCACCACTGATGCGAGCTCGAGTGTCTTTTACTTCCAGAGCTTTCTGGTGCTCTCTGCGAGGTCGGTCATGGCTCTTTTGGCGGGATCGTCAGGAAGCAAGTGGTCTTGATTGTGCTAGCGAGGCTTTGGAGGCAGGCTGGAGATAACGTTGAGGCTGTCCATCATTCGAAGGGCATGCACTGGAGATATATGTCCTGGTCAGATCTCGAGGTCTCTATAATGTCGCCGAACACGAAAGGTTCCGGGGAGCAAAAGTGTCCGGATGTCGGAGACAAACACAGAGGCAGCAGCCCCGCACGACGACGACACGCCTGATATTGTTCTTCTGTAGCCATCTCTTCCGCTTCATCCCCCTCAAGGACATCATCATCCGCAGGACATCTAGGCAGCCTCATGAACCAGTCAGGCCACTGTGCCGAGCCTCCCACCACTGTCGCCTTGACTCCAGCTTCTTCGCCGCTGCGTTTCCTCCCTGTGTACCCGGATCAGGTCTATAGAAACACGCACGATGAGCTCATGTACAAAGCAAGTGCCCATCAGGCGTACACACCGGCCGACAACATTGTCCGTCTCCGAAAGCAGGTCCGCGGCGTACTCGATGCCTCTTGCACTGTCGAGATCCACGTAAACGGCCAATGGAGGTCCGAATAGGTTTGATTTGATCAAGTGTAGGCTTCAATCCAAAATTTCTCCTTACCGTCTCGCCACTTGGATCTACTTTCCGATCAGGCTACTCCCAGCGACACCCGTCGCAAAGTCATTGTAATTGCCCGCGGCTCAAAACACAGCGGGTGCGGCTCTAGATTCTGCGTCTTGCGGCGACGGATCAAGCTCATTCAGAAAACGTCCCGTGTGCGAACGGTTTCGCGAAGCCAACGAAATGAACAACCTCGTATTGCTATATTTTTAGGCCGTGTTTGCAATCTGAAAACTGTCACAGGAAAGTATCCGCGGGAATACACAGAATGGAGGGGACATAAAGACTGGAGAGCAGACCTGCAGATTGAATCATCATCAGTCTTCAACACTCCTTCAACACACTCCTTCAAACACATTCGCTTCAATCACTCCACCAACTCAATCAACACCAACTCAATCATCATGCAATTCACCATCGCCGCCCTTGCCCTCGTCGGCGCCGTCGCCGCCCAGAACAACACCGCCAACGCCGGCAGCGCCTTCGCCCCAGGCTACACCCAGTCCTGCCAGGGTTACTACGATGAGTGCTCCCGCTTGTCTGGCCGCTGCCAATCCGGTCTCGATGACTGCAGCGCCAAATGCGAGGTCATCTACAACGGCTGCCGCACCGGACCGAACGCCAACCAGGCTACCTGCGTCGCATCATACGCAACCTGCTTGGGCAAGCTTCCCGCTGGTGTGAATGCTGCTACTGGCACAACCACCGCCGCCATGGTCACTGCTGTCGTACAGACCTTGACCGTCGACTGCCCTTACGCCACTTCCGTCACCTACAATGGGCAGGTCTACGTCGCTAGCTCTTCTACAAAGCTGACCATCACCAACTGCCCGTGCACCGTCACTACCCCGGCGGTCGCTGTCCCGACTGGCGCGAACAATGTCACATCCTCGCCTACTCCAGTGCCATACAAGGGTGCTGCTAACAAGGCCGTTGCTGGGTCTGGTCTGCTCGCTGGTGTTGCCGGTCTTGCTGTGCTTCTCTAGTCGGCTGAAGGTCTTTCTGTACATACTTTGCTGGTTTTGTTTGGGAATTTGATCTGGTTTTCTGTTAAAATACATTTTTTAATGACTATTTCTATTCTTACCTGCCCGTCTGATCATATCGCTGCAGCTCCGCTGATGTACTTCTCAAAGACTTTGACTGATTTCCCGGACACAGCAAGGCTTACAGAATTGACACATCAGTATGGGTGGAGGTGCCCCGAGAAAGCTGCGGGCTCTGCATAAGCCAATAGATTGCCAAACAGGATCTGACCAGCAACAGGCACCTCTCGTAAAGTCATCTCCATTGCAGCGGTTTGGCCATGAACAGTCCATGGAGCTCTCCGTTAACACCTATTCGTCGGCATACAGATCCGGTCTGCGACAACATAAGCAGATGGGAAGCCCGTGAAGAATGATCCGAGGTTGAGCGAGTCCAGGATGAGGCACTAAAGCTCGATCACCAGGTCATGGTAAGGTGAGATAAGCGAGTGGACGCTGCAAGAGGCTTGTCCCTTCTTACCATTCCCAGCGAGCAGCGTTGATGCCGCCGTATGAATCTGACTATCTACCTAGCTCATGATTCCACTCCATCCGCCACACGCACGGCGATCATCGTCCCTTTCCTACACTCGAGCTTCCAGCCCGGCCAGTCAGAGTTGACGTCCAGCGTCATTGGGCAGCATAGAGTGACCTTCTCCAGCTTCTCGAACCTGGGATCTACCATTAGACTGCGCACCTGATCAAGCTGATAGTCCTGGACATGCGCCTCCCCCCACTTCAGCTCCAGAGTGATAAGGGTAGTCGGCAGTTTCTCTGCTAGCCAGCGAGCTCGAGTGTGCTCATCTTCATCCGCAAATATTGCGACCGCCGGGAGAATGAGAGTCTTCAGGGTGAGATCTTTGAGGGAACCCAGATGACCCTCCGTCTCGACGCCGCCCTCAGCCTGGGCGTCATCAAGGCTGAAGCGGTCCAGGTTGTGTTTCTGGGTGGTGAGGACTTCCCCCAGCCGTGTATAGTTGATGTCGCACTCGTAGTCCACACTAGCGTCCCCAAACTCGATATCGAGCTCACGTAATGACGGGCAATTCTCGAAGATGCTCTGCAGACCGACCGCGTTGATGACGGAATATCCCAGTGTCATCTCCCGCACAGTGCTCGCCTGCGCGAGGAGGGCATCTTCCCGACAGTGCAGCATGTGGCCCTCGAATCTCCGCAACGTTGGTGAGGAGAGGAGGGGACTGATACTGGACATGGCAAACGAATTCTCAGTATCTGAGTATGAAGCGACAAGTCTGTCCAGAGATTGCGGTGGGAGGTGTGACAGCACTGCATGGCAGGTCGAGTCTGCAAAATTGTATGCGACCTGCATTCCGATGAATGTAATGTTCCTGCACATGCACATAAGCAACGCAAGCCCACCATCTTCGGTACCTGCTCGAAGGCCAGTCTGTAGCATCAGATTGACATTGTCCGGCAGTTGGAACAGGGATGCTGCCTGGGTGAGTGTCGGGGAGGGGCTGTCGCAATATTGAATGTTGTTGTCTGTGAAGGGATCGTTGTCTGGTCGAAAGCGATTCAGGAAGAGCGTCCGCATGCTTGAACGAAGATCCGGCCGCGCGACGAGCGTTCGGAGCAGCGCGTACAGTGTAACGACATTGGAATGGTTGTACACGCTATACAACTCGGGCTGCGCATGTCTGCGGTATACTTGGCTCGTAAGAGACAGCGCAAGAAGCGAGTCGTTTCGCTTGTGTAGAGGTAGCGTACGAACGACTTGTCGAATAATCTCCTCGGGTAGATACATCGAAAGAGTGTCTCTCGTATACTTATAGAGAAGAGAGTAAGGATACTCGAGAGAAGAAGAGATACTTAAGAGAAGAATAATGCGAGATAGATACGAACTGGATTCAGTTTATATTAACTTATTTATAGGGAGAAAAGAGATTTATTACTGCCTAACCTACTAAACTAAGGTAGACTATAACTACATAAATACTTAACCTAATAAACTAAGAGATAACTAAATTAATAGAACTCCTAAATAATAATAGATTAAGATAATAACTATCTAATTTAATTATAAATTAGTAGAGTAGTAGATAAGTGTTTAGTTTAGCTAGGGGATAAACTAAATTAGAGTCCTTCTTAGTACTCTAGCTTATACTTTAGTTAATATACCTCTTTACTAAATAGCTATAAAGCTATTATAGCTAGTTAGTAGACTACTAACTTAAGAAATAGCTACTATAAGAAGGTCTTATATCTTCTAGGTAGTAATAACTTAGTAAAGCTATTAGCTAAAGTGTCTACTAATAGTATCTATATAACTAAAATAGGACTAGAGAGATTTTTAGCTTAGTTAATTTCTTATTTTAGCTAGTAATAGTATATATTAATATAATAAAGATATATATTAAGCTTCTTAATTAGACTAGTAATAAGGCTAATTATTTACTAATTATTATACTAAATACTAACTTACTTAAGGAGATAGATAGAGGCTATTAGCCTTCTCTAGATACTATATATCTTAGGAGAAAAAGTATATTCTAATAGTTTTACTAGAGTAGAGTTAGAGTATTTTCCTAGATTCTAATAGGATTTCTAACCTTTATTCTTTAGAACTTCCTAAGATTTTTTCCCTTTAAATTTTTTAGAGATTACTTATATTACCTAGGTCCTCTATAATACTTAGTATTATCTAGAATTATTAAGTATTACTCCTAGAATCTAGGTTATAGTATACTAGAACTATCCTAAAAATCTTTTAAAGTTCCTAAGAAAATATAGAGTAGAGGTCTTAGTAGCTTTACTTCTAATAGTTAGAAACTCTAGAATATCCTTACAAATTTAGAGAGGCCTAAGTAGACTAGTAGATAGACATAGAATATATATTAAAGTAGAATAAATTTCCTAGTAAATAGAAGGTCTAAGAATTATAGATAACTCTATAGTACTTAGATTATATATATAAATATTACTCCTAGAGTTATTAGGGAAATCCTAGAGCCTATAATTCTTAATTAAATAATAGACAACTAGAATCTTTAGTAGAAATACTTACTTTCTCTCTTATCTTTATCTTTTCTAACTACCTCTTAGTATTCCCTTATTATTTTCTAGAGTCTAAAGTTCTTAGAATAGCTAGATTAATATTTAATAGCTTTTTATAATACTAGATTTAGATCTAGTAAGTAGATTATATTAGTAAGAGTTAGAATAGAATTCTTAAGGGCTTATAGTTCCGCTAGAGTATAGAGCTATAATTATAAGTCTATCTACCTAAAGGTTTAGGCTATTATTCCTATTATATTACTTATTATTATATTACTCTAGGCAATAATAAACTTTTATAAGGAATTATTAGTAAGTATTTCTAGTTTAGCCTCTAGTAGCTAGGTATTAGTTAGTATATCCTAAGTCTCTAGGGATTATAACTTAGGCCTTTTATATACTATATTTATATACTTCTTTATTATTATATTACTCTTTGTTTTATATACCTAGCTACCTAGTATAACTTATAGATCTTATATATCTCTTTTATTCTCTTTAGCTTTCTTTCTTTCTTTTCTTATTATCTTTATTATAGTAAGTTTACCTTATTATAGCTAGATTCTTATCTAGTCTCTTTAAGAGAGTTAAAGTAGCTAGAGATACTACTATAGAGATTAAATAGCTTCTAATTAGCTCTAGAAAGAACTAGCTTTATAGCTTACCTATAGCCTTTATAGCCTTTATAGCTTTTATAGAGCTTTTTACTAGTAAGAGATAGATATACCTAGTAGCCCTTTATACTAATAAGCCTAGTAGCTTTTATAGTAATATATATAGCTCTATTTAGCCTATAGATCTTATCTCTACTACTTTAACTCTACTAAGAGGCCTTAAATAAGGACCTTTAGTAAATATAAGTCTTCCTAAGAACCTTAACTAACTATAACTTCTAGTTCTAACCTCCTAGCTCTTTTATAATTTTACCTTCCTTCCTAAATAACTTTCTAAGCCTAGCGCTCCTAGTAACTATTATAGCTTCTAGAGCCTTATATACTAGAACTTCTATAACCTTCCTAGCTACTACTAGAGATAGAGTTACTAACCTAAATACCCTAAGTAAGCCCTAAGTCTCTAATATATATCTTAATTTTACTAATACTTCTAGGTTATACCTAGGTTTCTATAACTCTTCCCTTTACCTAGTAGGTCTAGGCTAACCTCTAGGGACTTAATATAGCCTAGCGTAATTCCCTAGATACCTAGGTTAAACCCCTAGTTAACGCTAATCTCTAGGTCTTTACTAGGACTAGTTCTAAGTTCTAGCTTAACTAGCCTATTAACCTAAGGACTCCTAGAATAACTATAAACCTTTCTAGATCTAATACTAACTACCTAGTTTCTTTACTTGTCTATAGCGCTTCTAGGTATACTATCTACTTAGCTAGTTAGAAGTATACTTTCTATACTTAGGGAAAGAGTAAATATAACTCCTATATTACTATAACTACTCCTAATAGTACTATACTCCTAAGAGGCTTCTATACTAACTATAGCTTCTAGAATAATTACTATAGCTATAGCTTATCTAGTATATATTTCTAAGTTTCCTAATCGATCCTAACTAATATAAGTCCTAAACTACTAAAGAGCTTCTAGATACCTTTCTACTAACTTTACCCCTATATATTCTAGAGCTTCTAGACCTATAAGACGCCTTAGAGGTCTCCTAACCGATAATAAGGCTACTAGGGGCTTCCTAATTAAGCTTTTTAACGACTTTAACTCTTCTAAGAACTAGCGTACTCTAGATAATTTCCTAGCTCTTCTAAATAATATTAAGGCTTAGGTAACTACCCTAAGGAATAGAAGCTACTTAGTAGAGTAGAATAAGCTTCTAGATCTTACTAAGTCTAGGCTTATCTTTAATAAGGCTTAGAGCTAGTTAGGATTATATATAGCCTTAGAGTAACTTTAGGGAATATTAGGATAGAGTAGCTAGCTCTCTTAGTTTTCTTAAGTATAGGGTAAGTAAGTAGCTTTTCTAGAGTTTAGATAGCTTAGTCTAAGTGTTCTAGATGTTATAATAGGCTAGTAAGCTCCTAGATATTATAACTCTAGTTCTAAATTAGAAATCTTTACTAATAGTCTATTAAATTTCCTAGTGTTTCTATAATATATAGGTAATATAGTATCTTCCTAATATGCCTAAATCTTCTAACCTTAGGTTAGAATTCTAAGCTTAGCTAAGAGTTAGAGTAATCTTAGAGTCTTTCTATAATTTATACCTAATATAATATTCTTCTAATTTACTTAGACTTACTTACCTTAGAATTTTAAGCTAAGTATTTCTAACTATTAGGGTAGTTACTCTATACTACTAGGGTATTCTAATCTACCTAAGCCTACTATATATAGAGGCTTTATTATTAGCTAATATAAGTATAGTTACTATTTTGCCTAATTCTATCTAATTAGTAAGAATTTCTCTAGTTAAGCTATCCTTATGTTCTTAGTTAAGTATAAAGCCTACTCTAACCCTAAAAAACTTAGACTATATTTTTTTAATTTATGTCTAGTATAGTAGCTTTCTAATTTGTCTAGGCTTACTAACCTTAGGGCCTAAACCCTAAGTCTCTTATATCTTAGTCTACTAAACATCTAAGATCTACTATCCCTAGACACTATATATCTTAGGAGGAAGAGTATATTCTAATAGTTTTACTAGAGTAGAGTTAGAGTATTTTCCTAGATTCTAATAGAATTCCTAACTTCTATTCTTTAGAACTTTTTAAGATTTTTTCCCTCTAAATTTTTTAGAGATTACTTATATTACCTAGGTCCTCTATAATACTTAGTATTATCTAGAATTATCAAGTATTACTTCTAGAATCTAGGTTATAGTATACTAGGACTATCTTAAAAATCTTTTAAAGTTCCTAAGAAAATATAGAGTAGAGGTCTTAGTAGCTTTACTTCTAATAGTTAGAAACTCTAGAATATCTCTATAAATTTAAAGAGGCCTAGGTAGACTAGTAGATAGACATAGAATATATATTAAAGTAGAATAAATTTTCTAGTAAATAGGAGGTCTAAGAATTATAAATAACTCTATAGTACTTAGATTATATATATAGATATTACTCCTAGAGTTATTAGGGAAATCCTAGAGCCTATAATCCTTAATTAAATAATAGACAACTAGGATCTTTAGTAGAAATACCTACCTTCTCTTTTGTCTTTATCTTTTCTAACTATCTCTTAGTATTTCCCTATTATTTTCTAGAGTCTAGGGTTCTTAGGATAGCTAGATTAATATTTAATAGCTTTTTATAATACTAGATTTAGATCTAGTAAGTAAATTATATTAGTAGAAGTTAGAATAGAATTCTTAAGGGCTTATAGTTCTACTAGAGTATAGAGCTATAATTATAAGTCTATTTACCTAAAGGTTTAGGCTATTATTTCTATTATATTACCTATTGTTATATTGCTCTAAGTAATAATAAACTTTTATAAGAAATTATTAGTAAGTATTCCTAGTTTAGCCTCTAGTAGCTAGGCATTAGTTAGTATATCTTAAGTCTTTAGAGATTATAACTTAGGCCTTTTATATACTATATTTATATACTTCTTTATTATTATATTACTTTTTGTTTTATATACCTAGCTACCTAGTATAACTTATAGATCTTATATATCTCTTTTATTCTCTCTAGCTTTTTTTCTTTCTCTTCTTATTATCTTTATTATAGTAAGTTTACCCTATTATAGCTAGATCCTTATCTAGTCCCTAGACACTATATGTCTTAGGAGAAAGAGTACATTCTAATAGTTTTACTAGAGTAGGGTTAGGGTATTTTCCTAGATTCTAATAGGATTCCTAACCTTTATTCTTTAGAACTTCTTAAGATTTTTTCTCTTTAAATTTTTTAAAGATTACTTATATTACCTAGGTTCTCTATAATACTTAGTATTATCTAGAATTATCAAGTATTACTCCTAGAATCTAGGTTATAGTATACTAGGACTATCCTAAAAATCTTTTAAAGTTCTTAAGAAAATATAAAGTAGAGGTCTTAGTAGCTTTACTTCTAATAGTTAAGAACTCTAGAATATCCTTATAAATTTAGAGAGGCCTAGGTAGACTAGTAGATAGATATAGAATATATATTAAAGCAGAATAAATTTTCTAGTAAATAGAAGGTCTAAGAATTATAGATAACTCTATAGTACTTAGATTATATATATAGATATCGCTCCTAGAGTTATTAGGGAAATCCTAGAGCCTATAATCCTTAATTAAATAATAGATAACTAGGATCTTTAGTAGAAATATCTATTTTCTCTTTTATCTTTATCTTTTCTAACTACCTCTTAGTATTTCTCTATTATTTTCTAGAGTATAGAGTTCTTAGGATAGCTAGATTAATATTTAATAGCTTTTTATAATACTAGATTTAGATCTAGTAAGTAGATTATATCGGTAGGAGTTAGAATAGAATTCTTAAGGGCTTATAGTTCCGCTAGAGTATAAAGCTATAATTATAAGTCTATCTACCTAAAGGTTTAGGCTATTATTCCTATTATATTACTTATTATTATATTACTCTAGGTAATAATAAACTTTTATAAGGAATTATTAGTATATATTTCTAGTTTAGCCCCTAGTAGCTAGGCATTAGTTAGTATATCTTAAGTCTCTAGGGATTATAACCTAAGTCTTTTATATACTATATTTATATACTCCCTTATTATTATATTACTTTTTGTTTTATATACCTAGCTACCTAGTATAACTTATAAATCTTATATATCTCTTTTATTCTCTTTAGCTTTCTTTCTTTCTCTTCTTATTACCTTTATTATAGTAAGTTTACCCTATTATAGCTAAATCCTTATCTAGTTCCTTTAAGAGAGTTAAAGTAGCTAGAGATACTACTATAGAGATTAAATAGCTTCTAATTAGCTCTAGAAAGAACTAGCTTTATAGCTTACCTATAGCCTTTATAGCCTTTATAGCTTTTATAGAGCTTTTTACTAGTAAGAGATAGATATACTTAGTAGCTCTTTATACTAATAAGCCTAGTAGCCTTTATAGTAATATATATAGCTCTATTTAGCCTATAGATCTTATCTCTGCTACTTTAACTCTACTAAGAGGCCTTAAATAAGGACCTTTAGTAAATGTAAGCCTTCCTAAGAACCTTAACTAACTATAACTTCTAGTTCTAACCTCTTAGCTCTCTTATAATTTTGCCTTTCTTCCTAAATAACTTCCTAAGCCTAGTGCTTCTAGTAACTATTATAGCTCCTAGAGCCTTATATACTAGAACTTCTATAACTTTCCTAGCTACTACTAGAGATAGAGTTACTAACCTAAATACCCTAAGTAAGCTCTAAGCCCCTAATATATATCCTAATTTTACTAATACTTCTAGGCTATACCTAGGTTCCTATAACTCTTCCCTTTGCCTAGTAGGTCTAGGCTAACCTCTAGGGACTTAATATAGTCTAGCGTAATTCCCTAGACACTTAGGTTAAACCCCTAGTTAATACTAATCTCTAGGTCTTTACTAGGACTAGTCCTAAGTTCTAGCTTAACTAGCTTATTAACCTAAGGACTCTTAGAATAACTATAAACCTTTCTAGATCTAATACTAACTACCTAGTTTCTCTACTTGTCTATAGCGCTTCTAGGTATACTATCTACCTAGCTAGTTAGAAGTATACTTCCTATACTTAAGGGAATAGTAAATATAACTCCTATATTACTATAACTACTCCTAATAGTACTATACTCCTAAGGGGCTCCTATACTAACTATAGCTTCTAGAATAATTACTATAGCTATAGCTTATCTAGTACGTATTTCTAAGTTTCCTAATCGATCTTAACTAATATAAGTCCTAGACTACTAGAGAGCTTCTAGATACCTCTCTACTAACTCTACCCCTATACGTCCTAGGGCTTCTAGACCTATAAGACGCCTTAGAGGTTTCCTAACTAATAATAAAGCTACTAGAGGCTTCCTAATTAAGCTTCCTAACGACTCTAACTCTTCTAAGAACTAGCGTGCTCTAGATAATTTCCTAGCTCTCCTAGATAATATTAAGGCTTAGGTAACTACTCTAAGGGATAGAGGCTACCTAGTAAAGTAGGACAAGCTTCTAGATCTTACTAAGTCTAGGCTTATCTTTAATAAGGCTTAGGGCTAGTTAGGATTATATATAGCCTTAGGGCAACTTTAGGGAATATTAGAATAGAGTAGCTAGCTCTCTTAGTTTTCTTAAGTATAGGGTAAGTAAGTAGCTTTTCTAGGGTTTAGATAGCTTAGTCTAAGTGTTCTAGATGTTATAATAGGCTAGTAAGCTCCTAGATATTATAACTCTAGTTCTAAATTAGAAATCTTTACTAATAGTCTATTAAATTTCCTAGTATTTCTATAATATATAGGTAATATAGTATCTTTCTAATATACCTAAACCTTCTAACCTTAGGTTAGAATTCTAAGCTTAGCTAAGAGTTAGAGCAATCTTAGAGTCTTTCTATAATTTATACCTAATATAATATTCTTCTAATTTGCCTAGACCTATTTACCTTAGGATTTTAAGCTAAGTATTTCTAACTATTAGAGTAGTTGCCCTATACTACTAGAGTATTCTAATCTACCTAAGTCTACTATATATAGGGGCCTTGTTATTAGCTAATATAAGTATAGTTACTGTTTTGCCTAATCTTATCTAATTAGCAAGAATTTCTCTAGTTAAGCTATTCTTACATTCTTAGTTAAGTATAAAGCCTACTCTAACTCTAAAAAACTTAAACTATATTTTTTTAATTTATATCTAGTATAGTAGCTTTCTAATTTGTCTAGGCCTACTAACCTTAGGGCCTAAACCTTAAGTCTCTTACGTCTTAGTCTACTAAATATCTAAGATCTACTATTCCTTAGAACCTTAGAAGAGTAGTCTAGAGCTTTAGAGGTTCTCTAATAAAGGTTAAGTCTCTATATAGAATACTAAGCTTTATATAAAAGGTACTACTATTTAATACTTCCTAGATCTATTTAGTTTACTCCTATCTACTATAGTATCCTAGTAAGAACTATAGGTCTCCTCTTAGGTTTTCTATCCTTACTTAGTAGAAGAAATACTCTTTAAGTACTTCTAGTAGTTTAAAGTAATTATCTATATAGATTATAGATTTACTATAATCCTTAATTAGGTTACTTTCTACCTAAAGAAGTATTACTCTTCTCTAGTAAAGGATAGATAGTAGAATATTATTAGTATAGTAGGAGATATACCGAATTTAGTAAGGAAGAAATTAGATATTTAGTACCTCTACTCTATAGTAGAAGTAATTCTAGAACTACCTATTTAAGGTCTAGGCTTTAAGTATATCTATAGAGATACTTAGAAAGGATAGTATAGCTATATTACCTAGTATATTAAGGTTATATAATAGCACTATAGCTAGAAGTATAACTAGAAGAGTAATAAGTCTAGGGGAGAGAGTAAGGCTTAAAGAGTAAGACTAAGGAGTAATAAGATATAGGTTAGTAGCATCTAGAGCTAGAAGTTCTTTTAGAATAAAGCCTAGTAAAAGTCTTTCTAGGTTTAAGTCCTAGATATAGGAGTAGTATAGGAAAGACCTAAGGATAGGGTTAATATATAGTTAAGAATCTATTAGGATACTCTAAGTAGGAGGAACAACTAGAAGGTTATTTAAGGTCTAGGAAATAGATATAAGGTTAATCCCTAGCTAGAAATAATAGGTTAGATCTAGTATTTTATAGGATTTAAGTAGCTCTAGGTCCTATAGGCTATTACTCCCCCTAGTTAGGATTCTATCCTTTAGCTATATTAGCTCCCTAGAGCTAGAACATCCTATAGTTATAGGATAAAGCATAGAGTATACCTAATAATAGAGAAATAAGTAGAAGCTTAAGAATAAGTATAGACTAAGAGAGATAGTCGCTTTAGGCACTTTACTAATTAGGAGGTATAAGAGAGAGATACTAGGCTACTAAGAGCTAGTAGAGCGACTAGTATACTTATTAGACTCTATATAAAGACTACTAAGTAGTCTATAGTAGAAAATATAGTCCTAGAGTTTATTAAAAGACTAGAGGTTAGCGGAAGTAAGGACTAGTAACTATTCTATTCTAAGTATAAAGTTAGTACTATTAGGAACTATACTAATGTTTAGGTAAAGCTACTAAGGTTTATCTAGAGGACCTAGGACTTAGCTAAGGGAGATAGACTAGGATATAAGCTATTAACTATATAGAGGACATTTCTAATAAATATTATAGACTTAGTAAGACAAGATAATAGAGATAATAATATTAGGAGCTAACTAGTTAAGAGTCTTAGGTAATTCTAGCTATCTATATTCTAGTATAAGCTTAGTAATAATTATTATAAAAGTGCTCTAGTTAGTAGACTTACTATTTTTAGCTTAAATACTAAAGATAAAAGCTAGACTAGACTTAAGAACTTTAGCTCTACTATTATAGCTCTAGTAACTATTAGTAAGGTACTAGTAGTTAGATAAGTATAGAAGTAGAGGGAAGATAAGATAGATAACCTAGTTAAAGCTAAGAAGCTTAATAGGTCTAAGGCTAAGGAGATAGTACTAGAAATTCTTATAAGGGTATAGGAGACAGTCTAGAAGTTTATAGCTATTACTAGCTTCTATAGGCGACTAAATGTAATAGATAGGCTAGTTAGGATACTTAAGTATAGTAGGGAGGTTAGGAATACTACTAAGAGTCTAGCTAGAATTACCTAGGAAGGTAAAGTAATTATAGTTAATAAGGTTAAGTTCTCTATACCTAACTTAAAGATAACTATTTATAGGTTACTAGTAACCTACTAGAGGCGTATAAGGATTAACTTAATACGTTTAGGAGAGGAAGATAAAAAGGAGTAAGAACTACTATCCCTAGAGCTTAGAAACCTATAGGACTCTCTAGAAGAGATAAGAGAAGGCTTTAGCTTTCTTACTCTCTAGAGTAATTAATAGTCTATAGATAGGTTATCCTAGCTAGCTTAGAGGCTACTAAGGTATATTAGTAGACCTTAAGGTAGTAAAGGCTTTCTCCTAAACTAGGATATAGTTAAGGAATAAGTCTCTTAGCTTAGGAAATTTAAGAAAGAACTATTTGTTCTAGTATATCTTACTAGAGGCGCTCCTACTAGAGGTATAGAGATAGTTAGTATTAAGTGCTAAAATAGCTCTAATAGGAGAATAGGTAGAGGGATATTCCTAGATAGAGGCCTAGTTAGCTTTATATTATTCTATTATAAAGTATCTAGGATTAAGAGTAGAGTAAGAATAGTATATAGATATATCTCTTAGGAAGTTAGCTAGTTAGTAGTATATTATCTCTAGCTTATAAGACCTTTTAGTAGGTAGCTAGATAGCTTCTAGAGAGGTAACTATAAGGATAGTAAGTATCTCTAGGAGCTAGAACTTAAGGCTAAGTAGAGTAATAAGGAGGTAGAAGATTATAGCTCTAGGTCTAATAGGGAAGAACTTATAGATATTACTAGTTAGAATAAAAGAGTAAGAGAGTTAGTAGAGACCTTACTACTAGAACTACTAGCTAGATAGCCTAAGAACCTTAATAGATTCTAGAGTACTAATAGGAGAAGAAGAGTACTTAGTAGAGAGACTTCTAGTTATATAAGGGCTAGAATTACTATAGTATTCTAAAGGTAGATCTACTCTACTATCTAGAGGAACTATACTAGAGATATATCTACTAGGGCCGTCCTAGATAATCTATTTACCTATAAAGAGGAGGCTTAGGTAAAGGGCTCGATAGGAAAGAGTAAAGAACTATCCCTAAATATTAGGGAAGAGTAGTTAAGCTATAGTAAGTAGATAGAAGAGTTAGTATATAGGATTCTCTACTCTAAGTCTTCTAATAGTACTCTATTAGAAAGAAAAGACTTTAGGAAGGTTAGTGTAGATTAGTATAAGTTTCTAAGCTTCTCTTCTATACTAGAAGATTCTATTAAAGGCTCTAAGGCTAGAAGATAAGAAGAACTTTAGCTTAAGGTAGACTAGTTTCTTCGCTAGAAGAAGATTAGAGCTATCTAGCTTACCTAGGTACTATATTAACTCTATAGGCTAGGTACTATATTCTAGAGCCTATAAAAGAAGACTCTAAAGGCTATTATTAAGAGAGAGTAGAGGCTTATAGTAATTATAGGCATAGGAAAGAGAAAGAGCTTATTATTTATACTACTAGTAAAGGTAGTTCTTAGGGGCCTAATAGTAGTTATTATTCCCCTTATCTCCCTAAAGAATAATCTAAAGAGAAGGTATAATTAGTCTAGTATTAGGAGTACTAAATAGTCTAGTAAGAAGTATATCTTCTAAGTAGATATTATCTTTATTATTCTAGAATTAGCTATTACTAAGGAATTCTAGAGGTTCCTAGAGTCTAGGAAGCTTATAAGTAAGGTAGACAGGATTATTCTTAACAAGTATTATATACTCCTAGACTCCCTTATAAGCTAGAGACTAAAGATACTAGAGCTAGTAAGTATAGTAGATAAGAGGATATAGCTAATCTTCCTTATAGCTATAATAAGGCTAAAGGATAAACCTAACTTACTTACTATTATAAATCTTAGGGAGGAAGATCTAAGAATTATAAGAGAAGAGATAAGTAAGAAGAACCTAGAGTATAGAGTATTAGAGTATAATAGATAGAATAAAGTAATAGAAGTTAGGAGAGTAGTTAAGTAGAAGCTAAAAGAGTATAAGTAAGGGAAGATTATTATCTATATTAGGGACATTAGGTAGGGTAACCTAATAGCTAATAATCTTAGAGCTAAGGTCTATAATACTTAGATTAGGTTAGAGAAAGTTAAGAGAAGAGTACTAAGGAGACTTTAGGAAGGGAAAGAGAAAGTATAGGTCGCTAGTAATACCCTAGGTGTTAGGCTTAATATACCTAACATTAGGGTAGTTATTTATGTATATATAAGGAGCAAGATAAGGGACTATAGGGTTAGGGTTAGGGTTAGGGTTAGGGTTAGGGTTAGGGTTAGGGTTAGGGTTAGGGTTAGGGTTAGGGTTAGGGTTAGGGTTAGGGTTAGGGTTAGGGTTAGGGTTAGGGT